>OZ010799.1:124120467-125320467 GCA_963932465.1 Maratus speciosus | reverse complement strand
TACTCTATGTACCATTGGCTTTTAAAGCCTTGATAACAACTTTTAATGATATATGTGTGTAATGCAATGGCCAGTAACAGTATAAAAGCAATAAACGTCAAATTGTTAAAAACAGACTAATTCAAGGGGTCTCAGGACTCTTAAAGCTTCAAAATTTTTTTGATTTTAATTTTTTTAGATGTTAATCTTCCATATTTTCTGAACATTTTAATATAAGTGTTTCCTTCAAATTCTCATTTGAACAGAATTTATGGCTTTTTGAATTATACCTGCTCAATAGCTTAAGCGGCCTTTTCGAAACTTTTAAGTCATTTTTCTCCAATTGACTATTTTTGGCATAACGCGCACGATATCTCAAAAACTTTTGAATATTTTTTCCTGAAATTTTCAAAACATATGTTTTATATTAATCTGCATAAACTGAACCTAAAATTTCCTTTTTATTGTTCAAAAAAATATTTTTTAAGTAATTATATTGTTCAAATTTTCAAAATTTTCTATTAGCTAAATACAACTTTGTATTAAAAATATAAAAATTCTTTAAATACAAATTTACTTAGGTTCAGGGTAATTATTATAATCTGAAGTAGAAGTAGGTGCCAGAATTTTTATTCTAGTTACAATATTTATTTTCTAATCGTGCGCGTAAGCTGTTATACCAATATTCTGCTTATCAAATGTCTGACTGTTTGGAGCAACCTGTAAATACTAATTCTTCATCTAACAAATTTTTAAATACATAAAATGAAAGAACGTACTTATATCTTTCATCTCAATAAAAATTGTGTTTTAAAATCATATACATTTTAAGATATTAAAAGTTGAATATGGTCTCTTTTTTTCATTTTTTCCAATTTTTGAGATCCCTGAGACCCCTTAATTAGAATGAATTGCATAAATACTATGGGATTCGCGACAATTTGCATTGAATGGCTCTTTCAATACGCCTCGAGTGGCTTTAAAAGTTAATTAAAAACCTATCTGGAAAACGCGGCAAGGACCAAGGCGGTGTTGCAAATTTGTGACCTCCTTTCGAAGCGCGCTTAGCACAATGCAAATGTGAACTTTGAACGAATGTTTTGTTTTAGCTGCACTTTAGAAAGAAAGGTTATTAATATGATGAATTAAGTTTTATGAAATGACAAATGAAGTTTAAATATGCATTTCTTTTATTGTCAGTACCGAATTAAGTTCATTATAAAGAAATTAAAATAATATTAAACTAGTCGGATGTGTCAATCCCAAAACTTTCTTCTATCTCATACATGTCAATACTTCCTGACAAATGCAGCACAGTAGCGCCACCGGTTAGGCGATTTATCAGTGTTGAATTCAGACACTTTTCTCCGGGAGGGATTTCTGTGGCTCCGGGGGGGACATTATTGTGTTCCGGGGGGGAAATTGCACTTTTTGACCATTGACCCTTCCGGGGGGGACATCTCATTGCTCCGGGAGGGAATGTCCCCCCCGGGCCACCCCCTGAAATCTACACTGCGATTTATACCAAAATCTAATCAGGGACAACTTTCGTGAACTTCTAATTGGATTTGAAGTTTGGTGAAAATTCGTGCATTAGCTTTTGAGATAGAGCTATTACGAAAATCGTGAAAAGTTCTGAGTTACAGTGGCACCTCTTGGGTAATTTACACCAAAAACTTATCAGGATCAGTTCATATCAGGGACTAACTGAATCTAAAGTTTGATGAAAATTCATGCATTAGGACTTGAGATACAGCTATTGTGGAAATCGGGAAAATTGCAACATACTAGCGCTACCTGTTGGGCGATTTACACCAAAAAGTAATCAGCAGCAATTTATATCAGGGACTAAATCAATCTAAAGTTTTATTAAATTCCGTTCAATAGTTCTTAAGACAGAGCGCCCACAACATTTGTGTCACACACAGATAGACAGACTCACAGACAGACATTTTGTAAAAACATGTTTTTCATTACCTCTGTACTCTAAAAAGTATACATCCGTCGGAAACCGGAATTCGAAAATTTTCACGAATCCAATACTTTCTTCTTGTAAAGATAGAAGAAAGTAAAAATGAGTTATACAGAATAGGTGTATTTGATATTTTTTAGGTTCCATATCTCTTTGAACTTTCATTGTATATCCATTTACATTTTTCTAATATATACTGTTATACCCAACCCTACTTTGCATATTTTTTTACAAAGTGTTAGTATTCTTTTAGCAACGGTTTTTTTAAATAATACAATTACTAATTCATATATTTATTGTACGGAACCCTCTGTGCGCGAGTAATATTCGCACTTGACCGTTTATTTAATGATTTTTTGACGAAATTTGCGGTTATTTCGCGATCTTTTGAGGAATTTTGCGGTTATTATACCTTCGTTTTGACAAAATTCGCGGGTTATTTCGTCCTCTTTTGACGAAATTAGCGATTCTTTTTCCATTTTTTTATGAAACTCGTGGTTGTTTTGCGATTGTTTGACGAAATTTGCGGTTCTTTCGTGATCTTTTGACAAAATTTGCAATTTTTTGCGATCTTTTAACGAAATTCGGGGTTATTTCACCCCTTTTGACGGAATACGCGGTTGTTTCACTATCTTTTGACAAAATTTGCATTTGTTTCACTATCTTTTGACAAAATTTGCGGTTGTTTCGCGATCTTTTGACAAAATTTGCGTTTATTTCGCGATCTTTTGACAAAATTTGCGTTTATTTCGCGATCTTTTGACGAAATTTGCGTTCATTTCGCGATATTTTGACGAAATTTGCGAGTTTTTTTCCCGTTCCTTTGACGAAAATTGCGGTTATTTCGCCGTATTTTGACGAAAATCGCGTTTATTTCGCTCCTTTTGACGAAACTTGCGGTTCTTTCGCGATCTTTTGACGAAATTTGCGGTTATTTTGCGATCTTGTAACAAAATTCCCTTTTTTCCGTAATTCTTGAACAACATTCGCGGTATTTTTATGTCCGAATATTCTGATTGATGACCGATTTTTAAAAAATTTTCGGAACTGAATGCCTTAAATTTTCGGAAAATTCGGAACAGAATCACCCCTGATATATGGTACATATTATTCTGAGATCGATTTTGTGAAGGTCGACATAAGGATCTTTTTATTTGTAATGAAATTTTTCTATCTCAGGGAATTATGGAATTCGTTGTTAAAATCGAAATTAATTGTATATGGTTTCTGCAAAATTTCCCCAGGTGGTTAAAATATCCCTCGGTCCTAGATTGCCGGATCTTACATATTCTGCACCCTACGTCATACTTTAAGAAGGCAGGATGGGTCCACATAAGGTGTGCAGGGGCGCCATTTGAGGGGGGCTGGGGGGGGCAATAACCCCCCCCCCCAAGGAATTTGACATTTCAGAAAATTTATCAACCATCAAATGTAGGGATGCACCGAATAGTGATTTTGGCTGAATACCGAATGCCGAATATTTGGCCTGCAGGTAAACCGAATACCGAATATTTCGCCAGCCAAATAGTAACTGTTAGGCTGAATACCGAATATTCGGCTGGTCAAATACTTTTTTATCTCAGTGTTTAACGTTAAAAAGTTAAATTTTAAACAATTTTTTATAATATTTAGCACAGATACTTCCATTTTGATAAACAAGACTATTTTTATAAGTAAATTTTGTACTGAAAAAAAGTATGTTTTGAGTTATTATTTAAGAAGAGGATGGTTTAAAAAATTTTTAAATAACAAAATTTAAAATCTATGATTTCAATTAATTCAAACAAATGAAAAGAATTCTCTCATATTGAACAAGAAGCAACATATCAATCCACTTCTTTCATCAAAAAAAAAAAAAAAAAAAAAAAAAGGTGTACAAGCCGTAGCAGAATTTTCGTTTATAACTGTATTAAAATGAAGATATTTTAGCGAAATTTGCATCACATTAATTTGCTTGTATAGAATGTGATGATATCCTTGGAAGAGACTGGATTTTGGCCAGTGGTACAGTATAAGTATTGTTAGCTGCATTCTTAATAAAATAATATCTAGCTCAGTGCTGTTTAGATATGAATGGTTTCTATTTCCAGCACTTCTCATCATGTTATCATATTTCATAGAAATTAAAGTAACTATGTTGACAATATAGTTACAATACCTTCATTATTGTTAAAGTAACAAAAGAAAATTGAAGTTTGACTTGGGGATACACTGTATTTCTGACTGAATAGGTGAATTGCGATCCTGATTTACTGGACAAAAAATTGCCTGTTTTGATGCTTATTATTACCCCTGAAATTTTCTTCCATTTTGTTTAGAAACACCCTGTTTGCGAAAAAGCAAGAAACGGATTATTTACCAGACAGTGCTCAGTAACTTGCATTTCCACATTTATTAATTCCTATGAACAAATGACATGTCATTAATGTTTATTTTTTTTAAGTGACATTAATAAAACAACAAATAAATTATATAAAATCATTCTCTTTTATTTAAAGATATTCTGAATATCTTTATTAATTGACAGTTAAAAGTAGAAGTTGTGTAACGTTTTAAAAATATTTTTAAGAGGTTTTTTAAGTATTCGGCGAACTGAATAGTTTGATATTCGTCCTAACCGAATATTCGCTAGTATGGCCGAATATCGAATAGATACCGAATATTCGGTGCATCCCTAATCAAATGTCAGACTCAGACAAATATTAGAAAATTGATCAAACTCTAAAATAACTCATCAGATTTCATTGCAATAAAAACATATGCATTAAATAAATGTTTATGCATAGAAATTAATAATTATCAAAAAAATTTCGTAAATCCTTACTATTCGAACGCCCTCAAGGTGAGACATATATCTTTAATGAGTACTTTGGTTAATTTAAAAAATACATGTGAGAATTTTTTATATATATATATCAGTTGCTTCTCAGCTGTGTGCAAATTGATCTTGGGAAAACTCGTCAAAATCATTGACACAACAATCACAATGATTTTCTTCTAGCCAATTCTCGAATAAGCGCAAAGAAAATAATAACATTTAAATCCCACTGATGATGATCTTGTGATGACTGAAAACGTTCTGGATTTTTCTAATGTATTTTAAATAATTTTAAATTATATGTATGCACATGAAAGTAACTCTTGTGCATTTATTTGTGCTTTTCATATGAATATTAATTAAAAATTTTACCTTTTCTGTAGAAAAAGGAAGATATATACATAGTATTCATTAATATTCAAATATGTAGTTTTTTTATCTGAAAAATTTTCAGAATTTCTTCGGAAAATCGGATTAACATGAAACCATCTCATAATAGTGAATACACAATCCGAAAAAATTAACTCTTTACCTTCACTGGCAGAAAATCACTAACGAAAATTTTCTTATACTTACAGATCACCAAATATGCAAATTTCGTGACCTATTCATGGCATTCGTTGGCTGATTATCTCATGACTGACTGAATTTCCTGATTTTTTTTTTTTTCGCGATCATCTGACGAAATTTATGATTTTTTCCGCGATCGATTCACGGAATTCACGATTTTTTTCTGAAAGCGTTGTACGAAATGGATTTTTTTCGCGCGAGCACTTTCCGAAATTCACAATATTTTTCCGCGACCAACTGACGAAATTTGATATTTGTTTTCGTGATTTTTTTTTAACAAAATTCACGATTCCTTATCGCTATCATTTATTGAAATTCGCGATTTTGTTTTTGCCACCGACTAATAATATTTGTGATTTGTTTGCGCGAGAGTTAGACAAAATTTTGGACATTATTACGTGACCGTTTGACGAATTTCTCATCAATTTTATTGCGCGATTGTTCGACTAAATTTTCGTGATTTTTTGCGCAATCTTTTGACGAAATTCGCGATTTTTTTCGCAATCCTTTTACGAAATTCAAGATTTCTGTTTGTGCAATCATTTGACGAAATCTGTATTTCTTTTGGCGATCTCTGATGAAATTAGCGATATTTTCCAAGGTCGTTTGAAGAAATCAGCGATTTTATAAGCGACCTGTGACTTTTTTTTTCAAAATTTCCAAGATTCGTGAATTTTTTTCTGTGACCCATTGACGAATTGATTTTGCAGATTTTGAAAAAAAGAAAAATCGCGGACTTTCACGAAAATTAAAAAAAAAATTGTGGAATAATCACATGCTTGTGAAAGAAGTTATGTAGACAAAATCACGTAGAGCATGTTTTATTGTGCGGGTTGTGTGATTTGTGCAGTTCTGCAAGTTGTGCAATTTTCCACGTTCCCTGTTCCTCAAAGAAAAATTTTCCTTGTCCTTCGTCGGGATACTCATGAATTGGCGCCCCTGTAAGTAAAACTTCGAAAGGGACTTGAAAAAAGCTCCATTTAAACAAGTTTCCGTCTTAGCAAGTATAATTGTATGATGTTTTTTCAATGAAATTTGATTTTTTTCCCCTTCTAGAAAGAAATCTGTTATAGACAGATTTCGTTTTCGCAAGTTTTACTCTAATACATCTCTTTTCAGAGCTATACTAAAGAGCGGATGGTTTAGCAGTCAGTGAGGATACCTGTAAAAATGAAACCTGTCTATAATAGAATCCCAAAAAGAAAAAAAAATCATGTCCAATATATTAAAATTTTACATTCTAAGATGGAAACCTGTCTAAAGCGACATATTTCATTGGTTTTGAGTTTCCGTATTCGAAGTTCTTGCTGTTATTGTAAGCATAAGTCAGTAAACGTTTCTCATACGGGGGGGGGGGAGGTTAGACCCCCCTGGATACCACTCTTAACTATATAGCATCCCTGAAAAAATGTTTGCCCCCCCCCCCCCAAGAAAGTTCTGAAATGGCGCCCCTGAAGGTGTGTCCCACCGAAATAAAGCCACCGTGATTGTGTGCTGTAATTGAACACGAAACAAATCAATAAGAACGAAACAGATGTATTAAGAAAGTCTATATACAAATACATATCTACAAGGAGTAACTCACTTCCTGCCTTACCTGGGCTGAAAAAAAAATGAAATTGTAAAAAAGAGGGGAGAAAAGTGTCCCGCCAAAATAAAGCCATTGCTGTTAATAGACAATATATCCGCCATGGTTATATGACTTGTAATATATGATGTGGCATATCATTTACCAATCCTTGGAGGCTGGCGTGTAACCATGGTGGTGTATGTATGGTAGCAGTAATGGTGTTATAAACGCTTCATACAGGATGTCCCTGAACTCATAGGCCAAAGTATAAGAGAAGGTAAAGTACACATAAAGAAGAAATTTTGGTGTAGTAAATGCGGGGCCGGAAATGAAAAGTATTAGCAAAAAACCAGAAATGCGGAAGAAATTATAACAATCGTTTTATTGACATAAAACTTGCAGTAAATGCTCAAATGTGCCACCACCAACATCGATACAGACCTGACAGCGTCTAGCGAGTGATTGGCGTACCCTTTCGGAGTTTCCATGTGTATCATCTACGTGACACTAATTAACTCTGTGGAGAACCTCATTGCAAGACATTCAATTGCTGCTGAAACTGTTCGTGAAACACTTGGAATTTTCGAAAGGGTACGCCAATCACTTGCTAGACGCTGGAAGGTCTGTATCGATGTTGGTGGTGGCACATTTGAGTACTTAATGTAACTGATATGTCAATAAAATGCCTGTTTTCATTTCCTCCGCGTTTACTCTTTCTCGTCAACCCTCTTCCTTCCCGACGCCACACTGCTGTATCAGCATTGCTTCTTTATGTGTGTAGCGATCTCATCTCAAATGATCATTATAAAGCGAGTTACTAGCTTAGAGTAACTGGCTTGGCCTTTTGCTTGACGCTAACGTTCTCGCCTCCTGATCACGAGATCCCTGGTTCATATCCCAGCTGAGCCAATTCACTCGCTCTTCTCATTGGTGACACGGACGCGATCAGGCTTGGCCTTTTGCCCGACGCTAACGTTCTCGCTCCCTGATCATGAGATCCCTGGTTCGTATCCCATGGGCGCCAATCCATTATTCCCCTCATGTGTATTTTACCTTCTCTTATAGTTTGTCCCACGAGTTCAGACACATACTGTATATCTACCCTATATATATATAAAATCCTAATGAAACGAATTTATGAAACGGATATATGAAACGGCTGAAATGAAACGAATTTATGTAACGATTCTTTGAAACGACTGATTAAACAACTGATTATGTTTCACGGCGATTTCTCCTAAAATATGGAATACTTTGCGATGAAATTAACACCAACTAGTTGGATGTGCCAATCCCAATACTTTCTTCTATCTTATACATCTTAATATTTCAAAACCTAGTTACACATGTTAATACTTCAATATTATTAGTTCAATACTATACCAACTTTGATTTTCATCTTAAATTTCTGATCCAGTCAATTAAACGGACTAAAAACGAGTTAATTTATATCATGATATTTGTTAAAGTTATTAATTTTTCCTTATTCTGTTGTTATCAGGTGTTTGCGAATAGCCGGCTTAGAAAGCGAGTTCCCGCCGCTACACACGCCGCCGATGCACAATAGAACAACGAAAAATCAAGAAAAGTATACAAAAATCGCTATCACAGAGCCCCTTTAACCGCGCAATATTTCCAAATTCAAGGAGGACCTGTTGGCCAAAGCCAAAAACATGCACAAAAATTTTGGTTCAATTGTATGCACAATTTTATACACTGTTCGATGGTATAGGAATGAAAATGGCATAGGGATCGCAATTATAGCGCTCCCTTCCGGCGAAATTTTTTTAAGTTCAGGGAGGACTTGCTTGCCATAGCCAGAAACATACACAAAAAATTTGGTTCAATTATATGCATAACTTCATATACTTTTCGATGTTACAATAATGAAAATGATACAGACATCGCAATTATAGCGCCCCCTACGGGCAGAATTTTTCCAAATTCAGAGAGGACCTTCGTGCCATGGCCAAAAACAAACACAAAAAATTTGGTTCAATTCTATGCATAACTTCATACACTTTTCGATGGTACAATATTCAAAATGGCACAAAAATCGAAGAAAAATCGCTATTACAGCACCCCCTACCAGTGATTTTTTTACAAATTAAGGAAGGACCTCCTTGCCATAGCCAAGAACTTAAAAATTTTTTTTGGTTCAATTCTATGCATAACTTCATACACTTTTCGATGGTACAATATTCAAAATCGCACAAAAATCACAATTGCAGCGCCCCTACCGGCGACTTTTTCAAAATTTAGGGAGGACCTGCTTGCCATATCCAAAAACTTAAAATAAAAATTTGGTTCAATTCTATGCATAACTTCATACATTTTTGAATGGTACAATATTCAAAATCGCACAAAAATCGCTATTAGAGCGCCCCCTACCGGCGATTTTTTTCCAAATTCAGGGAGGACCTGCTTGCCATAGCCAAAAACTTAAAATAAAAATTTGGTTCAATTCTATGCATAATTTCATACGCTTTTGGGTGGTACAATGTTCAAAATCGCACAAAAATCGCAATTACAGCGCCCCCTACCGGCGACTTTTTCCAAATTCAGGGACGACCTTCTTGCCATATCCAAAAAACTTAAAATAAAAATTTGGTTCAATTCTATGCATAACTTCATACACTTTTTGATGGTACAATATTCAAAATCGCAAAAATTCGCTATTACAGCGCCCCCTACCGGCGAATTTTTTCCAAATTCAGGGAGGACCTGCTTGCCATAGCTAAAAACCTAAAATAAAAATTTGGTTCAATTCTATGCATAACTTCATACACTTTTTAAAGGTACAATGGCGACAGACAGACGGACAAACGGACAGACAGACATTTTCTATAAACATGTTTTTTGGGATCTCTGACCCCTAAAACGTGTAAATCCGTCGAAAACCGGAAATCGAAAAAAATTTCGATCACAATACTTTCTTCTATTGAAGATAGAAGAAAGTAAAAATCAGTATTGATTCGCAGATCTCAAAATTGGTATTAGAATTTTTTTAATTCGAATTAGTTTTCGAAATACTAATTTTTTTCTAATTTTAAATACATTTTTCTAATGATGGCAACTGAAATTTTAATCATAACAGATTTTTTTTTCATATTTCAGAAAAGGTTATTATTTTAAACTAATTTGGCGACCAGTTTGGCCTCCCTTAAATGTATGCTAAGAAATGTATCATGCTACTTTTATTCATAATTCAATTTACTTGAACAATCTTTCGCCAAATCGAAGATTCTGATAGAGAAATCAATTCTGACGGTATTTTTATGTTAGCGAGACGCAGGTGATAATTCGCCAAACAATTTTCCCGTCGCATTGTTTTATATTTCATTAAATTCATTTAAAATATAATCCTTTCATTCATTTTATTTAAAATACACAACTTTCATTTAAAATTGATGGCTTTCACTTCTTTCTTAAAAAAAAAAACAAACAAAAACAAAAACAAAACGAAAAGAAAAAAATTAGGCACAGATGTTATCTACGCACCGGGGTACCTAATTGCCGCCAAAATGGTTATTGTGACTGACATGGTAACCCGGCTATTGGTTGTTTATTTAATAATAAATGTTTATATACTTTTATTTCTTTTTTAAAATTATATAAATTATTTTCTTCTATAGTTATTAATTTTTTTTTATTTCCTTTAGAAAATAATAGAAAATAATTAAAAAATACGGTACTACTTAGTTATTCCGTCGACCAATTTCGCCAAATTATACATATTGACATAATTTTTATTTTAAATAACGAAAGAACAAATAAATTAGTATAACATTAATAAATATATACAAATAAAACGTCGAAATAAAAATTACTTGATGGCGTAAACACGTGTAACTCGCTTAAAGTCAAGTGAATGTGACATTTACAATCAACCATTATTGACATTTAATCTTATAGTTTGGCGATAGATTTTTGGTCGACGGGATAACTAAGTAATACCAACAATGCATATGTAACTGGTATTTTAAAACGAGGTTTTCGCCAAATCTTCGTTTAAAAAAAAAAAAAAAAAAAAAAAAAAAAGGCTAAACCTGGCCAAATATTACCACGCGAAAAAAAAAAAAAAAAAAAAAAATGCTAACTGGCGAGTTGAAAAAAAGCTATTGGCGAGATTTGCATCCGGCTAGCGTAACAGTACCAAGAATTCTTTGCGACCATGGCAACTTTTATGTAGTTTTATTCGAAAAAAAAAACTGATTTTCTAATCCTTATGGAAAACTTACGGCTCCATATTGGCGCGATTACTTTCTGACGCTAATGTCATATACGGAACAGGCACTTAACTGGCGCCAAAGTATCGTTTTTTTCTTGATATGGTAAGCCGAATGTTGTTGTTTATGCTGTTGATGCGTTCCCCAAATTGGCGTCGAAAAACAATCGCTCCAATATGGGTATATGACATCTGTGCCAAACTTTCATATGAAAGGCGAAGGGATCAGACCGTATTTGTTTATGGCAGTTGATGACTTGATCTATTATAATATAGATGAAATGATGGCGATAGAATAATATTTGCCGACTTATCACCTGTGCCTAGTTAACATTAAAGTACCAAAATGGCACCTAGAGTATAAAAAGCGAAGTGGTCCGCCCGGAACTGTTGATGATAGTCACATGACTTAGGCTATTGTTATAGAGATGTCGAAAATGTGAAATAAAAGGCAGGTGTCGCTGCTAATTCGATAACCACCACTTTGAAGTGAAATGAAGAGAACACTCCAGTGTTTGTTGTATGATTGAACCACCGAACCGATGTAACGATATTGTGTAATAATGTTCGCTTCGAGAAGAAGCTATGAAGGAGAGATCCGAATAATATCTTGGAATATGCTCATGAAGATTGCGAATAAATATTTGTTAAGTTTTTAAGAAGTCACAATATCATTTTAGAAGTAACACATCTTACGTAAAAATATCTACACCCGGTATAAATTTGGAACGAAGCCAAGTGGGTTTCTAAATGGTGCAACCGGCTGGAAAGGAAGTAAGGTCATTTAATTATTTTGATTGAAAACATTTTATTCGCAATAAATAACAAAAGAAAAAAAAAGTAACTTTGTTAAGTAGTAGAAAAAAAAAATATGCTGTTTGTTTTGAAGATAAATGCTTGTTCTGATTCATTTTATTTTGAAAACGAAAGTTGTTGTTCGAATTTAATAATGTAATATAAGAAGAAAAAAAAACTATAATTTAATGATTAGAAACTGAATTATTTTTTCCGTTTGATATACAGTGTAGGTAAATAAACATGAATGATTTACTGAAATTTAAGAAAGAAAGGGCTGTTTTGAGAACAGCGGTAAATAAATATATAAATAAATTGGAAAGTGATGATTTGGAAAAATGTACAGAGAGCTCGCTAGAATAATATGTTGGTTATTTAGATCAAATGAGTAAAGAATTAAAAACCTTTGATAATGAAATTAAAAATTTAATTAATGAAGATAAAGAATTTGAGAGTGAAGTGCAGAGTGCCATCGAATATAATAAAAAAATAACGACTTGGATAAGCAGAATTAATGCGAGGATAAAAATTATTAAAGAATCGAAACAAATTACGCTCTCCAGTCCTGATAGTACACCGCAAAAGGTTATATCTAATAAACCTAGCGAATCACCTGAAAATGCAGGAAATAATAGTTTAAACTTTAATAATGTAACAGTGAAATTACCTAAAATCGCGATTGCAAAATATTATGGTGATCCATGTTTATGGATGGAATTTTGGAATCAGTTTCAAAGCTCTATTGATAAAAACGAAAATTTGTCAAAAATAGATAAATTTTCATATTTAAAAACTCTTTTAGGAGGGGTCGCGTTCAATGTTGTAAACGGATTTGCTTTGTCAGAGGAAAATTATGAAAAAGCAATAAAATTACTAAAACAAAGATTTGGTAGACAGGAATTAGTTGTTAACGGGCATATGTCAAAATTGTTAAACCTTAATCCCGTCAAGGACTCAACTAATATATTTGAGTTAAGAAAATTATATGACATTGTTGAAATTCAAATTCGAAGTTTAGAGTCGTTAAATGTAACGACTGAAATGTACGGTCATCTTTTGTATCCCATTCTGATTAGATTAATCCCAGATGATCTCGCTCTAAATTTTAATAGAAAACGTTTAGAAAAATTAGATGAAAATGAGTTTAATGTTTTAGAACTATTGAGATATTTAAAAATCGAAATTGAGTGTCGGGAATCTTCTCTTATGCTAAATTATTTTAAAGATACTAAACGAAAGTATACAGGCCCCCCCCGATAAACAAGGTAGTAAAAATTATTTTAAGGGTTCGAGGTCTGCTAGCGCTCTTAATGCACAAATTCTATCATGCATATTTTGTTCTTCTCCGCACGATTCATTCAAATGTAGCTTGCCCCCGCAAGATAAGTTTAAGATATTGAAAAATTCTAATCTCTGTTTTAAATGCTTTAAACTTTTTCACAACAGCAAAAAATGTAGAAGTAAATTGTCTTGCTTTAAATGTAAAAATCAATATCACCATGGTTCTATTTGCACAAAAGACAGCAGAGGGTTAAATGCCGCTCGGGAGGATAAAATAAGCAATACGCGGCAAAATTCTGAATCTCCTAATTATCTATTTGAGGCGACAGTAAATGTAAACAATTCTAGTTCCGAAATTGTTAGTTCTGTTTCGTATTGTAATAATAATGTGACGCATTCTAAAAATGTATATTTGCAGACATGTAAAGTAGTTGCGAGTTCTGATTTCAATTCAAAATTAACTAGAATACTTTTAGATAATGGGAGTCAGCGGTCATTTGTCAGTGAAGATTTAGTGAATGCTTTGAGTTTAAAGCCAGTAGGTCAGGAGATTTTATCAGTGTATTCTTTCGGAATGCAAAGTGCGGTAGAGAAAGTATATCCAATAGTAGAAGTAGAAGTTAAAAGCTTAGATCAATCTTTCAAGGCGAAAATCCGAGCGCTTGTTGTTCCTCAGATATCTGGTGCTGAGATGTACGAACCATCTGCACAAATTAGGGAATTTATGAGGGATAATAAAATGGAAATGGCTGATGCTTGTGTAGGAAAAGATTTGATGAATGTTGAAATGCTAAGTGGATCAGACTTGTTTTGGGAATTCATTTTAAACGAACGAATATCCATTAATAATGACTCAGGAGCTATAAAAACGGTTTTTGGATGGGTAATTACGGGACAGGAATTGAGAAAAGGAAATAGTTGTTCTCAAAATATTGCAGTAATGAAAAATGCGGTTTAATTAAATGATTTAAGAATATTTTGGGAAACTGATTCTATCGGAATTTCGGATGAGAGTGATGAATTATCTCGAAAGGATAAATTATTAATGGAAGAGTTTGAGAGGAAATTAAAATACAAAAATAATAGGTACACAACTAATCTTATTTGGGATTCAGGTTCACATGAAATTAATAATAATTTTTGCATTGCTAAAAAGCGGTTCGATAATTTGAAAGAAAAATTGAATAAAAATAAAGCAGTATGCGCTGAGTATAAGAAAGTTATAGATGAGCAGTTTCGTAAGGGAATTGTAGAAGAATCTAAAAATGGTGCGTTATTGTCTGGATACTATATGCCTCATAAGGCTGTTTTAAGACCAGATAAAGAAACTACGCGCGTGAGGATAGTTTTTGATGCGTCATCAAAGGAAAACCATTCGAAATCTTTAAATGATGTTTTGGAATCAGGTCCAAATTTAAATCCTAATTTATTAGACGTGATACTTAAATTTCGAACATATGAAGTTGCTTTTTCTTCCGATATTGAGAAAGCATACTTAATGATAGAAATAGCAAAAGAAGATAGAAAATACTTAAAATTTCTTTGGTTTAATAATGGTGACTCTAACTCCTTTAGGGTAATGAATATGACACGTTTACCTTTTGGAATTAGGTGTAGCGCTTTTGTCTTAGCGGCCACAATTAAGGCACACATTAAAAAATATAAAGAATTTTATCCTGAGGTTTTTGAAATGTTAAATAACTCCATGTACGTTGATGATCTTTATTCTGGGGCAGATACAGCTGAAAATGCTTTTAACCTTTCATCCAGTGCTAACACTATACTTAAGGACGCTAGCATGAACTTACGTAAATTTAATTCAAATTCGACTGAGTTAAAAGAATTGTGGCAACAAAACGGTATGTTAGATAACCCATCTGAGCGGTCTATGTTATTGGGACTGGAATGGGACACTAATAAAGACATTATAAAAATTGATTCATTGGAATTTCAGAATGTTACAGCTAACACTAGTTTGGCCACTAAAAGATCAGTCCTGCGTGCTGCAGCAAAAATCTATGATCCCGCTGGATATATAGCCCCCTTTGTAATCAGAATTAAGCTGTTAATGCAGAAAATATGGCTAAAAGAGCTAGGATGGGACGAAGAACTTCCCGAAGACCTAGATATTGAATTTAGAAACTGGTTAGTGGACGTTCAAGATTTGGAAAACATATTAGTCGATAGAAAATATTTTCTGGAAGGAGCCTGTCCAACAGAAGTAACTATACATATTTTTTGCGATGCTAGTGACAAAGCAGATGGAGCTGTCGCGTACTTCAGATACAAAAGCAATGAGTTCATAAAAAATTTAGAAAACTTTAGTAGTATGCTAAAATTACTTAGAACAATTGCATGGATTAAACGCTTTATAAGGAAAGTTAGAAAATTACCTGGAAACGATGGTCCCTTATCTGCCGATGAAATTCAAGATGCGGAAATATTCTTCATTAAGTCAGTCCAAAAACAATTTTATAAACCAGAAATTGATTTGCTTAAATCGAAGAGTGAGCTTTCAAAACAATCGAGCTTACTATCCTTAGCACCGTTTCTTGATGAAAACGATTTATTAAGAATAAAGGGAAGACTGGACGAGAGTAAATATACTTATGCAGAAAAGCATCCAATCCTCATGCCAAAGGACTCTCGATTTACAGAACTGCTAATATTACGAGAGCACAACAAAATGCTTCATAGTGGTGTTGCAGCTACACTATGTAAATTGAGTGAGAACTACTGGATTCCCAAGGGGAGGCAAGCAGTTAAAAAGGCCATCAACAAATGCCTCGTATGTCGAAAATATGCAGTGAAGCCAGCAAAACAAATGACGGCGCAACTTCCCAGAGATCGAATCTCAGAAACCCCGGTATTTTCCGTCTCTGGAGTAGACTTCACCGATCCTGTTTATATAAAAAATGGAGATAACTCCGAAAAGGCTTCTCATAACTCTATTCACGTGTGCTGTGACTCGTGCTGTCCACCTTGAACTTGTTTCAGACTTATCAACTAAAAAGTTCATATTGGCACTTAGACGTTTTCTTAGCCGAAGAGGAAACTGTCGTATATTCTACTCCGACAATGCCAAAACCTTCAAATGTGCAAATAAAGAAATTCAATATTTCTTTGACATACTTAAGCACCAGGATTTCCAAAATTTTATCTCTTCAGAAGGAATAACATGGAAATTCATCGTTGAACTTGCCCCATGGTGGGGAGGTTTCTATGAGAGGCTGATGAAAAGTGTTAAAGACCCCCTAAGAAAAATTTTAGGAAAAGCTTTGCTTACTTTTGAAGAGCTTATGACTGTCCTTGTAGAGGTGGAAAATGTTCTCAACCACAGACCACTAACATACATTTGTGATGATTCCTCTGAGCCTGAGCCGCTAACACCGGCCCATTTCCTGCTTGCTGGACACAAGGTAGGATACCCCTTTAACTTTAACGAACTGTTTAACGCCTCTATAACTAGGACTAGCCTAATCAAAAGAAAAACGTATCAAACAAAACTTTTGAGCCGGATTTGGGAGAAATGGAAGACTGAGTATTTACTAGCAACTAAAAGCTTGCATTCTTTCGGAACTCCTAATGCTCAAAAAGACTTGAAAGTCAATGACATTGTTTTAATTGAAGGTGTAAGTAAATCAAAGTTCCTATGGAACTTAGGACGAATTATCGAGGTCAATAGAGGTCGTGATGGACTAGTCAGGTCTTGTGTCGTCAAGACCAAAAAGGGAAATTTAAGACGACCTACTCAACTTATATATCCTTTTGAAATTGCTGATTAATAAAATAATTTTGTAAATAAATTTTCTGTAAATATAACAATATTTAATTTTAGTATTGTGTTTATGTAAATAACATTAATAACTTATTCTTTTACTGTATTATAACTGTAATATATTATCTATACTGTAAATACTGATATTATTTAATTTTGCATTTATTGTGTTATTTTATGAAAGTTTCTTGCAAAAATCCTGGCCAGGTATATTTATGTTGTACATATTGGTAAGAAACATATGTTTTGTAATTATATTATGATTGTTTATTTAGTGCTTTATTTCAGATTTTCTTAAAGGTAAAACTTTTAAAATCTATTGTTTTGAATAATTCCATATAGTATAATTTTGACATGTATATTGGTTTCAATAATTATTGGTAAAATTAGATTAAAAATGTAGTGTGATAATTTTGACAATTATCAGGTGGGGAGTGTCGAAAATGTGAAATAAAAGGCAGGTGTCGCTGCTAATTCGATAACCCCCACTTTGAAGTGAAATGAAGAGAACACTTCAGTGTTTGTTGTATGATTGAACCACCGAACCGATGTAACGATATTGTGTAATAATGTTCGCTTCGAGAAGAAGCTATGAAGGAGAGATCCTAATAATATCTTGGAATATGCTCATGAAGATTGCGAATAAATATTTGTTAAGTTTTTAAGAAGTCACAATATCATTTTAGAAGTAACACATCTTACGTAAAAATATCTACACCCGGTATAAATTTGGAACGAAGCCAAGTGGGTTTCTAAAAGAGATTGTTTTAAAATACCGGGAGACAAAGACTCTGTATATTTAATTCATTTTATTTTAGCTTCCTTTCAATTGTTTAACTGATCCTCTTTAATCAAAAACGAAAACAACCATTGGATGTCATAACAGCAATTGATTCGCCCTTAAATTTTTGCAATCAAAGGGAATTGAATGGAAACCCGTTTACAGGAAGATCTGCACAGCTTTTTTCAGTATAATTCAATCTTCTCTAATATTTTAAAAACCCATCAGATTAGAGTGTTTTTAGATTCTGCGGTGTCTGAACGGGGGTTGGCGACCGTAGCTTGCAGGGGGCAGAGCCCCCCAGTATATATATAAAAAATCAAATTGACGTAATTGAAATAAGCTTAAAATGTGATAAATAAAGCTATGTTTCTGTTCTTGTGAATTTGGCTCCACCAGTGGCCGAGAGGTTCTGCCCACAAAGCTGCAGACGGGAGGGGCTGCGTTCGAATCCAATTGCGCCCGTCGGCCTAATCGTTCGGAGTTTTCCGTGGTTTTCTTCAAACCTTGGATTTCCTTACTTAAATACGGGCCAAGTTCCCTTAGAAAGACCCCCACGGAGGGCGCCCCCAAATTTGGCCCCATATCCCTCGTGTAGATAACTGGCCGTCATAAAAACAACAATCTTTCTTGTACTACGCATTCAAGCAATCTTCAAATAACAGTGAAATAGAAAGGCATACTAAATTATATTCAAACAATAAAAATGCTTATCTATCTCCTTTTACATGAAGGGAAAAAAAAAGTAACAGAAACAGATGTTTTTCAATTGTGCCCGTTACTTTTGTTTGCTTCAAACAATTTTAGTATTATTCCAGTCATTAAGAAGAAGATTAAAGTAAACGCGTACGATAAAAACATTTGGTCCCAAGAGGTTATAAAGCCATCTATAAAGACAAAAAAAAAAAAAAAAGTATAAGAACGCCTTTGACATCAGAAAGGTAAATATCGGTTTTTGTTTTCCTGTAGTTTTGAGTAAAACTAGAGTAAAAAGCAATCACTAATGTTTCTCCAACCTCAAGAAAATCAGTTCGGTTTTTATTGTTTTTTCAGAATATAGCATTTAAACATTATGTGACATTTTTTCACATTGTCGGTATCTTCAAAAGATATGCTTTGCCAAAGCTTCTGTTCTTTTAGAATATTTAAGTAAATTGCTTCGAGAAAAAAAAAAATGCACGAAAGTTAATTTATAGAATATATGCTTCGCATTCGAAAGACTTGTTTGGTTAATTAGAAAAAATTAGAATGAGAAAAATTAGTTTTAAGCCAGATATTTAAAAAAGAAAATGTGTAGAATGTAAAAGAAAAATAAACTAAAATAAAGGTTTGTAAACTTAAGGGATTAAAACGGGAAGAGAAAATGTAATGAAACACAGGAATAATGTATTTTATATATAAATGAAATATGCTTTGTATATCGGAGCATCATTTAAACGTTTTTAAAAGAATCGTTCTTTCTAAAAAAAAAAAAAAAAAAAAAAAAGTATGACTAAATAAATGCATAACTAGAAATTCACTTCAGCATTCTAATACATAAATGAATGCCTAATGTAATAAAATTTTAAGATGATATAGCTTGATGATGTTAAGTATCTTTTAACGTTTTCAAACATATTTAAAAAGTGTTTATGAATTCGGGTTATCTGTTCGTCTGTCTATTTGTCCGCGCTCTAACTTGCGTAAATATACTCATATTGTTATGTAATTGGTAATATGTTATTGAGGTTTGCCATGACACGTCCAGTATTGAAAACTGAGTATGTGCATTTATAGTTCGTTTACAGGTGCACTCACATGATCTTAAAATTTGCTAAATAAAGCTATGTTTCTGTTCTTGTGCAACTCACCCAAACAATCTTTAAATAAAAATCAACCGAAAAGCTAATAAATTTAGATTCTAAATTATTTTTAACAATCAAAATAGTTTTAAGAAAAATACTAAAACAATCAATGGTTATCTACCTATCTTATTTTACATACAGGAAAAAAACCCAGAAACAGGAAATTTCAAGTTTGCCTGTTTCTTTTATTTGTTTCAAACAATTTCACTATTATTCCAGTAAATAAGTAGAAGATTAAAGTAAATCCGTAACATAAAAACATTTTGTCCCAAGAGGTTATAAAGCCATCTATCTATAAAGACAAAAAAGTATTTCTTAGGAAATCTGAGAACTTTTTTGACATCAGAAAAGTACATATCGGTTTTTCTTTTTCTTTAGTTTTGAGCTAACTACAATAAAAAGCGATCGCTATGTTTCTCCAACCAGAAGAATATCAGCGTGGTTGTTTTTGTTATTTCAGAAAATAACGTTTACATTATGTGACTTTTTTTACATCGTCGGTATCTTTAAAAGAGATGCTTTACCCATTCTTTTAGAATATTTAAGTAAATTGCTTTGAAAAAAAAATAAATTGAGCGAAAGTTAATTTGTAGGATATATGTTTCGCGTTCAAAAGACTTGTTTAGTTAATTATGAAAAATTAGAATGCGAAAAAATAGTTTGAAGTGAAATAAATAAAACAGACAATATGTAGAAAGTAAAAGAAAAATAAACTAAAATAAAGGCTTGTAAACTTAAGGAATTAAAATGGAGAGAGAAAATGCAATGACACAGAGAAATAACGTACTTTATTTATATATGCAAAACCTTTCTATATCAGAGCACCATTTAAACGCTTTTAAACAAACCGTTATTTCTTATAAAGTACCAAACAACTGTTTAACTAGAAATTAACTTCAGCAATCTAATACGTAAAAGGATTTAAAATGAAACAGTAAAATTGCAACATTATATAGCTTTATGATGTTAAGTACTTTTTAATGCTTTGCAACATAGGTTGAAAGTGTTTATGAATATTCGGTTCGTCTGTCCGTCCGTTTGCCTATCTCTCTGTCCGGCTGTGTGTTTGTCCGCACCTTAACTTACGTAAAATATATTCCGATCGTTAGGTATGTGATATATATTATTGAGGTATTACCACGGCATGTTCAGTATTGAAAATGAAGTGTGTAGCATTTATAGCTCGTTTACAGGTGCACTCACATGATCTTAAAATTTGCCAAATAAAGCTATGTTTCTGTTCTTGTATAACACGTTCAAACAATCTTCAAATAAAAATCAACCAGAAAGACAATACATTTAGGTTCTTATATTATATTTAAACAATCAAAATAGCTAAAAAAAATCAATGCATATCTATCTATCTTCTTTTGCATGCAGCCCCCCCCCCCCCCGAGAAAATTTAACTTTTGCCCATTTCATTTATTTGCTTCAAACAATTTCACTATTATTCAAGTCATTAAGAAGAAGATTAAAATAAACTCATAAGATACAAACATTTGATTCCAAAAGGTTATAAAACCATCTATAAAGACAAAAAAGCATTTCTTAGGAAATCTGAGAACGTCTTTGACATCAGAAAAGTAAATATCGGCTTTTCTTTTTCGCTTAGTTTTGACTTGAGTTAATTACAGTAAAAAGCAATCGCTATGTTTCTCCAACAACAACAACAACAAAAAAAAAACCAATGAGGTTTTCATTGTTATTTCAGAAAATAGCATTTAAATATTATGTGACTTTTTTCACATCACGGTATCTTCAAAAGAGATGCCTGTTTCTTTCTATTCTTTTAGATTAAAGATTCTTTTCTATTCTATTTAAGTAAGTTACTTCGAAAAAAAAAATATATGTAGAATATAAGCTTTGCATTCAAAAAACTTGTTTGGTTAATTAGAAAAAATTAGAATAAGAAAACTTGGTTTAAAGTCAAATAATTAAAAAAAGAAAATATCTAGGTTGTAAAAGGAAAACAAATTAACATAATGGTTTGTAATCGTAAGGAATTAAAATGGAAAGAGAAAATGTAATGAAACAGAGAAGTAATGTGTTTTATATATAAGTGAAATATGCTTTGTATTTCGGAGCACCATTTAACTGATTTTAAACAAACCGTTATTTCTACGAAAAAAAAAAAAAAAAAAAAAAAGCACTGGAACCAAAAAAATGTAGTATAACTAGAAATTCACTTCAGCATTCTAATACACAAAGGGATATCAAATGTAACAATAAAATTTTAGCATGATATAGCTTTATGATGTTAAGTACTTTTTAATATTTTTTAAGGTAGTTGAAAAGTGTTTATGAATTCAGTTTGTCTGTCCGCCCCGCTGTCTATCTCTCTGCCCGTGTATCTATTTGTCCGCACTCTAACTTACTTTACACTGGTGTCCAAAATTAAGGACCAATCACAAAATGCTAATTTTCAAGTGCGCGAATACTCAAAAGGAAATAATATAATTAGAATAATTACTATCTCTACAGCACAGCTAGTCCATATAACATCTCATTCATGTCACACATGGGCACAAGCGTCACAGTCACTACGGTGAAGGAAAAAGTAGGAAATTCTATACATCTCATTATGAGTCTCAAATGATAACTATATGTGACTCCACTGAGACGTCACTGAGACTTCTGCTTTGTGACGAGTCATCATGTGACTTTACAATGTAGTTACACTGTGACTCTCATGTGACTGTTATCTGCAGACTCAATTTCAAAGTCATCGTGAACGCTGCATTGTGATAAGTTAACAAATAATGTCATATTAAAGTCACATGATGACTTTCAGGTGAAAGAGAGACTACTGTGAGGTCATTATTGTGATCTTTTGTAAAATGTCACCATGTGACTATAATGTGATGTTATGGTGACTTATCATAATGCAACGTTCATGATGACTTTGAAATTGAGTCTAAAAATGACAGTCACATGAGAGTCAGAATGTAACTACATTGTAAAGTCACCTGATGACTCGTCACAAAGCAACAGCCACATTGACGTCTCAGTGGAGTCACATGTAATGATCATTTGGGACTCATAATGAGATGTATAGAATTTCCTATTTTTTGCTTTAGCGTAGTGACTGTGACACTTGTGACCATGTGTGACATGAATGTGGTGCTATATGGACTAGCTGTGTTGCAGAGATAGTAATTATTTGAATTATATTATTTCCTTTTGAGTATTCGCTTACTTAAAAATTAGCATTTTGTGACTGGTCCTTAATTTTGGACATCAGTGTATATTAGGATTGTCATGTAGAGTAAACTCTGTCTAAGGCGGAATCGATCGGGACCGATGAAATTTTTTGCCGCAGACAAATGCCTCCTTATGCAAAATACCCCCTTCCCCCCAACCAAATAAATAAATAAATAAATAAGTAAAATTTAAAAAATGCACTAGTTGTTTTTTCTTTTTTTTTTGTACATTCGTAACCTTTGGTACCGTTCTTTAAAATTAAATTTTTAATGAAATTAAATTTTTATTAAATTTATAGTCTTTAATAATATTTTAAAACATTATTCGAACACTAAAACAAATAGTATTGATTAGAAATTGCTTCATTTCTGAAATTTAACGAAAAATATTCATTTTAACAAATACAATCATATACCTCATCTTTAACATAGTTTCTGACGAGACGGAAAATAATATTTTATCGATGCTTGTTTTCATTTCCGGTTTAACAAACATTCTTCAGTAACACATTATGAGTCACATTGTGTTACTCATATTATGGTTAAAAATTACCATATTTAACCATAAAGTTAAATATGGTTCTTTTGAATTAACTTTATTAAAATATTACGAAATTTAATTAAAATGCTCGAGACTACTTGATGTATACTTGATGTATGATGATGATGATGGGACATTCTCACAATCTTTTGACTTTTATGTCCCTGAATAATAATTTTTATTTTAATACATTTTTTTGTGTTTTTTTTAAATTTCATATACTGGGGAACATCCCATTGCATGATTGCATAACAATATTAACGAGATACATAAGTTTTGGACGATGTTGGGGGTCCAAATACCAGGAAAACTCCTATACCGTCCCGTGTCCCTGATGCTGATTTTTAAGTTTGGAGCTCTCTGTATAAAATTGTTTCAATAAGAGTAATTCGATATAAATTTTTTTCGAAACTGGGACAATTGTTTTATATAAATATGTAGCAAAAAATTAACATGCACACATTTTTACGGTTGATATTATTTTTTAAACTCTGTCCCTGGTTTTTTCATCCTTACCGTCCCTCTTGCTAAACTTATACAGAAAATCACTTCAGATGCAGCCACAGAATTTTTTTCAAGTTTTTCCTCATGCAGAAGTATGCTAGAGAAAGAATGTCTAAAATTCGTTGACAGGAAATTTACTGCAGAATTTAAATAAGCATTTAAATATCAATTTCAAGATCGTGGCTTTATTGGTAGTCTTACCGTCCCCAAGGTTTATTCCTGCACTTTACAAGGTAAATTATTATTTTTTTTAATTTAATCCAATGTAAATAACTGTTTCTAAAAACCAATGAACATTGTGACTATCACTTAGTCTTAACATGATTTGCCTAAAAATAGGTGGTAATTTTCCTTACCGTTCCATCCTTACCGTACCTTTTTTCCCATTTCGTCCCTTTTTTCCCCATTTCGTCCCTTTTTGCCTATACCGTTCCCTTTTTTACCTTACCGTCCCTTCTTTAACACCAGTTTAAGACAATGTTATACAAAAATTCTGCATTAAAAGTACTACATTTTTATTATTTCTTATTTGAATGTCCTGTGGGTACTATGCAAATTCATTAAAAGTAAAAATTTAGAAGAAAATAAAAAGTTATAGTGGTAAAATGGTAAGAAAAATTAAACTCGCATGTTTAACTTGAACCTCAGTTAAATAAAAAATTTTTCGCTGTTGACCATTTTTTCTTTCTTTTGAATCATTAAGGCATTCGTCTATCAGATTAAAATATTATTTTAGCAAATTTAATTTCACCAGATTTTTATTCCCGAAAGTCAAAAGATTGTGAGAATGCCCCATATACTTATACATATCAGTTTTAAAGTTTCATGAATCAAGTGCAATCTTATGCAAAATTTTCAGTTCGGTGGGACCTAAAAAACGTTTCTGTTTCCGCGCTAGGCAGATTCCGGCTTAAACAACATGGATTAATGTTGGATTAATGTTATTTGCTTTGGACTCGCCGGATTTTGAAAAAATTCATCTTTAGACAGATTTCCGGCCTACACAAAGTTCGCCTTAGACAGAATTTACTGTAATTCATACATATTATTGAGATTTACCATAGCATGTTCGGTATTGAAAATGGAGTGTGCGGCATTTATAGTTCGTTTACAGGTGCACTCAAACGATCTTAAAATTTGCTAAATGAAGCTATGGTTCTGTTTTTGTATAACACAACACATTCAATCAGTCATCAAATAAAAATAGACCAGAAAGACATTTAGATCCTAAATTATATTTAAACTCAAAATATATATATATAAAAAAAAAAAAAAAAAAAAAAGAAAAAATCAGTGGCTATATATCTATCTTCTTTTACATGCAGGAAACTAGTTGGATGTGCCAATTCCAAAACTTTTTTCTATCTTATATATTTTAATATTTCAAAATGTTATTACAAATGACAATATTTCATTTTTATTAGTTCAATACTATATCAACTTCTAAAGAAAATTACACAAAAATTGCTATTATAGTGCCCTCTTTCGGCGGAATATTTCCAAATTCAGGGAGGACTTTCTTGCTATGGCCAAAAACATACGCAAAAAATTTGTTCAATTCTATGCATAACGTCATACACTTTTCGATGGTACAATATTCAAATTACCACAAAAATCGATATTACAGCGCCCCTACCGGCGGATTTTTTTCAAATTAAGGGAGGACCTGCTTGACATACCCAAAAACGTAAAAAAAAAAAAAAAAAAAAAAAAAAAAAAAAAAAAATGTTCATTTCTATGCATAACTTCATACACTTTTCGATGATACAATATTAAAAATGCCACAAAAATCGCTATTACAGCGCCCCAAACAGGCGGATTTTTTCCAAATTAATGGAGGACCTGCTTTCCATAGCCAGAAACTAAAAAAAAAATTTTGGTTAAATTCTATGCATAACTTCATACACTTTTCGATGCTACAATGGCGACATACGGACACACGGACATACGGACACACGAACACACGGACTGACAGATATTTTCTATAAACATGTTTTTTGGCATCTCTGACCCATAAAACTTAAATCCGTCGAAAACCGGAAGTCGAAAAAAATTTCTATTACAATACTTTCTTCTATTGAAGATAGAAGAAAGTAAAAATATAACAGAAACAGGAAATTTCAATTTTGCCCTTTTCTTTTATTCGCTTCAAACAATTTCACTATTATTTCAGTCATTAAGAAGAAGGTTAAAGTAACCGCGTAAGATAAAAGCATTTTGTCCCAACAGGTTATAAAACCATCTATCTATGGGTAAAGACAAAAAAGTATTTCTTAGGAAATCTGAGAACGTTTTTGACATCAGAAAAGTAGATATCGGATTTTCTTTTTACTTTAGTTTTGAGTAAAACTAGATACAAATAAAAAGCAATCACTACGTTTCTTCAACCACAGGAAAATCAGTGCATTGTTAGATCAGAAAAAAGCATTTAAACATTATGGGATTTTTTTTTTCGTATCGTTGGTATCTCCAAAGCAGATGTTTTGCCAAGGATTCTATTCTTTTAGAATATTTAAGTAAATTGCTTTGAAAAAAATAAATAAATAAAAAATTACGCGAAAGTTAATTTGTAGGATATATGTTTCGCATTCAAAAGACTTGTTTAGTTAACTAGGGGGCTCTGCCCCTACGAGCTACGCTCGCCAACCCCCGTTCAGGCACACCAAAATCCAAAAAGCACGCTAATTTGATCGGCTTTAAAAAATATTGAATGATAATAATAATAAAAAAAAAACAGTAGCGATCTCTCTGTAAACGGGTTTCCATTCGTTTTCATTGGTTTTGGAATTTTTAAGAATAAATCTGCTTCTGTTAAGAGATACAATGGCTGTTTTCGCATTTAATTAAAAAAATTATTTAAACATTTGAAAATAAGCTAATGTAGAATGAATTAAGTAAACAGTGTCATTGTCTCCGGGTATTTTTTAACAGCGCTATAAGATAGTTCTTTTAATAATTCATTTTAAATGTATCGTTTTAAATCTGACGTAATTTACACCAAAATTTTATTTCTCTTATTAATATTCACGTGAAAATACTTTTGTTGTTAGAAGTAAATATTATTTGCGCTGTCTTCGAATTCACGATAATAGTTGAAAAGATTATCTCAAAATATCTCGCGGAAATATATTTTTCAATTTAAATTGTTTTGCCATATTTTTTGGCCATTTTAAATATCACGTAATTTCCTCCATTTACAAGTTTTAACGCATAATAATGATTTTTTTATTTTAAGATTTTGTTTCTCTTTTAAAATTCAAGTGTAAATATGGTTCTTATGACGTAATTTTCCTGCTTTTAACATGTAATCATTTAATTCTAATTTTAAAGTTTTTTTTTCTGTTTGTAATAGTCACGTGTAAATAAATTTTTAATTTGAGGTAAACATTATTATTTGCGCTGTTTATACAATTGGCAACAGTTTAAATTAGTACCATTTTCTAAAATTTGTAAAAAATATCTCTCGAAATGATAAAAATTTGAATTTAAAATAGAAATAAAACCTCAAAAAAATCAGTCAAATAAGAAAAATAAATGCAATCTGCACACCGGGAACTTGTATAAAATGATCGAAAACTGATTAAATTCTCATGTATAGTTTTTGCTCCAATAAAACTTTTTTAATGGAATGATTTTGTCCAACTCTAGCATTAAATATCTCTTAAAATAATTCTTCGATTTGAAAACTGTCTGCATCAGCGTGTTTATCAAACATCTCTCTATAATACCACCGATTTTCATGTTTTTGTATGCAACAGTTTTTCTAATATTAATGATGAAAGGCCAATTGGCTTTCAAATTGGATGCCGATCTACCCGGAATATCTACGCAGATTTTCATTGGTCCATTTCCAAATCAAAACTTTTTTTTATATATAGAAGGATTAGGAACATTTAGAATGAGAAAAATTAGTTTGAAGTGAAATAATTAAAAAAAGAAAATATGTAGGATGCAAAAGAAAAATAAACTAAACTTGAGTATGGTTTGTAAACATAACGAATATAATGGAAAGAGAAAATGTAATGAAACAGAGGAATAATGCATTTTATATATAAATGCAATATACTTTGTATATCGGAGCACCATTTAAATATTTTTAAAAGAATCGTTTTCCAGAAAAAAAAGTATGATCAAACAAATATATAACTAACTAGAAATTCACTTCAGCATTCTAATACATAAATGAACGCCTAATGCAATACACATTTTAAGATGATATAGCTTGATGATGTTAAGTATTTTTTAGCGCTTTCCAATATAGTTTAAAAGTGTGTATGAATTCTGGTTGGATGTCTGTCCGTCTGTGTATTTGTCCGGACTCTAACTTGCGTAAACATGCTCGGATTGTCATGTAGTTGATAACATGTTATTGAAGTTTACCATGGCACGTGCACGTTCGGTATTGAAAATGGAGTGTGTGCATTCATAGTTTGTTTACAGGTACACTCAGATGATTTTAAAATTTGCTAAATTAAGCTATGTTCCCGTTCTTATACAACGCATTTAAACAATCATCAAATAAACGCAATCGAAAAGGCATTATTAACAATCAAAACATTTTTAAGAAAAAATTCAAAATACCATTTCTTATCTATCTTTTTTACATGCAGGAAAAAAAATACCAGAAAAAGGAAACTTCACTTTTGCCCATTTCTTTCATTTGCTTCAAACAATTTCTCTATTATTCCAATCATTAAGAAGGAGATTAAAATAAACATGTACGATAAAAATATTTGGTCCCAAGACGTTATAAAGCTATCCATCTATAAAGACAAAAAAATATTTCTTAGGAAATCTGAGAACTTCTTTGACATCAGAAAAGTAAATATGTTTTTCTTTTTTCTTTATTGTTGAGCTAACTACAGTAAAAAACAATCGCTATGTTTCTCCAACCACAAGAAAAGCAGTGTGATTGTTCTTGTTATTTCAGAAAATAGCATTTAAATATTATGTGACTATTTTTTTTTACATCGTCGGTATCTTCAAAAGAGATGCTTTGCCAAAGATTCTATTCTTTTAGAATATTTAAGTAAATTGCTTCGAAAAAAATAAATTGCGTGAAAGTTAATTTGTAGGATATAGGTTTCGCATTCGAAAGACGTATTTAGACAATTAGGAAAAATTAGTTTCAAGTTAAATAATCAAAAAAGAAAATATGTACGATATAAAAGAAAAAAAGAATAAAATAAAGGTTTGTAATCTTAAGGAATTAAAAGGAAAGAGAAAATGTCATGACTCAGAGGAATAATGTACAGTGTGAGTTCAAAAATCCGACAACTTCAAAAATCCGGCATCAAAACCATCTTTTCGCCTTCCTTTTTCTTTTACGCTTTCAAGTTATTGTAGAAGAAAAATAGCAATTGTTTATGAATTAAAAACTTCAAGCTGGAAAATAAAAATGCAAAAAAAAAAGTAATATTTGACATTTTTTTCATTTGTCAGAGGCGATTATTTTCTGAACAAATTTTCTAGAAGCTGCATTGTTGCACAGCAACTGTTTGGAGGCTAGTACACAAGTACTTTGGAGTCTTTCTTCTGACGCTGTGCTAAATAGAACGGCAGATAACGCTAGTAACAGCTCGTAAAACGAGGATGAACAACAGGCATAAGAAAAGGTGTCACTAGAAAATGTATAAATTTGACTGAAGAATTAATATCTGCTTTACCGAACAAGACTGTATTTCCGAAATAGAGATTCTCCATTTGTATAGAATACAAGAAAAACATGTTAAAGAACGGCCAAAAAAATTGAGGCAAACAAAATTGACATCCATGTATCCGAAATTACACGAGAATAAATAATTTTACTCTTTCTTAGATTTTTTTTCTATAATATAGAAAATATCAATTAATGTAAGTTTATTTTTGTATTTAATTTTTTTTCTTACATAATTATCACTTAATAACGAATTAAATTATGGCTAAAGGCAACATTAAGAATATAGTACTACTTTTGATATTCATAGTTACTACTTTTGACATTCCTTCAAAAATCCGGTTCTCTGTCCCGATGATGCCTGATTTTTGAAGTTATACTGCATTTTATATATAAGTGCAACATTGTATATCGGAGCACCATTTAAACATTTTTAAAAGAATCGTTTTCCAGAAAAATAAAATTAAAACTATGATCAAACAAATGTATTACAAGAAATTCACTTCAGTATTCTTATACATAAATGGATGCTTAATATTATACCTATTTTAAGGTGATATAGCTTGATGTTTTAAGTAGTTTTTAATGCTTTTCAACATAGTTTAAAAGTGTTTATGAAATCGGATTGTCTGTCCGTCCGTCTATCTGACTGACCGTCTGTATTTTGTCCGCGCTCTAACTTGCGTAAATATACTAGTATTGTCACGTAATTGGTAATATGTTATTGAGGTTTACCATGACATGTTTGGTATTGAAAATGGAGAGTATGCATTTATAGTTCGTTTACAGGTGAACTCACAAGATCTTAAAGTTTTCCAAATAAAGTTATATTTCTCTTCTTGTACAGCCCATTCAAACAATCTTCAAATAAAAATCAACCGAAAAGACAATAAATTTAGATCCCAAATAATATTTTAACAATCGAACTATCTTTAAGAAAAAATTAAAACAATCAATGCTTATCTACCTACCTTCTTTTGCCTGCATGGAAAAAAAAAACCCAGGAAGCTTTCATTTTGTCCGGGTTTTTTACATTAGCTTCAAACAATTTCACTATTACTCCACTAATTAAGAAGAAGATTAAAGTAAACTCGTATGATAAAAACATTTTATCCCAAGAGGTTATATAGACAAAAAAAAAAAAAAAAATGTTAGGAAATTTGAGAACACTTTTGTCATCAGAAAATAATATATCGTTTTTTCTATTTTCTTTAGTTTTGAGCTAACTACAGTAAAAAGAAATCACTATGTTTCTCCAACCACAAGAAAATCAGCGTGATTGTTTTTGTTAAGGTTAGTTGGGGTAACTGGAACCACGAGGTAACTGGGTCATAGGCTATTTTATAAAAAAACTGCTGGTGTTTTTTAAGTTTTAGCTTTTGTGAACAATGCCCCCTAATCTCTACTTCCTAAAACAACTTGTATCACCTCAATCATAACTCTCACTTTGCTGTGATAGGTTGTCAAAAATTTACGTTTCTTTTTTTAAAACAACGCCAGTATGGTTGAACTTCCTCGGCTTATTATTAAAATACTGTAAGTACTTTTATTAAACAATCATTTTTTTTTAAAGATTAGACACATAACTACATTAATATTATTAGGTATCTATACATATTTACTTCATGTTTCAAATGTAAGCCCGGTGTCCCAGTTACCCCATAAATTTTTCAAGAATGGGGTAACTGGGACATGTATCCGAGGTAACTGGACCATGCTGGATCCAGTTACCCCAATAGTTATAAATAATTTTTTTGTGTTTCTCTTACTACGGGAAGTAAATTTCTCCATTGTTTTTTTGCTCACAATAAAGAAAATGATAGAATACCTTATTAAAATTACGTAATGAAATTAAAAAAAAACATATTGAGTGGTATCAAACTACATTTCTTGACCCCTTGAGAGGCGGTGATGCCATTATGGCATCACTTAATTTTAATTCCTAATTGCCACATTGGCACCTGAATTTTATAATGAAAATTTCACCTTTATTAAGTACGCGAAAATATACTTTTACTTATTTTCAGATAGATTATATTGTAAATATTGGTATTATTAAATTATTTCAATATTTTACGAATGCAAGTACCTTGCCCCTGAAAGCGAGATAACCAGACCTTGAAATTGTACTATACACAGGTGTCGCATTCTATAGGGAAACTTTTATCGTTCCTACCACTATTTTGAAAATAATATCTTCATCGCACCTTTCTTTAAGGGTTTTGTTAAAAACAATAAAATTTTCCCAATATAATGCGACTCCTGGATAAAGTACTTAAGTACTTACGTAGCCGTTTGTTCATAGATTTACCTTGCTATTTTTTTCCTTAAAATACCCATGTGACTTTTATACTTATTATCTATACTAAAGTACATAAGTACTTCCTTAAGTTTTATGTTTTTGGTATAAATGAATCTAATATTTTCACTTTTAGTGCTTTTTTTAGACACAGTGACAGCAAAGGTTTCCCTTACAACGCTGTTTATTGACATATAATTTACATAATCTGCCTGGTTTAAACTTTTTTAAGTTGTTTACACTTTTTCAAACAGGACCTGATATCCGATATGAAAAAATATGAACGCGTGTGGAACATAGACCCCCCTGGTCCAGTTACGCCATTTTTTGGGGCAACTGGACCCATGAGGAAAGAAAGATGAAATATGCATATTTTTATATTTTTAAATATTAAAATGTAATTTTGAGCATTTCTGTCTGATAGAGGGAATCTGACTGAACACATTTACAGAAGTTTAGACTTTAATTCAAATGAACATTAGCTTTTTGAAGCTGAATTGTCAGAAGCTCCAGAGTCACATAGTAAAATCATGTCCCAGTTGCCCCAACTAACCTTATTTCAGAAAATAACATTTAAACATTATGTGACTTTTTCCACTACGTCTGGTGCTTTGTCAAAGATTCGATTATTTTAGAATATTTAAGTAAATTACCTCGAAAAAAAATAAATGTCGCGAAAGTGAAGTTATAGGATATATGTTTCGCATTCAAAAGACTTGTTTGGTTAATTAGGAAAAATTAGAATGAGAAAAATTAGTTTTAAGCCAGTTATTTAAAAAAGAAAATATGTAGAATGTAAAAGAAAAATAAACCAAAATAAAGGTTTGTAAACTTAAGGAATTAAACTGGAGAGAGAAAATACAATGAAACAGAAGAATAATGTATTTCATATATAAATGCAAAACCTTTCTATATCAGAGCACCATTTAAACATTTTTAAAGAAAGCGTTCTTTCTAAAAAAAAAAAAAAAAAAAAAAAAAAAAAAAAGTATAACCAGACAATTGTGTATAACTAGAAATTCACTTGAATATTCTAAGGAACAAGGGATGCCAAATGTAGTAATAAAATTTTAAGATGACATAGCTTGATGATGTTGAATGTACTTTTTAATGTGTTATACACACCATATTCTAAAGCAAGCATATTGTATTGTACTTCAGTATTGTATATCAGTTTCAATGTATTTGGAATAGTGTAAGTATCATTAAAATACACTGAAAAAGATTTTCACCCATAGAGCATAATGTAACGGAATTCTTTTGAGTGAACATGTAAACGAATTATACATGCTTACACACTTCGTTTTCAATATCGAACGTCACGATAAACCTCACTAACATACATATATTAAATGACAATCAGAGTATATTTACTCAAGTTAGCGCGCGGACAAACATACCTGTGGGCAAGCAAGCAGACGAACAGACAGATTGACGGGCGGAAAGCCAAACCGAATTCATAAACAAATTCAACTATTTTCGAACACACTAAAAAGTATTCAGCATCATCAAGCTATATCATATTAAAATTTTATTATTACATTTGGCATCCTTTGATGCATTACAAGGCTCAAGTGAATTTCTAGTTAGAAATATTTGTTTTGTTATAGAATAAGAATGGTTTCTTTAAAAACTTTTAAATGGTGCTCTGATATAGAAAAGTTTTGCATTTATATATAAAATACATTAATCCTGTATTTCATTACATTTCCTCTCTCCATTTTAATTCCATAAGTTTAAAAACCTTTATTTTAGTTTATTTTTCTTTAACATTCTACATATTTTCTTTTTTAATTATTTCACTTCAAACTAATTTTTCTTATTCTAAATGTTCCTAATTAACTAAACAAGTCTTTTGAATGCGAAACATATATCCTACAAATTAACTTTCGCGTAATTTTTTTATTTATTTTTTTATTTTTTGAAGCAAATTACTTAAATATTCTAAAAGAATAGAATCTTTGGCCAAGCATTTCTTTTGAAGATACCGACGATGTGAAAAAAGTTACATAATGTTTAAATGTTATTTTCTGAAATAATAAGAACAACCATACAGATTTTCTTTTGGTTGGAATAACACAGCGAGTGCTTTTTACTGTAGTTAGCTTAAAACTAATGAAAAATGAAAAACCGATATTTACTTTTCTGATGTCAAAGAAGTTCTCAGATTTCCTAAGAAATGCTTTCTTGTCTTTATAGATGGCTTTACAACCTCTTGGGGCAAAATGTTTTTATCTTACGCATTTACTTTAATCTTCTTCTTAATTACAGGAATAATAATTAAATTGTTGGAAGCAAATAAAAGAAACGGGCAAAATTGAAGTTTCCTGTTTCTGTTTTTTTCTTTTTTTCCTGTATGTAAAAGAAGGTAGGTAGATAAGTATTAATAAGCAGTGTATAACATTTATTGTTCATTTACAGCATAGGTTCCCAACCTTTTCTGGACCACCGCCCCCTTTACAAGAAAAAAATATTCCAACGCTCCCTCTTCCATAATAATTAATTATACCAAATATAAAATATTGTTGGATATTATATGAACTTAATTTTATCTGTCTATGTTCCATTAAGAATCCCAAAGTAGAAATTAATTAAAACGACCACCAAATGCAGTGAAAATTTGTTTATTAAATATTTAAAAATAAACACAAAATCAACAAGAAGTAAAATGAGATGGGTGAGGCTGGTAGACTTTTAGCAATTTGTTAATATTGGGTTCCAGTTCCGTTACCATCAGTCGCAAATTGCCATTTCACTGATGTGTAGTCTGTTCCTTTTCTCAGACAGTAAATTACCTACGTCACTGAACCCAAATATGATGAAAGAAAAATTTCTGGAAATTAAACGTTTCTGTACTCTATCCCACAATCCAGAGTAGAGAACTGGTATTTATTTTTGTAGCCAGAACTCTTGGTACCCATCTCTGAACAGTGGCTGAGAGGTTCTGCTCTCGAAGCTGGTAGACGGGAGGTGCTGGGTTCGATCCCAATCGCGCCCGTCGGCCTAATCGTTCGGAGTTTTCGTGGTTTTCTTCGAGCCATGGATTTCCATGCGTAAATACGGGTTAGGTTCCCTTAGAAAGACCCCCACGAAGGGCACTCCCCCCGGGCTTATATCCCTAGTGTTGATAATCGGCCGTCAAAAATCAACCAACCAACCAAATCAACCAACCAACCCATCTCTGAATTTTACTGTTAGTTCTTCGTTAGTTGTGAGTTCTACCAGTTCCTCCTCCAAATTTAATGATTCTGCTGTATCTGCGTTTACGAAAGGATCTAAAAGCCAACTCGGTACATTCATGTTTGATACATCTTGGAATCGCACCGGAAATTCAGCATGAAGAACGCCCAAGTGTTGGCAGTAAATAAGTAAATATTCCTGTTTTGCAGAAACTGCTGATAATGTGGGAAAGTTCTTGTATTTACCTCTACCTAGATTTTGTTTGAAGAGAAGTTTTTCCAGAAAATCAGTTATGACTTTTTTTGTTTTAATTAAACTAAATTCATCGCCTTGCAATTGCAAATTGACTTCATTAAATGTTCTAAACATGTTTGTCAAATAAGCTGTATCATTTTTGAATGAAATCAGATTTCCGCGCTGTTTCTCGCTTCTATTTTCAACGAAGTCGAGTATTGAGTCCAAATAGATTGAAAAAACGATTCAGACAAATAACTATTCAGAGCCAATGAACTTCTGTGTGCAGTAGCAAGCAATTGTAATCATCATCATTTTCACTACAAAATTGACGAAATAATCTGTCATGCAATAAAATGCTTTTAATCTTATTGACTATCTTAATAATGTCATGAAGCGCCGCATGCAGTCGTTGATTCAGATTTTTTGCAACCAAATGCTGACGATGAATAACTTAATGTACAGCGAGTACAACTGATACATTCTTGTTTCAAATGCACCATGAAACCCTTATGACGCCCGGTAATTGCCGAAGAACCATCAGTAAAAGCGGACAAATTTTTTGACGTTCGTAAAAGATATCCTATTTTGGGGACCCAGCTCTAGGTTCGATTTTATAGATTTTCATTTAAAGGTATATTTCAGGATTTCATCACGGGTCCAGACAACGCCGGGGTTGTTTAGATGACTGTCTTAATGCCCTTCATTTGCCTCTGGACCCATCACCGCCCCCCTGGGGGACCCACCAGCGCCCACTGGGGGGGGGGGGCGGTACCGCCCCCGTTGGGAACCTATGATTTACAGGAACAGACAAAATAATTTCGGTATGTACTGTACGGTATGTGAAGAATAATTGCTGGAAGTGTATTTTGAATTGTTGTATGCATTTATAAATGTAACTAATTTTTGCATATTACTTGGTGCGTATAAATTCTATAGATTACATGTATAGACACGGCTGCATAAACTAATTCGGGTACATTTCCTCTTATTGACGGAAATTGCTAAAGGGGAACTTTCATCGGTGTTATACATTTCCTAATTGAACTAGATTTTTACATACCGTGGTAGTATATATATATAAATCTACAGATCATATAAAGGGCTGCACAGAAGAATATATATACTATATTTCGACCATTGGTGGTAATATCTGAAATTGTGTTTTCAATTAAATTGTGGGCCATGCTCACGAAAAGGTACAATTTAATGTTCTAAAGGGATATTAGGAAATGTTTTAAATTTCCTAATATTTTCATTCAGATATATGTTTAAGTTTTAAGAAAACTATTCAATACATTTTTGAAAAAATAATTTCAATATTTAACTAGGGTAACTTGAGGTGAGATGCCGTGTTGTACAAGATGCCGTATCACGTCGTTTTCATATGCGCAGGCGATGTAGAGAAACGCTGCTCAGTTGTAAGGAAGAGGGTTTCCTAGTGATACTTTAATTTCCATTTGCGTCCTTTTTAGCCCCCGGGACGGTATGCTATTTCTTTCTCCCAGCTTATTTTGTCTCCAAAAATAACGTTACCTTACAGAAGCTATCAATAAACAAAGCAGATGTATCATTGTGCGATTAAATGCTCTATAGCAATTTTTTTAATTTCTAAGCATCGCACATTTTAAATTTTTATACCGTCGTATTGGAAAAAAAAAGTACTTTTAAATGCAATTTGTTTGAAAACTGTATCTCCATTTAATTTTGAAATATTAATTTTTTTGTAGTTTTTAGCACTATTTGTTTAATTTTGGCAACTCAAGTACTCCATTTGTATAGAAAGTAAAGGAAAATTAGTTGAAAAATAGCAATTATATCAAGTATTAAAACACTTAGATGTGAGATATAGATATAAGATATAGCTGCAACGCACAAACAAAATAGAACATACAACATAGCAACCGTTTGTTTGAAGTCAGTTTCCAACCAAAACGTCATGACTGACGCCACGACTGAAATCGTCTATATTAATGTTACAAACAAATGAATGCCTATGAATCATTAGATAGCCGTTTTTTCGTCTAGTTTCTTTAATGACGGCATCTTTTTGCTGCATTTGTGTATTATTTTGCGATAGTGACATCCTTATGCATGCTTTACTGTAGATGTTTAAGAGTGGATCGTAAATGTGAAATTCTTAAGTGGATGCGAATGACGTCATTTTACAGAAAATAAAAGTGTGTGCTTCAAGTCTTAAAATTGAAATAGGTTTTGTACTATCTATATATACATATATTTTTTTTTCATCGGGGGGCGACACTAAATTCTGAAAAAGCAGAATTCTTGTTTTCTAGTTTAAATTTTTTAAGTGGTACTTTTTTATTGCTATTTCGTCTTATCACTTCTGGTAAGTGTCCAAAATCTTTTACGTGACTTCTTTATTTGCCTATATATCTTAGTTTAAACATCAGAGAAATAAATCTGATGTTTTTAGAGAGTACTGGTACCTGGCCTTTCTGCAAAGCATAAATAGTGGCTGGTTCCCGCTTCTTCATGTCAGTGGGGGGCACCGGCGTCTTGCCCAATACTTTGGGGTGAGTCGGCGCAAATTTTTTTGGGGGGGGGGTTAAGATGCCGGTTGTTTTCCCTTGGGGTAAGATGCCGGTTATTTTCCGTTGCGGTCAAATGCCTGGTTGTTTCTTCATTGCTTAAATTACTCTCAGCTATTAACTAACTTGTCAACAATTTTAATCAGATAATTTAAATCAGTGATTAAATCGTAATTTTAATCAACTGATTAAAAAAATCATTGATTAAAATTATAAATTTTCTGAATGTTTAAAATGACATAAAGAAATATTAAAATCTTAGGTGAACATAATTTGAAAGGTTTCTATATGTATTCTGCCTTATAAATAAACTTTAGTGGCCTTATAAATAATTGTATAATAATTATTAATTTTAACCATTGATAAAAATTTTATGTTAAATGCAGTTATAAATAATTTTAATAAATGTAAATATCGGTAGTATATAATATAGTTTTAGATAACTAGTGGTTTCTGCCCCCTACAAGCTATGGTCGCAAACCTCTATCCAGACACCGCAGACTCTAAAAACACGCTATTTTGATCTGCTTTGAAAAGATTACGGAAGATGAAATCGTAATTAAACGAGTAGTGGCATTGCCACCTAGAATACAAAGCCTTCTGGCTGGCTGGTGACGTCAGCAGCAAGAGGCGAACAATCTGTATATCACATTGATAAAGTAAAGTTTAATATTGCTATGTTTCCCTATATAAACAACTAAGCATTAAAATGACCTAATAAGATAATTGTAAGCTTGATTGTACATCAATAAATTGCTACTGTCATATAAATTAAACTTTATAACTAAAAATTTTAACATGAAACACATCTATCATCACTTGCTGAATTTTCTTGATATCGTGATAAATACTAATAATTTCAAAAATATCTTTTAAATAAAAATATTTTTAACTAGATTGTTCATTTTAGAATCAAAAGTTCAGTAATCTGAAAAACGAGATTTTTTCTTTTACTTCTTTCTCTCTCTTGATTTTTTTGACTGAAAATACAGCAAACTTTTTGAAGAAATGTGTAAATATTATGAAGAAATGTTTAAAACCCATTTGTGCCTGAATTTTTGTTTTCTCAAATTTTTTGGTAAAATCACTTTAAAATGTTGCAAAATGAACTGGAAAAATACTAAAAAAAAATTAAGCTTAATTTTTTTTTTGTATTTATTTGATAAAATGTAAAAGAACTAAATACGAGTATTTCTAGTAGAATAATATGCATAATTATATATTTTGCCTATATTTATATTTAAAATATTTTTAAATTGTATATTATGTACTATAATTAGTATTTTAATGAACTACAAAGAAAATATATTTATTTCTTTGCAGAGACTAATAACGTTATAACTATTATTAATAAGAAAATAAGAAAAATCGTATTGCAAACTTAATAACAATTTATTTCATAAATATCTTCGAAAGGAGATTGCATAAATAACTGTCTCCTAAATTTCTAACAAAAATATGTGCCCATTTGTGCCTAGAACCCTATATTTTGTACATTACAAAAATGTGTAAAAAATTGGCTTGAACATTTAATTTCGCAATTTAAAAAAATACGTATTTCAAAAAAGCCCACAAGCTAAGATTATAACTTGCGATTTTGGGTCCATGATAGAAAAAATACAAATAAACTTACTTTTTACATTTCACCCTCTTGAAAAATTAAAAATCTATAAACACCGAAAAAAAGCCTTAATTTAAGCAAATAAATATCCACCTTGTGCTGTCATCTCTCGGTTATAGATAAAAACATTTATAAATAATGATTTCATGCAATTTTCATGTTATAAAGAAGAAGAAAATTATACAAGTGCATTAAGATTTGAAACGTCTCAAAAATGGACACTAGGCATAAATGGGTTAAATAACCTTTAATTATTATAAATAAAGCATCATAAAAGAAAAGAAAACAAAGAAAGAACTAGATTGTTCATTTTAAAATCGATTTTTCGGAGAAAAACAGGATTCTTTTCTTTCTTTCTTTTTTTTTTCCTCTTTTGTTGAAAAGGAAGCAAAACTTTTGAAGAAACGTTATTTAATTATTTAATTATTTAATTATTATAAATCTTTAATTATTATAAATAAGGCATGTGAAAAAAAAAAGGCTTTTTCATTTTAAAATAAATTTTTCAATACTCTGAAAAACAGATTTTCTTTTTCTTTCTGCCTCTTGATTTTCTTGCTTGAAGATTCAGTTTAATTTTTGAAGAAATGTTTAAATATTATCTAATTATAAAATATGAAATGAATTTGGTGTACTATTTTTATTATTATGTACATATAGGGAAGAGTAGCCATATTTGGACCGCCGTTTTAATTGTACCGTTGCCATTCTGCCGTTAATTATGGGAAGATACTCCATCTACCGCTGAAATCCTACTCATCAGAATGACGTCACTCATGATTAGAAGAAGCAGCTGCCTACCACGTGCTGTTTTCTGACAATTTTAAAAAACCTGAAGTTAGCTGTTTTGATCTAATTTTTTCCTACTAAATGTAAGTGAATATCTTAAAACTAAGGTAAGTTGTTATGTTTTCATATACATATATGAATTCATCTGCATATTGCGCATATTTTTCATGCGGATTTTATGATTTCGTTTTTGTTCATAGTCTTGAAATTAACTGTTTTAAAAAATGGCGCAGTTGCCATAATTGGGCCAATTTTAGTTGCTTAAATTGGACCAGATATGCGATCATAAATTTGAAAAGTAAGTAATGAATTTCGAGGACGGTACGCCTTGTACACTATTTTGTTTTTTTATAATGGATTACTATCTCCACGCAAGTTTTTTTTTGTATGTCTGGATTAATTTTTTTATACAGTTTAGGCCTATATAAACATAAAAATATTTTTACATGTCTATGCAATAACTTTTGTTTGCGATGTCTTTATCTTGTATGTAATTGTATTAATTTTCTTTGAATTCTTTATTCCTACGGCATATTTGATTTACAGAGTTGAATTCAAACATTTTCCTCCTGCAGGATATTTGTGAGGGAAGACTTTTGACAGTTCTGGAGGGTGAAATTCTACTTTTTTGCCTTTAAAACGCATAAAATCTCAAACCTTGATGAAGATGTTGAAAAAGACATAGACAAACTGTCTGGAAGGAAAACGCCCGGGACAGCAAAAGCTGTTAAAGATATAGGAAACAAAATGCAGACAGTAAGTTGTGAAGAAATCGACCTGCAACAAGGCTGCAGCATCAAATCCTCCCCAAAAGCAAAAATCATTAGAAATGTTATTTTCCTTGCTAAATTCAGTTAAATCAAAGTACAGAGGGAGTTGAACAAGTAAAAGCAGTAAGAACAGTTGTGTCAACATCATCGCCATATAAACTAAACCTTGAAATAAAAAACAAAAAGACAAAAAAGAAGCTTTCACAGCCCAAAAGCAATTGGAACATCGTGTTTTAAAAAATAGGCGTAATGCAATTAGAAAGAAAATGATGGAAGAGAAGAACTACAAACATAATGTAAAGAAAACTTCTGTTGCAAAAAAAGTCTAATAATTCAGCATCTAAAAAGAAAAATCTAGACGGTGATGATTGGTTTTGCCTAATTTGTAAGAAAAAATGAAATAGCAGAAATGATTCAGTGTTCAGTTTGCCATATATGGTTCCATGTTGTGTGCGCTGGAAAACAAAAACAATAAACAAAATTCATGTATAAGCTTTGCATCTCTCCTTACATGATATTTAAGTAACTGACAATTAGTTCCATAATTTCTATTCTTATTTACTGATAACTTTGATTTATATTTTGAATGCATTTTGATTTAAAACAATTACTCTTATTTTCAGATATTTGATTTCATTATATTTCATTGCTGTTATTTTGTTTGATTGTTTCATTAATCGCAAACTTTGTTTTTAATAAAATTAGTCATATTCCTTAGTCATTAAAACAACCAGATATTATTTAGTCCAATTTAGGAGACTGGGTGGTCCAACTTAGGCGACCAGTTGCTGAATTTGGACCACTTTTGACAAATTTTTCAAATTAAAATAAAATTTAAGATTTTCAAAAAGAAATTGATCTAAATATTTATTTAGTTAGTAGATGAATCGATTGAACCTGTGTAATGATCTTTTGAAAATATTCCAAAAATTAAGTGAGATACACCTGAAAATAAGTGAAGTGGTCCAAATTCAGCTACTCTCCCCTATATATGTCTATCGTGGTGATAACTTCAACTTCATTACTGAATAGTTTTAACAGAAACATATTTATCATTTTTTTATGTTTGCTATGCTTTACTGAAATTCTGATAAATAATACCCTATGCAATACCCTACTACATGTATAATAATCATTTATAAACAGATTAAGTAAAACAATGCTATCAAAAGTGATAAAATATCTTTATTAAGATTGACGATCGTTCGTCGCACAAACGGCGACATTTTCAAAATCATTCACGATAGAAAATATTATCACATAATGTAAAAACAATAAACATAGTAAACAATGTCACGAGACATGATGCATAATGAAAAACATTGCAAACATAAAATTAAATTAAATGATCGTCAATTTTAATAAAGATATTTTATCACTTTTTATAGCATTATTTTTCTTAAATAATACCCTTTCAAATAAAACTATTTTTATTTTGCATAGGGTAAAACATTCTTTAATTATTATAAATAATACATCAGAAAAAAAAAAAAAGAATAGAAAAGAAAGAACTAGATTGTTCATTTTAAAATCGATTTTTCGGGGAACAATAGGATTCTTTTCTTTCTGTTTTGTTGGGAAGACTGCAAAACCTTCGAAGAAATATTATTCTTTAATTAATTAAATATTTAAGCCAATTTGTAAATTTATTAAAAATAATTTTATACCAAAAGGCAAAAAACTGTTTCAAAAATAACCTATTTTGTGAGAATAATTTTTATTAAAAAAATTATCTTGCAAAATTATTTAGAATTTCAATTTATTCAATATTCTAAGATAGTTTATGATTAAATACAATTTTTTTTTTTAAATTTCTGAAAAGTGATATTTAAATATTTTATTGAAAGAGTCTCATTTTGTTCTTTCTTTTATTTTATGAAAATGGTTCATATTTTTAACTTGTCTTCATTTATTAATTAATTTATAGAACTAACAAAGTGTTGTCCCCATTAAGTAGGAGGGTATTTATTATTATAAGATTAGTCTTTTATTTTGATAAATTCTTAATTTTTTTGTGTATTTATTTAATCACTTTCTTCAAATATTTTTACTTGCTTTTGATAACGTTGAACATAAATTATCTTAAAATATCTAAGTGCATATAGTAATATTGCTATGGTTATGACTATTAATTCTATAGACCATTTTTTACAATCCGAAACTAAAATGTTAAATTTTGATTAATTTTGAAAAGCTCTAACAATAGTATCATAGACCTAGAAAATGTTAAATTAAATAAGGCAATAATTAAATAGTTAAAATTTGAATAATATTATGCCTTATTTAAAGTTCATTTTAATTTAATATTTTAATAAATAAAAATAAATGCACAATACATTTGCCTAACTGACTAAAAATCTGTTATTATTATTTATTCAATAATTTTTATAAGTGAAATCTGTAGAAGTTAATCCATATAAATTGGCAATAAACTTAAAATAAATTTTATGTGCACACTAAAGTAATAAATTTTATTTACATTCGATAAATTTTAAAATATGTCCAAAACTAAAATTTGTAAATTAAAATACCAACAATTTAAAAATGAAGCGTTTAGTAAAATTAAAAAGCATAAAATAAACAAATCATAATACTAAAATATCCATTATTTAATGACGTTTAATTTTATTTTAAAGAAATCGCACTAAATGTCATATCTGACTATTATTAGTATTTATTCTAAAATTTAAACAATAAAAATAATATGCCAAATGAAATGTCATTGACTAATCAAATCATTGTTAAAAGTACAATAAAATCTTTTCATAGTCAGACTAAACTTTAAATTACAATAAATATTTTACGATTTTACTACTATTATTATTTATATTTAAACATTTAGTTAATCTTTTAACTGTATAATTTAAAATATAGTAAAATAAATGAATTACAATAGTAAAATAAATGAAATACAATAGTAAAATAAATGAATTATAATAGTAAAATAAACGAATTACAATAATAAAGTTACATATCTTTATTATAGTACCAAAATTTAATTTAATTGTTAAAAGAAAAATATAATGCAATTTAGATTTACCTATCAAACTAATAAATGATTTTTAAAATGTATTCTATAATAGCAATAATTAGGTTTTAAAAAAATATAATAATTAAAAACAGATATTAAACAGCACTCTCGAGTCCAAACACGTGGTAAATTATAGCTTATGTTCAGTATTGTATATCAGAAGCCGGCAAAAGTATTAGAAGCATTAATATAAATAAGTAAATGTATACACAAAATTAAGATTTATCAAAATAAAACACTTATCTTATGTTAAATTGTTGAATAATCCTTTTTAAAATGTATAAAATGTCGAAAACAGCACTTATAAACAACTTACACAGCCATTGCTACTTAGAGTCACTGTGTGTTCCGTACCTGCTGAGAAATATTTTCTTGTTTACTAAGCGTGACGTCACTGGAATTTGCTCTTGCAGCCAGAACTTGACTAGGTGGCAATGGTAGTGGCGATCTCCTGTAATCAGGTTTCCATTCATTTCACTTTGGCTGAGGGATTTTAAGACAGAATCAATTGCTGTCGAGACAGCTAACTGCTGCTTTCGTGATGGATTAAATAAGATCAACCCAACAATTTAAAGTTAGCTTGTATAAAATGGCTAAGTAAACAATTTTATAAAGACGCTATAAAAAATTATTTTAAATTAGACTTTTAAATGTATCGTTTTAAATATGACGTAATTTTTACCAAAGTTTTTTGTTTCTCATTTTAATATTCAAATAAAAATAATTTTAAAGGCCCATGAAAGCCAAACTAAATCGATGTGAGAATAGCAACTGAGAATTTCCAGATGTCTCAAGCCTTTCTAAAAAGGAATTAGATAAGAAGTCAAAGGGTAGAAAGACAGAATCTTCAACTGACGATGATATGGATTATGATTAAATTCCCTCCCAAGATTCAGAACACGAGGATTTTTTTAAAAGTAAATAGGAATGATTGTTCTGAGTGTCTAGCAGAGTGCAATAAAACCTCGGGAAATTGTGATGGGATCAAGTGCATTCAGTGAAACTGTTGGTTATATAAAAGCTGCTCAAAGTTCCTAAACAAATGTGCAGTTTGTGGCAGACCTGAGTTACTGCTAAAAAGAACAAAGGGACATATGAAAAACATTAACAAAAAAGCTTGACTCTAAAGCACTTTATCACAGTGGCTTTACCGTAGTTAAACTTGTTATAATGTTTAAAAATAGGCATACTTAAGAGCCATAATTCTTTTAAATGTTAAGTAGAACATAATATATTAAATAAATATTACGCAACCAAATATATTAACATAACATGAATAATTATATAACAAATAAATATTAGTTTGTTCTTTTATTATGTTGCCAACGTTTGTTGCATTCATATTTTTGTAATTTCCTAATATTAAGTAAGTTAACAACTTCAGTATGTCTAAAATATTAAAGTTACTTTTATTCGTCCCATTATGTTTTATATTGCTTCACAAAAATTATTGTTTACATTGAAACTCCATAAAGCATCTTACCCCTAGATAGTTGGCCATCTTACACATACCTATGAGTAAGATGCGGAAATGCAAGTGTTTACAAAAACAAAATTTTCGATGCTTTCTATAACATCTGTAAAATGAAATAAGTTTTTAAATCATGCATAAGAGTCTAAACTTTAACAAGAAATCAATGAATAACAAATATATATAACAGGCGATTTTTAAAACAATTAAGTCAAAAACTACGGCATCGTCACACCCTATAATATTTTAATGAATATATGTCGAAATTCTCCTCCGTGGACGTTCCTACATTAAAAACACAGCCTTCATTTCACTGACGTTTAAACAATTAATTTTTTTTTACATTTTTTTCAACAATAACTAATTTATTTTTTCTCTTTACTGTCTTTGATTAAGTTCTAACTTAATATTTTTTAAAAATGGTTTTATTGTTTCTTCTATGTATAATAGAAGAAAGTACTGTAGTGAAAATTTTTTTCGACTTCCTGTTTTCGACGGATTTACAAGTTTTAGGGGCCAGAGACTCCGAAAAACGTGTTTATACAAAATGTCTGTCTGTCAGTCCATGTGTGCGTGTGTCGTCATTGTACCATGGAAAAGTGTATGAAGTTATGCATAGAATTGAACCAAATTTCATGTATACGTTTTAAGCCATGGCCATATATTTTTTAATAAAAAATATGTATCAGTGAAAATTGCAGCAACATCTTCATATTTTTAAAAGAGAATCCAATTTGAAAATATCTACCCCATACTACTGTATGGGAGGAATTCCATGTTTAGTTAAAACTTTTCCTCGAAAATTTTTGGTGTTGTATTCATGGGCGGAGCGCTGGATTCAATTTATGAGAATAGGGAGTTAGACCCCCGTACTATTGTGGAGCCCAGTGTTTGAAGTATGGCCACATTTTTGGTCGCAATTGTGACCGCTGATGAGAGGTTTTATTGAACATCCTCTTTCAAATGATCTATAGGTCATTCATGTACAAAGTACAACGCATGACACTCAGTTCATCTTTTTAAATCAACCTATATTAAATTACTTAGGCCAAGTAGCATAATGATGAGCACGTCTGTCTGCCACGCTACAGGTCTCGAGTTCGGCTCCCGGCTGGGAAAGGTTCACTCAACCTTTCACCCCTTCGGGCTCGATAAAATGAGTACCAAGATTTCTTGGGAACTAAACACAGAGGGCCTCGCATTGGGCTGACACCCGGCACATGCTGCATAGCCCCTCGAGGCCCAGGGACAAGTAAACAGAGTTGGCCACTGTCACTGTAAAAATTTTTCCGGAAGATTCCGGAAAAAAGAGGCGGCATTAAGATGCTACGGCTTTTTGCTGTTACGTTTCACAACAAAACAGCGAAACATTCCATTTTTCAAAAACATTCCGTAATATATACTCCGAAACCTTTCATATCAAAATACCTGATATGAAATGTTTCGGAGCATATATTACGGAATGTTTCACTACTTTTTTGTGAAACGTAACAGCAAAAAGCCGTGGCATTTTAATGCCACCACTTTTTTCCGGAACCTTCCGGATTTTTTTTACAGTATAGGCCTTCCTTACAGGAATTACAGGTTCCTTACAGGACTTTCCTTACAGGTTCCCTACAGGAACCTTACCTTGCCTTACAGGATCCTTGATGGATCGTACAGCTACAAGTTTAGTTTTTACATTAAATTACTTACATATTTGTCCTTGAGTCATCACTCCACACATTCTGTCTCCGTTGACTAGCAGGAAATCCGACAGGCAGTGTGGATCTTCCTCTACATCAAAAGATTTCACGGCCATCTGAAGCCTACACACGGAGGGATGGTATTTTTGGATGGTATATGTGCAAGTCCGGCCGTTTTCGTAAGGAAGCGGATAGTTTGGGGACGAGAGCACGAACTCTGGCTGATCGAAGAGAGCGTCGCAGCTGGGGAGACTGCATTCCTGTTGCACCACGGTGACCATGTAACCTAAGCCTTGAGTTTCATTGTCGGAATGGAACGACATCGTCATCTGATCCTCATTCGCGAAAGATATGGTTCCTAGAAAAAAATATTGTGTGGTGTTTAATGTTCACTTAAAATAATAGATGGTAATACTAAAAGGAATAGGTAAAATTGTAGCAATTAAATTCCTACGCCGAGAGTTACAAAAAAATTATTTTTCGAAAGTGTATGCTTAAATCAGAGAATGTTGTTTAGGTTATGTGAAATATAATTTGGAAAAATTCAGCCATTTCCGCACAATTTATTAATTTATAAGTTTTATAAATGTGAAGTTTTAAAGAAATGATGAATGTTTGCTGCGCAAACTATTATACAATTGGCCCGCTGAGTTTCCAACTAAGAGAAAAAGTATCCAGGTTGGTCTTTGAGTCCAGGATTTGACTTAAGCTGCTGACCGCTGTTTCAATAAAGATCTCCTAAACAAATCGAAACCCAGCGGACACAATTCTTTCAGACAACCTTGACCTTTTGAGCTGTTTTAGACAGGGCTTAATTTGCGCCGGAGCCCACCGGAGCTGAGCTCCGGTAGTTCTCTGTTTTTAGTAAATATTTAAATATTGATCAGAATTCACCGGAGCTCATAAATACAGGGCTCCGGAGCCCAGTGCAATGGCGCTTTTTTGTATCATGAACGCTACCCATTTTAAGGCTCTGCTCTGCACCTTTAGGAAGTCACTTTCATTTTTAAATAGATATAATTGCCGTGTATTGTTATTCTGATAGAAGGCAATCGAGCAGTGTTTCCCCCCCCCCTTTTTTTTTATAAAAGTCTATAACAGCATCGAATCTTTCCGATAACGGTGTCGAATTTTTAATTTAATCTGATTTACAGGGGCTCACCACAAAAGATTGTTAAGAGGATGGAATTACAGTTAATTAAATTAAGGGAGTAAGTTAATTAAGGAATTACAGTTAAAGATACGCACCTTTTATAGGAAATTGAAAAACGTTGTTCCATTCTTCAGCATATAAATATTAATTTCTGTAAATTTATTTCATTTTTTCATAAAAATGCATAACTGGCGAACTATTCCTTTTTTGTGTTAACACTATTTCCGAATCATAATTCTTACCATATTTAATCCCAGAATTCTGTAATTAATTAACATTAAAATTAGGCAACGACTTCTATTTGGAAGGAGTCATAACTAAAAAGTGGAATAGTTGACAGCTAAGTATATGCTTATAGATATGTTTAAAATTTTTATTTTGCCAAAGAAAAGAAAAATGATTTAAATTTTGCACATAATGTATGAAATATAAATATGCAGATTGGAGTGACGGGGGGAGCACGCTAAGGTTATTAGTACTGCAAAATATTAGGGCTCCGGTACTTCTTTGGTTAGAAATTAAGCCCTGGTTTTAGATAACAGACAAGATGTCACTGCTTAAAGGTTGTCTGAATGAATTATGTCCGTCGGATTTTCCCAGGATATGTTAGTTGGTAGAGCGTTGGCAGCTTAAACATATGTCCTGGGTTCCAGTCAGTGGCGTGGCGTCCGGTCATCGCTGGATGCGGCGATGACCAAGCAATATTTTAAAACTCTTAATAAGCTTTTAAAACTCTACGATCCAGTTTTAGCAGAACATTTGGAGTTCATGTATAAGTGAACGTAAGATTTAAAGTTTCTTTTTTGAACATTCAACCATTGAATTTTAGAGTTAATAATTTTTCACCACAAACTTAAATAATTGCGATGACCACCGAAACTTTTCACGCCACGCCACTGGTTCCAGTCTGGATACCTTTTCACTCAGTTGGAAAAGTTGAAACACATATGATTTCTATATAATTCTGGGAAATTTTTCAGTAGAAAATTTCTCACGCCTGACTGAAAAAAATTTCTACTGAAAATTCCCCCCCCAGAATTATATAGATTTATTCAATTTCATTGATGCTGGATTCTCTATAGTTTCGTGTTTGCTCCAGAGTCGGTGGCTCACCGAAAGCTATTCCATCTTGTGCTGCGGCTGTAGCGTTGCCAACATATGAGAGTCAGAAGTGCTAGGCTGGGTATCGTTCCAAGTGGTTCAGTTGGTAGAACGTCTTTGCTCTATACCGATGACCCGGGTTCGAATCCCGGCTCGGACACTTTTTCAATTTGTTGGCTGTACGTCTTTTAAGCGATTAAAAATTTGAAACATGTGAAACCTTTTTTTTACTAATCAGTATGATTGTGTTAAAAGAATAGAGAGTAATTACTTATCGGAGTTCTTTTCCCCGCGGTTTATTCTCTTGATCTGTTTTAGATAACAGACCATGTAAATAAGTTGTGCCCATCGGATTTGTCCAGAATAGTCTAATTTAGGGGTCCGCAACCTGTGGGTCACAATCACACAAAATATGTATATTAAGAAAACGTTTCGGCTCAGTGGTATTTTAAATTTTTTTTTGGTGAATAGTGAGATAAATTTTATTGAGAAAATGATTACAATACGCATTTTAACACTTTCCAAAAAAGTTGAAAAGTGTTTATGACTTCGGTTTGTCTGGCCGTCTGTCCGTCTGTCCGCGCTCTAACTCCTGTAAATATACTCGGATCGTTCTGAAATTTTTGGATATTAGTGACCTCTACCATAGCACGAACCCTATTTCAAATGAAATTTGTAGCATGTTTAGTTCATTTACAGGGACAGTCGAAAGTTTTCCGTTACATTACGGCCTATGGGAAAAAAATCGCTTAAAATGATTTTTAATGATGCTACATGCTTTCAAACATAATAAAATTGATATGCATTTATCAAGTGCACTAAAATATGCATTCTGTAGATTATCCGGTACAAAGAATAGTTATTATTCATTTACAGGGCCACAAAAAAAGAGTTCCGTTACATAATGATATAGGTATGGAGGGAATTTTTTCCGGCGTATTTTAATTATGTTAAATTATTTCATGTATAATGAAATTGATATACGCCTCTGAGGTTTACTATAACTTATTTCCTGTATAATACGAAGTGCATAGCATTTACAGGGACACACAAAATATTTCGGATACTATATTGTATCAGAAGTACTGTACAGTAGCGGTATTGCTGGAAATACATTTTTAACACTTTCCAAGAAAGTTGAAAAGTGTTTATGACTTCGGTTTGCTTCACCGTCTGGCCGTCTGGCTGCGCTCTAACTCCCGTAAATATACTTGGATTGCCCTGAAATTTTTGGATGTTATTAATGTTTACCATAGCACGTTCCCTATTTCAAATGGGGTTTCTACCATGTTTAGTTCATTTACAGGGACAGTCAAAAGTTTTCCGTTACATTACGGCCTACGGAGAATTCCGTTAAATAATGCTATAAGGGTGGAATAAATTGTTTGCGGCGTATTTTAATTATGTTAAATTATTTCATTTATGATGAAATTGATATACGTCGCTGAGATTTACTATAACTTATTCCATGTATAACACGAAAATAAATTTCGTTCCATGAAAAAATGGTTGCTTAATGGAAGTGGCCGAATAAGGAGGTTTCACTGTATTTGTCCAGCATAGCTTACTTGGCATGACATTGGCAGTTTAAGCTAGAAGGTCCCTGGTTCAAATTCTGGCCTGGACATTTTTTCACCTAGTTGGAAAATTAATTACAACTTATATGGTTTATTTACCGATTGAAATAATCGCGTTAAAATTAATAATTAAGTGTAATGTATGTAAAGCTATTTTTCTTACTGACCAGACTGGACTTTTTTTTCAGGGCAATTATGATATTAATTACGACTTACTTGAGAATCCTATCAGCTTAGACTCACACATTTTTCTCACTACTTTTACCTGACTGAGAGTACTAAAAAAATTCGGTACAACGTACAGCTCATTCTATACAATTTCTCTTTAATGGGATTCGACTGTACATAAATCAGTATAGACTATCGTTTAAATCGGTATATAAAGAGAAATGTACATAAAGCTTCTTAGAAGGCCATACTGAGCTTTTTATTTTTTCAGGGCAACTATATATTAACTATGAGTATCTTGATAATTCTATCGGTTTGGACCCACACCTTTTTTCTTACTACTTTCACCAGAGAAATAATTTAGTATAACGTATGGTTCATTCTGTATAAACTCGACTGTATATAAAGAGAAACGTATATAAAGCTATTTTTCTTATAGATTAGACTGGGCTCTTTTTTTCAGGGTAACTTTGATACTAATTACGACTTATTTGTGAATCTTATCAGCTTAGACCCACACATTTTTCTCACTACATTCGTCTGGGAGTACTAAAAAAATTCGGTATAGCGTATAGCTCATTCTATACAATTTCTATTTAATGGGATCCGACTGTGCATAAATCAGTATAGACTGTCGTTTAAATCAGCATATGAAGAGAAATGTATATAAAGCTTTTTAGAGACCATACCAGGCTCTTTATTTTTTCAGGGCTACTATATATTAATTATGAGTCTCTTGATAATTCTATCGGTTTGGACCCACACCTTTTTTCTTACTACTTACACCAGAGAAAAAATTTGGTATACCGTATGGTTCATTTATATAGAATTTTTATTATTTATTAGAAATAATAAATTTATATAGAAATTTATATAGAAACATAAATTTCTATATAATTTATATTTCATATAATATAAATTCTATACAAATAAATTTAATATCGTTATTTATATAGAAATATAAATTCAACTGTATATAAATAGAAACGTATATAAAGCTATTTTTCTTATAGATTAGACTGGGTTCTTTTTTTCAGGGCAACTTTAATACTAATTACGACTTATTTGAGAAGCCTATCCACATTTCCTCTCTACATTCGTCTGGGAGTACTAAAAAAAATTCGGTATAACGTATAGCTCATTCTATACAAATTTCTATTTAATGGGATCCGACTGTGCATAAATCAGTATAGACTGTCGTTTAAATCGGCATATGAAGAGAAATGTATATAAAGCTTCTTAGAAGACCATACTGAGCTCTTTATTTTTTCCGGGCAACTATATATTAATTATGAGTCTCTTGATAATTCCATTGGTTTGGACCCACACCTTTTTTCTTACTACTTTCACCAGAGAAAACATTTAGCATAACGTATGGTTCATTCTATATGAACTCGACTGTATATAAAGAGAAACGTATATAAGCTATTTTCTTATAGATTAGATTGGGCTCTTTTTTTCAGGCCAACTTTAATACTAATTACGACTTATTTGTGAATCCTATCGGATGAGACCCACACATTTTTCTCACTACATTCGCCTGGGAGTACTAAAAAATTCAGTATAATGTGTAGCTCATTCTATACAATTTCTCTTTAATGGGATCCAACTGTACATAAATCAGTATAGACTGTCGTTTAAATCAGCATATGAAGAGAAATGTATATAAAGCTTTTTAGAGACCATACTATACTCTTTATTTTTTCAGGGCTACTATTTATTAATTATGAGTCTCTTGATAATTATATCGGTTTGGACCCACACCTTTTTTCTTACTACTTACACCAGAGAAAAAATTTGGTATACCGTATGGTTCATTCTATATAAATTCAACTGTATATAAATAGAAACGTATATAAAGCTATTTTTCTTATAGATTAGACTGGGCTCTTTTTTTCAGGGCAACTTTAATACTAATTACGACCTAATTGAGAAGCCTATCGGCTTAGACCCACACATTTTTCTCTCTACATTCGCCTGGGAGTACTAAAAAAAATTCGGTATAACGTATAGCTCATTCTATACAATTTCTATTTAATGGGATCCGACTATGCATAAATCAGTATAGACTGCCGTTTAAATCGGCATATAAAGACAAATTTATGTAAAGCTAGTTGGAGACCATACTGAGCTCCTTATTTTTTCAGGACAACTATATATTATGAGTCACTTGATAATTCCAACGGTTTGGACCCACACCTTTTTTCTTCCTATTTTCACCAGAGAAGAATTTCGGTATAATGTATGGTTCATTCTATATAATTTCTTTTTAATGTAACTCGACTGTATATAAAAAGAACAAAGATATTTTTCTTACAGACTAAGTTTTTTTTTTTTTTTTTTTTTTTTTTTTTTTTTTTTTTAAGGAAGCTATAATATTATTTTCGACTTACTTGAGAATCCTATCGGCTTGGACCCGCACATTTTCTCACTGTCGAGCAGGAGAAAGTCCTTGGTACAGTTACTGCTCTGCTCCAGGTCCATCACGTTAAAGAGAAATGTCACCGAACACACGGACCGGGACCTTCTACGGACGGTATACTTGCAATCCACGTTGGACCCGTACCTGCCAGGGAACCCGGCGGACTTGATGACAGTGAGGGTCCTTCCGGTGGTCAGCTCGCATTCGGTCACTTCCGTTCCCAGGCATGAAGGGGATGATGCGGCGATGGCCAGCAGGAGCACCGGGAGCAGCGCCATGTCGGGATGCTGAGAGGCAAGTGATGAGAATCGATTCGCGAAGGCAAATGTCCCGGATGAGAAGATCGATATAATCTAGGGGTCTCCTGTGCGGTTTACGACGAGCTTCTGAGGAGAGGCGCTTAGGTGATTGTTTAAATCGGCTTCAGTTGAACGACCAGATAATGAAGAGAGTTTGCCGAGGAAAAGTTTCCTATCTTTATCCTCAAGTTGGTCCATCTTAAAAAGATGATGCAAAATAAACTTACTGTGTCGCAACTATATATTATAGAGATTAGATCAAAATATAACTGCTTCATATTCCAGAATACTTGAAGAAAGCGACTAGTTTTGAAAGCAGTGCTTTCTTCATCAGGCAAAGCATACCTGTGTCATTCAAAAGAAAGCATGGAAATTAGTGCATTTGTAGATACTTGCTTTTGCGAGTTTTGAAGTATTATGTTATCTTAAAAAGAACCTTGACATACATATACAGTAGAGCGCCGATTATACGAACAAGCCGATATACGAACTGACCCTAGTTCGGATAAGCAAAAGTTCGAATAACTGGACAGTCCATTTAATTGATGTTCCTGTCTATACTAAAACCTTCACACTTTATCCAGGTTTAGCACTGGCATCACCAGTTAGTGCTAGCGTGTTTAAAACTGTTTTTACTTTTTTATCATTTAAAATTTTCTTTTTCTCTTTTTATCATTTTTTGAGCTCCAGATATTATAATTTAAGCAAACAAGCTTTCGATTGTTGCTTGCTTCAAAGAAGACGTTCTTTCCAATGCTGTCATATCTCGAATTCTTCTTAAATACGTTAGTTGAATAAAATCAGAGTTCTTCTGCTGTTCGAGCCATTTCATAGCTTTTTCCAAACATTCAAAAGCTTCGTTATGTGATGGACCTGGCTCATTTTCAAAGCATTCGTTTTTATTTCTTCAATTTCTTTTTCATCTTAAATCTCATCCACAATCTCATCATTATTAAAAAAATTTTTTGAGAGAAACAGCCTGGTCGAATAAATAGAAGTTCGGTTAAATTTTTTTTTGGAGAGAAGTAGGTTGTTCGGTTAATTGGAATTCCGATAATCGACGCTCTACTGTAATAAAATACGTAAGAGTAAATATATTCTAAATTATCAAAGAGATAGATTTTACTACACATTAGAAGAATGTTACTGCAATTTAAGCCAATAAATACATTAAAAAATTGATATTTTGACCATTTTTAAGATAGTGTGTTTTCTTAAGATGAACATGAACGGTCATGAAATATAGAAAGAGAAATAAATTTCAGAGCGCTGACGATTTACGAAGAGCTTCTGGGGAGATGAGTTTAGGTGATTGTTTAAATCGGTTGTCGTTTAAATCAGATTAACGACCAGATAATGAAGCGAGTTTGCTGAAGTAAAGTTTCCTATAATTATACTCAAGTTGATACATCTTAAAAGATAGTTCAAAATAAACTTAGTGTGGCTTGACAATATATTACAGAGATTAGAGCAAAATATAATTGATTAATATTCCAGAATGCTTAAAAAAGGCGACTAGTTTTGAAATCAGTAATTTTACAGCTTTCTTCATCAGGCAAAACATATGCGTTTTTTTTCAAAAGAAAGCATTTAAATTAGTACTTTTAAAGCTAGTTGTTTTGGCGAGTTTTACTATATTACACTGTTAAAAAAAATTCCGTGAAAAAAACGGAAAATGTAGTGACAACAAAGTGGCTGCCATTTCTCCGTTTTTTCACGCAACTTCCATTTTGTTATTCCCCTTTTTGACGATGAAAATTTTCCGCTGTTTCAGAAGGGATGTTTCTGTGTTTAGAAATAAATATGCGCAATAGCGCAATATTAAAGAAAAATCTATAAAAAAATTGTATATAGGGTGAAACCCCCAGTTATTGACACCTAACCAGTAACTCACACTTCAGCAAAATCTAACTCAAGTAAGCATTTTCTTGTAAAATTACGCAAAGTAATGTCATCTAATGGTAACTTAGATGCTTACTTTCTTCTATCTTCAATAGAAGAAAGTATTGTAACCGAAATTTTTTTCGACTTCCGGTTTTCGACGGATGCACACGTTTTAGGGGTCAGAAATTACAAAAAACATTTTTGTAAAAAATATCTGTCTGTCCGTGTGTCGCCATTGTGCCGTCGGAAAGTGTATGAAGTTAAGCATAGACTTGAACCAAATTTTTTAAAAAAAGTTTTTGGCAATGGCAAGCAGGTCCTCCCTTAATTTGAAAAAAATCCGCCGAAAGGGGGCGCTGTAATAGCAATTTTTATTCGATTTTTACGCGATTTGGAATATTGTGCCATCGAAAAGTGTATGAAGTTATGCATAGAATTGATCCAAATTTGTTTTTTAAGTTTTTGACTATGGCTAGCAGGTCCTCTCTAAATTTGGAAAAAATCCTCTGGAAGGGGGCTCGGTAATAGCGATTTTCATGCGATTTTTGTGCGATTTTGAATATTGTGCCATCGAAAAGTGTATAAAGGTATGCATAGAATTGAACCAAATTTTTTGTGTATGTTTTTGGCCATGGCAAGAAGGTCGTCCCTGAATTTGGAAATATTCCACCGCAAAGGGGCACTATAACAGCGATTTTTGTGTAATTTTCTTGATTTTTCGTAGTTCTATTGTACACCGGTGGCTCGTGAGTCGACGAGAACTTCCCATCCTGATAACCCGACTATTTGCGAACAGCTGATATACAACAGAATAACAAAAAACTCCTGATTTTAATAAATACCATGATCGAGATTCGCTCGTTTTTACTCCGATCAATTGATTGAAGCAGAAATTCAAGATGAAAGTCAAAGTTCATTTAGTATTGAACTAATAAAAATGAAATATTGACATTTGTAACAACATTTTGAAATATAAAAATATATGAGATAGAAGAAAGTTTTGGGATTGGCACATCCAACTAGTTTTTATTTTGAATTCAATTTGTTCACCACTAGCGGGTCAAGAAATTCAATGAGGAAAGAACTTTTGAGAACACAGAAAGTGCCATTTTGAAGCAACCGTCTTATTTCTAAAATTAGACGGGTTTTTACTTTCTTCTATCTTTACAAGAAGAAAGTATTGGATTCGTGAAAATTTTCGAATTCTGGTTTTCGACGGATTTACATGTTTAAGGGGTCAGAGATCCCGAAAAACACGTTTTTACAAAATGTCTGTCTGTGAGTATGTCTGTCTGTCTGTCTGTGTGAGACACAAATTTTGTGAGCGCTTTATCTCAAGAACTAATGCACAAAATTTAATGAAACTTTAGATTCAGTTTAGTTCGTGATATAAATTGGTGCTGATTACTTTTTGGTGTAAATCGCCTCTAAGTTGGCGCTGCTATGCTGCATTATTCATGATTTCCACAATAGCTATATCTCAAGAACTAAAGCGCGGATTTTCAGAAAACTTCAGATTCAGTTAGTCCTTGATATAATTTGGTGCTGATAACTTTTTGGTGTAAATCACCTAATAGGTGGTGCTCCTATGCTGCATTATTCATAATTATCGCAATCGAATTTTCTTCAAACTTCAGATTCAGTTAGCTCTTGATATAAATGAGTGATGTTTAGTTTTTGGTGTAAATCGCCCAACAGGTGGCGCTAATATGCTGCATTTTTCACGATTTCCGCAATAGCTGTATCTCAAGAACTAATGCATGAATTTTCATCAAACTTTAGATTCAGTTAGTCCCTGATATAAATTGATCCTGATAATTTTTTGGTGCAAAATGAACAACAGGTGCCACTGCTACGCAGAACTTTCCCGATTTCTGCAATCTCTATTTCAAAATTAATGTACGGATTATCATCAAACTTCAAATTCAATTAGAAATTGACATAATTTGTTACTGATTAGATTTTGGTGTAAATAACCTAACCGGTGGCACTGCTACGCTGTATTTTTCAGGACGTATTAACATGTATGAGATAGAAGAAAGTTTTGGGATTGCTACATGCGACTAGTTTAACTAGTATTTGTAATGCAAACATCCTAAACTTTTTCTTACAGTTTGTACTACACTTTGATCTTAGTCAAAAGGACGAGAAGTGGTGTTCAGTTTATACTAGTAAAAATTAGTTAAAAGATGTATATTAAACATTAGTGTCATTATTTATAGTTTACAGTTATTTAATTTAGCTTTATGAGGACGTGCCAGTAATTGGTTCCTGGGTTATACTTGTAGAAATTAATTAAAAGATGCATACAGGGGCGTAGCTACAGATATTTTTTCGGGGGGGAGAGTTCAAAAATTTCCCAACTTGAAACAAATTGATCCAATTTTCAACTAAAGTGATATGCATAACGTGTGTAAAAGTGATAAGGAAACTTATGCATAAAAAATTTCTTTCCAAAGAAAATTTTTTAAACTAGAAACATAAAAATTCCAATTATTGTTTTTTTAATAAGAAAACCAACCAGCTTTTTACATTCTTCTATCTTTACAAGAAGAAAGTATTGAATTCGTAAAAAAAAATCGACTTCCGGCTTTCGACGGATTGATATTATTGGTGCAGATCCACGATCGCCAGTCGCCACGTGGCGACTTAATTTTTTGCTTTGGCGACTAATTTTCGACATCTAAGTCGCCATCCTTTGGCGAATTTCGGGTTTTTTTTCCAGCGATCCTTTGGCAAAAATTGCGTTTTTTTTTCGCGATCCTTTTACGAAAATCACGGGTTTTTTCGTGATGCTTTGACGAAATTCGCGGGGTTTTTTGCAATCCTTTGATAAAATTCGCATTTTTTGTGCAATCTGTTGACAAAATTCGCGTTTTTTCTGCAATCTGTTGACGAAATTCACGCTTTTCTGTAATCTTTTGCCGAAATTCACGTTGTCTGTTTTGCGACCCTTTGATAAAATTATCGTTTTTTCCGTGATCCTTATAGAATTGGTGGGGTTTATTTTTGTTATCCTTTGACAAAGTTGATGATATTTCTGCAAAGAATGGCAAAAGTCGCATTTTTTTCGCAATTCTTTGACAAAAAGACGCGTGTTTCTGGGGATTCTTTGACGAAATTAGCATTTTTTCCCGCTGATCCTTTGACGGAATTCGCTCTTTTTCTTGCTAACGATTGACAAAATTGATTTTTTCGGCTTCCACTTGTCAAAATTCTTGATATTTTTCCTCACCCCTGTAATAATCTGCGACGAGGTTGTTTTTTAAGATATTTTTTCTTCTGTATTCTTGAAAAACAATGCTTGAATGCTGTTTTGACTTTTGTAGTGCAAAATAATCTTACACACTCTTATTTTTTTCTTTTGTGAACTCTTGTATGGCAAAATGAAAATAAGAAATATTGTTTTCCTCATATTCTCCACTACCATGATTCCTTAGCTTATTCTTATAGACATATATTTTTTCACCTCTGTCTTGCCCAACTTTATCTTCTGACAGTACATAGCTTAAGATTTATATTATACTTAATTTAAATCTAAATTAAAAGAATTGGGTGATTAAATGAACTATACAAATCTGATGTAATTAGTCTGTTTCTTTTTTACATTTGTAGATTATTTTTCACTTTGATTTCCTGAAATTTTTTCTCATATAATTGCTATTGCTTTTATGCATTTCTTTCACAATGTGGCCACTGGATTATTTGGGTTTAGGAGCCACTGGCTCCTTAAAAACTTTGGAAATGTGCACCTATAACTGATACGTTTTAGAACGATTTGACTGTTTTTAGAAAATGTCTGTCTGTGTGTATGTGACACAAATTTTGTGGGCGCTCTATCTCAAGAACTAATGCGTGGAATTTATTAAAACTTTAGATTAAGTTATACCTCGATAAAAATTAATGCTGATTCGTTTTTGTGTAAATCACCCAAAAGGTGGCGCTGCTATGCTGCATTTTTCACGATTTACATGATTTAGCGATACTTATATCTCAAAAACTGTTGCACGGAATTTGATCAGACTTCATATTCTGTTAAACCTTGACGTAATTTGGTGCTTATTAGGCTTTTGTGTATATCATATAACAAATGACACTGCTGTGAAACATTTTTCGCGATTTTTCCGTTAGCTATATCTGAAAAACTAATGCACGGAATTTGCCAAATATCATATTCGGTTGCAATTCCTTATTGGGCTTGGGTGTATACTGTCCAAAGGTATCGCTTTCGTGCTCTTTGGATTTGGAATTTTGGTTGCAGACATCTAACAGGGTGTGCGCCCAAATTCAATGATTTGTTGAAAAAATGCGATGCTTCTATCTCCTTTTTAAATTCACACAATTAAACGGATCTATTCCTTTATAATTCTTTTTGCATTGTGATTGCAAATTTTGAGGTATTCACATGTATTGGATAGAATAAAGTTTTGGAATTGGCACATCCGACTAGTTTTCATTTAACATTAATTCTTCTGGTCTTCAAAGAAGCCAACCTGATGATAACATCGTCCAGTTTAATAAAATCCACAATTCCACTTTCACATTTTAAAATCATTAGGCTGTCAAGTCTGTCATCCCTCTTTGTAGTTTGCAATACATATTTTTTAAATTTTTATTTGACTAAAGATTCTTTCATTAGATGCAGTGCCATAAAGATAAGCTGCTGTGGATGTTAAGGTACGAGTGTATAGTTTGACGGCGTGTTCAAATCGTCTTTGAATTTCAAGGCATGAGAAAAAGGTTTTTTAAGCGAGTTGGGATTTAGTTTATTTCTATTTGACTCTGCAAGTCATGCACATCCGGTTTCTCATATCCAGGTGGAAACATTATTAGCATAATTAAAAGCTCTTATGATACTCATCAGCGTACATATAAATAAAAACTATATTAAAAACACATTAAAAATTAATCCCAACGTTTTATGCTCTTTCTAATGAGCCGTCATCAGGGGAGAGGGTTCTTGACCTCCACGCAGCAAAGTTACAAACAGCACAGTCACTTTCACAACATCAAACTAGCATGAAACGTTGGGATTAATTTTTAATGTGTTTTTAATATAGTTTTTATTTATATGTACGCTGATGAGTATCATAAGAGTTTTTAATTATTAAATTTTGACAGCGTAAGTCCAAGTTTTTCTTATTGACATTATTAACTTTCCCAAGTTAGTGATACTCAAATTTGCCTTGCACAATTGTAATTTAAATATGAAATGTATTGGTGCAATATTCTCCTGATATATTGAACATTGTCATTTAAGCCCATTACTTTTTTTTTTTGTATTTCTTATAATTCTTTCCTGTAAAACTTGTGTGTATCAATGTTCATTGCGGTACTATTATTTTTATCGATTCCCTTTGGTGAAACCATTTTTCTACGGTACTTTCGGAAGTCAGCTTCTTCAGTTACAGTCTAATATTCATAACTGTTTGTGAACTTGTCTATAGAGAAATCTTCATTGATTCAAAATTTTATTCAAGTGCAACGTGTCAGTGTTACAATGCATGTCGATTTTTTCTTCAGTTGATGGAGTGCTTTCATAGTCATATTCCTGTTCCAAATTCATATGGTCCACTTTTTACCCTTTTCATCCTCGAATGGATTTTTAGATGCTCCAAAACCTTGCACGAAAAATCTTTTCCTTATTATGAAGGGTTCTTTCGTGCTGAGATTTATAGTCATTTTTTAGTACAGTTTTAAAGACACAACACTGGATTTTTGTTTTAAAATTTCATAAACACCTATAAAAATATAAACGAGGAGGACTGATATATATTTCAGCTCACAAATAAATGTAACAAATTTATCTAAACTAGCGACTTCTTATATTCATATTTGCTCATAGAACGCTTTTTTCTTGACAGCGAAGGGTTAACTAATTTTTGCGGAAAAAATCATGAAAATAAGTAAAAAATTGTCCAAAAATCACGCAATTAGCTCAAAAATTAGTGCAATTTGTGAAAACTCATCAAATCTTCTTGCCCAGCTGAGTTTTCAAGTAGGTAACTACATTTCTTTTTGTTGTGCTACAAGTGATCTCCAATTTTCAAAATAAGATGTAATCCCTTTGGATTAAAATAGCTGGGGACGAGAAGGGGACATAGGGTGAAATTTTTGAGAAAAGCACAAAGTTTTGGAGGGAAAAAAGGAACTGGATAGTCAGCTATTGATGGTTAGGAGTAGAGAAATTTTGGTCTGGTAGATGTATAATATTTTTGTAGAACTGAAAAACACAATGATAGATTGAATGTGGCTGATTTCATTTTGTATTTCTTTTGATAATTTAACATGTTCACTGTTACAGTACTCAGAAACATAATCACCAAAACAAAAATTTCGTAATTTTTTTACTAAAAAAGGAAATGTCTAAAAAATCTAGAATTTCCCAACTCTAAGCTCAAATTTCCCAACTTCACATATATTGGGGGGGAGGCTCCCCCCTAACCCCCCATGGCGAAGCCCCTGGATGCATATGAAACATAAGGGCTATTAATTATAGATTATAGCTATTTAATTTAGTTTAACGAGGAGGTGCTAGTTATTGTTTCCTGCAATTTCATTTTATTAGTCCCTGACGGAGGTGTCCGTTATTGTTTATATTAAAGAAGTTACAATCTGTTATTTGATCTGTTTAAAAATGCATAATAATAAATTAAACTTATTTAATAGTAAATACCATTAAAATCGTATTAGATGTGAATGTTACAAAAGATTGTATTAGATCACGTATTTGAAATATGTAAGGTTTCTGCATTATAAGCTGTAAAAGACAAACATTGGTGATTTTTGATCGTTTTTTTTTTCTGCGACAGTGAAATGGTGAATTTAGCTGAAGCATCCCTGATGCCCCACCTATATTATTTCTGAATCTGACAGTTTGCAGTTGCCCATTTCAGATTTATATGTATGTCCTAAAGAAATGAAATCAAATTGAAGAGGGTCAATTAGCGACCCCTAGGTCAGTTGACATGCAATGACACTTTTATTAAAATAAGATTAATCCAGAAAACCAAGTCAAATTATACGAGTTGTAATTTTCAATTGGGCGAAAAATGTCCGGACCAGGATTCGAACCAGGGATCTCTTGACTGAAACTGTCAATGCTTTGCCAACTAAGCTATCCCGGACGAATCTGGAGGACACAATTCACCCAGCTAACCTTATTGATCATAGGATCTGGTCTGATATATGAGTCAGCTCAACAGAATAAATCGTAGATAATGGAACTCTTACATAATCACACTAGATTACTTCTAACACAATTATTCTAATTGGTAAATAAATCATATGAGTTGTAATTTACCAATTCATAGATTCCCGGGCACAGTTCGTCCGGGATAGCTCAGTTGGCAGAGCATTGGCAGCTTCAGCCAAGAGATCCCTGGTTCAAATCCTGGCCCGGACTTTTTCGCGCAGTCGGAAAATTGCAACTAAGATGATTTATTTATCAATTAGAATAATTGCGTTAAAAGTAATAAAGTCGAATTATTGTTTTGTAATAGTATGAATAGATACGAGGGTTGCTATTTATATTTCTGGGCATGGCAATAGGAAGTGTTACTAGGCGACCGCAGACGATTTCAATTGAATATTTGATATTTTTAACCATAAATTCTTCAGAACGATTTGCCATTTTAGCTTGATTTGTGTTATTTATAATAAATTGAAAAATTCATCTTGTGAAAAAAATGGAATTGACTCGTGAACATTTTCGTGCGATTATTTTTCATAACTTTCGATGTGGATTGTCAAGACAAGAGTGCTTCGATGAACTTAATTCTTTATACAGCGATAAAGCACCATCCTACAGCACTGTAAAAAACCGGTATAAAGAATTCAATCGTGGTCGATGTTCGCTCCAGGGCGCATCCCGTGAAGGTCGTCCAAAATCGATTGTTATGCCAGAAAATATCGAATCTGTGCGTGAACTGATAAAGAAAGATCGTCATGTGATATAACGTGAGATTGAGGGATCTTTGGGCATTAGTATGACAAGCATCATAAGATATTACATGAACATTTGAGAGCAATACAAATTTGTTCACGTTGGATCCGGCATAATCTGACAAATCCTAAAAGAAAAAAAGATTATGTTGATTGGTGCAAGGAAATGTTGAAAAAATACGTTCAAGGTTCATCAGAGGCTGTATATAACATCTACACAGGTGATGAATTATGGATCTATGCACATGAGCCGGAAACAAAACAGCAATCGACTGTATGGGTCTTCCAAGATGAGCCAAATCCAACAAAAGTTGTTCGAGGAAGAAGCACATCGAAGCAAATGGTTACCTTTTTCTTCGGCATTACAGGTCACATGGCGATAGTGGCGTTAGAGCAACACAGGACAGTCAATTCTGAATGGTACACGACCATTTGTTTGTAAGAGGTCTTTGGAGGAATGCGAAAAAAGGCAGAAGAATAGGCGAATAATTCTTCATCATAACAATGCGAACTCTCCACACATCGGCTGAAGCAAAGGGATTTCTGAAAGGCCAAAACACCAATTGATGGGTCATCCGCCCTACAGCCCTTATTTGGCACCAAATGACTTTTTTTTATTCCCACACATCAAAAATAAATTATGTGGACAACGATTTTCGACACCCGAAGAAGCGGTTGATGCATTCAAAAAACATGTTTTGGAGGAGAGGAAACAATGCTTCGAAAATTGGTTCAAACGCATGCAAAAGTGTATTGATCTTCATGGAGAAAACTTTGAAAAACAATAAATCCAATGTCGATCATAAATACTTGTTTTTTCGCTACTAGGCCAGAAATATAAATAGCAACACTGGTATCTATTGAATTGATTTGCTGTTAATAACTATTATAAGTTTTTTTTCCCCCCTAAGTTTGGACTGAGTGTTATTGTGTTTGTATTTGATGATGGTGACCAATGATGATTTTTGTACCAAAAAATAAAATAAAATAAAAATAAAAATAAACTCGAAAGAATTCACGTTATTTAAAAATGATGGCCGTCAAATAAAGAATAATCTATTAAGTAAAGAAATGTGAAGTGTGAAATTTATCCAAAGTAAATAAAAAGAATTGATTGTTTTTTTAAATAAACTTGTATTAATTACATTGTTTAGTCTAATAAAAATACTTTCAAACATATAAAATAAATTAATGTTTTCTAGAAACGCATTCTTTGGCAAAATATTATTTATTAAGTTATGAAATAGCATAAACTTAATATTCGGTTTTGAATAGTGTTTGGGAATAAATATTTTGTTCTATGTTTGTCGAAGAATGCAGAAAATTTATAGAATTGATTACTATTAGAAGGACTAAAGATAACAATAAAAGTAAGCAAATACATTCTTTTTTATTTGGGACGACATTTCTGTTGGGATATTGGTACGTCTTTCTGCATAGTATGGGATTTTAGTTATTTTAAGTTGCTGTTTTTTACTTCTTTGCGTCGATTTACATATGATCAATAATCAGCTCTTTATTTATTCTTCTACAAACCTATAAGAGAAACAAGTTTCTGGAAGATGGAATCTGTTTGAGTTAAAACTATTTTTGTAGAAGAAAAAAAATGTTTTAAATATGAAAGTCAATATGTTTGCAAAGACCACAAAGTAAGGTATACTGAAAAGGAATATTCTAATATTCTAAGGAATTTTCTATTTGCCTAATTATAAAGAATACTCTATTAAATAAAGAAGGATTAAATAGAAGAAATAAAAATAAATGAAAGTAAAATAAATAAAATTAAAAACACCTTATAATTTTTTTTTTATTCTCAATAATTTTGCGTTTTAAAAGGACCGTATTTTTCCTTTCAGTTCGAGACTGTAAAAATCGCCGTTTTACCTTATGTGACGTCACAGGAATATTGTCTATCGTACTTATTGCATGCAGATTATTACAGAAAATTTCATTTACACTTGAAAGAATATAAATAGTTTAGCATTTGTTTCCTGCTAATTATCCACAAAGAAATGGAGTATTATTCTTCCTTTCGGTTCTCTGCTATAAAAATCGCTATTTCGCCTTATGTTACGCCACAGGAACACCGTCCTTCACTGATTATTTTACATGTTATTTAGAAAACCAATTTATCTTAAAGCATAGTATTATCTCTAAGAATTGCATTTGCTTTTAACAGCGATTATCAAAAACTACTCTTCCTCGAGTTTGCACAGAATGTTATTTATTAGTATACGAATGATGGTTTGTTTGTGTAATAGAAAAATAAAAAAATTGAATATATTTACCATATTTACAAATACCGTCAAATAAAGAATAATCTATTAAATAAAGGTAAAATCTGAAATTTATCCAGGAGAAAAAATCGTCTGCATTTTTGAAATGCATAAAATACATTTAGACAGATAAAATAAATTACTGGTTTCTGGAAACACACTGATTGAAAAAAAAATTCTGGTATATTTTGAGATTAATTTTTTTGTATGTTTTACTAAAAATGTAGAAAATTTGTAGAATTGATTATTATTTGAATAACTACAGAAAACAATAAAACCAAGGAAGTAAAAGACATTCTTTTTACTTGGGATGTCATTTTAATTTTAATTACTAGCTGCATTTTTATACTAACTATTACATTTTTATATTTATACCGCCTGGCGTTGCACATGCCCATGATAATAACCTTAAATGAACCTTAAATTTTTATATAATTACATCGGGGCCTCGAATTTATATGAATATTTTTCCAAAAAACGAAACTGTAACCGAACGAAACTCGAGCCTCGCTGTCTACGGCACCGTATACAACTCGTGACGCGCTCGCTCATGAAAGTCTTGTATTTCGATTTCAACTTTCCACCGCCAGTGGGTGCATTCTGTTCTAAACAATCTCCGACACGTGTCCTCACTATCTAAAATCCTGGATAAAGTTAATCCATTATTCATAAGTGATAAGCCATCATTACCAAATGGACATTGCAGTTTCGCATTATTCCTACACAATGCAGGGAAAAATCCTCTCCTACCTGCCACTGTGACAAAGGTCTTGGAACTGTAACTCATTGCATCTATGGACATGGACACTGTAGCTTATTAACCCCTTGGGGACAAGCGACACGTATACGTGCCGGAAATAGGCCTAAGGATCCTCGTTTATCCTCACCAGTAAAATTTTACTGTAAAATTTGCCTTATTTAATCTGAGCATTTTCCCAATTTGAATAGGCACAAACTTCTGTTTTTTAAAACCGGTAGCAAAGTAATAAACATTTCGTAAAAGGCTCCCGTCACGAAGGGGTTAAAGCATCATTTCGAATTCAACAGAAACGAAATAAGACTAACCTACAATGGACTCTCCTAAGTCCTTCAAACCATAAGAAACTTTTAGAGAACTACAACATTTTGAATAAACTGTATAGCTTCATAAGAAGTGACTTAGAGTTCATGGTTGATATTTTATATATACAGTGGCAGTCAAAAGTTTCCGGCCAGTTAGTTTCTTTGATTTGTTTGACAGAATGTTTCAGCGAAGAAGAAGCATTATTACTCCAAAAGTTAGGAATAAGCAAATTACCTCTGACCACGTGGTCATTTTGATTGAATACTGAAGATACTTGATGCAAAGGGGAGGAATTCGAAATTCGCGTGTGCAAAAGTTTCCGGCCATTCATCATCCGTTAGTTTTTGCTATCGCTAAAGTGTTTTTTTGACCGTGTTTGTTAATTAATCAATACGTTTAACGCATCTTAAATTAAAAAAGGAGAAGTTGAACAATTTATTGGTCATAAACGAGTGATTTATTTGTTGCTAAAGGGACCATCCTCTCGTGATATTGCGGCAAAGTTGTCGATCGGAAAATTTGCTGTGAACGATATTTAAAAAAATACATAAAGATGGTCATGGCCTCCGGAACTTACCACGTTCCGGGGGACCCCGGAAAACGACTATTCTTGTGGAGAGAATTATCAGGAGAAAAGCAGTTGATGACCCGCATAAAAATGCCGCTGCAATTCCCCGCGATTTACGGTGTTAAAATATTGCTGAAATAAGTTGGTCTACCATGTCAAAACGCGTACGTGACGTAGGACATGGAACAGTCGGTCTTAAAAAACTTTTAATAAGTAAAAAAAATCAGAGGACCCGACTGGCGTTTACCAAGGAATAGAAAGACTGGTCAAATGAAAACTGGAAAAAAAGTACTATTTTCCGATAAATCGACGTTCAATATCTTTCGGAGTAATAACAGACACTACAAACGACGACCTAAAAGCAAAAAATAAGATTCGGGATGTGTTATACCTACAATGAAGCATGGCGGAGGACACGTTATGCTATGTGGAACATTTTCTGGAAAATATGCCTGTTCGTTATTTGAAATCCGCGACACGATGAATAGTGCAATACATAAGCATATTTTGCAAGATCATTTGCTGCCTTATTGGGGCAAAAATTGCGGTCGCAACTATTAGTTTCATCATGATAACGACCAAAAGCATACATGCAAGCTCGTCAAGCAGTGGCTTTCGCACAAAAAAATTCCGTTTTTGAAATGGACAGCACAATGACCCGAACTGAATCCAATAGAAAACCTTTGAAACTAACTTGAAAACGCGTGTGGAATTATAAATATTCCAATTCAGCCGCATTTTGACCAAAATTGCAAGAACCGTGGAAGAAAAGTAACATTGACGATCTACAATCATTCATTGAATCGATGCCACGTTGATGCGCCGCAGTACTTATTGCTAAATGTATTAATACAAAATACTAATTGTAAATGTTGCTGATCTCTGTTATTTTCTGTTATAACACCATTTTTTTCCAAACTTGCCAAGGTGGCCGGAAACTTTTGAGAACCTGCGTTTTCTTTTGAAATTAATTTTGTCAATTAAATTTATTAATATTTATTTTTTATTCCATAAATAAGTTCTTAACTGTTATGTCAATAAAGTGTATAAGTATCACTTTGAGATTTCTCTTCATGTGGGTATACTTACAAATTAACCAAAAATTTTATGCTGGCCGGAAACTTATGACCGCCACTGTATATATATATATATATATATATATAGCACCACAATTTGTGTTTTTTTTTTTCGATAAGTTCTAGATTTACTTCTTCCAGCTACATTTCAGTTATAATTTACTACACCAGGGGGAATTTTTAGCTAAATTTTGACGATATTGTTTAGCGGTTTTTAATTAATTTAATAGTGCATTTTAATTATGTAATTACTTTCTATTTATATTATTTTATATTATATTAAAAGTTATTTAACATTTATTTCAATATGTATTAACTGCATCCTATGGTATCAATTACTGTGATTTCTTAACTGTTTTATTAACCTTAATCTTTACGATATGGGTGCCGTGTGAGCGTGGATTTATTCTAAAATATTAATCGGTATGGTGTTTATTATTTCATTTTATATCCTATAAATATTTAAATAGGTTTTATTGTTTTTTCCAATTCATATTATTTGTTTCTATTCTGTTTTCATTTTTAATCAATTCACTTAATTTTAATGGTTGTTAGGGCACAGGGGAAAATAACTTTTAGCTTTAGCTTATTTTTCCCACAGAAAACAACCATTTTGCTTATATCATTGAATTCTGTGCCCTTGAAAACGTAATTCAATATATAAGCATTTCCATTATTTGTCGGTGTCCACTTTCTTATTTTTCTTCCATAATAATTCTTATAAATAATTTAATCTTTTTTTTTTATATATACTTACAGCTTTAATTCATAATATTACGGTTTTTGATGGTGGTAGGTTATGTTTAATTATTGGTTATATATCAGCATTCAAATTACTATGATGCATTTGCGCAAGTAATTATGAATGTATGCTTTTTACGATGTTTTTAAATATCTTTTCATTTTGAATGTCAATAATTCATTTTGAAGTATTTTTTTCCTTTTGGTATCTTATATATATTCATATATATTCCCAGGTCGCTAAATGATTTAGCAATCTTTTAAATATTATACGCTTAGATAATTGCTGCAATAGCGCACTGTCTATGTGTATTATCAATATGATTTCTACTATGTAGTTATCTGATACCTTTTTTAAGGATTCCATTAATTTTTTCATTCCTATCATTGCATTGCTTTATTTAATGTTATTTAATTTTCTAGTTATGATTTTATCTGTATTTTCTTGTGGTTAGTATACGATATTGTCCTATATATTCTCTCTATATATTCTCTATTTATGCTATAGCTTTACATAATTCTGAAGAGAGATCATTTTATATCTTTACATCAATATGGTAGTAATAATTATTTCTGTTCATAGATTTAATGTTAATATGCTTTAGAAGTTTAAATTCATATTAATTTGATCTGAGAAATTAAATGGGAATGCGTTTTGGATGTCTTTGCAAGGTTAATGTTGTTCTGGGATTTGATGTTAGATGCGGATCTTTTTTTGCCTTACTTGTTATCAATGGGTCCAGTGGTATCTTGCTTTTTTAGTCTACGAAATAAGGGTTATCATTATTTGGTTATGGTAAATTTGAAGATTGTTTTTATGTTCTGCTTCTATTATTGTAAATATTGTATATATTATTCTTACTCAAGATTTATTATTTATTCAAGACTAATTTAATTAAATAATTAATTATTATATTATTAAATTTTCTTTTTTTATGGCAATTATTGCATTTTCCAAACATTATTTTTATATGGCAGTTCTTAGTAAACATCTCGATCCTGGCAAGATACACTTAGCATCTATGCAGTGTAGTGCCCGGTACAGGAACAATAATTGGGTTGTTCCTGGATCGTCATCCAGCAACCATTTATACTCTCCCCCTCGTCCTTTATTTTTTCGTAAGTGTTATGATGCTCGGTGCAAGACATGTCCATACGCTTCTCAGACACAAATTATCTCAGATCCTAATTATTCAAGCTTTTGTAAAGCATTTAATGTGATTTATAGTATAAAGTGCAACTTATGTAATATGAAATATATTGGTGAAACATCAGGTCCAATTCATAAACGTATCAATCATCATCGTTCGGACTCTAATAATAACAAAGCAAAAAATATACAATCTACAGCTGAAATTCAACATTTTCATATACATCAATTTAAAAATACGACAATTGAAATTCTTCAAATTCTAAAAAATAAATCAGAACGTCTTTATATGGAATCATCATTTATGAAATATTACAACACAATTTATCCTTATGGACTTAACAGTGAAGTATTTAACAGACCTGTCAAAGTCTTCACATCTATAAATAACAATACTGATTATTCTCCAATTTATCCTACTCTTAATCATAATTTAAATAGTAAAACAACACGTAATAAACGAGGAAAGGGTTCATCATCAGTTGTAGTTTCCAAAAAATCTATCACTAAACATATAAATGATCTTCAAAGAAAATATTTAGAGAATTATAACTGGTTGTTAATTCGAAAACACATCTTTGTTATTAAAAAGAAACAGATTGTACAACATTTAAATGTATTTCTAAGTAAATCTTTCTCTAAACATTTCTCAGATATTTATTTTGACCTCATTATGTCTAGGGTTAATCTTTTAAATATTAATTTACAAAAAAAACATAAAATTCAAAACATGAATACTCAAATGTTAATTACTTTTTCAAATCACATATTTAATAAAATTAATATCAATTCTATAATTAATGATAAAAATTGTTTTTTTCCTATTAATAATCTTCATATCTCAAAAACCTTTAAATATCCTAATACAATTGGTAGAAAGATTTTTAACTACAATACATTTTCAAAAAATACATCTGCTGCAAGTAATTTTCCGTGTAAATGCAATTACCCCACTCTAAAAAAATACATAAACAATGATCATGGACATATAATCACTGGAAATCTTGATATTGTTAATGATTTTAAATTGAAACAACTAATGGGTTATGGTACTAAATATAGACTTCCATCTAAATTTAATGTTAAATCTATTATCAAACAGTTTACACATGATATTGATATTTTTATTTATAAAATTTCTATCTCTTATAATAAGCCTATTGAATATTTTAATCAGTGGAAAATATTAGTAATTGAAAAATTAACTATGGCTTTAAAAAATAATATGGCTGATTTGGTTTCTATTAATACACAGCATATTTTCCAACAAATTACTAAATTACAAAAAAACTACGTTATTACATATGTAGACAAATCTCCTAATAATTATGCTATTATTTGTAAATCTTATTATCACCAACTTCTTACAAATTGTATTTCTTCTAATAAGTCATTTAAAAAATCTAATGAAAATGTAATTGTAAATAATCGTAAAATTCGAAGTTATTATAAACTATTAAATATTTTATCTACTAACTTTAATTATCCATATTTAGTTCTTATTCCCAAATTTCATAAAACTCCAATTAAATTTAGGACTGTAACAATTGGTTGCAATACATATAATAATAAAGCCAATAAACTTCTCTTAAAAATTCTTAATCAATTATATGTACTTACTACAAACAATGATAATACACATTGTATAAAAAATAGCTATCAACTTGTCAATATTTTAAAAAATCTTCATTGTGTATATAATATAACAGCATATGACTTCAAAGATCTTTTTAATAATATAGACCTATTAGATTTACATAAAATTATAAATGCATTATTTAAAAAGTATTATAAAAAACTGGAATTACCATCTAATATTGATATTGCATATTTTAAATCTTTAACTAACTTCATTATCTATAATAATTATATCTTGCAAGATAACACTTTATATTTACAGCATGTCGGTATATCACAAGGCGGTTGTACATCCAGTTTACTCTCAGACTTATACTTATATCATTATGAACGTAATTTTACTAATAATAATCTACATTTATATCGTTATATTGATGACATAATTTTAATTGATACTGATCATTCTGCAATTACTCCATTTCCAGTAGATTATCCCACTAATTTGGAATTAACGGAAAACCTTTTATCTAACAATACAATTAACTTCTTAGATCTTAAAATTACAATAAAAGACAACAAAACAATCATAGATTTATATGACAAACGTAAAGAATTTAAATTCAAAGTTAATACATTTACAAATTTTAAATCTTGTCTACATCATTCTGTATTTCGAAATATAATACTTAATCATTTATATAGAATAAAATGTTTATGTTCTTCTCCTCTAATTAACAATAATATTAAAAAACTAATTTATGATGCATTAAATCATGGTTTTCCAAAAAAATTCATATATTCATTAATATACAATTAGTATTTTTCTTACATGATCTTTTAAAACAAATTAACACATGCGTAAACAAAATTACAAAAAAATTATAAAATAAAAAAATCTCTATAAAAAATAAAAATTGTAAAATAACATAAAAAAAATTATTATAGGATGGATGGGTGGGTAGATGTTAGAGTACGGAGGAGGGTGGTGTTGTCTGGATAATACGCAATGGTTAATTTATATATTTAAAAAAAAATGAGGCTTTTGTATTATTAATATATTTTTAATACGTATTTTATAAGGATGTTGATTTGATATTTTATATGTAATTGGTGAATTTCATTAATTATTAGCTTTATTATTGTTTAATCTTATTTACAATCATTTGTTATAAATTTTAATTTAATAAGGACAATATCATATTAATTACTAATAGTATGCCATTTTTATAGTGATTAATATACATATAAGTATATTTAATATAAATAAAGTTATACTGTATGGATTAAAATTGGGTAATTATATTTATTATTATTCCTCTATTCTTATTAATATTTTAATATTTATTTATTTTCACCTAGTGTTATATAATTTATTATCGGTTTATTGTTTTTGAATGTCCCACATTCATACTTTTAGGATTTTTATGGATGTATAATATAATCCACACACTATATTTGTGCTTTTTAGGTAATTGGAATTTAAGTATCAGTTCACCTTCTTTATACTACCATATGTTTTTTATTTCCTGTTCATTTTATAATTATCTTATATATAATAGTTTTTATTAAAGATTTTTATATTTTTAATAATTATTTATATTAATTATTAATGAATTTATTCTGTTTTATAGCATATAGCTATATGCTATATTTTATCGATGTTCTAGAATTATTTAAATTCTTAGTGTAGTTTAAATAAATTTGCTAATAGAATATTTTGTATGCTTTTTAAATTTTATTAACAATAGTTTTTTTTTTAAATACATTGTGTGGTTTATATTCAGTTTATAATTATCTATATATAAGGATATTTTTGGTTTTGCTGTTAATAAAACAATTGTTACATTCAATTGCTTACAACTGAAGCAAGTCTTTTGACAATTAAATCATAAGTGTAATACTAGATGGCAGCACCACAATTTGTGTGTTTTTTTTTCGATAAGTTCTAGATTTACTTCTTCCAGCTACATTTCAGTTATAATTTACTACACCAGGGGGAATTTTTAGCTAAATTTTGACGATATTGTTTAACGGTTTTTAATTAATTTAATAGTGCATTTTAATTATGTAATTACTTTCTATTTATATTATTTTATATTATATTAAAAGTTATTTAACATTTATTTCAATATGTATTAACTGCATCCTATGGTATCAATTACTGTGATTTCTTAACTGTTTTATTAACCTTAATCTTTACGATATGGGTGCCATGTGAGCGTGGATTTATTCTAAAATATTAATCGGTATGGTGTTTATTATTTCATTTTATATCCTATAAATATTTAAATAGGTTTTATTGTTTTTTCCAATTCATATTATTTGTTTCTATTCTGTTTTCATTTTTAATCAATTCACTTAATTTTAATGGTTGTTAGGGCACAGGGGAAAATAACTTTTAGCTTTAGCTTATTTTTCCCACAGAAAACAACCATTTTGCTTATATCATTGAATTCTGTGCCCTTGAAAACGTAATTCAATATATAAGCATTTCCATTATTTGTCGGTGTCCACTTTCTTATTTTTCTTCCATAATAATTCTTATAAATAATTTAATCTTTTTTTTTTATATATACTTACAGCTTTAATTCATAATATTACGGTTTTTGATGGTGGTAGGTTATGTTTAATTATTGGTTATATATATATATATCCTTTTAATATAAGATTTAACAACCACAAAAAAGATATAAGAAAGATAACGAGTTCGAGGGAAGAACAGGAGATGGAAATAGTACATTTTGCAAAACATGGAATTGATAATATTGAAATATCGATTTTGCATATAGTTGCAAACAAGGCTGAAAGACTAATATGTGAAAGGAATATGATGGCTAAATACGGTACAGTGTACCCTTATGGTTTAAATGTTATGTTTGATCAAATTAATGTTTTGAAGAATTTTAGAAATACAATATTGAAAGAGTCTGTCTATGAAAAAATTAATCACGATTTGAGTTGTGAGTGTGAGTTACATAATAAACATTATGTCAAGGTTAATGATCTCATTTGTAGTAAGGATATTAAAAATGCTATTGTCAATATTAATTCCGGCAATATTGTTAAAACAATAAAATACATAATTTTCAATGTGAAAAAGAAGTTAATTCCCGATTTATTGAGAGAATTATATGAACATAAAGGTAACGGAAATATAGATATAGGGTTTGATCTGTTGAGATTCAGAATAGGTAAGCAGAAACTTAATGGTTACATTGAGTTGAAAAACAACAAAGTTAATAAAGAGAATAAGATTTATTGTGTATTGGATTACATGGGGCACCATTTTAGGGGTGCTAATTTTAAGGGAATTTTAAATAAGTATAATGAATACCTGCCGGATAAAAACATACATATTATTAAAGCTTACAAATACGATAAACCATTAGGCAGAGTTATTTTTAACTACAACAGTTACTCTAGGAATTTGCAGAGTTGTATTGAGAACAGTGTTTGTCATTGTAATAAAGTTGAATATAATAAATACGTTAATTCAAATTACGGACATATTCTTACCGGGGATCTTACTATAGTGGCAGACACAAATCTCAGAAATTACATGAGGTATGGTACAAAATACAGATTGAGGAGAGTTGTGAGTAGAGGGTTAGCTATAAAACGTTTGTCAAATAATATAGATATCTTCATTCAAAAATTAATATATAAATATGGTTTACCAAAAAGCGTTTTTGAGGAATGGAGGCACTATATTTTAAAAGAATTTCAAGGCTTTTACCAAAAAGATTTTGAGGGTGTCTCGGGAGAATCTTACAAAGATTTGATTAAATCAGTAAAAAATCTACAGGATGATTTTATCATTACGTATGTGGATAAAGCTAACACCAACTATGCTATAATATGTAAAAAATTATACGGAGATATTCTAAGGGAAACCTACAATAATGAGGGAAATTATCAACTACTAAAAACTACTAAACAAGTTATTGTAAACAGAGTGAAGGCGTTCTATAAAAAAATAAAATCAAAGCAAAATAGTGTGGAATTTCCTTATCTTGTAATGATTCCAAAATTCCATAAAAACCCAATTACTTTTAGAACTGTAACTTGTGGGTTTGGTTCTTACCTGGAATGTGTAAATAAAAAATTGCTGAATATATTACAAAAGATTTTCGATCAGGTTATAAATGAATATTCTTCGATAGTAATAAAAAATAGCTATGAACTTATAAAAAGTTTAAAAAAGCTGAAAAAAATTACAGGATTATATACATACGATTTCGAGGATTTGTATAATAGCATAAACTTAGATGATTTGAAGTACAGAGTTATGGATTTTTTCAAGAAATCTAAAGAGAAAGATATCAGTATTGAAATATTCACCGATTTATTTCAATTTGTTGTTTACGAAAATTATCTGTATGAAGGGAAACAAATATACAAACAAGTGAGAGGTATTCCAATGGGGGGGAGTTGTAGCTCCATCCTTGCAGATATTTATCTGTTTACATATGAAGCCGGTTTATTGTTGGAAAAAGACTTAAAGATATACAGATATATAGATGATGTTTTGGTGGTTGAGCTGAATAACAATAAAGAAATTTATCAATTTAAATGTTATCCAGACACTTTGAATTTAAAGAGTGCTTCGGATGATCGGGGCAGTGTCAACTACTTGGACGTTAATTTGGAGATTATAAAAGGAATTTTAGTATATAGTATTTATGATAAAAGAAATTATTTTGATTTTGATACAATAAAAATATTAAACTTTAATAGTAACGTGCATGTTTCAATTTTTAGAAATATATATTTAAACGGTTTAAATCGTATTGCAAGTTTGTGTTCAAATGTTGATAAATTGGTTGGTGAAATTTATAACCTTTACATAAACGCCAGTAAACAAAATTACCCAATACAATTTCTGAATGATTTAACTTTCAATTTTATCAAGAAAAAAAGCTATCGAAATAAAATATTGGAATTGTTCGATGATGGTGATTTATCGATACGTGATTCCTATCGAAAATAGCATAGCGGTGAGGATATTCACAGACTTCATTTGACGGCTTTCCGGTTAGTTTGTGGTTTTCATTTCTTTCAATTTCTATTTGTTTGGTCTCGGCAAGTGAGGGGGAATGTTGTGCACGTAAAACATGTTTAACCCCGCAGTACAAGTCATAAGCCTTGACCACTTGTCTTCATGTTTAGTTTTTTCTTAGTTACTCTTGGTTTTGTTAATTATTGTTTTAGTTACAGTTTGTTAGATGTTTTTTCGTGTAATAAATTATGTGAATTTGGATTTTTCAATATATATATATATATATATATATATAACGAAAGTGCTGGAAATCCTGTCGAGTTAAAGGTTACGACATTGACGTTATATGATGAGGAAATGGAAATAACTTCGAAATGGTAGTGATTGAATAATCAATCTGAAGTCATGCATTAGGATAAGCTAAAACAGAACGCTTCTGTAGTAGATCAACATGGTTGCTCGAAAGTTGTTGTAGTCAAAGTGTGGAGGCCATGGAACGCATTTCTCCAGAATGATTGAGACAAAACGTAAAGTCAACTCAGAATTTTATTTTAACATCTTTAGGTGACGCAGTTTCCACAGAGATATTTAGCCATCGCTTCATCGTAGTAATTTAGGAGGTAAGCAAAGTTAGAGTTAATCGACATCGGACGGTGACCAGGGGGTGGTACGACAAATGGAAAAATGACCAAAATCTGTGGAAGCCCAACGAGCATCGGCTTTTTGTGCGTCAAGCGTAGTAATACAAATATGACGTAGGTCGCGCTCTCAACCAATTAATAATTTAGAATACCACGCCATGAAAAGAGTGCTGACAGAGCGAGTGGATGAATTTGAAGGAAAAAAGGATAACCCCGGAATATGCGCGGCAAAGTAAAATTCTCGGAAGGGAAAATAAAATGGTTGCTAAAAGAACATTCTAAAAGAAAAAAGAGCGGAAATGGAACATTTAATTTAAGGATACTAAAAGCGTAATATTTAAGTAAATTAAACAAGTGAGACATTAAATTAAAGGGAATTTAACAGAATTAACGATATAGATTATTTAAGAATAAGTATTTAGTGAATATAAAGTAGTAATTTAGAATAAGATAAGAAAATCGCGGAATTAGATCTAATAATGTAACACACACACACACACACACACACACACATATATATATATCTACTTAACCCTTTCAGGGGCAAGGTACTTCTATTCATAAAATGCTGAAATTAGAGAATAACACCAGAATTTGCAAACAAATTTATTTTAAAATAAGCAAAACTTTTCTGCACGTAATTAATAAAAGGAAATTTTTCATTCCAATATTCTGGTGCCAATGTGGCATTTAGGAATTAAAATTATGTGGTCCAAAAATGAACCACCGCCCTTGAAGGGTTTAAACAAAATTTAATTTTAATTTTAATTTTAATTTACATTTTTATCTTTATTTTGAATTTAATGACTATATCGATATAAATTTTATTTTGGCCACAGTATCATCGTGCTTAACTTGTAAATATTTAAATGTTCTTCAACAGTATCATTGGATTTAACCTGTAATTATTTAAATATTTTTCCAGTTTTATTGATTTTGCATTTATAATTATATGACTGCGCTGCCTTGAAAAAATAAGACAGTATTTGTAACTCATTGTGTTTTTTCGTTTTAATAAACGTGAGCCTCTATTTTCCGGAAGGTGGAATTAAACGATTTTTTCTTTTTGGGCAGATATGCAGCCCACGAGAGAGTTATTTCTGTGCCAGGCTGGTTTTTTTCCCGCGTGTTCCTGTACCTCACGGTTGGCTGTCCACGAGTGGGTGATTTCTGTCATCACTGTCTGCGCCACCGCATAGCAGTCGTGCTGCGTACGCGTCTGAAAGTCTTGTATTTCCACCTCCCACCGCCTGGTGCGCACTCTGTTGTAAACAAACCACTTTCCGAACAAAAATCCTGCGTGTGTTCCCGCTGCCTTCGATACCGTATAGTAGGCGCGCCGCGCACGCACTGCAAAAGCGTTTAGTTCCATCTCCCACCGCCAGGTGGCGCAATATATTCTATACGAGCATTCGACGCGTGTCACCGCAGCCTTTAGCACCGTATAACAGACGTGCTGTGCACGCACTGGAAAACTTTAGTTCCACTTTCCACGGACAGAGGGAGCACTCTATTCTAAGCAAACTTCTATCCGAACAAAACTCCGAACGAAATTATTCAACCTATCTAGAGATATATTAGTCGAGGGGGCAGGGTGTGGGCTCAAATAAGAGAAAAATCCCCTGGGGGCACATGGGTGGTGGTGGGGGGTACATAATATGAAAGAGTGGCCAAAGAGTTATCCAATCATATATCACATGAGGGGTTCGGAAAAAGTTAGGAAAGTGCCACCAGAGGCCCAACTCTCTAATGGTCGGGGCAAACCAAGGGCAGAAACGGATTAACCGTACTTTAAATTAACCATTTGATAAAGATTTCAAGAAGGGGCGATATAAGGGACTTGGATAATTAGGGGCCAAGATACGATTTTCAGAAATTACTATTCGGAAATAGTGGTAACACTTATTGCTGAAACGTCAGTGAAGGATTACTGTGGAGACACGAAAAAGTTTGGTTTCCGTCTGCCTGTTCCACAAAAACTGCCACAAAAATGTAATTAGGCATGTTGGTGAATTACCCGGATTTAGCTGTATAGTTTTTGGTTATATTTCGTTCATTCGTCCGGAAAATAAGAACATTTTCTTGCGTCATAATGCTTTTCTATGGTAATTCAGACGCTTTTCAAATTCGCATTTGTTGAGGGAAATTGGCGCACTTGATTAATGGATCTCAATGGCAAGTTGTGGATGCTAAAATTTCCCAATAAGGGTTTTAAATTATTCCTATTATTTTGAAATTTTGTCAATGTATTTGTCAGATTTTTTAAATTAGGTGTATAACTTTTGGTGAAATTTCATACATGCGTTCTAATAATGTAAAGCATTTTGTTTTATCAATTTACTTATTTGACATGATACGTATTTCATTTTTTCCCTTTTCTTTTATGAGTTTCCTAGCAACTGTATTTCATAGCATATTAAACAAGTTGGAAATTGCTCGTCAAACGTGGCAAATGAGGTGCGTTCGTACTATAACCAGTTTTATAATTATTTTTTGCACCACATATTGCACTGAATGTCTATATTTTTTAACTTCATAAGTGCACAAGTCTGTAACATCATTAAAATGCACTTGCAATATTTTTTTCCCCATTCCCCGTAATGTAACGGGAAAATTTTGATTGTCCCTGTAATTAAACTATACATCCGATTTTCATAAAATTTCAAATGGCTCGACAAAATTTTGCAACAATTATATATTTAAAATTTCAGACCATTCGGAAGGCTGTAACATCATTAAAATGCACTTGCAATAATTTTTCCCCATTGGCCGTAATGTAACGGAAAACTTTTGACTTCCCCTGTAATTAAACTATACACCCGATTTTCATAAAATTTCAAATGGCTCGACAAAATTTTGCAATAATTATATCTTTAAAATTTCAGACCATTCGGAAGGCTGTAACATCATTAAAATGCACTTGCAATATATTTCCCATTGGCCGTAATGTAACGGAAAACTTTTGACTTCCCCTGTAATTAAACTATACATCCGATTTTCATAAAATTTCAAATAGCTCGACAAAATTTTGCAACAATTATATATTTAAAATTTCAGACCATTCGGAAGGCTGTAACATCATTAAAATGCACTTGCAATAATTTTTTCCCATTGGCCGTAATGTAACGGAAAACTTTTGACTGTCCCTGTAATTAAACTATACATCCGATTTTCATAAAATTTCAAATGGCTCGACAAAATTTTGCAACAGTTATGTATTTAAAATTTCAGACCATTCGGTCGGGTAGTGTTTGCTCTGTTATATGCGGACGGACGGACAGACAGACGGACTGAACGACGACTATAGGTGCTACGTATTTGTATAATTACGAACGCACCTAAAAATCATTCATAGAATCTCGATTATGGAAGATTAAGCAGAAAGTCTGGTCTGGCTAGAGTAAATAAAATGTTAGCTAATCTTTTGTAATCTGTTCTGCAACATAGCTTTGCGCCAAATATGAACGATGTTAGTAAGATTGTGGTTTTAAATCAAATGTGGCTACTATTAAAATGTTAACACATAAAAATACTTTATAGCGCCAAATCATGTTTGCAATTCAGTCATTTAGCAGTGGACGCGATGATGAATGATTACCTAGTACGTTTAAAAGTCTCCAAATATGCCGAATTTTGAATGCTTTTAGTATGTTATTGCTATAGAGTAGATTAGGATGCATTTAAACTAAAGTTATAGTCCAAGAGCCGGCAGCACAAAAACCTATGCTATCAAGCACAAGAAAAAAACCTTTATTTTATGGAAGAGTAGAAGTAGGGGAATCTAATGATCCATGTCTGTCGGAATTGAAGTGGTGCATTAATACCACCAGTGGTTGACTCGTAGGTTTATCATTGTGTTTTCCTGCTCCCAGTCCTCTGTTTTCATATTTTTGTTTGTAGGACAAACCCAATGATAAACCTACGAGTCAACCACTGGTGGTTTTAATTTTTGGCTTATGCACCACTTCACTTCCGGCAGATATGGATCATTAGATTCCCCTACTTCTACTCTCCCATAAAATAAAGGTTTTTTTTCTTGTACTTGATAACATAGGTTTTTGTGCTGTCGGCTCTTGGACTATTATAACACGCTAAAAGTGAAAAAAAGTACATTTAAAGGCATATAAATAACTTTTATTAAACTGGTTTGATAATACGGAAAGAGATGCTTTAGAAAACAAAAAACAATAGGATAAAATAATTCACGGTCATAGATGACCGTTTTTATTACAACGCCTTTCTTTCATTTTCATTATACTTGTGATCTCATGATTTTTGTTTTACGAAGTTGATTAAAAATTTTTTTTGCAGGTATAGTTTTTCTATCAATATTGATCTTCATAAAGTTGTCGATTTTGTGAACGAAACATGCAAATCGATTTATTAAAAGGTATTTATATGCCTTTAAATGTACTTTTTTTCTCTTTTAGCGTGTTATAATTTTAGTTTAATGATAATAAGTGATTTTCTTACGGAATTTTATAGGATCTATTTAGAAAAGTTTTTACATCTAAATATTATAGAATAACCATCAAAACTGTTTTTCTGAAACAAAAGTTGCAAAAATATTTTTCTAAATTAGATATAATACAGTTGGACCTCGTTTTCTCGACACCCGGTTTTCACGTCAGTTTTCCAAAGTCCAGATTTTCTGTATATGATTTTAATGTATATAAACTCCGAATTTTATGTCGTTGAATAATTTTCAACTCCGGATATCCCGACGGTTTAGGAAAATTGTCCATTTTTCATAACCTATCTTATAAGCACGTAAATTAAGTGGTAAGAAATGTCTTAGCTAAACTTTTCACAAAAGTGTCTAAAATACCCATTGAGATAAATGGGAAATTTTACTTTTTTCCTTTATCTGAATAAATAATCCCACAGACACTATGAATGACCCACTTAAGCGCCAGATAGACGTATCAGTTTACTCGCGGTCTTTCTATTCTGATCAGGCGGCGCTTTCTTGTGGTTACACGGCGTTTTTCATCTGACTAAAACCGAAGCATTGCATTGCATTGAAACGATCAGAAATTATCTAACATCCATTTCTGAAACAACGAATATTGATTACAGTTCATTGTATAATATGGAAAAAAGAACTGTAGGAAGCACCTCCAGGGATAAGCAAACCTTAACTCATCAATATTTCATGTAACAATAAAAAAACAAGTCATCATAAATCTGATTTTTATTCTTTTCAATTTTGTTTTGTGTTTATTTTGTTTAATAATAATGTTTTATTGCTTAAAACTGCAAAATCAGTTATGAATTTAAAATTGTCCTAAATTAATTAAAAATACAGCTTTTATAAATATTTTTTTTTGCAACTCCGGTTACCGCGACACTCCGCTTATGACAACACTTTTTTCTGGACATTAGAGTGTCGGGATACCGAGGTTCGGCAGTAGATTCAGCTTACATTTCCATATGTCTTTTTTGTAAAATATTTTATTCAATTTATCCGTCAGACGCAGGTGTTTCGTGGTTGGCAGGTAAGTTAAATATTGCTATTTGGATATTAGGATAACATAAAATCCTTGGCAAAACTGTTGCTTATCCAAATAAAATCCCAATGTAAAACAAAATCTAAGATACACTACATAACCATTCGCATAATGAATAAGAAATTACTAATTTAAATTTAATGAGGTTACTGGAGGTTCAGTGCTCAGGGGAATGTGCCTACCTGGAAAAATGTAGTTTTTCATCTAAAAAATTACCAGAATAGACCGTTCATTGAAATTTCGGAATATCATTTCATAACACCCTGTTTAATTTAAGCCATCTAATTTCCGAAACTTTCCAAGAATTTTATATGCTTATAATTTAATAAAAAAATATAATAAATTGCGGATTGTAGGGTGTTGATGTTATATTATTCGAAATTAGAATAAAAGACAATGTTTTGCAAAGCTGACGTTGAGGCTCCTGATTTGCAGATTTACTAGTTATTTTTATCTGTTTAAAAAAAAAAAAAAATGTATCCACAGGCTTCCATAAAAATAATCGAACTTAAACTAATGAAAAATTAGTAAAAAAAAAACGCCAAGATTTAACTAATTTGCGATTGGAATAAAGGGAGAAAACATTTCTTTTCCCGTATAAAAATCGTTCTTTTGATAAAATAAAAAGTTAGTGATAGATTTTCTCCATTTTTCGAATTTATGAAATAGAATGTTATTTTGCGTATGTATTCCAATTTTCAAATCCCTGCCTGAAATAGATCAACAAACCTTGAAATTTCTGACTGTGGTTTTTATCCACTATCGACAATGGAAGCAGGTTCTGTCAAAGAAGACTCAATATTGGCATGCAAATAAAAATAATTTTTTTCATTAAAGAGTTTTTAATTAATATTTCAGAAAATGCGTGATAGATTTTTTTTTCCACTTTTTAGAATTTCTGAACGGGGATATTATTTTCCGTATGTGATCAAATTTTCAAATCCCTATCTGGAATAGTTTTTTAAAATTTCCATCTGCATTAAAATGTCCACTATCCTATCTTTCTGGCACACCTGGATTTTTCTGGCAACCCTTTTCCCTCTCGAGGAATCAGAGCAGGTGCGAGCTTTTGAAATAAAATGCGACGTGCGGGGCATGCTTGCCAATTTTCAGAAAAAGAATGCTTATTCGATGAATTTTTAATTGAAAACTCAACTAATTATCAAAAAATTAAAATTCTGTGCCTCAGGTGCATCAGAACAAGCCTTGGACTACCCTAACCCAAAGTTCCAGCCTGTACGTGCAGTAGATTTTCCTAGCCATCGCACACACAGACACACAGAGCGAAAGTTTCGCCAGGCACGGAACGGTGAAATTTAAAAGTGACCTCATTTAAGAATGACGTTTGGTAAAGAACATTCTATTAAATAAAGTAACGTTAAATGCATGAAAGAAAAATAAACCGAATGATATGACTTAAAAAATCGTGTTAAAAAACTGCATTTTTCATTCTCTCTAATTTTTACTTTTAAATTAGAATAAATAATTTTACCAATTAATTCATGTACTATTATCTAAGAAACTAACTAAAATTAATACATTGCGGTATTATGAATACAACTCGAATGGAATGTAGTAGACGCTCGATTTTAAGAACCCTAGTGAACTCATACAATGTGTTCGTAAAATCGAAAGTTCGTAAATGGGAATAACATTAGTTCAATGGAATGCTGCTCGGGACCAGTACATCAGTTCGTAAAAACGAAGAATTCGTAAAAAAGAGGTTCGTAAAATCGAGTATCTACTGTATTATTTTTGTTTTTATTCAAACTAAAAAGGAAGCTTTCTTGAAGAGATCATGCAATACTATAAATTGATCTCTATTCTATTCATTTTCTTTTAACAGCCATTATAAAAACTCCCTTTTCTTGAGTTTGAACTGAATGTTATTTATGCTTTTATTCGAATGACGGACGATAGTTTATGTAAAAGAAAAATAAGAACTTGAATGAAATCACGTTATTCACAAACGCCGCCAAATAAAGAAGAACCTAAAAATTTCAAAGCTTAGAGAGAAGAAAAGAATAACTAAACACTGAAGCAATGTGAAATTTATCCAAGAGAAACAAATCGTCTGCTTTTTGAAATGCAATTATATTGGCGTATTATTCAGGATAAAAAAATACATTCAAACAGATTAAATAAGAAGCTCATTCTTTGAAAAACTTGTTTAATTTATTTAAGAACATAAAAGAATTTATATTCTGGGTTGCTTGATATTTGTTTTGAGATTAAATATTTTGTTTATAAATTTCTGAAAATTTCGAAACTTTATAGAATAATTTTTATTTTAAAAACTTGTGAAAACAATAAAAGTAAGAAAATAAAATGTTTTTTCTTTGCAAAATTTTAATTGGGATAATCATACGTATTCATTCTACATAATAATAATAAGAATATTATATAGAAGTGTATTAGAAATATTAAGTTTGTTTAAAAGTGGGGCAGTGGGGCACTTTTCTAAATTTTTACGACACTCTCATGTGATATATTACTGTATAGCCCTTTGATCACGCTTTCATATTATGAACCTCCCGTCTCTTCTTCTTCCAATTTGATCCCCCGGGGACACTTTTCTAACTTTTTCCGACATTCCTGAAGTGATATATCATTGGATAGTCATTTGACTACTCTTTCATATTATGCACTATAGCATTAATATATTTTAGTTTCACTTTTTTCAACCAAGGGGCGCATTCCTATATCGGGTTCTGTGGGCTCGGTTACGATGGAGCATGGATCATTCGACTTTACATCGATAGCCTTACATAATTTAGCTCTACCTTTTTACCGTCAGGCGGCGCTTTCCTATCTCGGATTCTATGGGCCCAATTACGGCGGGGTTTGGCTCATTCGACTTCATATCGATAGCCTTACGTATTTCAGTTCCATTATTAACCGCCAAGGGGCGCTTTCCTATCTCGGGTTCTATGGTTCCGATCACAAAGAGCTTTGGATGGCTTCGTTCGAAGGTGGTTTGTTTAGAACACGGTTCATCACCGTGCGGTGGAAATTGAAACAAACAGATTTTGAAGAGCGTGCGCAGAACGGCTGCTGTATGATGCCGCAAGCAGCGAGGACCAGTGTTGAATGTTTGTATACAACATATTGTGTTCCCTGGCGGTGGAACTAAAGGATTTTGCAGCGCGTACGCAGCATGCCTTTTGTGCGGTACCGCGGGCAGCGGGCACACGTGTCAGCGTTCTGAAATATGTTTGTTTAGAATATAGTGCGCCCCCTGGCGGTGGAAACTGGAACTAACAGATTTTGCTGGGCGTGCACAGCACGACTGCTTACGGTGCCGCAGGCAGCTGGAACCAGTTTGGTTTCATAGGAACGGATGTTCATATGGGACATATCACGCCACGTAGCGGTGGAAATAAAGGATTTTGCAGCCTGTGCGCAGCACTCCTCCAGTGCCGCAAGCAGCGGCGACCCATGAAGGAGGTTCGCACGGTTCCAGGTTAGGTTTTTTGGAAAAATGGTGGATATATTTTCCGGCGCGTGCGCAGCACGCCCGGTATATCCCGCATGTGGCCGGTATATGCCGTAAGGCAGCAGGAACCCGAGTCGGTTCGAGGTTTCTTGTTTGAAAAAATCATACTCCGAAAAATCTGAAAACAAAATATAGAATGAGGATAGATATGTTTATAAAAAAATTGCGGCGGGAGCTCGATAGAGCATCCGTAAAAAAATAATGAAAATTTTCGACATTTGGCCATTTATCACCGGTTGGCGATGGAATAAAATTTCAAAAAATACTTTTTATGTCAAATTCTCTTTAAGATAAAAATATTTCATTTTGAACTTGTTTAAATAAATTTAATGTAAATAACTTTAGTTTTGTCAGTTTTAGTTTGATTTAACTATAGTTTTGTCATACACTGGTTTCCAAAAATTAAGAAAAAACAACAAAAATAGCAATTTCTCAAAATGTTACATGTAGATTTTTATAAAACTGAGCCACAATATACAGCACATAGTAAGGTATAAAATAGCACTAGAAGAAATTATCAGACGATTGTGGAGTTTCAGAAATTAACACAATTATAAAATAAGCAAAATAAATGTATCAGTTTGGTATAGGGAAAGTACCTTTAATATGGAGTTTGATCACTCCTAGAAGCAATACAGCTCATACAAAAATGTGTGATACTGTCAATTATGCGATCGATATGTTCGTTGGGAAGTGCGAGTCATTACTCTTGTAAAGCAGTTGTAAGTGCGGCAAGAGTCTGAGGAGGGATATTGAGAGCTGCAACACCTTTTCTTAAAGCATCTCAAACATGCTCTAAGGGATTCAATTACGGTGATCGAGCTGGCCATTCCATGTGCTGGATTATTTGGTGCTGAAGATAATCTTCCACGATGCGAGCCCTGTGCGGTATAGCGCTGTCGTCCTGTAACAGAAACCATTACTTATTGCGTCGGCATAAGGGCGCACATAAGCATCAAGAATGTCATCTCTATAGACGTGAACATTCACAGTTCCACGTGGAAAGACATGAAGGTCTGTACGTCCACCCAAAGAGATACCACCCCAAACACAGACTTCTCTGTATGAATCTCTTTCACGAATGTTTGATGGATGATAGCGTGTTCCCTGTTCTCTCCAAATCAAACAACGTCTACTATCTCTTTGCAGGCTAAACCGGGAGTTATCTGTGAAGAGAACATGCCTCCATTGATCAAAGTCCAGTGGACATGTAGATGTGCTCTCCTTAAACGTTCCCTCCGGTGACGTGAGGTGAGTGGCAGACAAATGGCTGGTCGCCTCACGTAAAGACCACCTTCATGAAACCTTCTACGCACAGTAAATGCTGATACCAACCTTCCAGTGGCTGCAGCAAGAGAGGCTCTAAGATGAGAGGGGGTTGTTGTTCTATTCCTTCGTACACATAACCGCAAATATCGGTCATTGGTGCTTGTCTTAGCTCTTGCCCGTCCTTGGCTGAAACTTCTGGAGGCCGAACTAGTGGTTTGAAATTGCTGTCAAAGCCTATGAACAACAGAAGGACTCACATTTAGCCATCTGGTCACCTCTATCTGACTTTGACCTGCCTCCAATCTTCCATTAGCTCTATATTGTAGTTCTGCGGACAAATTATACCTCGAGGTCATGTTAATGAATTGGCTATCTCAGTTTTCTTATCTCATAATCACAGTGACACCTACAGAAGTATTCTCTAGCATGCATTTTTATGCTCCACAAAGATGACGCAATCCTTTTGCAGCGCCACCAGTTTGCATTTTGTAATTTTATTCAGAATTTTTTAGTTAACAACATATACAAATTTCATACGGATAGGTTTATTTTTGAACGAGTTATCGGTTTTTTGTGATTTTTCCTTAATTTTTGGAAACCAGTGTATATATATATTTACAATGAAAGTTAACTATCAAATTTTATGAATTAAAACAAAATTTAAAGTAATTAAAATTGTTTCAATCTCAAAATTAAGTCCAATTGAGTACTGCCGAATCAATTTTGTTGCTATAGAAACAATGACTTCTTTGATATTGAAATGAATAACTGCAGCTTTCTTCATCTTGCCTTTATTTTGGAATACGCTTAAATATATGAAAATATTTTCTATGTATCAAATTGTTTTTAAAGTAATAAAATTAAATAACAAGCAACATAAATATGTAATACAAAAAATGTATTTATTAAACTCTCTCATTATTTAAGTCTACATTCATTAAATACTATTTATACGCATTCTCAAAATAAATTAACAGGCAATTTTCAGGTGCATTAAAATCGTTTGCTTTTGGCGAGGAAAAGTACTGCTCGCCAAATCACGTGACGCTTTCGTCTTTTCGCGCCAAATACTCGAAATAGACCAGGAGCCGGCAGCACAGACGATCACCTTATCGAGTTCACGGATGAAATTCTAGGATTAGTTAAATCTTGATTCCCATATTAAAACGCAATCGGTCCGCCAAGTCTTATCTTGATGGATAACACCTGAAAACCCGATTTTAGCTCATAAGTTTACCATTGTGTTTTCCTGCTCCTAGCACTCCATGTTGCCATACCTTTGGGTGCAGGAAAACACAATGGTAAACCTACGAGTCAGCCACTAAAATCGGGTTTTCCGGTGTTTTCCACCAAGATATGACTTGACAGACCGATTGTGCTTAAATATGTGAATCAAGATTTAACTAATCCCAGAATTTCATCCATGAACTCGATGAGGTGATTGTCTGTGCTGCCGGCTCTCGGTCTAAAAGTGTCTTGTTTTTTTACAGACTTTCTACTGCAATTCCGCCGCTAAATTTGACTTATCCTTTCTTACATACATAAGTAGTTTAATTAGTATTTTTTTCCAAAATATTCTGAGTATGCCCGGTAAGGAAACCTTCCTCGTCTTTCAAATCTTGAATCTTTCAAAAAAGGCTACATATTTTATTCGGTCTATTTTCTTCTTTGGAATAAGAACATATTATCTGACCGATTATTGCATGTATTATTAAGGGATTGAACTAAAAAAAAAAAAAAAAAAAAAATCGTCTCTATGAATAGAACTCTACTCGAATATTATTTATGTTTTGTCTCGTACAACAAATTATGCTTTCTTGAAGAGAAAATAAAAACTGGAACGAATCCACTCCATTTAAAAACGCCATTAAATAAAGAATAATCTAAATATTAAAGAAATATGAAATTTAATTCAAGAAAAACAGATCGTCTGCTTTTCGAAATGCAATTATATTGAAGTATCATGAAACATTTGTATGATTCAGGATAAATAAATTGTATTCAAACAGAAAAAATAAAATACTGCTTTCTAGAAACTCAGTCTTTGAAAAAATTCTGCTTTATTTGTATAAGAGCGCAAGCTTATTATTTTAGCCTCATTTGATCCAGTGTTTGCTTTGGATTTTAAATATTTAGTTTTATGGTTTTCTTCAAATGTAGAAGCTTTTTAGAATTGGGATTATTTGAAGAAAAAGTAATAGAAGTTATAAAAGTTTGATTTCACATTTATACAGGTAAAAGAATTTTCACTTTAGTCGACATTTTCTATTGGTAAATCAGTACCCTTAGTATCCCTATTGGTAGCTTTGAATTTAGAATTTTAGTTGTTTTCTGCAGTTGTATTATACTAATTTTTAATGCATTTACATCTCATTTATAGTTAATTCCTTTTTACTCGACTACGGCATACCAAAAAGTGTTAATGTTATTATTATTATTATCGTCAACATCATCATCATCATTATTATTATTATCATCATCATCATCACCATTATTATTATTATTATTATTATTATTATTATTATTATTATTATTATTATTATTAGTAGTAGTAGTAGTAGTAGTACTATAGTCGTACTTTGATTCTAGAACACAAATCGTTCCAAAAAAATATCGGAGAAGCTAATCAAATCTTACCATAAGAAGTAGTAAAATGTCGATAAATTTCTTTTCACCTCCTAACTTACTTCTTGTATTTATCAGTTTCAGTATACACTATATGGCCATTAATGATGGGGCACTTTCAATTTTAGACATTTTGTCGAATATTTAAAGATATATTTGTCGGATTTTTCTGGAACTTCGGGATTATGAAGAATATGCTCGACTTCATATTTATCAACGGCGGTTTGATCAGAAGGGCAATTAGGGGGACAACAAAAAAAATCAAAGAAAAAGAATAATGTTTGAGATCACCCTGTAAAATAAATGCACGAAATGATTTATCGCTATAGCTTACAAATATATGGATATTGTACAATATATGTATTCATTTGTGGAAGAATAGAACGTATATTCATGAAGATATTTCGATTTTTTAAAAAAGCTCAAAAATTTTTGCATGTTTTTTGTTTATATCATGCAGGGTTTTTACCAACTTTAACGCCAGTTTCAGAAAATTTGACAAAATGTAATAGAAATAATATGGCGCAATTGGAATGTAAACATATTAAATATTTGATGAAATATGAGCAGTTGACTGAAATATTTTTTATCTTACGATAGCGCACGATAAAAAATATATTATGTTCAAGATTTGATAGTCAACTCTATGGAGCAACTCATAAAAAAAAAAAGCCAGTGAAATATCATGAAAATTCAGAAAGATATCGGCAATATAGTGGGCGAATTTTTAGTTGCTCTCTAAAAGCTGCTGAATGATAAAGGATTTTCCACAAATTGTCATTTTTTATTATCTGGCTTTCAGCAAAGGAGTTTGTACTTAATGAATGTCAACAAGTAGATTTAGAAGAAATGCTTAGATTTTGATGCTTCTTTTTTTCTTGGAATAGGCTCGTTCTGGTGATTTTCCAAGAAGAACTAAAGCATCAATAAAAAATTAAAATAAAAAAAAAATAAAAATTAAAAACGAGTTTTAACCACGAGTTTTGAAACTCACGTCCTCATATTAATTGATGTGTTGGGAGGTATCAGGAATAAATAAAATAATCATTTAAAGCCCTCTGTAATAAGTAATATTGGCTTTTGGGAACGCTGCAGATATGAAATGCGGTGATACAAAGAGTTAATAACATTTTGGTAGAAAACAAAAAAATATGCTTGTGCTTTTCTTCTTAAGATAGATTTGAAGTAATTTTCTTGACTACTTCAGTGAAGAGGACTACATTTTCGTCATTTACTTAAAATGCTTTGTTGCTTTAATCTAGTTGCATTCTAGTTTGAAATAATGTCAATATTAGTTGCGACCACCTGCGACCAAGAGAATAATTCCAATTATAAACATTGCATATTGAATATTAATAGGATATTGAATGCCGAGGGGCTACTGTAGATCCAAATAGATTAATTATTAAACAAGTATAAAAGTAAAAGTAATTTTAAAGGAAAAAAGCATTCTTTTATAAACATTCAATGTTTATCTTGAAAAACACTCCCAATTTCAGGACTACAATTCATGATTTTTCAAAATAACTTCCAATAAAATACGCTAATATCGCGTGGGCACCAAACTCGAAAATTCACCGCTTAATAGAAAGCGCGAGCTCGTGAATTTATTTATAAAAAAAACTATGTTTTTTTTGCACTGTTCCCTTTTTTAAGATCTGGCTAACAGAAAAGAAAACCTAACATTCATTAACTATATATTTAGGATTTCTAATTTCATTTCTCAACGTACAATCATAATTTAATTAGGGTAACTCAAGGATAGATGCCATAGTTTTTAAAGATTGAAATAAAAACTTTTAGAATGCAAATACAAGAAATAATTATGTATATTTGAAATTCTTATACATATACTCATCCTATTTTGGACAAAATTAATTAAATATCGAGATCAAAAAGTGGGAAACAAAATTGAAATTAAAATGGCAGATGGCCATCTCTCCTTCGAGCCGAGGAGAGATGGCCATCCAATACAAGAAAGAAACAAGTGGGTAAGTGTAATCACAGATCGCACAGAGGGTTTCGTTTAATATTCCTTTCAAAACACTTTATCCTTTTTCAAAATCTGTTAGTTCTACATTTCGCTACCTGGGGGTGCACGCTATTCTAAACAAACCTGAATCTGAACGGAACTCCGTTTTACAAACTATCCGTAGATATATTAGTCGGAGGGATCGGGCCCATAGCATCCGAGATAGGTAGGCGGCCACTGGCGGTAAACATGGGAACTAAAATATGTACGGCTATGGTGCATAATAATAAAGAGTGGTCAAAGGAATGTCGGCAAGTCAGAGAAATGCAACCCGGGTGAAAAGGGTGGAGGTTAGAAAAATTGCTAAAAATACAGAAATTAGAGCCCGGAGAAGTAAAATAATATAAGACTTTTTCAAAATTTTATGATTTGTCGTTTGATGTTAGGTGTTCAGCTATAAAAATCCAAAATTTGAAGTCTTCAACATAATTAGGGGCTCAGTTAAAAAAAAAAAAAAACTTAAAATACACAAGTTAGAGCCCATAGGGGGTAAATATAAGACTTTTTCAAAATTTTATGATTTGTCGTTTGATGTGAGGTGTTCAGCTATAAGTATGCAAAATTTCTAGTCTCCAACATACATAGTTTCTGAGAACGGGCTCTGTGACAGACAGACAGACAGATAGGACGTACAGACAGACGGACAGACAGAGGAGTGAGACGAATAGGGTTTCGTCAGATGAACGAAACTCTAAAAATGAAGTTAAAATAGCAAAAAATAACGCATTTCATGTAGTTAATCATGAAAAACACATAGAAATTTGTAAAGTTGCAATTATATCACGGAAAATCAGTGAATAAAATTTGAATAAACAAAATTTGAAGTATAATTTCAATCCTTCTCTCTTCATAAAAATTGACCACATTTTAGGCAAAGATCTTGATGGTTTGTACACGTTTCATGGAACCACTTCTGGCACCTTATGCATTCTATGCAGTAATCCTTTTTGGTTGTGTTATATATTCTTCTTCACAACCAACACAGTGATCTTCTCTCGGAATCTGTAGAATCTAGTAATTTCAAATGTATTTCATCTTCTTCGCTATTGGAAATGTCATGTTTTTGTATTTTTCTCGCGTTTATTTTAGATTTTTCGCGGTTTTAAGCTTATTTATCAACTTTTATCTGTTTCTGGAATGAACGCTTCCGAAGTTTTTCAATATTTTCTGAAACAAAAATACATCGTTAGGCCCTATTATATTATTGCTATTGAAATATTTATGTTAGTTAAAATTTCAATAATTATATCAATTAATATAATTATAAACATAAAAATTATATAATTATTTTAAAAATAATTATATTTAGTTAAAATCCTCACTCTGTATAATTTTGAAATATTGATTATAGGTGGCCATCTCTCCTGAAATTCATGGAAAGATTGCCACCCAATTTAAAGCGACACTCCGCCATTGCACGTTTTTGTTTTAGACTTAAAAGCAAAGATTGGATTATATACGTGCATTAAAAGTCCTTATAGTAAAAAAAAAAAAAAAAAAAAAATTAAACATGGGTAATGCAAAACATTCAGATACCTAACTCAACAAAAATATCCGACCATTAAACGGAAGGGGTCACAATTCTGTTTAAAAATTTTGCCTTAATCGTTAGTCAAGAGCTTGAAGCCAGGAGAGACCAAGTTAACTTAACAATAACTCAAACCTGCTACCCTATCAAAAAGTCCTTCCGGTCAGTGCCGGGAGGAAGAGGTAGCTTTCATATTCCTTATTTTTAAAAAGCCAACTTATATTATTCAAACACACGAAGCTCAATTAAGTGGAAACCGAATGTAGGAGATTCAATACTAATTTTTATCAATACTTCCAATACTACCAATCATTATGAATGAGAATTTCGCGAAATTAGTCAGCTTTATCCAAGCTGCTTTTATTTAAAGTCACTTATATTTGGCTGCCACATTCGGCGATTTCTTAAAGTGTCTGCCATTTTAAGACAACATGGTAGATGAGGCTAACCAGTGAACTTGGTCGAGACCTTAGTAATTGCTGTGCACATGCTAACTCATATCGGAATCGGTTGATATATACGAGTGCTGTCGCAGGCAAAAAATCAGATTTTTCAAAATGTCACCCACATTAGAAATTGAAACTGCTATATCTGAGCCATTTTTTAAGATAAAGACAAACAAAAAATGCTCCTGAATCCTTATATCAAGGTCAAATACTTAAGAAAGAAACCTTTTTCAATTTCTAATTTTTTTGCACCTCACTTTAAATATAATTTTTTTTTTTAATTTAATGGCCGCCATTTTGAAACAAGATGGCTGATGAAGCTGGCCAGCGAACTTGGTCGAGATATTGATGTATACTATCCACATGCCTTCTTCCATCGAAATAGGCGAATAAGTGTGGTATCGCGTGACAAATACAAGATCGTTTCAAAGTGTTAGCCATGATAGAAATTCAAAGTGCTATAATTCAACCACTTTTTAAGATATAAACAAAAGAACAAATTTTCAGAAACAAAAACTGCTCCAGAATCTTTGTATCAAGGCCAAACACATAAAAAAAATCTTTTTCATTTTCCAATTTTTTAATACCTCATTTTAAATTTTAAATTACATTTAAAAAAAAAATGGCAACCCTTTTGAAACAAGATGGCGAATGAAGTTGGCCAACGAACTCGGTCGAGACATTGGTATGTACTATGTACAGACCAAGTTACATTCAAATCGGTTCATGAATACGCCTGTTATCGCGTGACAAAAATCAGGTCGTTTTAAAATGTCAGCCACAATAGAAATTCAAAATGTTATAACTCAGCCATTTTTTTAGATGTAGACGAAACAAAACCTGTTCCGGAATCTTTGTATTAAAGTCAAACACATACAAAAAAAAAAAAAATCTTTTTCATTTTCCAATTTTTTGGTATCTCATTTTAAATTAATTTTTTTTTAATGGCCACCATTTTGAAACAAGATGGCAAATGAAGCTGGTCAACGAACTCGATTGAGTTATTTGTATGTACTATGTACACACCAAGGTACATCCAAATCGGTTCATAAATACGTCTGTTATCACGTGGCAAAAATCAGGACGTTTCAAAATGTCAGCCACGCTAGAAATTCAAAATGCTATAACTCAGCCATTTTTTAAGATATAGACGAAACAAAAACTGCTCCCGAATCTTTTTATCAAGGTCAAACACATAAGAAAAAAATATTTTTTCAATTTTCAATTTTTTGCTACTACATTTCAAATTTAAATTTTTCTTAAAATTTTAAATGGCCGCCATTTTTAAACAAGATGGCGGATGAAGCTGGCCAACGAACTCGTTCGAGACATTGGTCTGTACTATGTATAAACGAAGTTACATCCAAATCGGTTCATAAATACGCCTTTTATCGCGTGACAAAATTCAGGACGTTTCAAAATGTCAGCTTCGCTAGAAATTCAAAATGCTATAACTCAGCCATTTTTTAAGATATAGACGAAACAAAAACTGCTACGGAGTCTTTGTATAAAGGTCAAATACATAAGAAAAAAATATTGTTCCATTTTCAATTTTTTGGTACCACATTTCAAATTTTAAATTTTTTAAAAAATTTTAAATGGCCGCCATTTTGAAACAAAATGGCGGATGAAGCTGGCCAACGAACTCGGTCGAGACATTGGTATGTACTATGTACACACCGAATTACATCCAAATCGGTTCATAAATACGAGAGTTACAGTGTGACATAGGTCAGATATATATATATATATATATATATATAGCACATTATGTTTTAAATGCGTTTTATGCGTTGATTTTTATTTTTATTTTTATATTTTACTTTTAGTTTTACTTTTGATTTTTCTGAGCTTATATATATATATATATATATATATATATATGGTGGGTAGATGTTAGAGTACGGAGGAGGGTGGTGTTGTCTGGATAATACGCAATGGTTAATTATTAAAAAAAAAAAGAAAAAAAAAGGGGCTTTTGTATTATTACTATATTTTTTGATACGTATTTTATATGGATGTTGATTTGATATTTTATATGTAATTGGAGAATTTCATTAACATTATAATAAGCTTAATTATTGATTAATCTTATTTACAATCATTTGTTATTAAATTTTAATTTACTAAGGACAATATCATATTAATTACTAATAGTATGCCATTTTTATAGTGATTAATATACATATAAGTATGTTTAATATAAATATAGTTATACTGTATGTATTAAAATTGGGTAATTATTTTTATTATTATTCCTCTATTCTTTTTAATATTTATCTATTTTTAATTTATTATCGGTTTAATGTTTTTGAATGTCCCACATTCATACTTTTTGGATTTTTATGGATTTATGAAAATAATCCACACTCTATATTTGTGCTTTTTAGGTAATGGGAATTTAAGTATCATTTAACCTTCTATATACTTCCATATGTTTTTTATTTCCTGTTCATTTTATAATTATCTTATATATAATTGATTTAAAAAAATAATTTTTATATTATTTTTAATAATTATTTATATTAATTATTACTGAATTTATTTTGTTTTATAGCATATAGCTATATGCTATATATTATCAATGTTCTAGAATTATTTAAATTCTTAGTTTAGTTTAAATAAGTTAGCTAATAGAATATTTTGTATGCTTTTAAATTTTATTAACAATAGTTTTTTTTTTTTAAATACATTGTGTGGTTTATATTAGGTTTATAATTATCTATATATAAGGATATGTTTGGTTTTGCTGTTAAAAAAATTATTTACATTCAAATGCTTACAAATATTTATCTTGTGACAGTTGAATAATAAAAGTAATACTAGATGGCAGCACCAAAATTTGTCTTTTGAAGATAGCTCTAAATTTTAATTTTTCTAGCTCCATTTAAGTTATAATTTACTACACCAGGGGGTATTTTTAGCTAAATTTTGACGATATTGTTAAACAGTTATTAACTAATTTAATAGTGCTTTTTAAATAATGTAATTACTATCTATTTATTTTATATTATATTAAATGTATTTAACAAGGTATTTCAAAATTTATTTCAAAATGTATTAACTGCATCCTTTGGTATCAATTAGTGTGATTTCTTAACTGTTTTATTCACCTTAATCTTTATGATATTCTGGTAGCTATGTGCGCGTGGATATTTGTAAAATACTGAAATATTAATCGGTATGGTGTTTATTATTTATATTTTATATCCTATAAATATTTAAATAGGTTTTATTGATTCTTCCATTTCATATTATTTGTTTCTATTCTGTTTTCATTTTTAATCAATTCACTTGATTTTAATGGTTGTTTGGGCACAGGGGAAAATAATTTTTAGCTTTAGCTTATTTTTCTCACAGAAAACAACCATTTTGCTTATATCATTGAATTCTGTGCCCTTGACAACGTAATTCAATATATAAGCTTTTCCATTTTTTGTCGGTGTCCACTTTTTCCTTTTTCTTCCATAATAATTCTTATAATTAATTAATTTTTTTTTTTATACTTACAGCTTTAATTCATAATATTTGATGGTGGTAGGTTTTGTTTAATTAATGGTTATATATATATATATTGATATATATACTGATATATATATATATATATATATATATATATATATATATATATATATCTATCAATTTTGAACGGAGGGTGGTTTCGGGGTCTGGGGGTCATGATCGATGAAAATATACCAAAATTTTTTGAAATCGCTTTCCTCCGAACGGCTGCAATAGGTAGCTTTTTGTAAAGAAAGCTACCTAAAACATTGTCAATACAAAAATTGTAGAGCCTAAAATTCTGAATAAAATGAGTAAATGAAATCTGAATAAATGACATTAATATTTTTGTTCAATATTAAGGCCGCAATTTTGAGATATTGTTAAGTTAGCTTTATCTCTCCTGGCTTCAAGCTCTTGATTTAAAAAAATTTTGAAGTAGAACTGCGACCTTAATGTTGAACAAAAATATTAATGATGGTACACATTTTATTCAGAATCTTAAGCTCTACAACATTTGTATTGATAATGTTTTTTTTATAGAGTTAGCTGTTTTGAGATATTGTTAAGGTAATTAAAAAAACGGGTTTTTCGAAATGTACCCAGGTATGAGGAAGAAAACACAGTACGTTCATTTTAGACCTATACTGAAGGGGTTAAAACAATTTCCAGTTTTCTTCTAATTAATTCTGAGTTCAATCCCCTGACCACGGGTCTAAAACTTTAAAGTAGAATTGTGACCTTAATGCTCAACAAAAATTTTAAGTGTAGGTACTCATTTTAATCAGAATTTTAAACTATATAACATTTGTATTGACAATGTTTTTGACAGAGATAGCTGTTTTGAGATACTCTTATGGTATTTAAAAAAACATGTTTTTTGGCTATAAATCTGTACATATTTTCTAACGCTCACCTACTAGAAGGGGGAAAACTTAGCATATTCATCCTAGACCTAAACTAAATGGATTAAAACAATTTTCAACTTTCCCCTAATTAATTCCGAATTCAGCCTTATTTTCCTCCCCTGCTACTGGGCTATATTGTGAATGATGCTAAATAAACAATTTGAAAATCTCGCAATGCATTTGAAAGCCCAATTTCTACTATTGTATGCTAAAAGTTAGTTCAGTTAAACGCATAGCACAGTTGAAAATTTCAGGAATTTCCGACAATAAATTGATATTGTTGAGAACTTTTTTGCGACCCTGCATATGATCTATAGAATTCATAAACACCAAGTAATATTTAAATAATAGTTAAAGTTAAAAACACATTCTACAACTGACAATGCACTTCAAACAATTATTGTTCGTAGGTTTCTATAGTTCAATTATTGTTCATTTTCTTCTTTTCTTCTGTAGCCATATTCTATAATAAGAACCTTATTGTAAACCTCAGTGATATTTATCAATTTCAATATCTTTAAAATGCTGTAATTTCATTAAAATACACAGCAAACGATTTTCCGACATAGATCGTAATATAACGGAATTGCTTTGAGTATCCCTGTACACGAACCGTAACGGCTACACACTTCATTTTCAATATCGAACATGCCATAGTAAACCCCAATAACATATATCCATTTCAAGGCAATCAGACTATATTTACGCGAGTTAGACCACGGACAGACGGACAGACAGTCGAACCGACAAACCAAATTCATAAACACTTTCCAACTATGTTGGAAAGTGTAAATAAAAACCAAGTTGAGTAAACTAAAAGAGTATTATTCAAATCATCCAAATGATAAAAAAATGTTCAACTTTATAGAAACTTATTTCTTGAAAATCTTGTTTTTGTTTGTAAAAGAACAAAAGCTTGTTATTCCGGCTTTAGTTACTGTTTGTTCTATAATTTAATACTTTATTTTAACTTTTTAAAAGAATGTATATCTTTAGAATTGATTATTTGAAGGAAATAAATAGTGGAAGCAAAATATCTTTCTTTTTTAACAGGACAAATATTTTTTTCCCACCTTTATTTTATCTTAGGTCTTTATTATTATTGGAATATTTATATTTATCCTGTTTACAATTTGGAATAATATTTTTCTTCTGCAATTATTTTCTAACTTTGAGAATAAATTTATATTTCATTAGTAGCCAGATTTATTCCTTAAAAGTTTCTCAAGGACAACTGTAAATCCGAGTCTGAATTAAGGTTATTCTTTGAGCAGAAAATTTGTGTTACATGTATAATTTGATATTTTATAACAATATTGCTTGTTAAGGTAAATATAAATAAATATATATATATTTATATAATACTAGCTGACCCATACAAACCTCAAATTTGTATGATTTTACATCTTCAACTCCATTTTATCTGAATTCATACTTTTAAATAAAAAAAATATTGAATTGAAAGTTTATGCTAATTTGGTATTTTAATTTCTGCGTAATTTGAATTTTGGAGTCTATGCGCATCGAAAGCGAGCGAAACCGCGATGAAACACTCAGGTTTTTACTGATTTCGTCGAAATTTCACACATTTTATTTTGTAAAAAAATATTTCTACCCATCCGAACGTATCCAAATTTTTGTAGGTGATGTAAATCTATGGTCTATTGCGATGCTCTAAAACGATTATGTTAAAATACGGACGTTTAGTTACTTTTTAGCGCGTTAACATATCGTCTCCGTGAGGCGCCAAGTGACCCGAGTTTGCGGGTGTGTTTGGAAGAGTTAAAATTCACATTTTTTCGGATTAAAAACTGATTACACCATCGATTAGAAGAAGGTTTCCGCTTTAAGAGCATATATTTGGTTTGTCGGTACCTCTAAAATTGCGCCCTGGAGGGGCGTTGAAATAAGGAAGAAAAACGTTTTAACAAAAACTACGCTTTTGAATTTTTTTTTCAAGGGGTTAACTGCGATATATATATATTTAATTGATTGCTGCATTTGAGACGTAAGAGAATAACACGCTTTCAGAATATGTCTTCCGTTTTTACCTTTACTATGTGATTTGGCCAATGTAAGTTAATAAATAAAATGAAAAATTTCCTCTTTCCCTGAAAATTTCTTCTTTTCGAACTTCATTTTCAACCGTTGCAAAAATAAGACTTCTGCGCGTGCACCAGGACTTTTCCCCTGTCGCAAGGACCGAGTTGCGATGTTTAATTAATAACTCTACTATTTATTAGAATTTTAAAATTCTGAGTCTCAGGTGCATCAGGAGACACTTTGGGCTAGCCTCACAAAAATTTTCAGCCTGATACGGCCGTAGATTTCACTAGCTATCGCACATAGACAGACAGACAGACAGACACACACACACACACGCACAGACAGAGCGAAACTTTCTTTTATTATATAGATTAACTAGTCGCTTGTGGTGACCAGTTTGGTTTCCTTTAAATGTATGCGAAGCATTGCATCATCATGTTACTTTTATTCATAATTTAACTGACTTGCTTAATAATTCGTCAAATAGCAAGCTTCTGATAGAGAAATCAAAAACTCATTGCAGTCCTGGCAGCATTTGGTACATTTTCGTTGTTTATGTATTTCACCATTTTTGGCAAAAACAATTAACTCATTTAGGCATTTATGCTGCATGTTCGTTTTCTTATCAGTTTCAATACGTTCACAAATGTGGAGATTTTAAAACCTGTTAAGTAATTTTCTGTAATTACGTCCACTGCCGATTGACATATTTTAGCTAATAGGCTTTGTGCATTAATGGTGCCCTTATTCACATTAAATCATATTGTTGCTAACGTATTTTTTGTTTTAGACCAATCTTGGCTGTAGACTCAATTACGGAAGATTAGAAAATCTCTCAGTATTTTCATCTAATTTTCTTGCCTAATGTGCCACAATCGGGCTGCATACTAATTGACGTATTTTAGCGAGTATGGTTTGGCTAAACACAGAACTTTTCAAAGACATTTAATGATACTACTGACATTCCCTTTAAACACTATTTGCTGTCAGTATCGCCACTTTTCGCCTTAAGGGTACAGTGGACTCTCAAAGCTAATTTTTTTAGTTTCCAATGAATTTTTAAAAAAATTTCGGAAACTATTCATAGTATAAATATATCTTATTTCACAAATTTTTGTTAAAATATATTCAATGGTTTTTGAGATACAGATTTTTTTTTTTTTTTTTTTTTTTTTTTTTTAATTGGCAATATTTCAAAATGCTCCATGCGCATCCAGTTTTCAAATATGTGTACAATATTTTTCCATAATAGCCATTTCATACATACAAATAAATGTTACTAGAAAGTTTTAGTATACTACTTCTAAAACATTGAAAAAAATGATTGTAACTCATTTTTTTCTTAAAAATTCATTAAAAATTCTATATAATAGAAAATTAAAAAATTTAAATGCCTCTAAACAAGTTTATTTTTAGTAACATTTGTTAACACATACATAGAGAGTATTTAAAAAAAAATTCAGGGAAAATTGGGCATAACGTAATGCGCATGGAACATTTTGAAATAATGAAAACGAAGAAAATATGTATTCTGAGACAAACAGGTTTTAGTAAATACGATGGCCATAATTGCTAAATATTTTCCTACTGACACATTTTGAGTTACATATAAGGGATATAATGTCATTTCTAGCTTACATGTAAGTTCTTTATGTTTTTATGATAAATGCACATAAAATGTGTGACTTCGACGATGTGTGACTGTGAAAGATCTGTAAAATATGTCACTTCCAAAAATTCAGTACTCCAGTAAATACCCAGCAAAGAAAGAAACAATGGGCCATCAGCTGGAAAAAAGATGGCAGCCAGCAGTGACATCAGCGGTAAAGTGTAAGGGTGCCATTACTTAAACCTGTCAAAAAGTGTCCGAGCCGAATGCAGCTGGCCCATCAGTGATGGCCAACAGCAGGCCAGCATTGGTATGCCATCACATTACTTCAATCCGGCACTTTTCCTGCAGTTCTAGCACCTATCCCACTGCTATTCCTTTGCTGGCCCAGCACTTTCCCTTACAAAAATGTCTTATAGAATTCTATGAAAAAACAAAGTATTATATAATTATGGCTCTTTTTTCTATAAGCTAGTTTCACCAAGAGCTATAGAAATATCTGTAGAAGTGTCTATAATAGAAATGTCTATAGAAATATTTGTACTGCATGCGGTCACCCTCCCAAGTACTGACCGCGCTCGATGCTGCTTGGTTTTCGTGATCGGACAGGAACAAGTGCTTTCAGCGTACACTACGACTGCTCGTAGTTTTCAAGCTCTCATTACACTATTTCAAGTTTGTTTCTTTTGTGATTTACGTTCCCAATCATTAAACTGGTATAGAAATTATTCTATTGTATAGAAATCCTATGTATTTTATACGCTTTTTTTTATTATTGATTCTGAACTGCGTAAATTATAAAAACCGAAATCCTTTGTAACTTAGTAAAACCAGATTTAAGGAGAAAAAAAAAGTGCGTTGAAATAAAGAATTTATTTATTTATTCATTTACTTATTTATTGGCAGTGGTGCTATATTTTTTACAGTTTTAAAAAAAATTAGCTTCACAGCTTAAATTGTGTTAATATATTCATTTCAGATTTGTGTTCAAATACTCATTGTCTTCGATATTCGCACCGCCACCTACCGTAAGGGTTTCCGGCAATGATACTGCAAAAGTTCGTGCACTTCCACGTAGTGGTGGGCCAGAGCATGAGATAAAATGGATGCCCACCAGAATTTTATTTGATGATTTCCAACAGCAAAGTTAACTGAAGTTGTCCAGCAGTGCTCATGCGGTGGTAGACCATCAGTCAGCACTTCTCCATCATTGTCAGCCCATATCTTGCTGCTGACCAGCAATTTCCTCTTTCAATCGAAATCAATTTTTTTTGTGTATCTGTACAAGGTAAACAAACGCTAAAGGAAAAGTTAAAAGTTGAAGTTTAAAATACTTAGTAATAAATTTAAAGACTTACTAGTAGTAGAAAAAGGCCGGTTCTAGTCCAGCAGGCGGCGGGCGGCGGAGGAGCAAGGAGCAACTCCGCCGCCTGCTCCTCCTCCTCCTGCTCCTGCGGAGAATGTGTGATCTTAGAGAAGGAGTGAAGAAGGAATTTTGATCTCTAAGAAGAGGGTGGAATTTAAAAATTTAGAATTTTTTTTTTTTTTTTTTTTTTGAGGATGAAATTTTGGAGAGCGAAATTTTTTTTTTTATCGAACTATAGTTCGAGGGGTCATTTTGGAGGTTGAATTTTATTTTTTAGCGAAAATTTTTTTTAAGTGAACGCACAAGGAGTCATTTTGGAGAATGAATTTTATTTTATTTTTATCGAACTATAGGTTGAGGTTTAAGTATACATTTTTAGGAAGAATTAAGAAAATTAATTTTGGAGATTGACATTTTTTTTTTTTTTTTTTTTTTTTACGAACTATAGTACAAGGTAATTTAGTACAAAGTATAGTACAAGGTAGAGGGGTAATTTTGGAGAATGAATTTTATTTTTTTAACGAACTATAGGTTGACGGTCAATGATACATTTTAATGTACAATTAATTTTTGAAAATTAATTTTTGGGAAGGAATTTTATTTTACTTAATTACAAAAGAATTTTTATTTATTTATTTATTTTGGAGATTGAAAATTTTCAGCAAACTATAGTATGCGGTGGAATTTTCAATTATACATGAATAACTAAATTTAAAATATTTAATTTCGAAACTTAAAAAAAATTTTGAATGGAGATTTTTTACGAAAGGTTTAGAATTTTTGCTGTTAGACGATAGGTCGATAAGAATTTTTAGGGGATTTTTAATAAGTAAAATATTTATTTTGTGCAGCCCTTTAGCGGACTGAAACTGAAGCAATTAAAATTTATTTAAAAATAGTTAAAAGTTTAAGTGTGATCCCTCGTAGAATGTTAGGAGGGCTTGCTTCTATACACCTGCTCCTCCGCCTGCTCCTCCTGTAGCGAGCAAAGGGGTCCTCCGCCTGCTCCCACCTCCTGCTCATGCTCCTGGCACGAGGAAAGGGCTCCTCCACCTGCGGAGAGCTGTTTTATTTACGAAGAGGGCTTAGTTAAGGAATTTTTAGGGGCATGCTATAGGTTGAGGTGGAAATTATACATGAAGAATTAATTTTTAAATATTTAATTTTGGAACTTAATTTTGAATAGGGATTTTTTTTTAATTTACTAATGGAATATTATACGGAATTTGAAAATGTTAGAATTTTCTCTAGTAAGTTTAGGTTTTGGTAAAATGACACCCCACCTAACTTTAATTGTTCATTATTCATTAATAAATTATGTTAATTATTATTATTTTTTTTTCATTCAGTACGAATTGTTCTTGCGCATTTTTAAATGTAAATTAAATAAATAGTTTGGAATAAAATTGGATATTCGTGGTCACGTGCCCCCCCCTCCCCCTTTTTTTCAACTTGTATAATAAACTATTGATATTTCATTTTAAAACCTAGAATTAGATATACTGCAAATAATTATTCAAATTTTCTATAAGGTATGAATACACTACAAATATTTTTCTAGCTGAGTTAAATATTTATGAGATGTTTATTGAAAATATATAGATATACAGGATTGATCAAAGATAGATTTTCTTTTGACATGTATCAAAGCTTTTACCTCCCCCCACCCTCCTTAGTGGCTGCTTCATACTTTTATAAATGAATGCCCGGTTTAATTAAAATATATACCCTTCTTCTATTATGTTAATGAGTCAATTCGTGAATTTCGCTAATGATGTCACGGGAAATCTAATATTTGGCGAAATATATTTATTAATTATATAAATTTTTAATGTGGTTGGCGAAATATATGATTTCAATTAGATAATATTTTTAATAGTGAATTCATTTTTTATTGTTATTCGTGAAAATTTTAATGTTATTGGCAAAATATATTTATTGCACTTAATAAATTTTTCATGTTGTTGGCGAAATATATTTATTGAACTCAATAAATTTGTAATGTCGAATATATTTTTATGTTGTTAGTGAAACTTTTGAATTTAATTATATAAATGTTTAATATTATTCAAAATTGGTGAATATAATATACTGCTGAATTTAATTACGTTGAATAAATTTTTTAAAGCTTTTAACGAAATGTGTTAGTAAATTTTGAATGCAGTTGAGTAAATCTGTTACTAGTTTTCAACAACGCGATAGATACGTTTCAAATTTTATAATATGAGTCTAACGCAATAATTCCTGCATATACAGGACAGTGCAAAAGAATTTCGATAATTTTCACAAGTGTATATAATTTTATTGGTAGTGAAAACCATTTTCTTACAAAAATAATTTCGCATACAAGATTTTCTCGTCAACTTTAACAATTAGAGTTTAAATAGCGATACTTTGAAGAGCGAGGGGTTCTTTTTTTCCTCCTAACCGACGAATAATATATAAATCACAATTTTAAGCAAGATTTAAATAAAGTTCAATTAAAAATCGAATTTTTGTTTTAAAATTTCGTGTGAACTATATTTAAAAAATGCATATACGATTCATTTTTATACGGCATACAAATTATATCTAGAGAAATGATACATTTTAAGAATGCGTACATAGTATTTATTTAGAGAATGCATATGCGATTCATTTTTAGACTACCTGTATATTCATTATTTGGAGAATGCATATACTATTCATTTCTAAACTACGTTTTGCCTTTGAAAGCAATTTTAGTAAAATATGTTTTGACACATTATTTATTTTGTATGCGATTAGTTTTTTAGACCGCGACTATATTATTTTTGGATAATATCTTTATGAATAATTTTTAGACTAATGATTAACTAATTTTGGAGATTAAATATAGTTTTGATTCATTTTTTTCTTACATGTGTTTGTTTTAGACTGACTCATTGAAAACATGATATATGCTACTGCATTTTCAAAACAATATGTTAAATGAAACAGTTATAATTTGAAAACAATCTAAGTAAATCATAGTGTATGCTATTATAGGCCAATTGAAACATTAATCTTCTATGCTTTCTTCAGAGATTTTTGAACTAGGATTATTTTTAATAAAATTCAAATCTAAGAAATTTTTGGAGATAAAACAAAGTAATTTAGACAAATCCTTTACCTAACCCAATATTATTTTGTAACAATATTTCACGGGATCCATTTTACTTAATTATTCAGCGAAAACAATGTATGAGACTTTTGTTTCGCGAAAATTAATATTTCTAATACTATGCTGGAAAATAAATATTAGTACATTCAAAATAGAAATAACATCTTCATAGATTAATATTAATAAATTTCGAACCTGCTTGAAGGTTATTCCCTGACAAAAATTAAAACATATAGTATATGCATTTTCACTTATACTCAAAAGGAAATTTAACGGAAAAAAATAAATACCTCTTACTACCTAGTTTTAGTTGTATATTTTTAATATTAAATCGAAATATAAAAAAAAGCACAGTACCTGTTAATAATCCATAATGTCTTCGCGTCTGACCAGCCACCTCACACGTTAAAAATCTTTCAGTAAATACGCTTATCCCATCACTTGCTATCTGTCGGAACATGCATCTACAGGTATATTATCTTAAAGATCAAAGGCGCCGCATGAAGCGGTCCCTTTCAATAGATAAAAGAGATAAGCGAGAATATTTTTCGAATAACAATTAGTAAAGTTTGTCTCAATTACAATTTAACTTAATTAAGGGATTCTTATACTTTTTTAAATATAAGATAGATTGGAGCTTTATTACCTACATTTAGATTTAATAACAGCATCAAATGTACTATTCTGAAAATCAACGTATTCATTTTTTTTTTTTTACATAATGTTAGCCTTTTACTCAGTTTTTGAGATGAAATCACTATTAGATATCATACTTTTTAAATAATTTACAGTCATGGAAATATTTAGACGATACTTTCTGTACATTTTATATTCAAGGATAATTTTTCAAACATGCATCGACCTAAATTTATACTATGTTTTAGAGAGAAATATTCTATGCGACTACCTATATCAATTTTAATACACGTGCATACTATTTAATATAGTTACACCATTCGAAATACATAAATGAACTACACACATCCCCATTGAATCAAAATTTATATATTTATAATGCTAATAGATGATAAGTTATTTTCTAGGATGATGTAAGAATGATTTTGAATGTTGCATATATAATATTCTTCTATAAAATATACCTCAGTCATTTTTTTCATGCGTTAGAGATAATAATAATAAATCTTTAAACTTATTTCTATCGAAGTACCCAGAAGTAATTTTTTGTTTTCAGGTAGTGATATAGGAAAGTGTTTACTCGTTTGATATTACCTTTTTAACTCAAATAATTTCACATAGGTCGAATTTACTTTTTAACAACAGAAGGATTTTCAAAGATTATTAAATCTTTTTTTTTTTTTCTTCTTCAAGGCTTCAGAATGAAAACATAGTCATTTAGAACGAATATGTGTGCAGGGTCCGCATAGGCTAACTAGCCCGCGGCCTTGGGTTCCATGCTGAGTGGGGTCCATAATCGCGTATGTGTAACTATGAAGAGGATGAAATGTATCTTATGTTGCCTAAAGCCTGAGTTAGTTATTATTGGGTGAAAATCCCTCTTCTGCAATTGATTATTATCTTTTTTTTTTTTTTTTTTTTTTTAACTTTAGCAAAGGAGCCCAAAGAAGACAATTTCATTATTTACACATTTTTTATTATTATTAGCGAAATGAAACTTTTTAACATTTGAAAAGCAATTTATTATTATTTGTAAATTTTTATTATTATTATTAGCGACACAAATTTTAAACAACTTCATAGACGAAGGAAAGTCGAAAATTATCGATTTCATACAAGGAAAACATTTTTTTTTTCAGTCATCTCGTCTGGTTTGAGAGGTTTCAAACTTATATAATCAGAGATTACATTTTAGGCAGAGCCCAATTAAGATTGCAGGGGACCCAAGGCCCAACACCTTTCGCCCTCGCCCCCTCATTTATCCATGGCCTGGTTGGCCTGTGCGGGAATTAGGCCCCGATTTTAGGGAGCCTGGTTGGCCTGTGCGGGAATTAGGCCTCGATTATAGAGAACCTGGTTGGCCTGTGGGGGAATTAGGCCCCGATTATAGGGAGCCTGGTTGGCCTGTGCGGGAATTAGGCCCTAATTATAGGGCGCCTGGTTGACCTGTGCGGGAATTAGGCATCGAATATAGGGAGCCTGGTTGGCCTGTGCGGGAATTAGTCCTCGAATATAGGGCCAATACACTAACCACAACGGTTAATTGTGTTTTTGATGGCTAATTATCATCACGAGGGATATAGGCCCTAAGGGGTAGTGCCCTCCGTGGGGGTCTTTCTAAGGGAACCTAGCCCGTATTTACGCTTGGAAACCAAGGTTCGAAGAAAACCACGAAAACTCCGAACGATTAGGCCGACGGGCGCGATTGGGATCGAACGCAGCACCTCCCGTTTACCAGCTTCGAGGGCAGAACCACTCGGCCACTGGTGGGGCCTAAGCACAGTTGATTAGTCACATGATTTTAATCTTTTAAGTTTTTGGGCTACTTTCTCTCACACTAGACTATATTAGTTGTAGGAAAGTATTGTTATTTTTCTTTTCATTATTAAAAATACACTTTTTAGTTTAGTGGATTTAAACAGATTTAAACTCAAATAACCTAGTTCGACTATTCAGATTTTATAATATACACTAGGTAATTTCCCTATATAGTTTGAAACATTAGTCAGATCACGTGACATCAATGTTTTTAGAAATAATAGATAATTTGATTGCAACTTTTAGTCAAAATTTAGTGAACTTAGGAAAATCTTTGTTAACCATGCTATTTATCACATATCAATCTACCACTATACATTTCACCCCCTCCTAAACCCCCAGAAAATTAACTAGATATTTGAAACTCGCCACAGGAGGAAAACCCAATTTAAAAATAATGAATCACTAATGAACTCAAAAAATTAAACAAGACACATAAAATTAACAAATGCATAAGCAAAAGAATTTCAACTATCACATAAAAATTTCACTATTGTAAGAAAAAAAAATATTTATTAGTTAGTGAAAGTAAATGATTCATTTTATACCTTCTAGTGTTTGAAAAATATCGTCTTAACACACTAATGCACCTTACGCATACTTATAATACATATGTGATATGCATTACTTATAATAAACCTTTGCCATTGAATGGTTTTGAGAAATACACACGTTATAAAAAATGATTTGTAAACTGTAAAACTTAACTCAAAAATAAATTTTAGAAATCACAACTAAATAAAAATTGTTTTTAAAAAAATACATAACAATAAAAAAGATTTTAACAAATCATAACTTGATAAAAAAAAAATTGAACGAAATAATAATAATAATAAAAATGTTACAAAAATGTTCATGTTAATAAATAAAAGTTTTAAAAAAATTACAAGTCAATAAAATTTTTGAAAGGTAATAAAATTTTTCTAATGGTTATCAAAATAGCTTTTGAATTGTTTGCAAGTTAATAACATGTATACGACAATATATATGCACATTCATATATGCGTATTTATACCAATGTAAGTATATCCAGGCATACTATTTGCAAGTAATATCTATGTGTGTAAATATACCTGTGTAAAATATTCATAAAAAATATTTTTAAAAAATCTACAAGTTAGTCAAACTCTCTTTTAAAATGTACTAGACATACCTGTCTTAACTAGCGAATAAATACATCCTAATCGAAAGTTAATTAAAAGTTTGGATGAAATTAACAAAAAGTTTTCGAATTATTTGCAACTTTAGAAAAATATGCATATGTATATGTATGGGTGAATATGTATGCTTACACATGTAGGCAAAAATTCACCAAAAAGATTACGAATATCTACAGATGAGTCGAAGTGTTTAAGAAATTGACATTATATGTTTGTACATGTGTGTTTGTAAATTTTGAATGATTTGACTAACGAGCGAATACAGCCAACCAACCAACCTGGTCTACGCACCCCCTAATCAACTGCTAACCTTAGCAATCAAATATTTTATATCTGCACATGCGCAGAAACTTAATTCAAGACACAATACTTGTCTAAACTTGAAGTAGACTATTACATATGATTTGATAAATTAAGAAAACATTGAGCTAGGGTGGAAAATTTGACGATAATTCACTTATCTATTATTGAATATCTATAAAAATCAACATAGTGAAAAATTAATAACTAAATTCTCACATTCGTTTGCAATATTAGTAACTTATACTATTGCTTTTCTAACTAGGGTTGCCACTTAAAAATTTCTTTTATGGATTTACTATGATAAAAACTTATATGACTAACCTTTTACTATTTTCAGTTCAACTCACTTTCGTGAGCTAAACCTGCACAGCTTACAATTCTACTTTTCAGTTAGTTTGCTGTATCAAATCATGGTTCTTTAGTTTTATTATTATTTGAGATATAATTATATACTCTAGCATAATCGTTTTAAGGCATTCAAATTCTAACATATAACAAAATCATATTTCACACTTACCTAATATACCAGCTTCTTGAAAATACGTCTATCTTATAGCACGATTTGGTGTGGAATGCCAGCTTCTTATCACAAAAACCGGATATCACGTGATCGAGGGTTGGTCACGTGACTGCTTCCTGATATAGGATTGGCCGATAGCGATTCCTTCTAAGTGACGTCACTTGACGATAAGAACATCTAGATAAGCAACATTCGCGCCATTTTACAGTTTTCGAATGAGTGGACCTGCTCGGTTGTCTAAATTGCCTAAACTTGTCTGCAGCTTCTTTCTTAACTAGTCTAACATGTGAGTTTATTCATGAAAATCGTTATAGATGTGTATTTTTAATTACTATAATTGATTAGATAATTTAAACATCAATTGTTTATTGTAATCAGTTCATTTGCATTAATTGAATTTTTATAATAATTATAATTTATTTATTTATTTATTACTTTATAAAACATAGTATCGATTTAAGAAATAATTTTCTTATAAAAGCGAAAAAGAATATTTTATCATAGGCTGTATATAATATATAATTCAGCTGTGTTTGTATATATCCTATTATTTAACAACATTTATATGAAATAACATAATAATTGAACAATCATTTTATAATATATACATAAAAATAGTATACTTATCTATTCTTTATTGCAATCATATCATTTCCATTAATTGATTTTTATAATAATTCAAATAATAATTTATTTATCTATTTATTATTTTATAAAACATAGTATTGATTAAAGAAATAATTTTCTTATGAAAGCGGAAAATAGGTAGATTAATCAATGTCTGTTGTTATAGCATCAAATCGATTTCATATGTGTCTATCCGTGTGTGTGCATGTGTGTATCTATACTTGCCTCTAAAATCGTGTATAGATATTGTCTGCATGTGTGTGTGTGTATGTATATATGGATAAGTGTCTATTTGCCTGGCTATGTATTTATAAGTTTAAAAATTTTTAGAAAAAATTACTTTACTTAAAAATTTTTTTTTGAAAAATTACCTTACTTTAAAAAACTTTTAGAAAATTTACCAGACTTCAAAAATTTTCACAAAATTTACACAGAAAAAAAATTAATAAATAATAAAAAAAAAACTTTTTTTAAATCATTAAAACTTTCATTTTAATTTGTAATAAAAAAAATTCTAATTTTGTAAAACTTTTTTTAATTTGTTAAAACTTTTTAATTTGTTAAAATTTTTTAATTTGTTAAAACTTTTTTTATTTTTAAAAAAATAATAAATAAATAATTTATAAATACATAACCAGGCAAATAGACACTTATCCACACACACACACACACACACACACACATGCATGCAGACAATACCTGTACACGATTTTAGAGGCAAGTATAGATACACACACACACACATGCACACACACGGATAGACACATATGAAATCGATTTGATGCTATAACAACAGACATTGATTAATCTACCTATTTTCCGCTTTCATAAGAAAATTATTTCTTTAATCAATACTATGTTTTATAAAATAATAAATAGATAAATAAATTATTATTTGAATTATTATAAAAATCAATTAATGGAAATGATATGATTGCAATAAAGAATAGATAAGTATACTATTTTTATGTATATATTATAAAATGATTGTTCAGTTATTATGTTATTTCATATAAATGTTGTTAAATAATAGGATATATACAAACACAGCTGAATTATATATTATATACAGCCTATGATAAAATATTCTTTTTCGCTTTTATAAGAAAATTATTTCTTAAATCGATACTATGTTTTATAAAGTAATAAATAAATAAATAAATTATAATTATTATAAAAATTCAATTAATGCAAATGAACTGATTACAATATACAATTGATGTTTAAATTATCTAATCAATTATAGTAATTAAAAATACACATCTATAACGATTTTCATGAATAAACTCACATGTTAGACTAGTTAAGAAAGAAGCTGCAGACAAGTTTAGGTAATGCAGACAACCGAGCAGGTCCACTCATTCAAATACAGTAATCAAAATTGCGCGAATGTTGCTTATCTAGATGTTCTTATCGTCAAGTGACGTCACTTGGAAGGAATCGCTATCGGCCAATCCTATATCAGGAAGCAGTCACGTGACCAACCCTCGATCACGTGATATCCGGTTTTTGTGATAAGAAGCTGGCATTCCACACCAAATCGTGCTATAAGATAGACGTATTTTCAAGAAGCTGGTATATTAGGTAAGTGTGAAATATGATTCTGTTATATGTTAGAATTTGAATGCCTTAAAATGATTATGCTAGAGTATATAATTATATTTCAAATAATAATAAACTAAAGAACCATGATTTGATACAGCAAACTAACTGAAAAGTAGAATTGTAAGCTGTGCAGGTTTAGCTCACGAAAGTGAGTTGAACTGAAAATAGTAAAAAGTTAGTCATATAAGTTTTTTATCATAGTAAATCCATAAAAGAAATTTTTAAGTGACAACCCTTGTTAGAAAAGCAATAGTATAAGTTACTAATATTGCAAACGAATGTGAGAATTTAGTTATTAATTTTTCACTATGTTGATTTTTATAGATATTCAATAATAGATAAGTGAATTATCGTCAAAGTTTGCACCCTAGCTCAATGTTTTCTTAATTTATCAAATCATATGTAATAGTCTACTTCAAGTTTAGACAAGCATTGTGTCTTGAATTAAGTTTCTGCGCATGTGCAGATATAAAATATTTGATTGCTAAGGTTAGCAGTTGATTAGGGGGTGCGTAGACCAGGTTGGTTGGTTGGCTGTATTCGCTCGTTAGTCAAATCATTCAAAATTTACAAACACACATGTATAAACATATAATGTCAATTTCTTAAACACTTCGACTCATCTGTAGATATTCGTAATCTTTTTGGTGAATTTTTGCCTACATGTGTAAGCATACATATTCACCCATACATATACATATGCATATTTTTCTAAAGTTGCAAATAATTCGAAAACTTTTTGTTAATTTCATCCAAACTTTTAATTAACTTTCGATTAGGATGTATTTATTCGCTAGTTAAGACAGGTATGTCTAGTACATTTTAAAAGAGAGTTTGACTAACTTGTAGATTTTTTTAAAATATTTTTTTATGAATATTTTACACAGATATATTTACACACATAGATATTACTTGCAAATAGTATGCCTGGATATACTTACATTGGTATAAATACGCATATATGAATGTGCATATATATTGTCGTATACATGTTATTAACTTGCAAACAATTCAAAAACTATTTTGATAACCATTAGAAAATTTTAATTATCTTTCAAAAATTTTATTGACTTGTAATTTTTTTTAAACTTTTATTTATTAACATGAATATTTTTGTAACATTTTTATTATTATTATTTCGTTCAATTTTTTTTTTATCAAGTTATGATTTGTTAAAATCTTTTTTATTGTTATGTATTTTTTTAAAAACAATTTTTATTTAGTTGTGATTTCTAAAATTTATTTTTGAGTTAAGTTTTACTGTTTACAAATCATTTTTCATAACGTGTGTATTTCTCAAAACCATTCAATGGCAAACGTATATTATAAGTAATGCATATCACATATGTATTATAAGTATGCGTAAGGTGCATTAGTATGTTAAGACGATATTTTTCAAACACTAGAACGTATAAAATGAATCATTTACTTTCACTAACTAATAAATATTTTTTTTCTTACAATAGTGAAATTTTTATGTGATAGTTGAAATTCTTTTGGTTATGCATTTGTTAATTTTATGTGTGTTGTTTAATTTTTAGAGTTCATTAGTGATTCATTATTTTTAAATTGGGTTTTCCTCTTGTGGCGAGTTTCAAATATCTAGTTAATTTTCTGGGGGTTTAGGAGGGGGTGAAATGTATAGTGGTAGATTGATATGTGATAAATAGCATGGTTAACAAAGATTTTCCCAAGTTCACTAAATTTTGACTAAAAGTTGCAATCAAATTAATTATCTATTATTTCTAAAAACATTGATGTCGCGTGATCTGACTAATGTTTCAAACTATATAGGGAAGTTACCTAGTGTATATTATAAAATCTGAATAGTCGAACTAGGTTATTTGAGTTTAAATCTATGTTTAAATCCACTAAACTAAAAAGTGTATTTTTAATAATGAAAAGAAAAATAACAATACTTTCCTAAAACTAATATAGTCTAGTGTGTGAGAAAGTAGCCCAAAAACTTAAAAGATAAAAATCATGTGACTAATGAACTGTGCTTAGGCCCCACCAGTGGCCGAGTGGTTCTGCCCTCGAAGCTGGTAGACGGGAGGTGCTGCGTTCGATCCCAATCGCGCCCGTCGGCCTAATCATTCGGAGTTTTCGTGGTTTTCTTCGAACCTTGGTTTCCAAGCGTAAATACGGGCTAGATTTTCTTAGAAAGACCCCCACGGAGGGCACTACCCTTAGGGCCTATATCCCTCGTGATGATAATTAGCCATCAAAAACACAATTAAACGTTGTGGTTAGTGTATTGGCCCTATATTCGAGGCCGAATTCCCACACAGGCCAACCAGGCTCCTATATTCGAGGCCTAATTCCCGCACAGGTCAACCAGGCGCCCTATAATTAGGGCCTAATTCCCGCACAGGCCAACCAGGCTCCCTATAATCGGGGCCTAATTCCCGCACAGGCCAACCAGGCTCTCTATAATCGGGGCCTAATTCCCGCACAGGCCAACCAGGCTCCCTAAAATCGGGGCCTAATTCCAGCACATGCCAACCAGGCCATGGTTAAATGTGGGGGCGAGGGCGAAAGGTGTTGGGCCTTGGGCCACCTGCAATCTTAATTGGGCTCTGCCTAAAATGTAATCTCTGATTATATGAGTTTGAAACCTCTCAAACCACACGAGGTGACTGAAAAAAAAAAAAAAATGTTTTCCTTGTATGAAATCGATAATTTTCGACTTTCCTTCGTCTATGAAGTTGTTTAAAATTTGTGTCGCTAATAATAATAAAAATTTACAAATAATAATAAATTGCTTTTCAAATGTTAAAAAGTTTCATTTCGCTAATAATAATAAAAAATGTGTAAATAATAAAATTGTCTTCTTTGAGTTCCTTTGCTAAAGTAAAAAAAAAAAAAAAAAAAAAAGATAATAATCAATTGCAGAAGAGGGATTTTCACCCAATAATAACTAACTCAGGCTTTAGGCAACATAAGATACATTTCATCCTCTTCATAGTTACACATACGCGATTATGGACCCCACTCAGCATGGAACCCAAGGCCGCGGGCTAGTTAGCCTATGCGGACCCTGCACACATATTCGTTCTAAATGACTATGTTTTCATTCTGAAGCCTTGAAGAAGAAGAAAAAAAAAGATTTAATAATCTTTGAAAACCTTTCTGTTGTTAAAAAGTAAATTCGACCTATGTGAGATTATTTGAGTTAAAAAGGTAATATCAAACGAGTAAACACTTTCCTATATCACTACCTGAAAAACAAAAAATTACTTCTGGGTACTTCGATGGAAATAAGTTTAAAGATTTATTATTATTATCTCTAACGCATGAAAAAAATGACTGAGGTATATTTTATAGAAGAATATTATATATGCAACATTCAAAATCATTCTTACATCATCCTAGAAAATAGCTTATCATCTATTAGCATTATAAATATATAAATTTTGATTCAATGGGGATGTGTGTAGTTCATTTATGTATTTCGAATGGTGTAACTATATTAAATAGTATGCACGTGTATTAAAATTGATATAGGTAGTCGCATAGAATATTTCTCTCTAAAACATAGTATAAATTTAGGTCGATGCATGTTTGAAAAATTATCCTTGAATATAAAATGTACAGAAAGTATCGTCTAAATATTTCCATGACTGTAAATTATTTAAAAAGTATGATATCTAATAGTGATTTCATCTCAAAAACTGAGTAAAAGGCTAACATTATGTAAAAAAAAAAATGAATACGTTGATTTTCAGAATAGTACATTTGATGCTGTTATTAAATCTAAATGTAGGTAATAAAGCTCCAATCTATCTTATATTTAAAAAAGTATAAGAATCCCTTAATTAAGTTAAATTGTAATTGAGACAAACTTTACTAATTGTTATTCGAAAAATATTCTCGCTTATCTCTTTTATCTATTGAAAGGGACCGCTTCATGCGGCGCCTTTGATCTTTAAGATAATATACCTGTAGATGCATGTTCCGACAGATAGCAAGTGATGGGATAAGCGTATTTACTGAAAGATTTTTAACGTGTGAGGTGGCTGGTCAGACGCGAAGACATTATGGATTATTAACAGGTAATGTGCTTTTTTTTATATTTCGATTTAATATTAAAAATATACAACTAAAACTAGGTAGTAAGAGGTATTTATTTTTTTCCATTAAATTTCCTTTTGAGTACAAGTGAAAATGCATATACTATATGTTTTAATTTTTGTCAGGGAATAACCTTCAAGCAGGTTCGAAATTTATTAATATTAATCTATGAAGATGTTATTTCTATTTTGAATGTACTAATATTTATTTTCCAGCATAGTATTAGAAATATTTATTTTCGCGAAACAAAAGTCTCATACATTGTTTTCGCTGAATAATTAAGTAAAATGGATCCCGTGAAATATTGTTACAAAATAATATTGGGTTAGGTAAAGGATTTGTCTAAATTACTTTGTTTTATCTCCAAAAATTTCTTAGATTTGAATTTTATTAAAAATAATCCTAGTTCAAAAATCTCTGAAGAAAGCATAGAAGATTAATGTTTCAATTGGCCTATAATAGCATACACTATGATTTACTTAGATTGTTTTCAAATTATAACTGTTTCATTTAACATATTGTTTTGAAAATGCAGTAGCCTATATCATGTTTTCAATGAGTCAGTCTAAAACAAACACATGTAAGAAAAAAATGAATCAAAACTATATTTAATCTCCAAAATTAGTTAATCATTAGTCTAAAAATTATTCATAAAGATATTATCCAAAAATAATATAGTCGCGGTCTAAAAAACTAATCGCACACAAAATAAATAATGTGTCAAAACATATTTTACTAAAATTGCTTTCAAAGGCAAAACGTAGTTTAGAAATGAATAGTATATGCATTCTCCAAATAATGAATATACAGGTAGTCTAAAAATGAATCGCATATGCATTCTCTAAATAAATACTATGTACGCATTCTTAAAATGTATCATTTCTCTAGATATAATTTGTATGCCGTATAAAAATGAATCGTATATGCATTTTTTTAATATAGTTCACACGAAATTTTAAAACAAAAATTCGATTTTTAATTAAACTTTATTTAAATCTTGCTTAAAATTGTGATTTATATATTATTCGTCGGTTAGGAGGAAAAAAAAAAACCTCGCTCTTCAAAATATCGCTATTTAAATTCTAATTGTTAAATGTGACGAGAAAATCTTGTATGCGAAATTATTTTTGTAAGAAAATGGTTTTCACTACCAATAAAATTATATACACTTGTGAAAATTATCGAAATTCTTTTGCACTGTCCTGTATATGCAGGAATTATTGCGTTAGACTCGTATTATAAAATTTGAAACGTATCTATCGCGTTGTTGAAAACTAGTAACAGATTTACTCAACTGCATTCAAAATTTACTAACACATTTCGTTAAAAGCTTTAAAAAATTTATTCAACGTAATTAAATTCAGCAGTATATTATATTCACCAATTTTGAATAATATTCAACATTTATGTAATTAAATTCAAAAGTTTCACTAACAACATAAAAATATATTCGACATTACAAATTTATTGAGTTCAATAAATATATTTCGCCAACAACATTAAAAATTTATTAAGTGCAATAAATATATTTTGCCAATAACATTAAAATTTTCACGAATAACAATAAAAAATGAATTCAATATTAAAAATATTATCTAATTGAAATCATATATTTCGCCAACCACATTAAAAATTTATATAATTAATAAATATATTTCGCCAAATATTAGATTTCCCGTGACATCATTAGCGAAATTCACGAATTGGCTCATTAACATAATAGAAGAAGGGTATATATTTTAATTAAACCGGGCATTCATTTATAAAAGTATGAAGCAGCCACTAAGGGGGGGGGGGGGGGTAAAAGCTTTGATACATGTCAAAAGAAAATCTATCTTTGATCAATCCTGTATATCTATATATTTTCAATAAACATCTCATAAATATTTAACTCAGCTGGAAAAATATTTGTAGTGTATTCATACCTTATAGAAAATTTGAATAATTATTTGCAGTATATCTAATTCTAGGTTTTAAAATGAAATATCAATAGTTTATTATACAAGTTGAAAAAAAAGGGGGAGGAGGGCAGGGGGGGGGGACGTGACCACGAATATCCAATTTTATTCCAAACTATTTATTTAATTTACATTTAAAAATGCGCAAGAACAATTCGTACTGAATGAAAAACAAATAATAATAATTAACATAATTTATTAATGAATAATGAACAATTAAAGTTAGGTGGGGTGTCATTTTACCAAAACCTAAACTTACTAGAGAAAATTCTAACATTTTCAAATTCCGTATAATATTCCATTAGTAAATTTAAAAAAAATCCCTATTCAAAATTAAGTTCCAAAATTAAATATTTAAAAATTAATTCTTCATGTATAATTTCTACCTCAACCTATAGCATGCCCCTAAAAATTCCATAATTAAGCCCTCTTCGTAAATAAAACAGCTCTCCGCAGGTGGAGGAGCCCTTTCCTCGTGCCAGGAGCATGAGCAGGAGGTGGGAGCAGGCGGAGGACCCCTTTGCTCGCTACAGGAGGAGCAGGCGGAGGAGCAGGTGTATAGAAGCAAGCCCTCCTAACATTCTACGAGGGATCAAACTTAAACTTTTAACTATTTTTAAATAAATTTTAATTGCTTCAGTTTCAGTCCGCTAAAGGGCTGCACAAAATAAATATTTTACTTATTAAAAATCCCCTAAAAATTCTTATCGACTTATCGTCTAACAGCAAAAATTCTAAACCTTTCGTAAAAAATCTCCATTCAAAAATTTTTTTAAGTTTCGAAATTAAATATTTTAAATTTAGTTCTTCATGTATAATTGAAAATTCCACCGCATACTATAGTTTGCTGAAAATTTTCAATCTCCAAAATAAATAAATAAATAAAAATTCTTTTGTAATTAAGTAAAATAAAATTCCTTCCCAAAAATTAATTTTCAAAAATTAATTGTACATTAAAATGTATCATTGACCGTCAACCTATAGTTCGTTAAAAAAGTAAAATTCATTCTCCAAAATTACCCCTCTACCTTGTACTATACTTTATACTAAATTACCTTGTACTATAGTTCGTAAAAAAAAAAAAAAGTCAATCTCCAAAATTAATTTTCTTAATTCTTCCTAAAAATGTATACTTAAGCCTCAACCTATAGTTCGATAAAAATAAAATAAAATTCATTCTCCAAAATGACCCGTTGTGCTTATAGTTCACTTAAAAAAATTTTTCGCTAAAAAATAAAATTCAACCTACAAAATGACCCCTCGAACTATAGTTCGATAAAAAAAAAATTTCAATCTCCAAAATTACCCCTCGTACTATAAGTTCACTACAAAATTTCATCCTCCAAAAAAAAAAATATATATATATTCTAAATTTTTAAATTCCACCCTCTTCTTAGAGATCAAAATTCCCTTTTCACTCCTTCTCTAAGATCACACATTCTCCGCAGGAGCAGGAGGAGGAGGAGGAGCAGGTGGTGGTGGAGGAGGAGGAGCAGGCGGCGGAGTTGCTCCTTGCTCCTCCGCCGCCCGCCGCCTGCTGGACTAGAACCGGCCTTTTTCTACTACTCTTACTTTTTTTTAATTATATTTTACACTAAAAAGATTAGTAACAACATGCAATTCGCTCTAAATACATTGTAAACAAATGTTAAAAAATACAGTTAAAGTATTATTTTGCGAAATCACAAAATAAATAAGTATCCAGTGCAAAATATTAACATTGGGTCAGGTCAAACGAAAAACTATGCTAAATTTTACAGCTGCGAATTGGCGAAAAATTAAATAAAGGGACGTGGCAGAATCAGCTGATTGAACAAAAAAACTTATAACTCCAATAAAAATATTCCAAATCGAAAAATTCCTTTTGCGTTCAATAGCAGGGAGATCATATATTGTTATTATGTTAAAAGTGAAAATTCGACAATTTGATGATTTTTTTTTTTTGCGATTTTGAAAGTTCACTGTATCCTTAAGCATGCAATCTGATTAAAATTCACAGACTTTCTTCTGTATGCCAATCTTTGTAATTACAGTAAATTTATCTATCCATATTTTATAAATAACATTTATCTATAGATAAATACTAGTATATATGTATATAATTAGTCACACGTGTGGAATTTGAAGAAAAAGATAATATAAAAATTAAATACACCTTCATTTAAAATATGCATAAAGCACAAATATTTGTACAAAAATTACTTTCAGGTGCATAAATACAAAAAAAAAAAAATGCAATTTAACAAATTACAACGACCATTTGGAAAATGATTTTTTCAAAGACTAAAATTTAACACATAAAAAATCGCACGGAGTTGATCCTACATTACGTACGCCTTGAATTATACATTAATAGTGTTATTACACGTAAAAATTCCAAGCGACAAAAATTGCCTGCAACTCGTATTTGGTGTGAAATATTTACATGTATTCATTCCTGTCCTATTTATCTTTTTTTTTTTTTTTTTTTTTTTTTTATTGGCTTATTCCATTTTTCTTTTGCACGTGAAAATCTTACAAATTAAAATTAACTCTTTGGCAGAAATTGTTATTCATTTTCATTAGTCATTATCCACCTGAAACTTGTATATTATCCAAGCATTTCATTGGCTGTTCGGGAATCGTCAGGTTTCCAAAAAATCTGACGGCCAATTTTAAATGAAATTTCATTCTTAAACTTCTAACCATCCGACAATATTACTTTTTACACCGTCGGATAGAGAAAAAAATGTACTTTTAAATGCAATTTGATTGAAAGCTGTATCTCAATTTGTGTCTGAGTTATTAATTTTTTTGTAGTTTTTTTTACTTTTTTGTCATAGTGGCAACACTCTGTTGTCCATCTCTGTTGAAAGTAAAGGGAAATACACATTACCGTATAAACCAATCACAAAACGAATAAAATGCGGATTAAACCAATAAAAACCTTCAGATATGCTTTTGATTTCCTACTCTGACGAGAACAATAACCATTTTTCCAAATGGTTAATAAAGATATTTAAAATACAAATTAAAAATATCTCAAAACACATCAGAAAAACCTAGAACATTTTCAATCATTACAAGGCCGTCTTCAGTAAGATTTAAATGTTGTTATTATTTTCTTTGACTTATTCGAGAATTGTCCAGAAGAAAACATTGTAATTTAAATTGAAATATTGTACGTCAGATGAGATGCCAGATAAAGTTATTCAAATTTTCAACAAAAACGAGCTTTCATCTATTATGCAGCAAATATCTCCATACACCATGGATATCGTATGACAGTGCATCGTTATAAGCTGTATCTTTATTAACAATTATTTCAATTGATTCTCTTATAATGGCTTCCTGGTAATTATTTGTACGAAAGATAATTTTTTATTTGTTAAAATCTACTTTTATAGGTTGAGCTTGAGCTAATCTTGATAATGCAGTATGGGGTCTATTTATCTGAGATCTGCTTCATGTTCTTTAATTCTATCACGAAGTTTTCTCATCGTCATAGCAACATAAATAAAATATTTACTAAAGATATTACATAAATAAAACAAAGAAACAAACAATTTAGAAAATGCATAGCGCAGTTGAAAACACAATTACAGCAATTTCCATCAAGAGTCGAAAAAGTATCCGTATTTTTATATTTGTAATTAAACTCATTGCACAGTTGAAATTTTCGACTCAGCAATTTCTGTCAATGAATGGAAATGTGCTTGAGATCTTTTGTGTAGCCCTGTATGTGATTTATAGAATTTATACACACCAAGTAATATGTAAAAATATAGTTAAATTTTAAAACGCAACTGAAAACGCACTTCCAGCAATTAATCTTCATAGGCCTTACTGTAGTCAAATACTTTTGTGTGTCCCTGTAAATGAACGATAAATTATATGCACACCAAATTCTACAATAAGCGCTTTATAATAAACCTCCGTGATATAAACAAATTTCAATTCGCTTAAAATAGTGTAATATCATTAAAATACGCCGCAAACGACATTTCCCTATAGGCCGTAATGTAACGGCATTCTTTTGAGTGTCCCTGTACACTGAACCGTAAACGCTACACGCTTCATTTTCAATACGGAACATGCCATGGTAAACCCCAATAACATATATCAATTTCAGAACAATCTGAATATATTTACAAGAGTTAGGCCTCGGACAGACAGATAAACCGAATTCATCAGTACTTTTCAACTGCGTTCGAAAGTGTTTAAAAGAAACAGTACGTAAAACTAATAAAGGAATAAAATAAATTGTCTGTTTTTTTTTTATTATTATTTAGGCTAAATCAGATACATTGAAATTGATAAAATAAATTACAGCTTTTTAGAAGTTCTAACTTCTATACAAATTCTTTTTAGAAATTGTATTCTTCGAAAAAAAAAAAAAATCACTTATTTAAGATCACAAGCTTGTTATTCTAGCTTTGTTTACTATTTGTTTCTGGTGAAATACTTTATTTCAAAGAATTTAGAAGATTTTTAGAATTCATTATTTCGAAGAAAAAGACCAAAACAAATTTTCTCTTTTACGAAGACGAAATATTTTTCTTTTCTTTTTTTTTTTTTTGTGATCTATTTTATAGGAATTTGCTATCTTTTCTGCTTTGTACTTTGTAATTTTGTTTGTGTTTGAAACTATTTTCTAACTTTTTGAATATATTTCCTTTTTTTTAGTAGTAAGTTTTAATCTATTTCTCCGTCAAGGGCAATTGAAAGGTCGAATCTGCTTCAATTAAAATTATTCTTCTGTAAATAGAAAAATTATGCTTTACGCATAATTTGATATTTTAATATAATATTTGTTAAAATATTATAGGAACGAGTGATGAATTGAGTTGCAAATACAGTCGGACCTCGTTATCCCGACAACCGGTTTTCACATCACTCCGCTTATCACGTCAGTCTTTCGAAGTCCCGATTTTTTGTATATGATTGTAATGTAAATAAACTCCGGATTGTACGTCGTTGAATAATTTTCCACTCCGCATATCCCGACGATTTAGGAAAATCCATTTTCCCTAATCCTATCTTATAAGCATGAAAATTAAGCGTAAGAAATGTCTTAGCCAAACTTTTCACAAAAGTGTCTGAAATACTCATTGAGACAAATGAGAAATTTTACTTCAATCCTTTATCTGAATAAATAAGCCCACACACTATGAATGACCCACTTAAGCTCCAGATAGACGTTTCAGTCTACTCGCGGTTTTTGTTCTAATCAGGCAGCGCTTTCTTGTGGTTACACGGTGTTTTTCATCCGACTAAAAGGAAGCATTGCATTGCATTGCATTCAAACGAGCAGAAATTATCTAACATCCATTTCTGAAACAACGAATTTTGATTACAGTTCATTGTATAATATTGAAAAAAAGAATTGTAGGAAGCACGTCTAGGGACAAGCAAACCGTAGTTCATCAATATTTCAATTTCATGTAACAATAAAAAAATGTCATCATAAATCTGATTTTTATTATTTTCCATTTCGTTTTTGTATTCATTTTGTTTAATAATAATGTTTTATTGCTTAAAACTGCAATAATAGTTATGAATTTAAAATTGTCATTAATTAATTTAAAATGCAGCTCATTATAAACATATTTTTCTCCAACTCCGGTTACCGCGACACTCCGCTTGTAACGACACTTTTTCCTGGTCATTAGAGTGTCGGGATAACGAGGTTCAACTGTAAATATTCCATTTGAAAGATACGCAACTATATGTTGAAATGGTACTTACAATTTAACTCTTCTTACATCTGCACAAGAAAGGAAAATCGTGCTTCAACCTTAAATCGGAAAATATATCCAGGATACTACATATAACTCCACTGTTTAACAAGGTGAAAGATGGCTTTAACTCTAAATAAAAATGAGTGACTATTCACTCCGGAAGAGTGAATGGTCACTCTATCGCAGAGTCAAAATATGCCCAAACTCTTTAGAATGACAATTCACTCTGAACAAAAGTGAATTTTTTGACTCTATGAAGGAGTGAATAGTCACTCCTGGGAAGTGAATATTCACTCTAAACAGGGGTGGATAATCACTCTTTCGGAGGAGTGACTATTCAGTCTTGCTAAAGGAGTGCGTTCTCTCATCCCTGGTAGGAGTGAATAGTCACTCTTTCATAAGAGTGAGTGTTAATGTTTTATGGAGTCAATTATTTGTTTATTTTGCTTTTATGGGCATTTTAAAAGAATCACATCTTTTGCAATGAAAATAGATACAAGCGTGGTAAAGATTGGAATAAAATACTTTATTAGCAATATTTATTTAATTCATAGTTTGTAACACTAATTGGACTTTTAAGGAAAAATTCAGTTAAAGTTACATATGAATTAAAATAGAACTGACAGAAAAAAACTAAAATATTTTATTATAATCTTAATTCCTAGTGTTTGCCTTCATTGCATGCCCTATAAATATATGATAATTTTATAATGCCCATAAGGGCAAGTAATTAACCGAAATCTTAATCAGTTAATGTTATTATTTTTCTTTTCAGATATCCATTTAGTATTTTAATAATTCCCGTGATGTACGTTAATTATGTTTTTCTTTCATGTGTAATTCAAATTTGAAATATTAGAATTCATTGCTAATGAATTTAAATCTAATCAAACGTTATTGTTTACTGTATTTAGGTACTTTTAAAGTTTTATTAATAACTGTATAATAGGTGGATGTTATATGATTAACAACGTGTGATTTCATTTTAATTTTTGTTTTAAATATAAAATCTTTTTAGCGCTATTTTGCACAACTCTATTGTTCTGAAATTTTTTAATTTCCTCCCTAAAAACATAATGATTATCAACTCACATCTTTTTTTAATAAGTTCTAAGCTTGATCTAAATATTAAGAATGTGTAAGATTCTTTTTTATGTGTTGTGATCTGTCATTGTTTTATAAAATATGAACATGGAGTCTGGATTTTTATGTTCTGTGGAATATGTTTATATTTTTCTTTTAAACATGTTTCTTAACTTAATCATGATTTCGAAGTTTCTTCTGCTATTTCTGAAAAATGGATAATAATACAACGCTTATTTATATAACGACATATGATAAGTTATATTTAATTTAAAATTTTTATTCCCGTATATATTGTATTTTGGAAATATGAGCTAAATAGATTTCGTATGTTTTATAGGAAAAAAATGATCTAGGACATTGAAAAAGAAGGAAATATAAAAAGAAAAGAAATGACTGGAGGTGTACTGTTCTCATTGTTTGAAAAACATTTTTAATATAAAAAGTAGTTATTTATCTCTTTAAAATATATTCAATCTTATATTATATAAGTCATACTATGAACATTAAAAAATATATACTAAAGCAGTTTTATCTATAAACTTCATATAGTCTAAGAGCTAGCAACGTTTTCGTCACCTGATTTTATCATGGCTCATTTTTTTTATATGTTCTTCCCTTTTATGGTGTAGTACGTTTGCAACCGGTCTGGCGGTCGGGAGACGTTGCGTTTACCAGTGGCTAAAGGGGTTATGCAGGTAAAAAAATTTCAAAATTACGTAATTTTATCAAGGCTTATTTTTTTATATGTTCTTCCCTTTTATGGAGCAGTACGTTTGCAACCGGTTTGGCAGTCCGGAGACGTTGCGTTTACCTGTGGAAGAAGGGGTTATGCAGGTCAAAAAACTTCGAAATTACGTCATTTTATCAAGTTTCATTTTTTATATGTTCTTCCCTTTTATGGTATAGTACGTTTACAAACGGTGGCTAGCAGATAATCTATCATTAATTTGCCGGACACAAATGCGGTTGCAAAGTTAATGCCAGACGGCTTTAAATATGGCAACCGAAGTGCCTGTTTCAAGAGTGGTTTATAGTTTAAAAATTATAAGTCATCTTTACGTCATTTTCTCAAGCATAAAAATGACAATATATTACTCTTTGGCAAGCAGACAACCTATAATTAATTTGCCAGACACAAATTCGGTTGCAAAGTTAATACCAGACGGCTTTAAATATGGAAACCGAAGTGCCTGTTTCAAGAATGGTTTATAGTTTGAAAATTATAAGTCATCTTTACGTCATTTTATCAAGCATAATAAATACAAGATATTACTCTTTGGCTAGCAGACAACCTATAATTAATTTGCCAGACACAAATTCGGTTGCAAAGTTAATGCCAGACGGCTTTGAATATGGCAACGAAAGTGCCTGTTTCAAGAGTGGTTTATAGTTTAAAAATTATAAGTTATCTTTACGTCATTTTATCAAGCATAAAAATTACAAGATATTACTCTTTGGCTAGCATACAATCTATAATTAATTTTCCAGACACAAATTCGGTCGCAAAGTTAATGCCTGACGTCTTTAAATATGGCAACCGAAGTGCCTGTTTCAAGAGTGGTTTATAGTTTAAAAATTATAAGTCATATTTACGTCATTTTATCAAGCATAAAAATTACAAGATATAACTCATTGGCTAGCAGACAACCTATAATTAATTTGCCAGACACAAATTTGGTTGCAAAGTTAATGCCAAACGGCTTTAAATATGGTAACTAAAGTGCCTGCTTCAAGAGTGTTTTATAGTTTAAAAATTATAAGTCATCTTTACGTCATTTTATCAAGCTTAAAAATTAAAAGATATTGCTATTTGGCTAGCAGACAACCTATAATTAATTGGCCGGACACAAATGCGGTTGCAAAGTTAATGACAGACGGCTTTAAATATGGCAAACGAAATGCCTGTTTCAAGAGTGGTTTATAGTTTAGAAATTATAAGTCATCTTTACGTCATTTTATCAAGCATAATAATTACAAGATATTACTCTTTAACTAGCAGACAACATATAATTAATTTGCCAGACACAAATTCGGTTTCAAAATTTGCCAGACACAAATTCGGTTGTAAAGACGGTTTTAAATATGGCAACGAAAGTACCTGTTTCAAAAGTGTTTTATAGTTTAAAAATTACAATTACATAAATTTACATTAATAACACAAAATTAAACATTTTTTTCGACAAACACTATATATATATATATATATATACAGGGTGATTCAGCTCGTCGGTGACAAACTTTAAGGATCGATAGAGCACACCTAGACGAACATTTTTGAATAGGGAATGTAGGGTCCCTGACGCGATGGTAAGGCGCTAGGCGCTTTCGAAAATTTGGGTGCCGAAATTCGAAACGTCATAAAAACTAGGGAAATGGTTAGATTTTCTTGCTTGTTGCGTCGAAATGATTCTGTTTGTTTAGACTTTCTTCAGTACCAATTTGATAAGCGTATCTCTTAAAACATGGATAGGGGGCGCTGCAGACTCTGGAGAGCTAGACAACAACTTTAATCCCGTTATTTTGATAATTTAACACATGCTCGCCAAAGTTTATACTCTAACTTAAAGTTTGAACCCAAAAGTAGAGCCCTGCAAAAAGCGTAAGAGCCGGAATAAAATGTCAAAGTACAGGGTGGTCGAAACTCGAAGGCTCCTAGGAGATAAACAAACAGATTTCTTGACTTATGGCATGCATTTTCATGATTCTGTTTGCTGGGGCTCTCTGAAACTCAGTTGAACGGTACAAAAAGAAACATCGATAGGGGGCGCTTTGGGCAAAAAACATAATTCGTTGACATTTCGGACGCTAACTGGAAACGGGGCGCTACGATCAGTTAGAAACAAAACAAGAGAGTAATTTACTTATCATAAGAATCTATTAAAACTGCAGTTTGTTTGTTTTTTTTAACAAACATAGCTGGTTTCAATCATGCACAATGCGCGCAATAAAATTTACATAAGGTGCTTTTTGCTGATTTATGCAAAAGATATCGTACCATATCGATATGCAAAAGATACGTAATGCGTAGACGACAACGCGAGATGACGTAGTTGTATGCGCAGACACGTCTTTTGAACGTGCGGTACCTACTTAAGCTTCGGGTTACTTGTCTGCAGATCGGTAGTAGGATGGAACGGTACACAAACTCTGAATTGGCTGACATGCATTTGGCGTATGGCGCTGCTGGTTGTAATGGACGAGCCGCTCAGCGGTTGTACGCCGAGCGTTACCCCAACAGGCAAATCCCCTGCCATGCCTTCTTCGCTCGAGTACACCAGAGGTTGTCCACAACGGGATCTTTCGACGGAGGCAGGCCTGAACGGGAGCGATCAGTGAGCACCCCCGACAACGAAGAGGCTGTGCTTAACCTGGTTGAGGACAACCCAGGTCTTAGCACGAGAGATATCGCCAGACATGTTGGCATTTCGCAAGCAACTGCGTGGCGCATCTTACGTTCCCGGAATCTGCACCCCTACCACATCCAGCGGGTGCAGTTACTCAGAGAGCAGGATTTTGGCCCTCGAGTGGAATTCTCAAGATGGTACTTGGCGATGAGATCCAGGGATCCCCGTTTTGTAAACAGCATTTTGTTTACGGACGAGTCCACCTTCAGCCGGGAGGGAATGTGGAACGCCCACAACAGTCATGTGTGGTGTGATGAAAATCCACATGAAACCAGAAGCCGAGCAGCCCAGGAGCGTTTCTCAGTAAATGTGTGGGCCGGCATTCTGGGGGATTGCCTCATTGGCCCTTATTTGTTACCTGAACGGCTGACAGGTGGAAATTACCTGATTTTCCTGGATCAAGTGCTGCCGCAGCTTCTGGATGAGGCGCACGTACCCGAAGGTTCGCGTCGCCAGATGTGGTTCCAGCACGATGGAGCTCCGGCCCATTACACGAACGACGTGCGTCTCCATCTAAACGCAAGGTATGGCCAGCGGTGGATCGGGCGTGGGGGTCCAGTTCACTGGCCTGCCCGATCACCAGACCTCACCTGCTTGGATTTCTTCCTTTGGGGTTACCTGAAGGCCGAGGTATACCATACACCTGTCAGCAGTGCTGAAGAACTTGTGGCGCGCATTGTGGCAGCTGCAGGGCAGATCAGAGATACTCCTGGCATTGTTGGAAACACACACTCCTCAATGCGACGGAGGTGCGAAGCCTGCATCATGGCCCAAGGTCGAAATTTCGAGCATCTTCTGTAGTGTTATTTTTTGTAAATAAATTTCCAGTATCATTGATGTTTTTGGTCTAAATTTATTCAGAAGTGTTGAGCAGAGGTAGAAAATGTGTTTTCATTATTACTAACTGATCGTAGCGCCCCGTTTCCAGTTAGCGTCCGAAATGTCAACGAATTATGTTTTTTGCCCAAAGCGCCCCCTATCGATGTTTCTTTTTGTACCGTTCAACTGAGTTTCAGAGAGCCCCAGCAAACAGAATCATGAAAATGCATGCCATAAGTCAAGAAATCTGTTTGTTTATCTCCTAGGAGCCTTCGAGTTTCGACCACCCTGTACTTTGACATTTTATTCCGGCTCTTACGCTTTTTGCAGGGCTCTACTTTTGGGTTCAAACTTTAAGTTAGAGTATAAACTTTGGCGAGCATGTGTTAAATTATCAAAATAACGGGCTTAAAGTTGTTGTCTAGCTCTCCAAAGTCTGCAGCGCCCCCTATCCATGTTTTAAGAGATACGCTTATCAAATTGGTACTGAAGAAAGTCTAAACAAACAGAATCATTTCGACGCAACAAGCAAGAAAATCTAACCATTTCCCTAGTTTTTATGACGTTTCGAATTTCGGCACCCAAATTTTCGAAAGCGCCTAGCGCCTTACCATCGCGTCAGGGACCCTACATTCCCTATTCAAAAATGTTCGTCTAGGTGTGCTCTATCGATCCTTAAAGTTTGTCACCGACGAGCTGAATCACCCTGTATATATATATATATATATATATATATATATGTGTGTGTAGGATTTAAATTTAAACATACTTTATTTTCTTTATGACGTACATGATAAACAAATTAACTGATGCTCTGGTATTTTTATTATCCATAATTTGAAAGCACGAGTAATGAAAATTCACAATCACGAGATCAAGGTTTGGACCTATTCAAAAATTAGAAAAGAGTCGGTCTAAAAAATAATGTTGTGCATGAAGCAGCGGCTCATTAGATGCCAAGGAAGGTATTGTTAAGCCTAATCAAATTATTCGTAAGAAATATGTTGTAAGTTTTAAGTAAGAAAGGTGCTGTATTTAGAAAAGTATCAACGAAGTGATGTAAAGTTACCCTTATAGAATTGTATTAAAGTGTACGTATTGTGATTCAAACGTCTACTTATTTAAATTATCTATATATTAACATTTTAAAAACAATAACTTCTACAAATTTGGGGGCTCGATGCCGGGATTTTAAGCGACTATTAATGGAATAAATAGTAAAATATTAATCGAAGAGAAATTGTTGTCAATCGCCAGTGTCAAAAAATGGATTGTGAATGAACAAGGCAAGTGTGTAAAAACCGTAGTCATATTTATCCAAGTACAACTTTGAAAAACATGGTATCCTTAAATAAAGCTAAAAGAATTGATCTAATAGATCTCTGTGAGGAATGCGGAATTCAACCACCAGAAAAACCGACAATCCATGTCCTAATAAAGCTAATTAAAAACTGGGAAGATTACGATGATGATTTTATAAAGGACCGCCTAGAAGTAATTGTGGCAGCTAGAAAAGCGGAATCAGAACTTGAAGAAAAGAAATTAAGAGCAGAGACTGAAGAAAAGAAACTAAAAGCGCAATCGGAACTTGAAGAAAAGAAACTGAAAATGGAAATGGAAGAGAGAAAATGGAGAATAGAATTGGAAGAAAAAGATCGCGAAAGAGAATTTGAGATTAAGAAAATACAACTACAAGAAAATTCAAGACAGCACATCGATGTGGACACAAGGACAAATTCAGGTAAGCAATATGAATTGCTTAGATTATTAACAAAATACGATAGTACAAATGATATTAGTTTATACTTGGCTATGTATGAAAGGCAAATGGCGCAAACGGGCATTGATAAAAAAGAATGGGTCAACTATTTAATTAACCTAATGCCATTAGATGTGATTAATATAATAACCAGGGAGAGTGAACCCGAAATGCAGGATTATGACTATATAAAAAATATTCTTTTAAAACGGTACAAACTATCGCCAGAAGAGTTTAGGCTGAAATTTTTCTCACTCAAAAAAGAGCCATCGGCTAATTGGCGCGATTTCGCTTATGAGATCAAGGTATATTTTAAACAATGGATCGACGGCCTTGAAATAGATAGCTTTGAGGAATTATCGGAATTAATTGTAGTTAATCAAATTAGGCATAATTTACCTGCGGAAACAAAGACACATTTTGCAGAGGAATTGTTAATAATAAAAAAGATAGATGAATTAGTAAACAAATTAGATATTTACGAAACGGCACGAAGGGTTTGCAATAAACAAGCTATAAGGAATACAAGTGGGAGTTTTGAGGATAAACGATCGAGAGTGGCTGACTACGCCAATTCGAAAAGGCGCCAAGTTGACAATAGGCACAATGTGAACCATGGAAGAAACGAGGCACATATGTGGCAGACCTGATCACGTGAGTAAGAATTGTACCATGGGAAGTAAAACACAACAAAATTATTCAAATTATAACCCGCAACGTAATCAAAATTGGCGAGAAACGAAATACCAAGATTGGAGCCAAAACACGCAAAGAAAAGTAGTTAATACGGGCACGTTAAATGGAAAGAAAGGAAGAATCCTGAATATTCAAGGAATAAAAACAAACATAATAATCGATACAGGGAGTGATATTTCAATCGCCAATTCAAAATATCATACGGCAATAAACGCGCCAAAGTTAACCAGCGACAGTATATCTATATCGGGCTTAGGTGGAGAAGAGATTAAACCAACGGGTTATTTCTTGCATAAAGTTTATGTAGATGGTATAGAAATACAAGATAAATTTTACGTAGTACAAGAAACTGACTATGATTTAATAATAGGTAGAAAAGCAGTCGAAGGCTTGACGTTAAAAGTAATGGAAGATGTTGTTAAAATAGTAAACGACAATTCAGTTCGAGTAGGATACATTAAAATTAATGATGTCCTTTCCAAAACAGATGAAGTAGCCACATCAAGTATAGATAACCATAATCGAGCTTGGGAAGATATGGTTAATATCAACTACGTAAATGCCGAGGTGGATTTGACTCATATTACAAATTTAACTAACAGAGAAAAAATACGAGAATTTATAGAATCATACAAACCAAATAAAACAAAGGATACTGGGTTAAAAATGAAAATACTATTAGCGGAGGAAAAACCTATCTGTGAACGACCAAGAAGGTTACCTCTAGTGGAACAGGAAATAATCAGTAAGCAAATACAACAGTGGTTGGAAGATGGGATCATTAGACGAAGTTATTCAGATTTTGCGGCCCCAGTAGTCCTGAGTAAGAAAAAAGATGGATCACACCGGTTATGTATTGATTATCGGAAAATAAATCGGAAAATATTAAAAGATCGCTATCCACTACCGTTAATTGAGGATGTGATCGACAAATTGCAGAAGGCAAAAGTATTTACGACATTAGATCTCAAAAACGGCTTTTTCCACGTCGAAATTGATGAAAACAGTCGTAAATATACAGCTTTTGTAACACATGAAGGAGAATACGAATTTTTACGTTGCCCATTCGGATTGTGCATATCAGGTAATCAATTTCAAAGATATGTAAACACAGTATTCCAAGATTTACTACGAGAAGGCACTATCATTGTATATATGGATGACTTTGTCATTCCCTCAGATGATGAAGAAGATGGGATAAAGAAGCTGAAACGAGTATTAGAAGTAGCATCAGCGTATGGTTTAGAAATTAACTTCAAAAAGTGCCAATTCCTTAAAAAGAAAATAGAGTTCTTGGGTTATATAATTGAAAATGGGACCATAAAACCGTCCGAAGCGAAAACAAAAGCTGTGCAAAATTTCCCTAAACCAACTACAACAAAACAATTACAATCCTTTAAGATATTCATTTCAGATTTGTGTTCAAATACTCATTGTCTTCGATATTCGCAGCGCCACCTACCGTAAGTGTTTCCGGCAATGATACTGCAAAAGTTCATGCACTTCCACGTAGTGGTGGGCCAGAGCATGAGATAAAATGGATGCCCACCAGAATTTTATTTGATGATTTCCAACAGCAAAATTAACTGAAGTTGTCCAGCAGTGGTCATGCAGTGGTAGACCATCAGTCAGCACTTCTCCATCATTGCCAGCACCTAACTTGCTGCTGGCCAGCAATTTTCTCTTTGCTGGGTACAGTCGAAATCAATTTTTTTTTGTGTATCTATACAAGGTAAACAAACGCTAAAGGAAAAGTTAAAAGTTGAAGTTTAAAATACTTAGTAATAAATTTAAAGACTTACTGTTTTTTTTTTAAATTATATTTTACACTAAAAAGATTAGTAACAACATGCAATTCGCTCTAAATACATTGTAAACAAACGTTAAAAGATAGAGTTAAAGTATTATTTTGCGAAATCACAAAATAAATAAGTATCCAGTGCAAAATAATAACATTGAGTCAGGTCAAACGAAAAACTATGCTAAATTTTACAGCTGCGAATTGGCGAAAAATTAAATAAAGGGGCGTGGCAGAATCAGCTGATTGAACAAAAAAACTTATAACTCCAATAAAAATATTCCAAATCGAAAAATTCCTTTTGCGTTCAATAGCAGGGAGATCATATATTGTTATTATGCTAAAAGTGAAAATTCGACAATTTGATGATTTTTTTTTTTTTTGCGATTTTGAAAGTTCACTGTATCCTTAAGCATGCAATCTGATTAAAATTCACAGACTTTCTTCTGTATGCCAATCTTTGTAATTACAGTAAATTTATCTATCCATATTTTATAAATAACATTTATCTATAGATAAATACTAGTATATATCTATATAATTAGTCACACGTGTGGAATTTGAAGAAAAAGATAATATAAAAATTAAATACACCTTCATTTAAAATATGCATAAAGCACAAATATTTGTACAAAAATTACTTTCAGGTGCATAAATACAATAAAAAAATGCAATTTAACAAATTACAACGACCATTTGGAAAATGATTTTTTCAAAGACTAAAATTTAACACATAAAAAATCGCACGGAGTTGATCCTACATTACGTACGCCTTGAATTATACATTAATAGTGTTATTACATGTAAAAATTCCAAGCAACAAAAATTGCCTGCAACTCGTATTTGGTGTGAAATATTTATATGTATTCATTCCTGTCCTATTTATCTTTTTATTTATTTTTTTTTAATTGACTTATTCCATTTTTCTTTTGTACGTGAAAATCTTACAAATTAAAATTAACTCTTTGGCAGAAATTGTTATTCATTTTCTTTCATTTTCATTAGTCATTATCCACCTGAAACTTGCATACTATCCAAGCATTTCATTGGCTGTTCGGGAATCGTCAGGTTTCCAAAAAATCTGACGGCCAATTTTAAATGAAATTTTATTCTTAAACTTCTAACTATCCGACAATATTACTTTTTACACCGTCGGATAGAGAAAAAAATGTACTTTTAAATGCAATTTGATTGAAAGCTATATCTCAATTTGTGTCTGAGTTATTAATTTTTTTGTAGTTTTTTTTACTTTTTTGTCATAGTGGCAACACTCTGTTGTCCATCTCTGTTGAAAGTAAAGGGAAATACACATTACCGTATAAACCAATCACAAAACGAATAAAATGCGGATTAAACCAATAAAAACCTTCAGATATGCTTTTGATTTCCTACTCTGACGAGAACAATAACCATTTTTCCAAATGGTTAATAAAGATATTTAAAATACAAATTAAAAATATCTCAAAATACATCAGAAAAACCTAGAACGTTTTCAATCATTACAAGGCCGTCTTCAGTAGGATTTAAATGTTGTTATTATTTTCTTTGACTTATTCGAGAATTGTCCAGAAGAAAACATTGTAATTTAAATTGAAATATTGTACGTCAGATGAGATGCCAGATAAAGTTATTCAAATTTTCAACAAAAACGAGCTTTCATCTATTATGCAGCAAATATCTCCATACACCATGGATATCGTATGACAGTGCATCGTTATAAGCTGTATCTTTATTAACAATTATTTCAATTGATTCTCTTATAATGGCTTCCTGGTAATTATTTGTACGAAAGATAATTTTTTATTTGTTAAAATCTACTTTTATAGGTTGAGCTTGAGCTAATCTTGATAATGCAGTATGGGTTCTATTTATCTGAGATCTGCTTCATGTTCTTTAATTCTATCACGAAGTTTTATCATCGTCATACCAACATAAATAAAATATTTACTAAAGATATTACATAAATAAAACAAAGAAACAAACAATTTAGAAAATGCATAGCGCAGTTGAAAACACAATTACTGCAATTTCCATCAAGAGTCGAAAAAGTATCCGTATTTTTATATTTGTAATTAAACTCATTGCACAGTTGAAAATTTCGACTCAGCAATTTCTGTCAATGAATGGAAATGTGCTTGAGATCTTTTGTGTATCCCTGCATGTGATTTATAGAATTTATACACACCAAGTAATATGTAAAAATATAGTTAAATTTTAAAACGCAACTGAAAACGCACTTCCAGCAATTAATATTCATAGGCCTTACTGTAGTTCAAATACTTTTGTGTGTCCCTGTAAATGAACGATAAATTATATGCACACCAAATTCTACAATAAGCGCTTTATAATAAACCTCCGTGATATAAACAAATTTCAATTCGCTTAAAATAGTGTAATATCATTAAAATACGCCGCAAACGACATTTCCCTATAGGCCGTAATGTAACGGTATTCTTTTGAGTGTCCCTGTAAACTGAACCGTAAACGCTACACGCTTCATTTTCAATACGGAACATGCCATGGTAAACCCCAATAACATATATCAATTTCAGAACAATCTGAATATATTTACAAGAGTTAGGCCTCGGACAGACAGATAAACCGAATTCATCAGTACTTTTCAACTGTGCTCGAAAGTGTTTAAAAGAAACAGTACGTAAAACTAATAAAGGAATAAAATAAATTGTCTGTTTTTTTTTTTTAATTTAGGCTAAATCAGATACATTGAAATTGATAAAATAAATTACAGCTTTTTAGAAGTTCTAACTTCTATACAAATTCTTTTTAGAAATTGTATTCTTCGAAAAAAAAAATCCCTTTTAATATATGTAAGATCACAAGCTTGTTATTCTAGCTTTGTTTACTATTTGTTTCTGGTGAAATACTTTATTTCAAAGAATTTAGAAGATTTTTAGAATTCATTATTTCGAAGAAAAAGACCAAAACAAATTTTCTCTTTTACGAAGACGAAATATTTTTCTTTTCTTTTCTTTTTTCTTTTCTTTTCTTTTTTTTTTTTTTTGGTGATCTATTTTATAGGAATTTGCTATCTTTTCTGCTTTGTACTTTGTAACTTTGTTTGTCTTTGAAACTATTTTCTAACTTTTTGAATATATTTCCTTTTTTTTAGTAGTAAGTTTTAATCTATTTTACTATTTTTCTATTTATTTATTTATCGTCAAGGGCAATTGAAAGGTCGAATCTGCTTCAATTAAAATTATTCTTCTGTAAATAGAAAAATTATGCTTTACGCATAATTTGATATTTTAATATAATATTTGTTAAAATATTATAGGAACGAGTGATGAATTAAGTTGTAAATACAGTCGAACCTCGTTATCCCGACACTCGGTTTTCACATCACTCCGCTTATCACGTCAGTCTTTCGAAGTCCCGATTTTCTGTATATGATTGTAATGTAAATAAACTCCGGATTGTACGTCGTTGAATAATTTTCAACTCCGCATATCCCGACGATTTAGGAAAATCCATTTTTCCTAATCCTATCTTATAAGCATGAAAATTAAGCGTAAGAAATGTCTTAGCCAAACTTTTCACAAAAGTGTCTGAAATACTCATTGAGACAAATGAGAAATTTTACTTCAATCCTTTATCTGAATAAATAAGCCCACACAGTATGAATGACCCACTTAAGCTCCAGATAGACGTTTCAGTCTACTCGCGGTCTTTTGTCCTAATCAGGCAGCGCTTTCTTGTGGTTACACGGTGTTTTTCATCCGACTAAAAGGAAGCATTGCATTGCATTGCATTCAAACGAGCAGAAATTATCTAACATCCATTTCTGAAACAACGAATTTTGATTACAGTTCATTGTATAATATTGAAAAAAAGAATTGTAGGAAGCACGTCTAGGGACAAGCAAACCGTAGTTCATCAATATTTCAATTTCATGTAACAATAAAAAAATGTCATCATAAATCTGACTTTTATTATTTTCCATTTCGTTTTTGTATTCATTTTGTTTAATAATAATGTTTTATTGCTTAAAACTGCAATAATAGTTATGAATTTAAAATTGTCATTAATTAATTTAAAATGCAGCTCATTATAAACATATTTTTCTCCAACTCCGGTTACCGCGACACTCCGCTTGTAACGACACTTTTTCCTGGTCATTAGAGTGTCGGGAAAACGAGGTTCAACTGTAAATATTCCATTTGAAAGATACGCAACTATATGTTGAAATGGTACTTACAATTTAACTCTTCTTACATCTGCACAAGAAAGGAAAATCGTGCTTCAAACTTAAATCGGAAAATATATCCAGGATACTACATATAACTCCACTGTTTAACAAGGTGAAAGATGTCTTTAACTCTAAATAAAAATGAGTGACAATTCACTCCGGAAGAGTGAATGGCCACTCTATCGCAGAGTCAAAATATGCCCAAACTCTTTAGAATGACAATTCACTCTGAACAAAAGTGAATTTTTTGACTCTATGAAGGAGTGAATAGTCACTCCTGGGAAGTGAATATTCACTCTAAACAGGGTTGGATAATCACTCTTTCGGAGGAGTGACTATTCAGTCTTGCTAAAGGAGTGCGTTCTCTCATCCCTGGTAGGAGTGAATAGTCACTCTTTCATAAGAGTGAGTGTTAATGTTTTATGGAGTCAATTATTTGTTTATTTTGCTTTTATGGGCATTTTAAAAGAATCGCATCTTTTACATCATGCAATGAAAATAGATACGAGCGTGGTAAAGATTGGAATAAAATACTTTATTAGCAATATTTATTTAATTCATAGTTTGTAACACTAATTGAACTTTTAAGGAAAAATTCAGCTACAGTTACATATGAATTAAAATAGATTACTGACAGAAAAAAACTAAAATATTTTATTATAATCTTAATTCCTAGTGTTTGCCTTCATTGCATGCCCTATAAATATATGATAATTTTATTAATGCCCATAAGGGCAAGTAATTAACCGAAATCTTAATCAGTTAATGTTATTATTTTTCTTTTCAGATATCCATTTAGTATTTTAATAATTCCCGTGATGTACGTTATGTTTTTCTTTCATGTGTAATTCAAATTTGAAATATTAGAATTCATTGCTAATGAATTTAAATCTAATCAAACGTTATTGTTTACTGTATTTAGGTACTTTTAAAGTTTTATTAATAACTGTATAATTGGTGGATGTTATATGATTAACAACGTGTGATTTCATTTTAATTTTTGTTTTAAATATAAAATCTTTTTAGCGCTATTTTGCACAACCCTATTGTTCTGAAATATTTTTAATTTCCCCCCTAAAAACATAATGATTATCAACTCACATCTTTTTTTAATAAGTTCTAAGCTTGATCTAAATATTAAGAATGTGTAAGATTCTTTTTTATGTGTTGTGATCTGTCATTGTTTTATAAAATATGAACATGGAGTCTAGATTTTTATGTTCTGTTGAATATGTTTATATTTTTCTTTTAAACATATTCCTTAACTTAATCATGATTTCGAAGTTTCTTCTGCTTTTTCTGAAAAATGGATATTAATACAACGCTTATTTATCTAACGACATATGATAAGTTATATTTAACTTAAAATTTTTATTCCCGCATATATTGTATTTTGGAAATATGAGCTAAATAGATTTAGTAAGTTTTATAGGAAAAAAAATGATCTAGGACATTGAAAAAAGAAGGAAATATAAAAAGAAAAGAAATGACTGGAGGTGTACTGTTCTCATTGTTTGAAAAACATTTTTAATATAAAAAGTAGTTATTTATCTCTTTAAAATATATTCAATCTTATATTATATAAGTCATACTATGAACATTAAAAAATATATACTAAAGCAATTTTATCTATAAACTTCATATAGTCTAAGAGCTAGCAACGTTTTCGTCACCTGATTTTATCATGGCTCATTTTTTTTATATTTTCTTCCCTTTTATGGTGTAGTACGTTTGCAACCGGTCTGGCGGTCGGGAGACGTTGCGTTTACCAGTGGCTGAAGGGGTTATGCAGGTAAAAAAACTTCAAAATTACGTAATTTTATCACGGCTTATTTTTTTATATGTTCTTCCCTTTTATGGAGCAATACGTTTGCAACCGGTCTGTCAGTCCGGAGACGTTGCGTTTACCTGTGGAAGAAGGGGTTATGCAGGTCAAAAAACTTCGAAATTACGTCATTTTATCAAGTTTCATTTTTTATATGTTCTTCCCTTTTATGGTATAGTACGTTTACAACCGGTGACTAGCAGACAACCTATCATTAATTTGCCGGACACAAATGCGGTTGCAAAGTTAATGCCAGACGGCTTTAAATATGGCAACCGAAGTGCCTGTTTCAAGAGTGGTTTATAGTTTAAAAATTATAAGTCATCTTTACGTCATTTTCTCAAGCATAAAAATGACAATATATTACTCTTTGGCTAGCAGACAACCTATAATTAATTTGCCAGACACAAATTAGGTTGCAAAGTTAATGCCAGACGGCTTTAAATATGGCAACCGAAGTGGCTGTTTCAAGAGTGGTTTATAGTTTAAAAATTATAAGTCATCTTTACGTCATTTTATCAAGCATAATAATTACTACTCTTTGGCTAGCAGGCAACCTATAATTAATTTGACAAAAACAAATTCGGTTGCAAAGTTAATGCCAGACGGCTTTAAATATGGCAACGAATGTGCCTGTTTCAAGAATGTTTTATACGAATTTGAATATTACGATATTCAAATTCGTATGATAACTTTACCAATCAGTTTGATTGTGTTAAAATAATAGTTCATCTACGTATCCATCGTTTATATGGAATTCCTTTACCTGCGGTTTATTCTGTTGAGCTGTCTACATGACAGACCAGATGTTCTACCAATAAGGTTTTCTGAGCGAAATATGCTGGCTGGTTGTCGGCCCAGTTAGCTTAAAACGGAAAAGCATTGGCCTTGTAAGCCAAGGATCTGGGTTCGAGTCCCAGCCTGGGCATTTTTTCGCTCAGTTGGAATTATTCAAATTCGTATGATAACTTTACCAATCAGTTTGATTGTGTTAAAATAATAGTTAATGTTTTATAGTTTAAAAATTATAAGTCATCTTTACGTCATTTTATCAAGCTTAAAAATTACAAGGTATTACTCTTTGGCTAGCAGACAATCTATAATTAATTTGCCGGACACAAATGCGGTTGCAATGTTAATGCCAGACGGCTTTAAATATGGCAACCGAAGTGCCTGTTTCAAGAATGGTTTATACTTTGAAAATTATAAGTCATCTTTACGTCATTTTATCAAGCATAATAAATACAAGATATTACCCTTTGGCTAGCATACAATCTATAATTAATTTTCCAGACACAAATTCGGTCGCAAAGTTAATGCCAGATGACTTTAAATATGGCAACCGAAGGGCCTGTTTCAAGAGTGGTTTATAGTTTAAAAATTATAAGTCATCTTTACGTCATTTTATCAAGCTTAAAAATTACAAGATATTGCTATTTGGCTAGCAGACAACCTATAATTAACTGGCCGGACACAAATGCGGTTGCAAAGTTAATGACAGACGGCTTTAAATATGGCAAACGAAGTGCCTGTTTCAAGAGTGGTTTATAGTTTAAAAATTATAAGTCATCTTTACGTCATTTTATCAAGCATAATAATTACAAGATATTTCTCTTTAACTAGCAGACAACATATAATTAATTTGCCAGACATAAATTCGGTTTCAAAATTTGCCAGACACAAATTCGGTTGCAAAGTTAATGCCAGACGGTTTTAAATATGGCAACGAAAGTACCTGTTTCAAAGTGTTTTATAGTTTAAAAATTACAATTACATAAATTTGCATTAATAACACAAAATTAAACATTTTTTTCGACAAACACTATATATGTATATATATATTTATATATATACAAAGAAACGATTGTTACTATGGTAGCAATTAAGGGTTGACTGTCATTGAATGAAGCCAAATCCCTACAAAAGATGACATTTCTTGAAACAGGCACTTTTGTTGCCATATTTAAATGAGTCTGGCATTAACATTGCAACCGAATTTGTGTCTGGCAAATTAATTATAGGTTGTCTGCTAGCCAAAGAGTAATATCTTGAAATTTTTAAGCTTGATAAAATGGCGTAAAGATGACTTCTAATTTTCGAACTATAAACCACTCTTGAAACAGGCACTTCGGTTGCCATATTTAAAGCCGCCTGGCATTAACTTTGGAACCGAATTTGTGTCTGGCAAAATAATTATAGGTTGTCTGCTAGCCAAAGAGTAATATCTTGTAATTTTTAAGCTTGATAAAATGATGTAAAGATGACTTATAATTTTTAAACTATAAAACACTCTTGAAACAGGCACTTTCGTTGCCATATTTAAAGCCGTCTGGCATTAACTTTGCAAGCGAATTTGTGTCTGGCAAATTAATTATAGGTTGTCTGCTAGCCAAAGAGTAATATCTTGAAATTTTTAAGCTTGATAAAATGGCGTAAAGATGACTTCTAATTTTCGAACTATAAACCACTCTTGAAACAGGCACTTCGGTTGCCATATTTAAAGCCGCCTGGCATTAACTTTGGAACCGAATTTGTGTCTGGCAAAATAATTATAGGTTGTCTGCTAGCCAAAGAGTAATATCTTGTAATTTTTAAGCTTGATAAAATGATGTAAAGATGACTTATAATTTTTAAACTATAAAACACTCTTGAAACAGGCACTTTCGTTGCCATATTTAAAGCCGTCTGGCATTAACTTTGCAAGCGAATTTGTGTCTGGCAAATTAATTATAGGTTGTCTGCTAGCCAAAGAGTAATATCTTGTAATTTTTAAGCTTGATAAAATGACGTAAAGATAACTTATAATTTTTAAACTATAAACCACTCTTGTAACAGACACTTCGGTTGCCATATTTAAAGGCGTCTGGCATTAACTTTGCAACCGCATTTGTGTCTGGCAAATTTATTATAGATCGTCTGATAGCCAAAGAGTAATATATTATCTATAAATGTGGATCTGGCAGGGTCTTAGCGATATTGGTAACGTCTGGCAATAATGGATTAATATCACAAATAGTTAGTATAAACAAATGTTACTAACAAAAATCCTGCTAAAATGACGTAATTTTGAAGTTATTTGACGTGCATAACCCGTCTTGCCACAGGTAAACGCAACGTCTCCGGGTTACCAGGCCGGTTGCAAACGTACTACACCATAAAAGGGAGGAACATATAAAAAAATGAGCCTTGAAAAAATGACGTAATTTTGATGTTTTTTGACCTGCATAACCCCTTCTGCCACAGGTAAACGCATCGTCTCCGGACTGCCAGACCGGTTACAAACGTACCACTCCATAAAAGGGAAGAACATATAAAAAAATGAGCCTTGATAAAATGACGTAATTTTGAAGTTTTTTGACCTGCATAACCCCTTCTGCCACGAATAAACGCAATGTCTCCGGACTGCCAGACCGGTTGCAAACGTACTACACTATAAAAGGGAATATCATATAAAAAAATGAGCCTTGATAAAATGACGTAATTTTGAAGTTTTTTGACCTGCATAACCCCTTCTGCTACTGGTAAACGCAACGTCTCCCGACTGCCAGACTGGTTGCAAACGTAGCACCCCATAAAACGGAAGAACATATAGAAAAATGAGCCTTGATAAAATGACGTGTTTTTTGACGTTGCTAGCTCTTAGACTAATGTCAGGCATAACTAGTTGGATGTGCCAATCCCAAAACTTTCTTCTATCTTATACATCTTAATACTTCAAAACCTAGTTACACATGTTAATACTTCAATATTATTAGTTCAATACTATACCAACTTTGATTTTCATCTTAAATTTCTGCTCAAGTCAATTAAACGGACTAAAAACTAGTTAATCTATATCATGATATTTGTTAAAATTATTAATTTTTCCTTATTCTGTTGTTATCAGCTGTTTGCGAATAGCCGGCTTAGCAGGAAGCGAGTTCCCGCCGCTGCATGAGCCGCCGATGCACAATAGATCTACGAAAAATCATAAAAGTATACAAAAATCGCTAACACGGAGCCCCTTTACCGCGCAATATTTCCAAATTCAAGGAGGACCTGTTGACCAAAGCCAAAAACAAGCACAAACATTTTGGTTCAATTGTATGCATAATTTTATACGCTGTTCGATGGTACAATAATGAAAATGGCACAGAGATCGGAATTATAGCGCCCCCTTCTTTCGGAATTTTTTCAAGTTCAGGGAGGACTTGTTTGCCATAGCCAGAAACATGCACAAAAAATTTGGTTCAGTTATATGGATAACTTCATACACTTTTCGATGGTACAATAATGAAAATTGTACAGACATCGCAATTATAGTGCCGCCTACCGGCAGAATTTTTCCAAATTCAGGAAGAACCTTCGTGACATGACCAAAAATAAACACATAAAATTTGGTTCAATTCTATGCATAACTTCATACACTTTTTGACGGTACAATATTCAAAATGGCACAAAAATTGTACAAAAATCGCTATTACAGCGCCCTCTACGAGCGATTGTTTTACAAATTAAGGGAGGACCTCCTCGCCATAGCCAAGAACTTAATTTTTTTTTTTTTTTTTGGTTCAATTCTATGCATAACTTCATACACTTTTCGATGGTGCAATATTCAAAATCGCACAAAAATCGCTATTACAGCGCCCCCTAACGGCGAATTTTTTGCAAATTCAGGGAGGACCTGCTTGCCATATCCAAAAACTTAAAATAAAAATTTGGTTTAATTCTATGCATAACTTCATACACTTTTCGACGGTACAATATTCAAAATCGCACAAAAATCGCTATTACAGCGCCCCTACCGGTGAATTTTTTCCGAATTCAGGGAGGACCTGCTTGCTATAGCCAAAAACTTAAAATAAAAATTTCGTTCAATTCTATGCATAATTTCATACACTTTTTGATGGCACAATATTCGAAATCGCACACAAATCGCATTTACAGCGCCCCCTACCGGCGAATTTTTTCCAAATTCAGGGAGGACCTGCTTGTCATATCCAAAAACTTAAAATAAAAATTTGGTTCAATTCTATGCATAACTCCATACACTTTGGATGGTACAATATTCAAAATCGCACAAAAATTGTTATAGCAGCGCCCCCTACCGGCGAATTTTTTCCAAATTCCGGGAGGACCTGCTTGTCATAGCCAAAAACTTATAATAAAATTTTGGTTTAATTCTATACATAACTTCATGCACTTTTTGATGGTACAATGGCGACAGACAGACGGACAGACGGACGGACGGACGGACGGACACACAGACAGACAGACATTTTCTATAAACATGTTTTTTGGAATCTCTGACCCCTAAAACATGCAAATCCGTCGAAAACCGGAAGTCGAAAAAAATTTCGATTACAATACTTTCTTCTATTGAAGATAGAAGAAAGTAAAAAACACTTTATTTTAGTGCTTAAGTATCATGTTTTGTTTTTTGTGCAATAATTACTTGTATCATAGCTATTTAACTCATAATCCTAACATGCAAATTCTACGAGGAATAAAAGATTAAAATTAAATAAGACTTACCTTTCGTTCCATAAATAATCACTTTAATAATATCCATATGTTTTAATCCTAAAGTGACGGACGCATTTCTATTATCTTTAAAAAAAAAGCATCGTAGACTTGCTGTTCAGTTCAGATTAGCTGATGAGTAATACGAATTACATACAATTAGCGATCGATAGAAAATTCAGTTTCTTTTTCGTCCCAAAATCTAAGTTGTGCCGAAAATTCGTTTTCGGCGAAAATGCTGCCGAAAATTCTGCTGGACCGAAACTCGACCGAAACTATCTGCATTCTAGAAATCTCATTTCTTCCTTTGAAAATTTTCAACATTACCCGTTGATTCGATCTGTATCCGCTCAAATGAGACACCCTGTACTTATTGCTATGAACTTCACTGCGTATAATTTATCAATCGTGACAGACTCGAGACGGAATTAATAATAATAATGCAAGCAAAGCAATCTGACTCAACTTGGAAGATACATTTCGCACGCTCGAGAAAAATAGCAGATAACAGTAATAGAAGTTTGAAACCGCAAAATTGTTTCAAATGCTCTTTGAGAATGTTCTAATTACATTTAATTTTATATGAAGATAAAAAGATCTATAAATATTCACTTTAATAATATCCGTAAATTTTAATTCTAAAATGGCGGACGTCTTTCTCTTATCTTAAAAAAGCGTCGTAGACAAGACTGTTCTGATTGGCTGATTATTAATACCCATACAATACTCACTCCTGCTTAGAGTGAATAGTCACTTTTTCAGAGGAGTGAGTATTCACTCTTGAAAAGGAGTGCGTTTTAGTTCGTAATTTACAAGGTTAGATTATGAAATGCAGTTTTTGAAAATTAAGAAGTGACACATTTTGGTGCTTTTCATTATTTTACTCCGTACATTGGTTCAAAGTTGAACGGAATTTTTTAAAAAAGTGTATAATGACAGGCTTTCACTTTCGTCAGCGGAGTGAGATATTTCACTATCGATAACGGAGTGACATATTTTACTCTCGACAATGGAGTGAAATAATTCACTCCTTTTTGGGGAGTGGAAAATTCCACTCTTTAAAGAGTGTATTTTTATAAAATTCACTCTAAAAAGAGTGAAAATGCCTGTCACTCTTTCAAAGAGTGAACTTTTCACTCCTCTTAATTTTAGAGTGTTATTAGAAAAATTTGGAAATCGTATAAGTTGTGCTTCAACCTTAAATCGGAAAATATATCCAGGATACTACATATAACTCCATTGTTTAACCAGGTGAAAAACGATGTCTTTAGTAAAAAATTTGAAAATCGTATAACATTTCAAAACTCAATTTCAACCACTACCACTACTAATGGTTGAAAACTATCCGAATTCTTTTGCGTAGCTTTGTATGTGATTCTGTAGTTTTATATACAGGGTGTTTTTTATTAAACAGATGCTATTCAGAGCCATCTGCATCTCGTTCTAATAACTGAAATGGCACTAAACTTGGTAAGGGGCCTATGACGCCGCGCCGTGGGAAAAAAGATTAAGCGAAAAATAAAATTAGTTGAAAACATTGCCGATAGGAGAAATATGGCGCTGTTGTAAGGTACGCGGACGAGAATGAGCATAAAACACAGGTAACAAATGAAAACATAAATTTATACCTACGTATGCGTTAAGGGGGCTGGTCACTGAGCTTCGGATTTCTCCTCCGTAATGTTAAGTCTATGGACTTTTGATGCATTCGCATATTCAAAATATCTTCTCGGGAAAATCATATTTTTAACATCTTTTTTTTTTTTTGTGTACTCTTCTTAAAGGATATTTTTTTTCTTAGTTTTCGAAATATTTCTAAAATTTATGCTGAATTTAATATTTTATGTGTTAAAAGCGCGCGAACTGTGAGTACGATTTTAACACTTCCTATAAAATTAAGTCTATATTTTAGAAATATTTCAAGAACTAAGAAAAAAAAAAGAGACTTCTTTTAGGAAGTGTACACAAAAAATAGAAGTTAAAAATATTAATTTCCCGAGGAGATATTTTATATATACGAATGCATGAAATGCCCATAGACTTTACATTAGTGAGGGAAAATCGGAAGCTGAGTGACCAGCACCCTTAACAGCGCCAATAATTTGCGCTATAAACGCATGCGAAAAGCTCCGAGAAACATTTTCAGCTCCAGCTTGAATACCAGTCCCTCGTTACTGCAGCGCGCAAATAGTCGAAATTAATGGCGCTGTTGTCGCAAACGTAGGTATAAATTTGCATTATCATTTGTTACTCGTGTTTTATGCTCATTTTCGGCTGCGTAGCCTACAACAGCTCTATATTTTTAGTAGAGGAATAGATAGTGAGGTCACTACTCTAGGTTTGTTTGGATGGATTTTCATTTAAAAATATAAAATCATAGATATTCGAGGGGCACGCTGTCGAAGGTAGAGAGGCCACAACATTAGGTAAGGCTTCCGTTTAAAAATATAAACACATTCAACACTGACTTTAGTTATATTTAAGGTTATTATTACGGGTCTGGGCAACGTCAGTCAGGTCCAGCTAGTAAATGAATCTTTAGCTTTTTGAAATGCAATTATATAGAAGTATATTTAAGGGTAAATAAAAGGCACTGAAACTGATAGAATAAATTATAGCTTTTTAAAGGCACAATCGAAAATCTTGTCTTGTTTATGTAAAAACATGAGCCTGTTATACTGGTTTGATTTAAGACTCGTTTTAAGCCTGATTTTATTTGTAAAATGTAAATACACCGTGTCCAAAAAGTTTAGACAATCAATAAAATTTGCATTAACATAAAAAGTAAAAGGTATAATTAAAATTCATGAGATAGGTGATAAATAAAAGCAGTTTTGGTGATATACACTTATAAATTATGATCAAAGGTTTGAAATTATAAAATATACGTTAAATTATATAAAAATGTGCTGTCCCAAAAGTATAGACACCTGCATTTTTTTTTTTTTTTACATTTATAAAAGTAACTAAAAACATACTTTTAATATTTAATTGTATTGCCCCGACACTTTAACATTAAATACACGTTGTTCCGCAGAATTAACAAAGATACAGAAGGAGGCATTTCCTACCACGGTTTGTCAATTGCAATTTTTAATTCATTTACACATGCATATTGCTTTGCATTTTCATATATTTTACGAGATAAGATACCCCATATGTTCTCCATGGGACTCAAATTTGGACTAAGTGTTGCCTAGTCTAATAGTGTGATATTGTTTTGCCTAAACCAAGTTTTCGATGATATGGAGGTATGGATGGATGCCCCATCTTGTTGGAAAACACAGTCCGGTCCTGCTAGCAAATCCATATTTGGCAGTAAATTGGTATGTAAAATATCCTGATAATCCTCTGATTTCATTTTTTTGTACATAAATCCTAGAAATGTTTGGCCGTTGAAAGAAAATCCTCCCCAGGTCATTACGGAAACTCCGCCTTGCTGCCTTCTGAAACAGTTCTTAGGTCATGCCAGTAAAATTTATGACCATCAGGGCCGTCTAAATTCCATTTCTTTAAGATGACAGAAATACATTTTTCACCGTACGACATATGCTTTCTAGCCCACTTTAGACGTGCATCTTTATGTCTCTGCTTTAAGCAAGGTTTTGCTTTCATACTCTTGTAGACAATATTTGTTGAAGCTTTAATTCTTCTGTGTACAGTACTTTTTAAAATTCTGAAAATTGATGCAATTTCACCCACAGATAAATTATCAACTGAAGCCTTTTTTAATAACATTCTATTATCACGTAACATTGTTTTCTTTGGTCTTCCGACTCGCTTTCTAGTATTCCATGTTCCACCTGATCTCAAAACTCTATAAATACTGCTCAAGGATATCTTTATTCTTCTCGATATTTGTACAGGATTTTGTCCTTGCACTTTTAAATGTAAAATCTTAATAATTTCATCTTTAGAAATTTCTTTAGAACATGGCATTTTTGTCAGAATACGCAGAAAATGTCTTTTCCGAATCATAAACAAAACAATACATTGAACTCATTTGATGCCACAAAATTTCAATAACTTATTATGTTAAAAATACAGATGACAATATTTGAATTAAAGGGAAAAATTATTCTGCATTTACAGGAAAAAAAAAATATTTTATTAGCGAACAAAAATGTAAAAGAAAACATGTAATGCTGTATTGCGTCTATAATTTTGGGACAGCACATTTTTATATAATTTAATATATATATTATAATTTCAAACCTTTACATATGTATATCATCATAATTGCTTTTATTTATTAACTATCTCACGAATTTTAACTGTACCTTATTACTTTTTATGTTAATGCAAATTTTATTGGTTGTCTAAACTTTTGGGACAGGGTGTAGAAGTTTTTAACGCAGGAAAAAAAAATAATAAAAACAACAGATTTTTCTTTAAAGCAGACGATTTTTTTTCTATGGTGGCTTGGTTTATTGGAATATTGATATCTATTCTGTTTTGTAATTTGGAATAGTATTTGCTTTCTGCAACTATTTTCTAACTTTGTCAATGTATTTACATTGCATTAGTAGTCTGGTTTTAACTTATTGTTTTATAGTCTGCCAAGGGCAACTGAAATATTGAGTCTGTTTATATTAAAATTCTTTAAGTATAAAATTCATCCATAATTTGATATTTTATTAAAATACTGTTTGATAACATTTATATTAACTATAAAATATTACGTTTTATAAGAAAAATAAATGTAAAAAATTCTTTCCTATATAAAAAAGATCTTTTTTTTATAATGAATTTAATTTTTAATGTTTAATTATAATTTAAACTCAATATCGTTATATGATTTATTAACTTGTACAATAAATCGACATTATATAACATTTGTTGACTATGTAAAAAAATGCAATATTGCCATAATGGTGCGTAATTTCTTTAGTACTGCAATAAAAAAAAGTTGTTCATGTAAGACGTTAAATGTTTAGGAAAAATAAAATAACTATAGAAAACAGGAATTCTGCTCTTTCAGAATTTAGTATCGTCTCCGATGAAAAAAAAAATGCATATATAAATAGTACAAAACATATTTCAATTTTAAGACTTAAAGCACACGCTTTTATTTTATGTAAAATGACGTCATTCGCATCCGCTTAGGAATTCCACATTTACGATACACTCTTAAACATCTACAGTAAAGTATGCATAGGACGTCACTATCGCGAAATAATACGCAAATGCAGCAAAAAGATGTCGTCATTAAAAAAACCCCACACTATCTAATAAGTCATAGGCCTTTATTTGTTTGTAACATTAATACAGATACTTAAAATTAAATATAGTTTATAATAGCTCCATGTTTTAACAGAAATCATTCGTTTGTATTTTTTTCAAAATAGCACGTATTTTAATTACATTTTCTTTCGGTTGTTATGAGAAAATGGCAATAAAAATATATAATTACTATTTTACCAGTATTTTTTCTTTACTTTGTACAGAAATGGAGTACTTCCGTTGCCAATATTAAGCAAATGGCTCTAAAAACTACAAAAAAATTAATATTTCAAACATAAAATGGAGATACAGTTTTCAAACAAATTGCATTTAAAAGTACTTTTTTTTCTCAAAACGACGGTATAAAAATTGAAAATGTGCGATGCTTAGAAAAAAAAAATGCTATAGAGTATTTAATTGTACGATGATATACCTGCTTGGTTTTACCGCTGGCTTTTGTAAGGTAACGTTATTTTTTGGAGAGACACAATATAAGCTGCGAGAAAGAAATCCCTTACCGGGGGGGGGGGGGGGGCTAAAAAATATCTCAACTATTTATTGGCCTTTTTCAACGCGTTCAATAAGTTGAAAAGCGTTTATGGATTCGCCTTGCCTGTCCGTCTGTCTTCCATGCTGTAACTCGCGTGAATATAGTCGGATTACCATGTAATTCATATATGTTATTGATATTTACCATGGCAGGTTCAGTATCGAAAATGAAGTGTTATAGTGTTATATATATATTATAGTTCATTTACAGGGGCACTGAAAAGAATGCCGTCACATTATGGCCTATGGAGAAAAATCGTTTCTCTGTATTTAAACGTGTTGCACTACTTCAAACATATTGAAATTGATATACATCATTGAGATGCAATAAAATATGAATACTATAGAATATAGATTGCATAGTATTTATCGTTCATTTACAGGGACACACAAAAATATTCGGTTACAGTGCTGTCTATGAGCCATAATTCTTGAAAGTACATTTTCAATTGTAGTATGCGCTTTTAAATTTATCTTTTTTGCATGTTACTTGGTGCGTATAAATTATTTAGATCATATACAGGGCAGCAGAAAATAATTCGGGTACACTTATGCTTATTAAGACAAATTACTGAAGGATAATTTTAAAATGCGTCATGCGTTTCCTAACCAGAGGCGTCGCGATGGGGGGTTATGGGAGGGGGGAGCCTCCCCCCCCCAATATATATAAACTTGAGAAATTCGATCTTAGAGTTGGGAAATTCTAGATTTTTGAAAGACTTTTTTTTTTCAATAATAGTAAAAAATATATGAATTTTTTATTGTTTTGTTAACTGCCTTTCTGAGTTCTGTAACAATAATCAAGTTAAATTATAAAACAAAGTACAAAAAGCAGCCAGACGCAATTTGTCATTGTGTTTCTCTATGCTACGAAAATATTATACATCTACCAGATCTGAATTTTCCTACTGTTGTCCCTCAACAGTGTCTCTAATCTATTCCCTTTATTTCTTCCAAATGTTTGTTCCTTTCTCAAAATAACATGACGGTGCTTTTATATGAAGTGCTATTATGACTCTTACGTAATAGAAGACAAAAAATTTGCAAACCTTAAACTAATGCTGGTTTTCTCTAAATATATGCAATTTTTCTAGGTTTAAATGTTACATTTACTGCATTGTTTGAAATTGCTTCCTTAACTATTCATTTAGCAATTGGTTATCTTATTATTTTCATGATCAATTATTCCAAGGTAGGAAAATAGAAATTAATCTAGTTTTGATTTATTATAATTATTTAAATGAAAGAGGTGTATTTAAACTTTCATTAAACCAACACGTATAATTTTTATGTTTTTAGTTTCAGTATTTTCCTTTGGAAAGGATTTTTTACGTATAAGTATCATTATCATAAACACACTTTGCACCTATCACTTCAGTTGGAAAATAAAGCAATTTGTTTCAAGTTAGGAAATTTTTGAATTATAAGTTGGGAATTTTTTTTAATTATCCCCCGCCCCTCACGAAAAAATATTTATAGCTACGCTCCTGTTCCTAACTGAACTAAATTTTGGCATACAACATACTATAAAAGTGTTTGTATATATATATCAAAATCTATATATCATATACAGTGCTGCACAAAATAATTCAGATATTTCTCCGGTTATAGATGTTTATTGCTGATAATGAGTTTTCAAATGCGTTATGCGTTTTTCCGAATTGTTGATTCAGACATCATCTTTCGCTTTATTAAAAGGTGAAGTTTTGTTGCAGTATTCTGAATGTGTTGGAAAGTGTTACATAATTCAGACTGGAAGCATGATTATTCTTTGTTGTTGAGTTATCATGCAGGAAAGCTATTGGCTGTATGTGAGTAATTTTGGAAAAAAAGAAAAAAAGAAAGAAAAAAAGTAGAGTCATCCTTATATTATTTGTATAATTTAAATGATACCGCATTTATAGAAAATGTAATAATAATTAAAGAGTTTTAGAAGTGAACTTTCGCCGTATTTAGATTTTCCAATTCTTTATTTAACAAATTCGTCCTGATGCAAAAAAAAAAAAAAAAAAAAAAAAAATCAATTGAAATAAATGAATTAATAAATCACCTGCTTCTTAATGACACATTCGTAGTAAACAAAATTAACTTAAATTGATAAAATAAATTACCACTTTCTAGAGATATATATTTTAATATAATGCTTTGTTTATGGAAGAGCATAATCTAGTTAGGCTGGATTGATTTAAGATTTGTTTTGAGTTTAATTTTATTTAAAGAATGAAGAAGATCTTCAGAATTGATTATACAAAGGTGAAAAAATAATGAAAACAAATAGATTTTCTTTCTAACTAAATGAAGCATTATCTTTCTATGGTCTCTTCTTTTATTAGAATATTAAAATTTATTCTGCTTTTTAATTTGGGATATTATTAGTCTTCTCAAACTATTGTATAACTTTTTGAATATATTTACATTTCATTAGTATTTAATTCATTCTTTCATAATTTTCTAAGGGCAACTGAAATGTCTAGTAAGTTTCAATTAAGGCTTTTCTTTAAGTATGAAATTCATATATAATTAGATATTTTATTTTATTGCAATACTGCTTGAAATGATTTACATTAAATAAAAAATATTGTGTTTTATAAGAAAAATAAATGTAAAAAATTACTTTTTTATGAAAAGGATCTTTTGTTATAATGAATTTCATTTTTAATGATGATTATAATTTTAACCCAATGTCTTTATATGAGTGATTAAATTGTGTAATAAATCGACATTATAGAAAATTTATTGAAATGAGTATATATGACGACGTGTAATTTCCCTACTATTGCAATAAAAAAGTTTTATTGTAAGAAATTAGGAAAAAAAACAACAACAACCCTCAAGTATTTATCGACCTTTAAGGAGTTTGCATATAGGTAAGCTTTAGGCTATATGTGAGTAATTTTGAAAAAAAAAAATATATATATACATAAATTTTCGTTAAATACCAAGTTTTATATTACAGTAGAGCGCCGATTATCGGAACTCCAATTAAGAGAACTTCCAATTATCCGAACAGCCCATTTATCCCCTCCCCCCCAAAAAAAATTAATAAAAATAAATATATAAAATGAAATAAAATTAACCAAACTCCCAATTATCCATTGGCTTGGAATAAAATTTTAAATAAAGAAAAAACTGATAGTGGATAATAAAATGAGGAATGTAAGAGAATAAAGGAGATGGGAAGAATCCTAAGCTATGAAGAAAATGAAATTAACGAGTGGTTAAATAGTGAAGTATATGACCCTGGATATCAGATTTTAAATGATGATGAGATTGTGGAGGAGATTCATGATGAAAAATAAATTGAAGAAAATGAAAACGAATCTCTGAAAATAGCCCATATCCATCACATAACGAAGCCTTTGAATGTTTGGAAACAGCTATGAAATGGGTCAAACGGCAGAAGAGCGTTGATCCTATTCAACTAACGTATTTAAGAAGAATTAAAGATATGGCAGCATTAAAAAGAAAGTCTTCGTTGAAGCAAGCAACAATCAAAAGCTTTTTTGCTCAAATTATAATCTCTGGCGTTCAGAAAATGATAAAAAGAGAGAGAAAAAAAATTAACGATAAAAATCTAAACAATAATAATAATAAATAAATAAACAGTAAAAAAAAAAAAAAAAAAAAAAAAAAAAAAAATTAAACACGCCAGCACTAATGGTGGCTGCCAGTCCTAAGCTTAGATAACATGTGAATGTTTCAGTATAGTCAGAAACATCCCTTACAAGGAGAGGGTCCGAGGTTGGTCTCACCGAATGAGATGAACATTTGTGTATCATTAGAGTATAGTTAGTACATAAATATATGGGCGCCATAAAGCGCAACCCCCAAGGGGTCTTGAGAAAATAAGTCGCAAAGTTTAAGCTACAGTTCATAATCGGATAAATTTCCTTCTTTGATAAGCGGTTCAATAGCGCGATCGGTAGCACGCTGGATTTGAATTTTTTTGGCCCGGGTTCAAATCCGGCTCGGACTTGTTTTTCGGAACGAAAATTTTTATCAATCATTTTCGAACCGCAATTGAAAAAATGTGTATAATACAGTGAAACCCGCTTAAGAAGTTTCCCAAGGGAGTGGAGGGGAAAAACTTCTTAAACGGGAAATTAGCATTTTTTGAAAAAAATCAATAGTTTAAATATTGATATTCAGAAGAGGGTTTATTTTACCTTAGTACAATAATACAAAGAGTACTTTCTATAAAATTGAGTTTTCTTAAGAAATTTAAATTAGTTTGCACACTTAAAAAAATTAGCTAATAAAGTAAAAATACATAATTACCTTAGAAACTCTTTATTTAATCCAAGACAAGAAATTTCTCTTTAAGAGTGATTTGATATGTTTTTGCAAAAAAAAAAAAAAAAAAAAAAAAAAAAAAATTCGGTTATAGTTTTTAGCTTCTGTTTTTTTTTCGGCAACCTTTAATCAATAACTTTTCTTCCATAACTTCATATTTTCCTCTTTTCACATTTTTAATTTTACGAGATTTTTCAGAACAGTTTAAAATGAGATCTCGTTTTGCTAGAATTCCATTCAGAGTAGCCACTGGTATGTTCAACTTCTTTGCAATTTCAACTCCTGTTGTTTTGGCGTTACTATCAACTTCTTTCAAAATTTTGATTTTGTCTTCAATTGACAAGGCTTTCCTTGTAATTGCCTTGCCCGACATTTTTGGGGAAAAAAACAGAATTTTTTGTCCGTGTACTTTCTAACGAGAAAGCTTTGAAGTTATGCACTTTACACTAGTGATGGGCGATTCTCGAAAATTTACCAATCGAAAAAAAATCGTTATCGTAAAATACACAATCGATACAGTCATCGATTACTTTCGAGAATCTACAAAAATCGATTATTGAAATCATTGTTTTTACATATATATAAGGCAGATTTTATTCAATATAGGGTAACTGAAAACAGATGGAATAAAAAAACAACAAACCAAAGGGAAACTATAAAGGAGCCATAAGACTGGAAAAGTCTTGTAAGGGTGCCCCCTGGTTGAAAAAAGCTGAAAAAACGCGAGTAGCTATGAAGCGGTAAGGGGAGTTTAAGTATCAAAAATTAGAATTTTTCGGCAATTAGTACCAAAATGGCCAAAGAAATAAGAATCAAAAGCACCCCCTAGTGGCAAAAATATGAACTAAAGGATGATAAAAGGGATCAAAATTTTTTATTGATTTTTCTACGTCATTTGAGATTGGATCTTTAATTTCCCCATTTTTATAAAGTCTTCGACTGGAATACATTAAACGCACTCCCGCGGGGAGCAAAGTAGGAGGGAGGGGCAAGGAAAGTGCATAATATGAATAAGTGGTCACAGGACTTTCCAACGATATGGCACATGAGGGGTGTCGGCTAAATTTAGTAAAGTGCCCCCGCTCGGGGGCAAAGTAAGGGGAGGGGCGCGGGCGATATATAAAATGAAATAGTAGTCACAGAGCTTTCCAATGATATATCACATGAGGGGTGTCAGCAAAAGATAGAAAAGAGTCCCAACTCCCAGGATTCCAATTATCGTGCCCCCCCCCCCCCCCGAAATATACCCTACCCATCCTTCTCTTTGAAATTTTCATATATTAAAAATTATTTATCGGAGGGCTCCGTAAAAAAATCCGATCTAAAATGTTTAAAAACGCTACGATTTCAAAAAAGTTCGAAAAGTGCCTCTCTCGGGGCGCCAAATTAAGGAAGGAAGAAGAAAGGTTCATAATATGAAAGAGTAACTTTGCGATGATAACCGAAAACTTTCCGATGATAGATCAAATGACTGGTCCAAAAAAAGTTTGAAATCTACCCCTCCCACGTGGGTTCCCTCTTTTATCCTAGAATATACCCGGAAATCACGCAGCCCCACTTTTAAAATTTTATATTTAATAAATAATATTTATCGGAGAGCTCCATTAAAAAACCTCATTTAATGATATTTATTGTAGAAATCTCTACAATTAAAAAAAAAGTCACCCCCGCACCGCTCCCTCCCCGAACCCCTTCCGGAATTCAACTCTGGGAGGAGAAAGGTTCATAATATGAAAGAGTGGTGAAAGGACTTTCCGATGATATGTCAAGGAGAGGTTTGGTAAAAGTTTGAAAATTACCCGCCCCCCCTCCTCCCTTTGTGCACTCTCGCGCACCCCAGAATTCACTCACCTTCCTCTTTGAACTTTTTATATTTAATAAATAGTATTTATCTGAGTCTCCAGGTATGGGGCAGCATGGCAGAGTTAAAATAAAAGAAACATTGAAAATTCGTGGCAAAATGACACTAAATTTAACAGTAAAGTTTGAAACTAGGACTATACAGAACTGAATACATAAACCACTATGCTTCATAACCCACATCGGTTAATAGCAATAAAATGATAAGTGCTAGTTAAACTGATGGCATTGAGCTCACAGGTTATTAACACTAACTGTATATTATACTCTTATTTCAAAGAATAATGTCCCTCAAATAATAAATGAAGGGAAATATCCCCCGTTTGCCCCTTTTATACTTAACCAATGAACCTCCAAATCTAATCAGGGAAACTCCTTAACTATAATAAATCACTATATCAAATTTGAAGCAAATCAGATAATTCTGCATGAAAAAAAGGAACATATCGCTAAATTAAGGGTGGTCTAACCCCTTTAACCCTTTTATACTTAACTAATGAACCTCCAAATCTAATCAGGAAAGCTCCTTATCAGAACAAACATGGAAAAAAAAATTCAAGTAAATTGAATAATTCTCCATGAAAATCCATTTATCTAAATTAAGGGGACTTGCCCCCTTTTCGCCCTTGTATACTTAACCAATGAACCTCCAAATCTAATGAAGGAAGCGCCATATCCGAATAAATCTGTATATTAAATTTGAAGCAAATCCAATAATTCTGCATGAAAAACCCTTTTATCTAAATTAAGGGGAGACTAGCCCCTCCCCTTTATACTTAACCCATAAACCTCCAAATCTAATCAAGGTAGAGCTTCTTAACATAATAAACCGGTATCCCAAATTTGGAGCAAATCAAATAATTCTGCATGAAAAACCCATTTATCCAAATTAAGGAGGTGGTCTACCCCCTTTCCCCCCTTTATACTTAACTAATGAACCTCCAAGTTTAATCAGAGAAGCTCCTTAACATAATAAACCGGTATACCAAATTTGGAACAAATCGAGTAATTCTGCATGAAAAACCCATTTATCTAAATTAAGTGGGGGACCAGCCCCCCTTCTCCCCCTTTATCCTTAACCAATGAACTTCCCAGTTTAATCAGGGAAGCTCCTTAACATAATAAACCGGTATACCAAATTTGGAGCAAATCAAATAATTCTGCATGAAAAGCCCATTTATCTAAATTAAGGGGGGACCAGCCCCCCTTCTCCCCCTTTATACTTAACCCGTAAACCTCCAAATCTAATCAAGGCAACTTCTTAACGTAATAAACCGGTATACCAAATTTGGAACAAATCGAATAATTCTGCATGAAAAACCCGTTTATCTAAATTAAGGGGGGGCGGACCAGCCCCCCTTCTCCCCCTTTATCCTTAACCAATGAACTTCCAAGTTTAATCAGGGAAGCTCCTTAACATAATAAACCGGTATACCAAATTATGAGCAAATCAAATAATTCTGCATGAAAAGCCCATTTATTTAAATTAAGGGGGGGGGGGTCTAGCCCCCTTCTCCCCCTTTATACTTAACCCGTAAACCTCCAAATCTAATCAAGGCAACTTCTTAACATAATGAACCGGTATACCAAATTTGGAGCAAATCGAATAATTCTGCATGAAAAACCCATTTATCTAAATTAAGGAGGGGGTCTATCCCCCTTTCCCCCCTTCATACTTAACTAATGAACCTCCAAGTTTAATCAGGGAAGCTCCTTAACATAATAAACCGGTATACGAAATTTGGAGCAAATCGAAGAATTCTGCATGAAAAACCTATTTATCTAAATTAAGGATGGGGTGGGGACCAGCCCCCCTTCTCTCCCTTTATCCTTAACCAATGAACCGTCAAAACTAAACAGCGGAACGCCTTATCAGAATGAACATAAAAAAATTGAAGCAAATCGTACATTTTAATCAAGAGTTATCGCGTTACGTACATACATACGTACGTACGTACGTACAGTACATGCATACACACAGAACCGACGGGTACATTAGCTCTCAGGCTTAGATAGCCTGTGAGCTAAAAAGAGATTGGATAAGCAGATGGACTCCTTTGAGAAATTATGACTTAAACCAGAAATGCGGTAAATTTGACTCTGAAAGCTTCATTTCCATCTCGGATTTCGGCAAATCTCATCTCGATGATATTTCCAGCATTTCGACGCTTCCAGATGGCAAGCTGCTCGATGGTTGGTGCTCTCGCGGTTTTAAACCTTTCGGGATGGGAAGTCTCTCGAGATTTTCCTCTCGCCCTTTTCAACCTTTCCCGATGGGAAGCCTCTCGCTTGTTACTCTCGTCCTTTTCGAAATCTCCCAATGAAAAGCCTTTCGAGGATTTCTCTCGCGCTTTTCAACATTTCGTTATGAGAAGCTTTTCGAGGATTTCTCTCGTCCTCGGCAGAGAAGAAAAGTAAGAAAATTTATCGAGAGTACCAAGGGATGAGATAGAGAAAAAGGCATGACAATGAGCTGTGAAATGAAGCTTTAATTTTCAAAGTTTCTCTTATTTTAGCCCTACCAAGATGTCACATACCTGGAACCCTCCGACAAAAATTATTTATTAAATATAAAATTTTCAAAGAGGAAGGTGGGTCGGGTGATTTCGAGGGAGGAGGACGTGAGAGTGGACTCATTGGGTGCAATTTTAAAAATTTTACCGAACCCTTCCTGTGGCATATAATCGAAAAGCCCTTTGACCACTTCTTCATACTAGGAACCTTTCTTCGCTCAAAGGGGGGTGGGGAAGGGGCGAACAAATTTTTAAAACCGTAGCCGATTTCTATAATAAATTTAAATATCACTTTAAATATGGGTTTTTTATGCAGTCTTCCGGTAAATATTATTTATTGAACATAAAAGTTTTAAAGTGGCGGCTGTGTGAATTCTGGGGTGAAAGAGTGGGCCCACGGGGGGAGAGAGGGGGAGCAATTTTCAAACTTTTTTTGGACCAGTCATGTGATATGTCATCGGTAAGCTCTCGGATGACTCTTTCATATTATGAGACTTTCTTCCTCCCCTCCCAATTTGGCCCCACTGCGAGGGTGGTTTTTTCTGCTTTTATCATTTTATATCGGATTTTTTTATGGAGCCCTCTGCTAAATATTATTTATAATATATGAAATTTCAGGACACTTTTCCAAATTTAGCCAAGACCCCTCATGTGACATATCGTTAGAAAGGTTTGTGACTACTTATTAGTGCTATGCACTTCCGGTGGCCGCCCCCCTCCACTTTGCCCCCCCCCCGGAGGACACTTTTCCAAATTTAGTCAGTACCCCTCTTATGGGATATCGTTGAAAAGGTCTGTGACTACTTATTGATGTTATGCACTTCCGGTGACAGTCCCCCCACTCTTTGCCCCCCCTGGGGGACACTTTTTCAAATTTAGTCAAGACCCATCGTGTGAGATATCGTTGGAAAGGTCTGTGACTACTTATTGATGTTATGTACCTACGGTGTCCCCACCACCACTTTGCCCCCCCCCCCGGGGGCACTTTTCCAAATTTAGCCAACACCCCTCATGTGAGATATCGTTGGAAAGGTCTGTGACTATTTATTGATGTTATGCACCTCCGGTGACAGTCTCCCCCAATTTGCCCCTCCCGGGGGACACTTTTTCAAATTTAGCCAAGACCCCTCATGTGAGATATCGTTGGAAAGGTCTGTGACTACTTATTGATGTTATGCTCCTCCGGTGTCCATCCCCCCCATTTTGAACCCCACCCCCCGGGGGGACACTTTTCCAAATTTAGCCAAGACCCCACATGTGAGATATCGTTGGAAAGGTCTGTGACTACTTATTGATGTAATGCACCTCCGGTGACCGCCCCCCCCACTTTTCCCCCACGGGGGTGTTTTTCTAAATTTAGCCGAGACCCCTCATGTGACATATTGTTGGAAAGGCTTATGACCACTTACTCATGTTATCCACCTCCCGCACCCCTCCCCCCTTTCCCCCCCACGGGGAGGGCATTTTTATAAATTCAGATCCAGACTTCTCATGTGACATATGATTGGAAAGGCCTAAAGACCTGTGACGACTTAATCATATTATGCAGCTGCTGCGCCCCTCCGCTCGCTTTGACCCCTCCCCCAAGAGATCTGGTCCGATGTTCATTCGTTTCGATATTATATTTTTTACAAGATTTTGTAGTGCGTGCACACCACACCCGCCTGCTATCATATATCAGTGCCGTATATAGCGGGTAACCTGTTCGTGATTTCATATTACAAGATTACGTATAAATTAGGGGCCCCGATTAAAGGAGGGGCCCGCTAGCGGTCGAAGTCACCTAGTCTTTATTAACATTGACTCATTCCAGTTCACCCGCAGACGATTCTTGATAAATGTATGACGTATATAATACATAATATATGATTTATAAAAGAAATTTGCAAACTGTAGTCATCGAGAAAAAATTTATACAATCGAAAAATATCGAGATGTCCATACAATCGAGAAAATCGAGAAAAACATCTCGTTATCGCCCATCACTACTTTACACTGACTTAAAAACTGCGAAATGAATAAAACAAACGCAGATTTGGTACATTCCACTTATGGAATATGGTGGTGGGAAAGAATCTGTTGTAACTATTGAATTGAAAGAACCACCCATCGGTATTGCGGAGCAATTCCCTTTTCTCTTATCAGTCACTATTGTTACAGTGACGAGACGAGAGGCCCATCCTCTACCCACATTCCATTTCCATCAAACACGTTAAACAGATTTTAAGGTGAAATAGAGGTGACCACATCTGCTATCAGTCCTAAACATTGACCTTTTTGAATAGCGAAGAATAATAAAGAAAGAGATTTCAGCACAGAAAATAAAATAATAATCAAAAAGACAAAATAAACGAGCTTTGAAAGTAAAAATGGAAGGAAAAATAAAACTTTTTAAGCGGGAAAGAGTTTCGAACAAAACTTCTTAAACGAGTTATTTTAGTGTTGTAAGAATAAAAGAAAAATGGGAATCGAAAATATAAACTTCTTAAACGGGAAAACTTCTTAAGCGGGAACTTCTTAAACGGGTTTTACTGTAATTGGAATTTACGAAAAATATGAATTAAATGTATGTTTTGTAGCTTATAAGTACTTAAAAAAAAAATAAAAAACGATTTTGCAAGTTTAAATATATGATGAAAAATAAAAAAAAAAAACAAAAAAAAAAAAAAAAAAAAAAAAAAAAAAAAAACCGCATATTTATATATCTATGGGTCAGGAATTTTTTGTTGTTACTTAAAATTATTTACAGTTATTTCAATGAATATCAACAATTTTTAATAGAGAAATAAATTAAAATAAGTGAACAAATATATTATTTTCATTTTGTTTCCTCATTCAAATACTTCAAATATTTGATGGTTTATTAAAAATATGCTTTTATATTTTTAATATGATTTTTTAAGTCTGGGACTCTTGATTTTTAATTCGAATAAGTGTCTACGTAGTAATTTCTTTTGGAAATCAATTTTTATTTCTTGTTTAATATTTTTATATAATGCAGTTTAATTATATAAATACAATTTTAAGTGCGAATCTTTGCATGTTTATGTATTTAATGAAAAGTAAAGATAAAATAAATAAATAATAATAATAACAAACTAAAAAAAAGTCAACTGGAACTTTATAGACCATAAAATTAAGCTAATTTTAAAATTTATTTACTGTTATTTGCATAAATAAACTACTATTTTTCACAGTGAAATAAATGTATGGTTTTTTACCAACTCGCTTTTTAAGTTTTGAATTTTTTAAATCTTGGATTCTTATGATTATAGTTAGAATAACTGTCTTTGTGCTTGAAAATAAGTTCTAAAAAGATATTGAATGGCTGAAAATAGTTATTATGTAGGTAATGGTTACAAAACAAAAAATCCGAAAAAAAAAGTCATATTAAGAATTTTAAAAAGGGTATTAAAAAAATCATCAAATATTCGAAATACTTTCGTATAGAAGCAAAATTAAAATAATATAATTATTCACGCATTTATATCACGTGTATTAATTAATTTCTCTGCAAAAAATAGTAGATTATTCTTTGAAATAACTGTAAATAATTTTAAATAACAACAAAAAATTTCTGGTCTATAGACATAAATATGTGTTTTTTTTAAAAGCACTTTTATATGCTGCAAAACATACATTTCATTCATATTTTTCGTAAATTTCAATTATTATGCATATTTTTTTCAATTGCGGTTCGACAATGATTGATAAAAATTTTCGTTCCGAAAAACAAGTCCTAGCCGGATTTGAACCCGGGCCGAAAAAATTGAAATCCAGCATGCTGCCGATCGCGCTACTGAACTGCTTGCCGGAGAAGGAAATTTATCCGCTTATGAACTGTAGCTTAAATTTTGCGACTTATTTTCTCAAGACCCCCTGGGGGTTGCGCTTTATGGCGTTCATATAGTTATACACAAACTATACTCTATCGATACACAAATGTTCATCGCATTCGGTGAAACCAACCTCGGACCCTCTCCTCTGTCCATCTTGTTGAGAGATGTTACGAAATGTAATCTCCAAATGAAGGCTATAAAATAATTCATACTCAGTAAATTACTTTCATCTATCAACATGATTCATAAAAGCAATTATGAAAGAACTTGTTATTCAAAACAAGGAAGTTTAAGATTATAAATAAGTACTTTATATAAACATTTTATCGCATATTCAAGAAATTAAGACATTTGAACAATCAATAAACTAAATTGTTTAAGTGACTATAAATATGAATAATGTAATATTAAGATTAATGATACTAATATCCTGTTTTTGATTTCAATAATGAATAATATATGTTTTTTGCATTTACTTGTATTCCAGACTCTCAAAAGGAGAGATGCGGCGATATTATGCTGCAATTGTAACTCATTAAAATTGGGTTTCTTTCTTTAATGTTTAAATCTACATTTTTATACAAGTCACAAAAAGAAATTGCACGTGCTCAAAAAACAACATAGAATTTTATAGCATTAGCAGAGAATCAGAATGCGAAATGACTTGACTTTCCAGATTATAGTACCCTGATGACGGATTCCAGATAAAGACGGATATAAAACATACACACAAGGTAAGCTAATTTTCTCTTACCTATGCTTTTATGATTGAGATACGAATAAATAATAAACTGTGAGGAACAATGAATTTCGCGCAAACACTTGGTTGGATAAGTTGAAATACGTCTAACACCTTTATTCGAACTTTTGCCTATCCGAACTAGGGTCGGTTCCGACTTGTTCGGTTAATCGGCGCTCTACTGTATTTGTAAACTTTAAATGATACGTGATTTATAGAAAATGTAGTAACAATTATAGAGTTTTAGAAATAAACTTCCGCCATATTTGGAATTTTCCAATTCTTTATTTAACAAATTAGTCCTGAAAAAAAAAAATCAAATGAAATAAATCAAAAAATGAATCACTTGCTTCTTAAAATGCAACGTTCATGATAAACAAAATGCACTTAAATTGATAAAATAAATTACCTCTTTCTAGAGACATTTTTTTTTTTTTAATCATGCTTTGTTTATGTAACAGCATAATGTTGTCAGGCTGGATTGATTTAAGATTTGTTTTGAATTTGATTTTTTTAAAGAATGAAGTAGATCTTCAGAACTGATTGTGCAAAAGGGAAAAAATAATGAAAACAAATAGATTTTCGTTTTAAGCAAATGAAACATTATTTTTCTATGGTCTCTTATTTTATTGGAATATTGGTATATATTCTACTTTTTAATTTGGGATATTATTAGTCTTCTTAAACAGTTGTCTAACTTTCTGAATATATTTGCATTTCATTAGTATCCCAGTTTTAATTTATTCTTTTATAATCCTCTAAGGGCAACTGGAATGTCTAGTAAGTTTCAATTAAGGCTATTCTTCTTAAAGAATAAAATTCAGATATAATAAGTTTTATTACAAAACTGCTTGAAAAGATTTACATTAACTAAAACATATTATGTTTTATAAGAAAAATAAATGTAAAAAATTACTTTCTTATAAAAAAAAAGATCTTTTGTTATAATGAATTTCATTTTTAGTGATGATTATAATTTAAACCCAATGTCTTTATATGACATTAAATTTTGTAATAAATCGACATTATAGAAGATATAATATTGAAATGAGTCAAGAAAAGCAATATTCCCAGTACATATGATGATGTGTAATTTCCGTACTATTGTAATAAAAAAGTTTCATTGTAAGAAATTAAGAAAAATCAACAACCCTCAAATATTTATCGACCTGTAATGAGCTAACATACAGGCAAGCTTTTGGCTATATGTGGATAAATTTGAAAAAAAAAAAAATAGAAATTTTTGTTAAATACCAGGCTTATATTATTTTTAAAGTTTAAATGATACGCTATTTAGAGAAAGTGTAATAGTAATTATAGAGTTTAAGAAATAAACTCCCGCCTTCTTTGGAATTTTCCAATCTTTACTTAACAAATTCGTGCTGATACAAAAAATTAAGGGTGCATTGGACATTCAAAATCCCGAAATTCAACTAAAAAATGTTTTTTTTTTTTTTTTTTTTTTTTTTTTTTTTTTTAGTTTGGAGAATTTTAAAACTAGATACTCTGTTTTATCTGATGCAAAAAGATTTTTTCAATTCTGACGTGTCTTCGCAGAGATATAAACCTTTACGTATTTGTAAAAACTGTATATATTTATACAGTTTTTCTAGGTAGATTTTGTAAGAAAAACTACTTATTTTTACTTAAAATGTTGATTTCTCAAAACTGAAATCTTCTCACATTTCTAACTTTTCAAATGTTCCACGCGCTTTCCTAATTATCAGATTCTTTTGAAATTTATACTGCATGTCATCTATACAATGCTACACCTATACAATGCTAAATGTTAGCATAAAAAGTTGCATTTTGGGGTATTTTAGTGTTGAAATTTATATACGTATGAAAATATATACCTACTTTTTTTTTTTTTTTTTTTTTTTAGAAAAACAAAGCATATTTTAAAAACTATTTTCCCTGCTTTTTAACATTCAGAGAACTTTTATACTTCATGCAAACTTCCATTGTAATATATAATATGTATCTCATAAATAAATATGGTCTTTTTTTATGCAAAAGAAATGCGCATTGGATATTTTAAAATATGACAACTAGTCGTTATTTAAAAATTTTTAATATTGAATAATTTAAAAACTTTTTATTATTTTAATACCAAAATCTGAATTATTTATATTACCACTATTTGAGCTTGCCATTAAGTCTTCCAATTTTCAAATGAATCTATTGAAAATTGAAAGATTGGATTTCTAATGTCCACTAACTGAAATAAATGAATCAATAAGTCGCCTGCTTCTTAAAATGCAATGTTGAAGTATTATTCACGGGAAAAAAATGCATTCAAGTTGATAAAATAAATTACTGTTTTTTGGAGCCACATCTTTAAAAATCATGTTTTGTTTATGTAAGAGCATAATTTTGTTAGACTGTTAGATTTAATGTTTGTCTTAATTTCAATTTTATTTAAAGAATACAGAAGATTTTTATAATTTATTATAGAAAAGTAAAAAAAAAAAAAAAAAAAAATGATAATGAAAACAAATAGATTTTTCTTTTAAGCAGATGAAAGATTATTTTCCTTTTGCCAATTGTTTTATTGGAATATCGATATCTTTCTGCTTTTTAATTTGGAATATTATTAGTTTTCTCAAATTATTTTCTAACTTTTTGAATAAACATTTAATAAAAATAAATAAATAATGAAAACAAATAGATTTTTCTTTTAAGCAGATGAAAGATTATTTTTCTGTGATCTGTTGTTTTATTAGAATATTGATATATATTTTATTAGCTTTTTAATTTGGAATATTATTAGTCTTCTCGAACTGTTTTCTAACTTTTTGAATAAACATTTAATAAAAATAAATAAATAATGAAAACAAATGGATTTTCCTTTTAAGCAGATGAAAGATTATTTTTCTGTGATCTGTTGTTTTATTAGAATATCGATATCTATTCTGCTTTTTAATTTGGAATATTATTAGTCTTCTCAAACTATTTTCTAACTTTTTGAATAAACATTTAATAAAAGTAAATAAATAATGAAAACAAGCAGATTTTCCTTTTAAGCAGATGAAAGATTATTTTTCTGTGATCTGTTGTTTTATTAGAATATTGATATATATTCTGCTTTTTAATTTGGAATACTATTAGTCTTCTCGAACTATTTTCTAACTTTTTGAATACATTTACATTTCATTAATTTCCCGGTTTTAAATTATTCTTTTAGAGTGCCCCAAGGGCAACTGAAATGTCTAGTTAATTTCAATTAAGGAGGGTATTCTTCTTTAAGTAGAAAATTTATGTTACGTGGCTTAATTTGATGTTTTACAAGAAGGATATTGCTTGTTAAGATATAAATTAACTATGAATTATATTTCCTAAGAAAATTAAATGTGAAACATAATTTTCTAACATGATCTGTTTTTATAATTAATTTCATGTTTAATGATTAGTTATGATTTAAACTGAGGGCTCAAAATATACCGGAACAAACCGAAACGATATTCCTTTTCGTGAAATCATGGTAAATATCGTTCTGGTTCGTGCAATTATTAAAACGTATTATTACTCACGAATTGAGAATTTCAAACTGAGTGAAAAAATGCCGAAGCCGGCACACTCGAACCCAGATCTTTGGCTTTACCAATCCGTATGATTGTGTTAAAAATAATAGTATATTAGATGTAAATTTCCAACTGGGCGAAAAATGTCCGAACCAGGATTCGAACCCGGGACCTCCTGGCTGAAGCCGCCAGTGCTCTGCCATCTGAGCTATCCCGGACGATTCTGGTCGAACTTTTTCGCCCAGCAAACCTTGAAGATTACAGCATCTGGTCTGAAACCTGGTTCAGCTCAACAGAATAAATCTCAGGTAATGGAACTCCAGAAATCGCTGGATACGAAATTACACTAGATTAATTTTAACACAATCAGCCAGGAGGTCCCGGGTTCGAATCCTGGTTCGGACATTTTTCGCCCAGTTGGAAGTTTACATCTAATATGATTTGTTTACCAATTAGAATAATTGTGTTAAAATTAATCTAATAGTATTTATTAGATTGAATTTTTAAAATTGTTTTTATATGGTTAGATATAAATTTGTCTATATATTTTCAAAAAAAGTAGTCAACAATAATTTCGAAATAGTTTTCCGTTTCATGGAAATTTTCCTTTCGAGCCCTGTTTGAACGCAACGTCCTTATATAGTTGATCAAATTGAATAATGAAACGACATTATAATTAGATTTAAGGGGACAAGGGACCTTCAAACTTATTGTTTTATTTTTTTAAATTGCGCCTTAAATACTATTAAAAGACACACTATATGAATTATGGCATATACTTATCACACAAGAAATTAAAAAATATATTTTTTGGGGAGAAATATAAGGAATTTTCCTGAATATTTTAAGCCTTATTAAGAACTTTCAAAATGTTCCAACCTCGCTCCATATCAATTAAAATACCCAATTTTTTAAATTCTAGTTTGGATTACGTATACAAATAAAACTGTGCATAGTTTTTGAAACTAAATATAATTGGAAAAGTTAAAGGTACTTAATTGCAGAAATAGGATGCAAAAATGCTGAAAATTCCATAAAATTTAGATTTTTTTTTTCTTACATTTATATTCAAATATATACAATTCAATGCATAGTTGTATTTGTATGTGTAAACCAAACTGTCATAAAAAATATTGGGGATTTTAATTGATATGGAGTGAGGTTGGGACATTTTGAAAGTTCTTGATAACGTTTAAAATATTCAGGAAAAATTCCTTATATTTCTCAAAAAATTCTTTGTTTAATTTTTTGTGTGATAAATATATGCATTAATTCATATAGTGTGCCCTTGAAGAGTATTTAAGGTGCAATTTAAAAAATAAAAATAAAAAAATGAGTTTGAAGGTCCCTTGTCCCCTTAATGAAATAACTAAACAAAAAACAAGGCAAACAATGAATATTCCCAATACATATAATGACGTATAATTTCTCTAGTTTTCTTAGAAATAGTTTTATTTTAAGAAATTACAGTTTTAAAAGGAAAAAACCCCTCTCCTATAGGCAAGTTTCATAATCTTTTCGAATTACAAAATGCAAGTTTTTTGTTAGTATTGGCTTGAAAGCAATTTTACAATAAATAAATAAGTAAATAAATAAACAAATAAATAAATTAAATTAAACAGCAACAACAACAAAAAATCAATAAAAAGCACGTATACGGATACTGTTTGTAAAATTTAAATGATACTAGATGTACCAGACAAAATAATAACAATTAAAGATATTCAGGGTTAATTTTAGTTTATCTTTAGAAATTTCCAATTGTTTACAGAGTAAAACATGTGAAAACGGAAAGTAAAAAATAAGTAAAAAAATATATGCAACGTGTTTCGTTTGATGTTGTATAAGAATATTGTTTGTTAAGTTAGTATTGTTAGTACGGTATTTATAGTTAATTAAATATACTATAAATTATGTTTCAGAAGAAAATTAAATAAGAAACTTTATTTCCAATAACATGATCAATTTTTATAATTAATTTCATTTTTTAATAATTAGTTATGATTTAAACTTAACTTCCTTATCTAGATGATTAAATCCATAAATCAAATAAATTAATAAAATCAATAATTCACTTTTTGAATTTAAATTACATTGAAATATTCAGTCTAAATAAAAAAGCACACAAATAATAAAATAAATCACTGCTCTCTAGAGACACATTCTTTGGAAATCCTGCTTTGTTTATATAAAAGCATAAGCTTGTAATAATTAACTTGATTTAACATTTGTTTTAAGCTTGCTTAATTTTATTTTTTAAATACAGTAGAACCTCGATTATATGAAGTAACTGGGATCGAGCATCTTTCGGAAAATCGAAATTTTCGGCTAATCGAGAATGCTTCAATTTTAAGATTAAGGAGAAATATGTGCACTATTTCTTATTATGGTAACAAGTGCTTAATAAAAATAACGCAATAGAAAAATAGAAACAAAAAAAAAAAAAAAATACCTGAATTTTAATTTTGAAATTAAGTACCTTTTACATATTTCACAAGGGTTTGAAATAACGTTTTGTTTGTCGCAGTTTCGATTGCCTTTGCTTTGAAGCTCTATCACGAAGTTTTTTTAATATTATCCGTTTACCAGTATTACAGTCTTTCTGCTGCTCCAGCCATGCCAAACCTTTTACAAAACATTCAACAGCTTCAGAATTGCTAATGTGCTGTTCCACTCCGCAGATCGGGAATGAACACGGGAACTCAAGCTAAATTCCAATCTAATCAAGTTATGGGAACTCAAGTTAAATTCCAATCTAATCAGTTACGGGAACTCAAGTTAAATTCAAAGGAATTCTAAGAAAGGGGATCAATAATATTTATATGCACTCGTGGTTCGGAAAGGACCGCTTGCAGGCGAGGAATATGATAGTTAAAAAAAAAAAAAAAAAAAAAAAAAATTCAAAATGGATTTTGCACACAAGAAATGTGACTGAAAAAAAAAAAAAAAAAAAAAAAGATTTCGGTTAATCGAGATTTTCGGATAAAAGAAGTTCTACTGTACAGATTCACACACACACACACACAAAAAAAACAAAGAGCAAAAAAAAAAAAAAAAAAAAAAAAAAAAAGAAAGAAAGAAAGAAAGAAAGAAAACAAAAGATGTTTTTTAAAGTCGACGAAAATTTATTTTTTCGTGGCGTTTTTGCTTTATTGGAATACTGATATTTGTTCTGTTTTGTAATTTGGAGTATTATTTGTCTTCTGCAACTATTTTCTAACTTTGCGAATATATTTGCATTTCGTTAGTGGTCAAGTTTTAATTTATTGCACAGCTGAAATATTGAGTCTGTTATATTGTCTTTCCTATATACTGTCTGTCCTATTTAAGATGAGGTCATATTATTTCCGTATTTCTGAATTTAATATATATAATCGTAATAAATTTTGTATTTATGGATTTTTGCATCAAAGTGCAACAGCTATTGTACAACTATCAGAATATTTATAAAACTAGTTATAGTACGAACGCACCTCATTTGCCACAATTGACGTTCTATTTCCGACTTGTTTTGAAGTATCATGCAGGCAAGCTTTTGTCTACATGTAGGTAATTTTAAGAAGAAAAAAGACGTAGTAAAATTTTGTTAAATACAGTGAAACCTCCCTGTGCGACCAGCTCCATTAAGCGACCACCTCCCTGAACGACCATTTTTTCATGGAACGAAATTTTTCCCCATATGCTCAATACTAATTTTACCTCCATTCAGAGACCATCCCAGTTGAACTCCCTCCATGAGCGACCCATTTCTTTGAAGAAAATGAAACAAATTCCGTTTTTTTTTTCTGGTCGCTTGAAGAAAATTATTTATTAGAAAAAGAATTCCGGAAAGTGCATTATTCATCAAATTTCTAACTTAAGTTTAGATTTTTTTTATTATTATTATTCCGGTAACTTTTAAGTGTTTAAACCTCTTTGTGCTTTTTTAGGCAATGTATTTAACTCTGATGACAAATTAAGAATGACGTCAATAAACTCCCCTGCCCTATTCTATCAGGAAACTCTCAAAGAAATAGATAAATTAATGAAATCGTCATTATTTGTTCCCTTCCAAAAAAAAAAAAGAAAAAAGAAAAAAGCAATTTAACAAATTACAACGACCATTTGGAAAATGATTTTTTCAAAGACTAACATTTAAGACACAAAAAATCGCACGGAGTTGATCATACATTACGTACTCCATGAATTAAACATTAATAGTGTTACTACACGCAAAAATTGCAAGCGACAAAAATCGCCTGCGACTCGTCAGATTTCCTGAAACTTATGTATTATCCACTTGAAACTTACGTATTATCCAAGCATTTCATTGGCTGTTCGGGAAAAGTCTTTTCCATCGCCAAGAAATCTGACGACCCATTTTAAATGAAATTTCATTCTTAAACTTCTAAAAGTCCCACAACATTACTTTTTACACCGTCGTATAGAGAAAAAAATGTACTTTTAAATGCAATTTGTTTGAAAGCTATGTATCTCAATTTGTTTCTGAGTTATTAATTTTTTTTGTAGTTTTTGTTACTTTTTTGTCATAGTGTCAACAGAAGTATCCATCTCTGTTGAAAGTAAAGGGAAATACAGATTACTGTATAGACCAATCAGAAAACAAATAAAATGCGGATTCAACCAATAGAACGGTTCGGATATGTTTTTGATTTCCTTCCCTGACAGAGAACAATAACCATTTTTTCAAATGGTTAAAAAAACAAAAAAAAAACCATTTATTTACTGAACTTTGAAAGGACTTGGAAATAAAAGCTATAAAAGACAAAACCGTAAAATCAAAGCAAACGTCAATATATTCATTTTTTAAACTCTGCAGTAATTAACTTATGTAATTAACTTATGTTTTGATACTTCAATTTTCATATTTTTCACTAAAGTGAAAAATAAATTTTAGTAACATTAATTGTTACCTTTTTTTTCAACAATTAAAATCTAGATTGAAACATGACCTCCATTAAGAGACCACCTCTCGGAGCGACCAATTATTATTGGAACGGAACGTGGTCGCTTTAGGGAGGTTTTACTGTATTATGCTTATATTTCTACTAATATTTGTAGAATTTAAATGATACCAGATTTACAGAACATGTAATAACAATTAAAGGATTTAAGAAGTGAACTTTCGCTGCATGTAGAACTTTCCAATTATTTATTTTAAAAAATTCGTTCTGATACAAAGAGTCTGTCAAATAAATAAATCAGTTTCTGTCAAATAAATAAATCAGTAAATCATCTGCTTCTAAAAATTCAATGTTGAAGTATTATTCACATTAAAACAACAACAACAACAAAACACACTCAAATTTATAAAATAAATTACAGCTTTCTAGAGACACGTTCTTTGAAAATCAGGCTTTTTTTAATGAAAAATATAATGTTGTTAGGCTGGCTTGATTTAATATTTATTTTGAGTTTAATTTTCCTAAAAGAATGCAGAATATATTTTTTCTATGGTCTTTTGCTTTATTGGGATATTGATATCGATTCTACTTTTAAATTTGCAATATTATTAGTCTCTTCAAACTGCTCTCCAATTTTTTAAATACATTTGCATTTCATTAGTGGACAAATTTTAATTTATTTTTTTAGAGTTCCCCAAGGGCAACTGAAATGTCTAGCGAGTTTCAATTAAGTTTATTCTATTTTAAGTAGAAAAGTTATGCTGTTTCATTTGATATCTTATAAGAATATTGCTTATTAACATGCACATTAACTATAAATTATGGATCATAAGAAAAATAAATGTGAAACATTACTTCCTTCATAACATGACCTATTCTTATAATTAATTTCATCCTTTATTGATTAGTTATTATTTAAACTCGACGTTCTTGTATAGCTAGTTTAAACTGAATAATAAATCGGCAGTATATAAAATTTATTGAAATAACTTAAACAAAAAATACAATATTCACATTATTTATAATGGCATATAATTTCTGTAAGTATTCTTATAATAAAGTTTTTATTTTAAGTGGATTTTTTTTTTGAATACTTAAGTTTGCTAATCTTTTCGAGTTACAAAATGCCAGCTTTGGATAGTATTGGCTTGTGAGAAATTGTATAAATAAAAAAGAAAAGTGCCCAGCTAAACTGATGGCATTGAGCTCACAGGCTATTCACACTAACTGTATATTATACTCTTATTTTAGAATAATGCCCCTTAAAAAAATAAGTGAAGGGGGTTTAACCCCCGTTTTTTCCTTTATACTTAACCAATGAACCTCCAAATCTAATCAGGGAAGCTGCTTAACATAATAAACCGGTATATCAAATTTGGGGCAAATCGAATAATCCTTCAAAAACCCCCCATTTATCTGAATTAAAGGGGGGTGGGCTAACCCCCCTTTTCCCCTTTATCCTTAACCAATGGACCCCCAAAACTAATCAGGGAAGTTCCTTAACATAATAAACCGGTATACCAAATTCGGAGCAAATCGAATAATTCTGCATGAAAAACCCATTTATCTGAATTAAAGGGGGGTGGACTAACCCCCTTTTCCCCTTTATCCTTAACCAATGGACACCCAAAACTAATAAGGGAAGTTCCTTAACATAATAAACCGGTATACCAAATTCGGAGCAAATCGAATAATTCTGCATGAAAAACCCATTTATCTGAATCAAGGGGGGAGGGGTGGACTAGCCCCCCTTTTCACCCTTTATCCTTAACCAATGAACCCCCCAAAACTAATCAGGGAAGCGCCTTATCAGAATGAAACTAGAAAACAAGTGGGTAAGTGTGATCACAGATCGCACAGAGGGTTTCGTTTAATATTCCTTTCAAAACACTTTATCCTTTTGAAAATTCTGTTAGTTCCACATTTCGCAATCAGGGGCGCACTCTATTCTAAACAAATCTCAATCTGAACGAAACTCCGTTTTACATACTATCTGTAGATATATTAGTAGAGGGGATTGTTCCCATAGCACCCGAGATAAGTAGGCGCTCTGGTATTAAAAAGTGGAACTAAAATATGTAAGGCTATGGTGCATAACATGAAAGAATGGTCGAAGGAGTGTCGGCAAAAGTTGGAAAAGTGCTCCCCGCGTGAAAAGGGCTGGGGTTAGAAAAATTGCTTATAATACACAAGTTAGAGCCCGGAGGAGTAAATAATATAAGACTTTTTGAAAAGTTTATGATTTGTCGTGTAGTCTGAGGTATTCAGTCGAGAAGTCTGAGGTCGTATGCAAAAATTGATGTCTCCAACTTAATTAAGGTCTCTCTTAGAAAAAATTCCTTAAAATGCATGAGTGGTAGCTCAAAGGGTTAAACGTAAGACATTTTCAAGATTTTATGATTTGTCGCCTGGCCTCAGGTGTTCTGCTATAAGTATGCAAAATTTCAAATCTCCAATTTAATAAGGGGCTCAGTTAGAAAGAATTGCTTAAAATACGCATGTGGGAGCCCAAAGGGTTAAATGTACGACTTTGTCAAAATTTTATGATTTGTCGCATGATGGTGTTCTGCTATAAGTATGCAAAATTTCACACATCCAACCTAAATATGGTCTCACTTAGAAAGAATTGTTTAAAATACATATGTGGGAGCCCAAAGGGTTAAATGTACGACTTTTTCAAAATTTCATGGTTTGTCATTTGATATGAGGTGTTCAGCTATAAGTATGGAAAATTTCACGCCTCCAACCTCAAGAAGACCACTTAGAAAGAATTGTTTAAAATACACATGTGGGAGCCCAAAGGGTTAAATGTACGACTTTTTGAAAATTTTATGAGTTGTCGTTTGATGTGAGGTGTTCAGCTATAAGTATGCAAAATTTCACGCCTCCAACCTAATTAGGGGCTCACTTTGAAAGAATTGTTTAAAATACACATGGGGGAGCCCAAAGGGTTAAATGTACAACTTTTTCAAAATTTTATGATTTGTCGTTTGATGTGAGGTGTTCAGCTATAAGTATGCAAAATTTCACTTCTCCAACCTAATTAGGGGCTCACTTAAAAAGAATTGTTTAAAATACACATGTGGGATCCCAAAGGGTTAAATGTACGACTTTTTCAAAATTTTATAGTTTGTCGTTTGATCTGAGGTATTCAGCTATAAGTATGTAAAATTTCACGCCCCTTACCTAATTAGGGGCTCACTTAGAAAGGATTGTTTAAAATACGCATGTGAGACCCCAAAGGGTTAAATTTACAACTTTTTCAAAACTTTATGATTTTTCGTTTGATGTGAGGTGTTCAGCTATAAGTATCCAAAATTTTATGCCTCCAACCTAATTAGAGGCTCACTTAGAAAGAATTGTTTCAAATACACATGTGGGAGCCCAAAGGGTTAAAAGTACGACTTTTTCAAAATTTTATGATTTGTCGTTTGGTCTGAGGTGTCCAGCTATAACTACGCAAAATTTCACGCGTTCAACCTAATTAGGGGCTTAAAATACATATTTGGGAGCCCAAAGGGTTAAATGTACGACTTTTTCAAAATTTTATGATTTGTCGTATGATGTGTGGAGTTCAGCTATAAGTATGCAAAATTTTAAGTCTCCAACATGTATAGTTTCTGAGAACGGGCTCTGTGACGAACAGACAGACAGAAGAGAGAGACGAATAGGGTTTCGTTTCGTCAGATGAACGAAACCCTAAAAAATTGAAGCAAATGGGATGTTTCTGTCAAGAGTTATCGCGTTGCGTACATACGTACACACGTACGTACATACAGAACCGGCGGGCACATAAGCTCTCAAGCTTTAATAGCCTGTGAGCTAATAACTAATTAAATAAACTAGTCGTTGGGGGCTACCATAATACTTACCCATCATGGATGTGCATAACATAAAATATGAAAATAAAATGTGTGTAAACTATTACTAAAATGCATTGCAATTCCAAAATAAAATTTAAATATATATTTAAATAGTTTTAATACATAATAATGCTCTTTCACTGAATTGCGGGTACTACTTGATTATCCCGCCGACCCATTTCGACAAATTATATAAATCGCCAAACTACTCACAAAACACTTTCACAAATCACAAATATACATTTTATTTTAAATAATGAAAGAACAAATAGATTAGTAAAAGATTAATAAAAACACAAATAAAACGTCGAATTAAAAATCACTTGCTGACGTAACAAAAACGTGTAACGCGTTTAATGTCAAGTGAATGTGAAATTTACGATGAGCCATTATTGGCATTTAATCTTATAGTTTGGCGATAGTTTTTGGGTCGAGGCAATAGTCAAAGTAGTACCGAATTGCGTAAAATAAACATCCTTATAACTTCAAAAATTAAAATCCTATTAATTAACAGTTTACTGTGTCGGTTTAAGCGACGCATTTCCAGATAAAATATACATTTGAATTGAAATTTGAATTAAATACAGGTTCATGAAAAATCAAAGAAAGTGGAAAATAGGATTACGAATATCTCGGCAACTAATTATCCGATTGATTTCATCCTTTATGAAAAAATTATGTTTTTATATTGTCTTTTATATTCCTTCCTTAAAATAAACAATTTCGAAAAATTGTATATACTTTTTATCAGAACGAATATTTCGAGAGTCCGAAAAAAATAGTTTCGGATAATCGAGGTTACTGATATTCAATAGGCTTCGTCCCATTATTACATACTAAGTACACACAACATTTCCAGTCTCTATCTCAATTGGTTCGGGAGATAGAGCATTTACAGACACACAGACAGACGGACGGCAATTTTTTTTCCCCCTAAAAAAATGTTTTTAGGAATCTCCAGTGTCTGAAACGTGTAAATCGGTCAATTTTTTTTTCGATTTTTAAAACGATTAGAAGATTTATCCTATACTACGTATGATGGGTAAGGAATAAAACTAAAAACAAAAACAAAACAAAACAAAACAAGGAAGTATATTAATATTGCTTGTAAAATTTTATTGACATTAAGTTGTACCAGAAAATGTGATAATAAGTAAAGAATCTCAGAGTTAAACCTTACCTTTAGAATTTTTTTAATTTTTATACAGTAAAACTTGTGAAAACGGGATCGCTACACTCTAAAAAAAATTCGTGAATTAAAGTTTTTTTTTCGTTGCTCTTTTTTCGCTAAAATACAAAAATCCCCATCTGGATTGAACCATCTTTCCTCAAAATGCCGAAACTTCTCCTATCTAACGTATACATGAAATTCTCCAATTTAAACTGCATTTTCGTCAAATCATGGGGGTGATCCGCAAATGTGCAGCCAGCACATTTTCGTTTTAGAAACGGAATTTTTATGTATGTCCTTTCCCCTTCAAATGACCGAAACCTCACGAATTTAAGTTCAAAATATACCGAAATCTTCCAACCAATAGACGGAAATTTCGTCAAATAACAGGATAAAAATATTCAAATCACTATAGTGCTCCGGCAACTGTGCTGCCAGTACTTTTTACGTTTTTTCATGAAAATATTTTGGAGAGTGTAGAAACTGGAAAAAACAATTCGAATAAAGACAGACTTCCGACTTAATTGTAAGATATTCCTTCCGTCGGTGTCACGCATTTTTTTTTCGTTTAAGACAGGATTTCTTTACATATGCATATTCAGAGGTTTTAACGCGTAGTAAAATTGTCACTAAAAACAAAAATATAATAAATAAATTAATAAATTCAATAAGTCACTTTTTGAACCTCAATTACATTCAAATATTCAGTCTAAATTGAATGCACTCAAACTGATAAGTTATTGCTTTATAGGGGCACTTTCTTTAGAAATCATGCTTTGTATATATAAATGCATAAGCTTGTTATGTTAACTTAATATTTGTTTTGAGTTTAATTTAATTTTTAAAATGTAGATAGGAGATTTTTAGAACTGATTATACGAAGAAAAAAATAAAAATAAAAACAACGATTTTGCCTTTCAGCCAGACGAAAGATTATTTTTCTATGCTCGCTTGTTTCATTGGAATATTGATAGCTATTCTCTTTTGTAATTTGAAATATTTTTTGTCTTTTGCAACTATTTTCTAACTTTGTGAATATATTTGCATTTCATTAGTAGCCAGATTTTAATTCAATCTTTTAAAGTTCCTCAAAGACAAGTGAAATGTTGAGTCTGTTTCAATTAAGGTTCTTCTTCTTTAAGTAAAAATTTCGTGTTTTTTGTATTATTTGATATTTTATTACAGCAATGTTTAATAAGATTTATATTAACCATAAAATATTATGTTTTTTAAGAAAAATAAATGTGGAACGTAAATTCTGTAACAATAAAAAGATCTTTTTATAGGAAATTTTCCATTTTAATGATTAAGTATGATTTAAATTCAGTATCTTTATATTATTTATTAAATTGTATTTAAAAACATTGCACTGTATAAAATTGACATTGTACAGAAATAATCGAAAAATACAATATTCTCAATATATATGTATATTTATATACAGTTTTGTATGTGTTTTCTATTACCGTAATAAAAAAGGTTTATTCTAAGAATTTAAAATTTTAGATCTTTAGAAGTTTGTTTTAATTTCTTACTTAAAGGATTCCTCTAAAGTCAATTCTTTCATCTTATAATAGATTTTAAAGTGAAGTTTGATTTGATTGTAAGTAAAATATTGTGAATGATATTTTTTCTGCATATTATGAAATTCTTATACTATAAAATATAATAGTGAGGCTAATAATAGTAATAAAGTTGGTCATATCCTTTTATAAGACTTCTTAATAGGAAAATTTTATGTTTGGTGCTGTTTTATGATAGAATGCTTATGAGAAGTTTATATTTTAATTTCTTACGTAAAGGAATCCGTTACAGACGTGTCTTTCTTCTTATAAAATACTGTAAAGTGAAGTTTGATTTGATTGTAAGTAAAATATTGAACTGATATTTTTCGTACATATTATGAAATTCTTATACTATAAAATATAATAGTGAGGCTAATAATAATAATAAAGTTGGTCATATCCTTTTATAAGACTTCTTGATAGGCACATTTTATGTTCAGCGCTGTTTTATGATAGAATGTTTATGAAAAGTTTACATTTTAATTTCTTACGTAAAGGAATTCTTTACAGATGTGTCTTTCTTCTTATAAAATACTGTAAAGTGAAATTTGATTTGATTGTAAGTAAAATATTGTGAATGATATTTTTCGTGCATATTATGAAATTCTTATACTATAAAATATAGTGCGTTTCAAAAGTTTATGCACTCTTCAAATATGGTTAAAAATAATTGAAGAAAATAATATATGAAGCCAATTTACAATAAATACTCGATATTTAATCAAAATCAAAGAAAAAAAATGCAATTTAACAAATTACAACGACCATTTGGAAAATGATTTTTTCAAAGACTAAAATTTAAGACATAAAAAATAGCACGGGGTTGATCTTACATTACGTACGCCATGAATTAAACATTAATAGTGTTATTACACGTAAAAATTACAAGCGAAAGAAATAGCCTGCGACTCGTACGTATTATCCATACCGGAAACTTACGTATTATTCAAGCATTTCATTGGCTGTTCGGGAAAAGGCTTTTCATTCGTCAGATTTCCAAGAAATCTGACGGCCCATTTTAAATGAAATTTATTTCTTAAACTTCTAAACATCCCACAATATTACTTTTTACACCGTCGTATAAAGAAACAAATGTACTTTTTAATGCAATTTGTTTGAAAGCTGTATCTCAATTTGTTTCTGAGTTATTAATTTTTTTGGTAGTTTTTATTACTTTTTTGTCATAGTGGCAACACTCTGTTGTCCACCTCTGTTGAAATTAAAGGGAAATACATATTACTGTATAGACCAATGAGGAAACGAATAAAATGATGATTAAACCAATAAAAACCTTCAGATATGCTTTTGATTTCTTACCCTGACGAGGACAATAACCATTTTTCCAAATGGTTAATAAGCGGTTTTTGTTGGTTAAGATAAAAATTACACAAATTTTTATTTAATTTACATTTTTACATTCACTTTATGCTAATTTTTTTAGAAAACGGGATTGGATGGGTGTAATGAGGTTGTATAACGTGATTTTCCAATTTTATAAAAATATAAAAGTGAAAAAATCATTTTCACTCATTTTAAAAATGCCGAATGGTAAGGAATTCACAAAAGGTGAGATTTTAAGAGTTTTTAAATTGAAATAACAAAATAAAATTGTTTCTTAAATTGCAAAAACTTTAAATTGATCAAAGCAATATCACGCACTCTCTAGAAATGATAATTTGAACAGGAAACTAAGATGTGGGCGACCACGAGGCTAACGAAAAAGACAGGCTACCGCGGTGCATCCCACGTGTCTTTTTTTTACAGACAGTTAGAGTGACTGCTCTCAGTGGCGTAGTTAAGGGGGGGGGGGCGGAGGGGGCGGTCCGCCCCGGGCGTCACCTTCTAAGGGGTGACACCCGATCTTTATTAAATATATATATATATATATATATATGTAATCTCATAAGATTTTCTAAAAGAGTTCTGACATAAAATGACATTTTAAGCGCACCATGCTACAGAGTTAATTTTCTTTTCTTGGAGAATCTGAAATTTTACACAGATTGGGGTGTCTAAATAAGATATGCGCCAGTGAACAAAAACCTACCTATCCAACGCGTGCGTAGCAAAAACAAACTTTAACCCTTTGAGCTCTGCCGGGTGAATTTTCACCCATATAAAATCAAAATCTTTTAATTTCCTTCAAAAACTCTCCATTTTAAAAGCAAAAACTGGGTTTTGTAGATTTTACGTGTCTTCTTAAAATCTAGATGGCAGCACTATTCTCTGCAAATATCTAGTAGGTTTTTAATGCGACCTTAAAAACACTCCAATTTTGAATGTTTAGAAATTTTGTATTTTTCAAGCATTATAAAGAAATATTTTTCAAAGGAGATAACATTTTTTTTTCTTGGACACATCAAACATTTAATAATAATTACATGCAAATCACTAAACTGAAAATTTAAATAATTACAGGGGATAGAAATAAGTAATGGTAGAATTTTCTACCAGCAGAGCTCTAAGGACTACAAAAATGTGCTTTGTCACTAGATGGCAGCACTAAAATTACATACCTGACAGTGTTTCAGAACCAAAATTTAGATGCTTATAATTTAATTCCAAGGAATTTAAATTTGTGTTTAATTCAGCAGATTGACGAGTTTATTATGTTTTAAATATTTCTAAACAAAAATGAAATATTTTTAACATCTGTTTCATCTATAAATTTGATTAGTTTATATTTTTATATTATGATATAAAAAATTTTAAATTTTGAATTTCCTCATTTAATAAATTTTTAAAATATTTTAGTAGTCTTAGAATTTGTTTAAACAATGTAACTGCTTAAAATATGTTAAAATTTCAGCAATTATAGTAATTTTAGAATAACTTTGCGGTGTCATTTCTTATATTAGCGTGTTGAAATGAATGCTCTAGAGCTCTGATGGTGGAAAATCTTCCCACGTCTCCCAGCCTAAAGGGGGTATTTAAAAAAAATTTTAATCACATGGTTCAATTTCAGACAGTCCCCTAATCACATTTTAAGTGTTTTTCTAGCATATTTTTAAAATTTTAATAACCCGGAGCTCAAAGGGTTAATAGAATGAATTTCCTTCTACATATAGGCACCGCATTGACTTATGCGGACTATGAGAAGAGTGATGAGTCGCCCTGGGATTTCTTATGTAGGAGGACAAAAAGTAAATAAGGAATGGTATGTTCACTTCCTGTGCTATTGTTGCCTTGGTTTTTTTGCCAGTTTTTCGGAAGAGATTGCACCCGCAGACAGTATAATTTATAATATTTTGTGATTGCGCCATTGAATTCCAGGAAAGCATATACTCTAGGTTAGGGGTGCAGAACCTTTTTAAGAGAAGGGCCGCTTACAAAAATGTCTGAGTTGTCGAGGGCCACATCAGTAACACGGACAGAATTCTGTTTCGGGGGCGTGATCTGTGTCCTATAATCAGATAAAAAATATCGTTTCAGAGGAAGGGGGTTTACCCCTCTATGTTCCCCTATCCAATCAACATATCCAATTCAGTTGACAAGAATATATCAACAGTTTACATTTGTATATATAACAGAGATATAGCAAGGATTATTTTCAAGGAGTGATAATATTCCTTGTCTTTATTCGGGGGAGTGAATTTTGTTTTATTAAAGTGCTAAAAAACAAACATAGACATGAAAGTGGCTAGTGCCGAAAGAAAATATGAACTTCATGAACGAAGGGGGAAGAGGAGCTGATCAACGAAATTTGAGATTTTTTTCTCGCCTAATCGACAAAATTCGCCATTTTTTTTTTTGTTGTGTCCGACCAACAAAATTCTCGATTTTTTCGAGCTTGATTGAGAAAAATTCTCGATTTTTCCATGCCCTATTGACGAAATCCACGATTCTTAACTGACTCTGAAGAAATTTGTAATTTTTCCCTCGGCAAATTCACGAAACTCGCGATTTTTCCGCAGCCGATCAACGAAATTTTCAATTTTTTAAAAATATAATAAATTCAATTTTTTTCAAAATATTTGTTTTTGCTGGTATTAGAAAATAAACTGCTTTTAGAAAGAAAAACTACCGTATAAACGAAGTGGTCTAAACATTCTGTGACGCCTAATGGTTTTATTATAGACACATTACTTAACTATAGTCAGATGTGCCAATCCCAAAACTTTCTTCTATCTCATGTATGTTAATGCTTCCAAATTTGCTATCGCCAAAATTAAATGACAATTTATGCTCATCATGTGGATTCTAAAGGTATAGCTTCGTTGAATTGTGTGCATTTAAAAAGGAAATATAAGCATAGGAACTTTCCAAACAAATCGTTGAATTTTGGTACCCACCTTTTTAGATGTCTGCAACCAAAATTCTCAACTGAAAGGTCATAAAAGTGACACCTGTTGGGCAGTATACACCCAAGCCTAATAAGGATTATTTTATGTAAAAGTGTAACTGAACATGAAGTTTGATTAAATTCTGTGCATTACTTTTTAAGATAGTGTTATCGCGAAAATCGTGAAAAATGCAGGTCAGCAGCGATATCTGTTATATGATTTACGCGAAAACCTAAACAGCACCAACTTATGTCAAGATCTAAGAGAATATGAAGTTACATGAAATTCCGAGCATTCGTTCTTGAGATACGACTATCATTCAAATTGTGTATATCTTTAAAAAGGTACATCATAGCAGCGCCACCTGTTGGGCGATTTACACCAAAACATAATCAGCAACAATTTATGTCAACGTGTTATGAAATCTAAATTTTGATGAAAATCCTTGCATTAGCTCTTGAGATAACGGTATTGCAGAAATCGTGAAAAATAGATAGCAGTGGGCGATACCTGTAGGGGGATTTACACCAAAATTAATCAGCAACAATTTATATCTAGGTCTAAATGAATCTGTTGTTTTATTAAATTCCGTGTATTAGTTCTTGAGATTGAGCGCCCAGAAAATGTTTGTCACATACAGGCAGATAGACTTATGGGCAGGCATTTTCTAAAAACAGTCAAATCGTGTCCCGGATCTTCTAAAACACATAAATGCGTCGAAAACAGGAAGTCGAATTTTTTCAAGAATCCCATACTCTCTTGTAAAGATAGAAGAAAGTAAAAATGAAATATAAAGCATATAAAGCTTTCATACATTGAAATTTCATGCATTTTCATTCATGCATTTTTAGAAGATTCTGAACACGATTTAACTGGTTTTAGAAAACGTCTGTCTGTGAGTCTGTATGTGGCATAAATTTTATGGGCGCTCTATCTCAAGAAGTAATGCATGAAATTTAATAAAACTTCAGATTCAGTTATACCTTGATATAAATTGGCGCTGATTAGGTTTTGTTGTAAATCGCCCAAGAGAAGATTCTGAAAATGCTGCTAGGCTGCATTTTTCACGATTTCCACAGTCACGGTCACGATCTCAAGCTCTGTAATGCACCTAATTTCATCAAACTTCAAATTCAGTTACAAGTTGACTTAAGTTGTTGCTTATTAGGTTTTGGTGTATATTGTCCAACAGGTGGCGCTGCTATGCTGCATTTTTCACGATGTTCGCGATTACTGTATCTCAAAAACTAATGTACGGAATCAAACTTCACATTCTGTAACATGTTCACATAAATAGATCCTTATTACGCTTGGGTGTATACTGCTCAAGAGGTGTCGCTTTTATGCTCTTTGGGTTGGGAATTTTGATTGCAGACGTCTAAGACGGTGGGTGCCGAAATACAATGATTTGTTGAGAGATGCGATGCTTATATCTCCTTTTTTAAATACACACAATTCAATGAACCTATAACCTGTAGTATCCTCATGATGGGCCTAGATTGCCATTTAATTTTGGCACTGTGATAGCGAATTTTGAAGTATTAACATGTAAGAGATAGAAGAAAGTCTTGGGATTGGCACATCCGACTAGTTTATTTTATTTAAATGTTTTGAATCTTAAATTGCATTTTATTCCATTATATTCTAATAATGTTAAAATAGTTGCTTATACAATGCAAATAAATTCTTTACACTGTAAGAAAAAATCTGTAAAGTTACTGAAACTTTTCTAGGAAACTGGGATTCCTAGAACTTTTTATGTAACGGTAGCAGCAAAAATTCATGTAACAGATACACTTTTGCACCGTAAATCAAAAAATCTGTAAGGTTACTAAGAATTTTTTAGGAAACTCGGATGGCAAGAACTTTTTATGTAACTGCAAACCGGGTTACAGATAAAATTTCAGTAAGATTACTGTAACTTTATAAGATTCTTTTGTAAAGCTACAGATTTCTGTAGCTTTACAAAAACTAGTTTTGTAGATTTACATTTTTTTTTTTTTTTTTTTTTTTTTTTTTTGTAAGGTGTACAGATAAAATTTTAGTAAGCATACAGGTTTTTGTGACTTCACATTTGTAGAATTACAGAATTTTTTTTTTTTTTTTTTACAGTGTACGTTTTTTCGAAGGATAACTTCCGAATAGATTGACTAAAGTATAGAGCATCAAAAAATAATATATTTCTTTACTTATTTTTATCATTATTTATTTTTATTTTTTTGAGTGTTATTACTCTGTTAATATAAAGTTCTTAAAACTTCTCCAAAAATGTTATTTATAATAACATAGAATTGTGATTGAAAAAATATGACGGGTGGTGGTGGTGTTTGTATTTGTGTGTGTGTGTGGGGGGGGGGGGATGATACCATTTATATCCGCCCCGGGTGTAACCCATCCTAGTTACGCCACTGACTGCTCTTTTTGCACACCTTCATTGGTGCATTCGAGCAACACGTGACTCCAGCGGTCTGTAAAAAAAAAAAAATACGTGGAATGCACCGCGGTAGCCTGTCTTTCTCGTTGGCCTCGGGACGACCACGTATGACGTTTGTTGAGATGGACAGGAGAATACGGAGATTCCTGTTCAGATAAAATATGCCCATACATCAAATTAAAAATAATCTCGGCATACAGGTGTCCAAAGATATTGTACATAGACGTATTAAAGAATGTGATTACATCATAGTATATGGAATGGCTTGCAAACCATGTCTCAAACTACACCACTAACAAACAATGATAAACTGGGATAAAAAACACATGTCCTGCGGGGGACAAGTGGCTTACTGTTTTATTCAGTGATGAGTAAAAATGGAACTTAGATGGCCTTGGTGGGTGGAATATGTATTGACATGATCTCCGAAAGGAACCAAGAAGTTTTCTCATCAGGTAGAATGGCGGTAAGCCTGTTATGGTTTGGGGGCGGGTGTATTTGGCTTCAACAGCCTGCCTGACCTCTCTGGGTTTTTTAAAGGACGACAAAATCCCCAAAAATATCAAGAGACGCTGAACCAACATTTCTTTCCATTCGGTGACTTTTGAGGGGTCCTGAATGAATCTTTCAACAAAGTAATGCATCAATGTATATATCACATACTACATAACCGTTGCTTTCGCAAAAAAAAAAATTATAATTCTTGACTCGCCAGCTTTAAGTCCTGGCATAAACCCGATTGAGAACGTCTATGGAATTTTAACCCGCCAGGTTTACAGCAATGGAAAACAGTATGACTCTCTTGAAGAATTCAAGGAAGCCATAGATAAAGCGTAGTACTCTTTGACACCAGAAATCCTACAAAAACTAATAATTTCGATGGACGAGCGTATATTTGAACCAATCCGAAATCACGGAAAAATAATTTGTACATAATAGTTTTATAAAAATGATAAATGCAGTTATTTTTGCCGTTGTGCATAAACTTTTGAGACAGTTTTGTTTGAACAAATTTTAAATTATATTTTTTACAATTAATGTAATTTAGATTTTTCTATTTTTGATATCATTTATTTACACGAAGTTGCGAGATACACAAATAAAAAAATACTTTTTATTTTAACTTTTTATTATTCATTAAAAATCAACATTTTATGCTTGTGCATAAACTTTTGAGACGGACTATACAATAGTGAGGCCTATAATAGTAATAAGGCTGGTCATATATTTTTATTAGACTTCGTGATAGGCACATTTTATGTTCAGTGCTATTTTATGGTTTATTTTGTAAAGCATTCTCTACAAGTTTTCACTACACGACAAAAGAAAGTAAATAAATTGTCTCTTTCTCAGTATACAATACAAAAATCTGTTGATTTTACAGAAAAAGACTATCAGCCAGGAACCAGTAAAAAACTGTTTATTTTACGGAAAAAAAATCTGTATTTATTACGAACTTTCTGTTATTTTAATAGACTTTGCCCGTAAAATAAACAATTTACAGATTTTTCCGAAATAATATCTGTATTTATTATGAACTTACTGTTATTTTAACCAATTTTGCAATAAAATAAACGGCTTACGGATTTTTCTTTCTTTTTTTTTTTTTTTTTTTTTTTTGTAAAATAAGCAGTTTTTAACTGCCATCTTGTTTGACAGTTTTTTACTGTAAAGTCAATCTAGATTTTTTTCACGGTGTACCTTTTTAGAATAAAATACTTACATTAAATCGGTCGAATTGTGTAAACCTTCTTCTATTTTAAATAAATTTAATTGTACCTTTAAATTATATAAATACATATAAAATACAAATAAAACTTACGAAAATTAAAATGAGAGAGTATGTTGAGGAACTAACATGAAATGTAACATGAACTACTTAATAACTAACAGCTGTTGAAGAAATAGGTTTTTGTCATACTTCATAGCGTTGGAAATTTACTCAAATATCCACCAATAAATTTTAAGTGACGTAAAAATTTTCAAGAAGTTTTTAATTATTAGTTTCCGATAACAGCCTTCGTGAAACTTGCAATATCTTGTATGATAAATATTTCAAGGAAGCAAATTAAATTTTCGAATTCCCGAAGGAATGAAAACTCGAACTTTGTCGTAAATGAGAAATAATCTTTCTTAAATAATGATTTATTGCTAAAATGGTAATTCATCTTATTTGACTTCATAGTTTTCTGTATGAAAATCATCTGTAAATATTATTATAAACTTATTTTGCTATATTCAGAATTCGAAATGGAAAAATCTACGAACCAGAACGCTATTTGAAAGTAAAAAAAAAAAAAAATGTACACTAATTTATTTCTTATAATACAAAAACAATTTAAAATAGATTTAAAAAAATTCCTGCCGGCTCAGCCTACAGGCACAGGCAAATTTCGAAGTTAAGTACTAATTTCACCAACAAAAACTAAATCAAGATTAGATATTTACTTACATAATTTTTGGTCCTTTACTGAGAAGAAAAATATCTCGAAACAGATTCGATATGTTTCATAAATAAGAAGTTATGGTGGTTTTGATGTTTTTATAAATCCCCCACTCAATTTTTTTGTTGTAAGAGCATCCTATCAAAAACGTGTTACTACAAAACTTATAGATAATATTAAGAATATTTATGTAATAAATTTAAGCCGTTTGATGATTGTTTCATTAAATGAACCACACACTATATTTTAAATTCTAGCGTTCTTTTCTTGAGACACGTGCGCGTTTAATAATGAACTCTATATACAGCATCTCTGAGGGTTGTCAAAAATTTTCATTACGCCAATGATACTTTTAACGGCTTAGTGGAGGATTAACGGAGATATGATTTTTTTTCTTCTACAACCCCTATTTTTTTTTTCGTAAGAGTTGTTCCTATCAAAAACTTGTCAGTATAAAAGTTGTAGATAATATTAAGATTTATAATAAATTCAAGCGGATTTGATATCTTGTGAATTGACGAAGTTATGAATTTTTTTGTTCTTAACCCCCTGTTTTTTTTTCGTCCCTTGAGACCATTATTAATGATATAAAAAATCTGCCATACATAAATTTTTGGCCATTTTCCTAAAAGTAATAAAACTTTAAAGTGATTCGATATGCATCATAATTAAAAAGTTATGTTTTTTTTTTCTGTTTTCTCAAAAATCCTCCCCATTTCTACCTCCTTTGTCCGATTTTGCCCATTATCGAACTTGACTGAGATTTTCTGCAGCTTGATTTTATGTATCAGTTTGAAGTTAATTTGTGCAGAATTATGGAAGTTATCGTGTCCATAAAATGTGATATATACAGTATAGTCCCGATTATCCGCGGGATTGGGTGGCAAGGGCACCGCGGATAACAAAAATCGCGGATAACCCGAAAAAGACTGAAAATGAAGTGCAAACACGCAAAAAAAAAAAGGAAATTCAACATTAAACTATGTTTTAGTGTACAAAAAACATAATAAAACGTTTAAAATACATACATATGCACAGTATCTCAGACACCTTTGCTTTACGTCCAGATCACTAAAATAAAGAATAGTAAACAAGAAACAATGCCGTACATACTGTACAAAAATAGGTGAGTTACATCTTTTTTTAAAAATCAGTCACTTGTTTTTGCTTCTTGTTTTGGAAACATCTCTTCTTTATTCTAAATTGTAATCTATTATTTTTCTTTTAGTATGGAATAATTTTTATCTCAAAAATGGAGTTATTCTTGATATGCTCTCCTGGAATTTATCATAATAGTGTTACTTAATTGCTAAATATTTTAATTGCTGTGTTTACGTTTGGTTAATAAAATCAAGAAAAGACATCAAGACTTTACATCTGATATTTCAAACACGGCAACCGAATCAAGAAATATTCTTCTATGACTTCCGAATACATTGATTTTTCTGTTTATATTTAATAGTAGGGCTTATTGTATTTTCCTTGCTGTTGACTTGAATTAAAAATAGCTTCGCGGATAAACCGCAGCGCGGATAATCGGGGCTTTACTGTATATAGATAGATAAAAGTTTTGGGTGTGGTTTTGGGTTCTAGGAGTCATGATCGGCGTAGATCTGCAAACATTTTTCAGAAATTCCAACATAGGGGAGAATGTAATAGGAAGTATTTCTCATGAAATCTGCCTGAAATGCATTCATTATTCTAAATAATAATAATAACAAGTAAGAAAAATCATGCGTACAGCATAGATTATGAAACACTTCCCAACACTCCCTGAAAGCTTTAACGAAACTTCGTTACTTAGGGAAATAATGCAAATAAGATAACTAAGTAAACATTTAAAAATCTGATTTCAGTAGTTACCACCTATAGCCAAATATGTATTCCAATTCTTTTGAACAGCCCTGTATTCGATCTGTATGTTGATATATATACTATATAATGGGAAAATTTAGTTTAGCAAGAAAATGCATAACAGGTTGAAATTCATTTTTCAGCAATTTATACTAATAGATGGAAACATACCTGAATACATTTGTACAGCCCTGTAGTTTACCTAGTACCTTTATTACATGCCACTAATTAGCTAAAATTTAATCCAAACTAAAACATACTTAAAACTACTGAAATTACATTTCCAGAGATTATCACCCATAGACGGCCATGTATCCAACTCTTTGCGTGGCCCTGTATATCGTTTTACCTATGTTCTACAAATATTACTTAGTACACTAAATTCAGTTCAGCTTAAAAATGCATAACTCCTTTAAAACCCACCTTTAAGCAATTTATGCTCATACTCAGTAACCTTTACGAATTCATTTCTGTAGCTCTGTATATGAACTATAGCATTTACACGCACTTTACAGTATGCAGAAATATAGTGAACAAGTAGGTAAATGTGATTACAGATCGCACAGAGGGTTTCGTTTAATATTCCTTTCAAAACACTTTATCCTTTTGAAAAATCTGTTAGTTCCACATTTCGCAACCAGGGGCGCACTCTATTCTAAACAAACCTCTATCCGAACGAAACTCCGTTTTATATACTATCCGTAGATATATTACTCGAGGGGATTGGGCCCCATTACAAAAATGTTTTAAATAAGATAAAGAAGTATTTAAAAGCGATTTGGGTCAATAAAAACATTTCTTAAAAAATTACGAAATTTGAATTTTTATATGGTCACCCGGTCCTATAAGTTATATTTAGTAAAAATACCCCATTTTTCTAAGAAATAAGACAAAAAAAAAGTTCCCTTCTTCTACGATTAAAACTGGCCGAGTAACAGCGGTTTAAAGTTGAAGCATCTTTCTTGCTGCGAAATAGAGGTCATTCACAAATTTACTAGAAATATAAATAATCGTCAGATATAAAAAAAATAATAGTTGAGAGTAAAATTAACATTACAATATAAATTTGCAATCTATTTTCATTCTGACATACTAAAGGAAAATATACAATTTGTACTAAAAATATAAGTTAAAAAATAGCTGAATTTTTGTTAAATGAAATGATGTAAAGCAACAGTCGCAATTCTTTAAAAAACGATACATATTTTAAAATGCTATTAGATTATCTAATCTAAAACTTAATTAATAAAAATTAAAGTTATCTTAAAACTTTCTGGAAGTGACTCCCTTCAGCTGAATGCAGAAATGTACACGCAGACTAAATCCTTGTAATACTTTAAGCCTTTTGTGCGCGATCCTTCGAAGCCTGGCCAAACTTATTTGTTTTCAGTTACTGAAAATTGGCATAAGTCATGCAATTAAAAGTTTCATAACTCCGTCAATTTTAGTGTTAGATGAATGGGTCCTTTTTAGGTGCGTTCGTAATTATATAAATACGAAGCACCTATAGTCGTCGTTCAGTCCGTCTGTCCGTCCGCATATAACAGAGTAAAAACTACCCAACCGGATGGTCTGAAATTTTAAATATATAATTGTTGCAAAATTTTGCTGAGCCATTGTAAATTTTATGAAAATCGGATGTATAGTTTAATTACAGAGATAGTCAAAAGTTTTCCGTTACATTACGGCCAATGAGAAAAAATTATTGCAAGTGCATTTTAATGATGTTACAGCCTTCCGAATGATCTGAAATTTTAAATATATATTTGTTGCAAAATTTTGTCGAGTCATTTCCAATTTTATGAAAATCGGGTGTATAGTTTAATTACAGGGACAGTCAAAAGTTTTCTGTTACATTACGGCCAATAGCAAAAAATTATTTCAAGTGCATTTTAATGATGTTACAGCCCTTTGAACAGCAGGAAATTGATATGCACTTATGAAGTGCAATAAAATATACATTCAGTACAATATGCGGTGCAAAAAGTATTTATAAAACAAGTTATAGTACGAGCGTACCTCATTTGCCACGTTTGACGAGCAATTTCCAACTTGTTTTTATGTCTTACTTGTTAGTGTAATGGGAAATTTTTACTAAATATCATTTATAGGACCGGGGTATCGCATAAAAATTAAAATTTCGTAACTTTTTAAGAAATGTTTTTATTGATCAAAACGACTTTTAAAATAATTTTTGAACTCATTAAAAACATTTTTGTAATTGGAATTATATACCTATGGCTAACGATTTAGAAATTAGCCATTGGACACCGTTGAGAGCGTACACCTAGTATACTTATATTTTTTCTTTTGTGTATTCCTTGGGACGGTATTGATATGCAAAGTCTAAAAAGTATATTTGACTTTAAAATTATTTTCATTTACTTCTTTCTGTTTTTATCATTTGCACTATGCCAAAACACATGACATCAGAAAATTAGAAAAAAGAAGTTTTATAAAAATTTAAGAAGTTCCGTGCATGAAAGAGTGTTGCCAGATAGTCGAAAGTCAATTTCTCCAAAATTTCTGAAATTTTCCCCAAATCAGTGTTATTTTCCGAAAAATTCCCCAACGCAGTTTCTACTCAAAACAGTAAATTTTCAATTTTCTACTTTCCAGTACAAAAAATGTTTAACTAATTTAAACTCAATTTTTTCCCCCAAATCAAGCCTTTTTTTGAAAAAATTCCCCATTTGCAATAAATAAATAAATAAATAAATAAACTCGGCAAAATTTTGCATGCATATTCGCAGCAAAACGAAGAGAATGAGAGATACATTTTACAATGACAAGTTCGGTTACACTTCTTTTTAAATTGTTGCATATCGATGACGCTGGCCTATCATTACGATAGCTCCATCTACGCTTATACCAATAACTTTTTCAGTAGGCCATCTTTAGTCCGATGAGATTTGAACGAATCTAAGATGGTGTTGGCCCCATCTGCTTCTATCTGACTTAACCTATAAAACTTTGTTTTCAATATTTTGTCATATCTACTGAAGTACCTAATCGTAATGTAAAGCACCTTCATTGTATCAATCACTGTGCTTTCTTCAATAATGAAATAGCTGCTTTCCAAATTTTTAATTAATCTTTTAGAAAACACGGCAAAAGAACGTTTAGGATAAGACCTGAAGATTTAGTAATGGGATGGTTTATGCCATTTAATACCGCAGAGTTTTCATTCAAGTTTCTTGTAACGAGAAACAATGGGTCTGCTGCATTCATTGAGCGATGTTCAGATATAAACGTGGCAGTGTGATTCTAGTATGCAATTACATGTCTTCCAAAAAGCTCTACTGTTTATTCTACGATGCATAAATTAACCAGCCTTAAACAAAAAAAATTAAATAATTGTTTTTATTACTTTTGTATAAATCTATCTAATAAAAGAAATGTATATATGTCTATCTGCGATGATTAGGAAAATCTGCCGCACTGTGATCTGGAAATTCAGGTGGGGATAGTCAAAGGTAGGTCGTAATGCATCTGTGATATGTGTAAAGTAAATCGTTGTAAACGATGAGCACATCCACGAGAATAATGATTGATATATCAGATTTCTGTATTTTATTTTCGTTTTCCAAATCAAAATCGAGTTCGAGACAGATCCAGTGCTGTCAGATGACTTTCGTAAATTTTACGTGAAATAGTGAAAAAAATTCCCCAAGTTTTTCCCAAAAATTTTTAATGTCCCCAAACATTTCCCCATGAACTACTTGTCCCCAAAAAATTCCCCTGGAGGTTCAAAATTCCCCAAAATGGGGACAAAATCCCCCAATCTGGCAACACTGCATGAAACTGACGTTTAGATTAAAACGTGCTTTCGCTGTTAATGGTCCTTATTTTGCACCTGCGGTCGTGGCTAAATTTCGTCTGCGGGCGATATTTACTTTTTAATATTACCAACTGTCCTATGGAGTATGTGTTATTAATGCTTGTTTGTTAAAAATGCTGCAAAAACACACTCTAAATTAAAATGTCTGAAATTCAGACACTTAAGTGTCTGAAATGGAGTGTTCAATTTTCAGACATTTTAAAATGTCTGAATTTTTTCAGACACTTTTTGCGTCTGAATTTCAGACACTTCAAACGTCTGAATCGCATCCATTTTTTTGTAAGCATCATACGTAGCCATGTTTGACCACATTGAATCCTGGAAAAATATTTGGCTGTGGTCCTGCCCCTCCACCCCCCCCCCCCCCAATACAGCCTGATTTTTTTGGTGCTCTCAGTTTTGGTATACAATTTTCGTTACGTTGATAATTTAAATCTTTTACGACATTGTACTGATTATAATCAATATCTTGAACTTCAGGAGTAGAACAAGATTAAAAAACAAAAAATATTTATCTAAATATTAGATTTTTTTAAATTTATTTTGTTTTTAACCTTATTTTACTTTAAAAGTTCAAAATATTGATTATAATCAGTACAATTTCGAAACAGATTTAAAATATAAGCTTTACAAATATTGCACATCAAATTTGGGGGCACTACAGTCGTAGGGGGACGGGGCACTTCCCAGTTTGCCCTTCCTTTAATCAAGAAGTACTTTTGCAAAAAACGCAACCCTGCATTATAGTTGTCTAAATTGAGATGTCCGGTATTCGGGAGTATCCGTTGTGGAGGTTAATGGACATTCTCGAATAGCGATCACCTCTATTTAACGAATACTTTTTTAATCAGCAGACATACATATTTGTATATTTTTACCTCAAAAAAGTAGACATCTCCAATTATCGGACAAATTCCGCGGTCCCGAAGTGTTCGCTATTAAGGGCTTTTAAGGTACATAGATAAATATATATATATATTTTATAATCTTGTCCTACTCTAAAAGTTCAAAATATTTATTATACTCGGTTGAATGTGGAAAAAGATTTAAAATATCAGATGTACGAAAATTGCAAAAATCCCCCCCCCCCCCCAAAAAAAAATGAAAATATAAAAAAATATATTGCCACATAGGCAATTTTACATATACATCACTTGATAATCACAACAGCCATTTAACTATGAATAATGAAAATAAATAAATAAATATTCTACTTTAATAACATTGGGGAAAAAATGACTTTGGTATTTTGTTAAACATATTTGCGTTTTTAAACTTGTCCTACTCTAAAAGTTCAAAACTTTCATTATAATCAGTGCAAGATTTAAGATATCAGCTTTACAAAAATTCATGCAAAATCCCCCCCTCCCCCCCCCCCCAAAAAAATGAAAATACTTATTTAAAAATTATGTTTTTAAAAAATTTATATTTCCACATGGGCAAGTTTTTATGTAGATCAGAGGGTACTCACAAAAGCTATTCAACTATCAATAAAAACAAATAAGTACATATTCTATATTAAAAACATGAGGAAAAAATAACTTATGATTTCCAAACTTCTTTCGTCTTAAATATATACAGTAACATCTGTCATTTTTGTATTTTTCGTATAAGTGCATATAAATAAAGTTACCACAATTTTAAATACGAAATCTAGTTAGAGGTTTTTACTTTTTCCCATTATAAATTTCAAATTACTTTTTTATTAAAAATAATAAAAAAATCAGTATTAGAGTTGATTGCAAATCAAATACATATGTATATGTTTACAGGCAGCTTCATATAATAGACCAGTCTCATTTACTTTATTTATCTTTTTTTAATCTGCGGTTTTATGCCAGGAAGTAAGAAAGCATTAGGTCATCTTTCAAAGTTTTTTTTTCTTTACTTCCTTGTGGCCGTCATTTACTGCGAGATAAAAATTATCCATTGAAATTAAGAACTGACATTGAATATATAATTCGTAATAAAAAAGAACGTCACAAGTTTAAAAATATATACTTCTAGAATTAGTGGGGTTTTTTGCGAACAGATTCAAAACTAATTAAATTTCATGCAGGATTTTGTTTAGTACAATAAATAAAATCATAAAATACACTAATTTTACTACTATAAAGAAACTTACTTGAGTTGCTGCAAGAGGTAAGAAATATTCCTCGATTTGAAATTTTAAAAACTACCACAACCACAGTGAGGGAGAAAGACTTTCATCAGTTTAAAAGGTAATCCCATAATACATCCGACTAGCCATATTTAAAGAATGAGATGTTTCATCCTAAAAACAGGACCCGCCAGACAAAAGTTTCTTTTTTTTGCCAGCTTCGACAGGACGAAGATGAATAACACAATATTATTGATATAAATTGATACGAGTTAACACTAAGCCCATTGCACACGCTTTGTAGAATTTCCGGGTGTATTCTTCAACCGTCGTCTTCTTCTGTTCTGTGTCTATCCCGCCCTTGTATCGACGACAGCTTCTAAGAGACATTTGATGCCGAGCACACACGTCAGATGTATGTATTCAATAAATACATAATCCAAGTTAATACGAATTAAAATCACAGTACTTCACATTTCGCAAAAAACGAATTAAAATACACGCGTACATAAAAACAAACTTTGTTTGAATTACAACGTATACCACTTCGAACGAAGACATCTAAAACGCATGCGCAACTGGGAGTGCTAGTGCCCCCTGGTGGTTATTGCGTCGGAAGAATCAAAACATCTTAAATTAAGACACGTTTAAAGCAATGAAGTGTCTTAAAATAAGACGTTTGTGGATATTTTAGACATTATTCTCAGTTCGTTTACACCATGGTCATAGTAAGACGCTTATGTATCTTAAATTAAGACATCTATAGTGTCTTAATTTTCAGATTAAGACACTTAAGTGTCTAAAATTCTTTTTCAGTCACATATGTGTCTAAATTTAAGACGCTTCTATTTGCAGTGCATGCATTGTTGTAGCTTAAGATACTTAATGCATTGTAATATAAATTCAAAATGCTGTTCCGTATCCGAGAACATTCGCTAAATTTGCAAAATTCAGGTTAAATTTTATGCACGCAACCTGGATCGAGGCTAAAAATTGTCTGCTGGCGGTATTTGCGCCTGCGCCTACTGGCATTCTAACGGTAAGGTGGCTAGAATAACGGATCAAGATATCGCAAGCTCTGGGGTGTGACGTCACGTGCATAAGGTCAATAGCATCGCTTACATATAACTTCCAGATAAACTGCCAGATAATTCGTATTGTATGCGATATAAACTATGAGATGAGAAGGCTCAGACGGAGAACGTAAGCGCGGCCCCGAAACGTCCTTGGGCTCGATTTTTATACAGGTCTACGTTCTTCGGGCACGAACTCAAAGTGAAAAAAATTTTAATTCCCAAATTGAAAAAAAAAAAAAAAAAACTTGTTAGCAACAACAATGTAGGCTAAGTTTCTTAAAGTGTTTTACAATCCTTTAAAATTCACTTTCAAAGGAAATTGAATTGTTTTTTGATGGGATATAAGTAGAAATATTTTATATGATTCTGAAGCATTTGCACAGTCAGCGTTGTAACATAAAGAAAACGTGGGATATCTCTTGTTTATCCTCACTTTCTGTTTGAAGTCCTTCTCACAATGACTGGAAACGGAACAAGTGTCTTTCTGTCACAGCTAATTTTATCCTTTTACGATAAAAGGTGCAAAATAAAACCTCACGAAAAAATACATAAATACATAGTAATGATGCATATATGAAAAAAAACATTGATCTGTTTTTCAAGAATAACAAACTTCGCACGCTGAGGAAGAAACATAAAATTCAAAATGAGCACTTCAATAAATAACAGGTGTTGAAGAAAACAGATTGTTGTTTTCCGTACTCCAGTCAGTTTAGCAATTTTACTCAGATATTCACCAATACATTTTAAGTGACGTAAAAGTTTCCAAGAAGCACTTATTTATTTGTTTCCTATAACAGTCTTCGTGACTTCAAGGAAGCAATTTAAAGTTTGGTATTCAGGTAGAAAGACACAAATTTTGTCGAATGTTTAAACAATTTTTTTTAAAAATAATGATTTATTATTAAACGAAAACCCAGTTTATCTTGGCTTCATATTCTGTTATACGGAAGCCAGGCGAAAATTTTTTTATAAACTTATATTTATATCATAAAGGACAAACTTGTCCGTGCGCAACGATGGACGGTGGCAACACCAAACGATTAAATTTAACTTTAACTGCAATACTGCAAATTTTTTAAACAACCAAACATCCCCCACTAAGAATTTTTATGCCGTGAAATCGGAAAGAAAATTATACTTTGAAATGAAATTTCTTTGAAAACTGTATCCCAATTTGTTTGAAAAATGTACCGCTATTTACTAAATTTGTATTGTTTTTTAAATAATTTCCAGGTATGATTTTTTAAAAATCTATGTTTATGGCGTGCAGACAGTTACGTAAGATGAATCCGTTTGTACTTAAATTAATATAAATAGCTCAGAATTTGTCTCCAGCTTATAGGTCATAACGAAATTAAAACATTCATCAATCAACAAATAAAACAATAAAATATAAATCAAATTTAATACATGAGATCAAGCTATGCTCTTAACCCTTTCCGGCGCGGAGTAATTCTGTTTGTAAAATGATGAAATGATGGACTGACACCAGAATTTATGAACGAATTTATTAGAAAATAAAAACTTTCTTATTGTCCCATACTTTATAAAAGGAAAATTTTAATTCAATATTCTTGGTGCCAGTACTCATAAAATTAGGTGTCCTTTTTTGTGGACACCACCGCTAAAGGGTTAAACCACTAAAATGATCAAAAACGCCTGCATCAGAACCATAATAACTTAACCCACTACCTTTTATAATGTCCATTTGGGATATTCTTAATTTCATAATGCTGGTAGTACCTCGTTTAGATACTATTTCAAATATTCTCAGGTCAAAGGTGTTCAGTACATTCAGTTTTGGACAGTTTTAGATATAGTCAGTTCATCGCTGATAGATCTCTAACAAAAATTAGTCACCAAAATTAGAACTCTAATTTGAAAACTTGCCGACTTTTAACGAGCTTCCACTTTAGGTAAATAAAACAGACATTCAAGTCTTTGACGTTGATATACAGTTATTTCATCTTCAAAATTACAGCACCGAAATTTTTGGGATTATTCGTCGCATTTAGAAAGTTATGGGGATGATGAATAATGAACTATGTGTATTGTAACGGGAAATTTTTTTAAAGAAAGCGTTTTTAATGCAGTGCAATGTTTCGCGTTTTTTTCCCCCTGAAATTCGGATATTTCATTATATAGCATTTATATACAATACTTGCTTTAATATTTTAAGTAAAAGAAAATTATAGCATTTATTGGTCATCATATTTTGGCACAATGATCTTATATTGAAATAATTTGTATGTTTAAGACTGTTTGTGTTTGGTGGAATGCTTATGGGTGAATATCATGAGATGTGAGATTTTGAAAGTAAAATTTTTTGAAAATTTAAATCGTTTCAAAGCTTCTGATTCTTTTAAAAAATGTTTTTTGAGCAAGTGAATAAAGGAAATTACGCGTAAAATTGTTAAAGTTTGAGAGCTTAAGCTCATTTTTATGTAATTATAATAATATGCTATTTTCTTGGCATATGTATGCCAGGATAATGACAATTTCATTCTAAAACATTTTTCACATTCTTGATTTTTTATTTTTAGATCTAACATTTTAATTTCGTTTAAAGGAAAATGTTTCCTCTATACTACCTCAAATTCAGTGTAATGTTAAGTTTTATTTGTAAATTATTGAAGCCAGGAAAATGACATAATAAAAGCCTACTCAACTTTTACAAAGCGGCTTTAAACACATTATTGTCAATGAAATATCTAAAAGATATTGCTGGTAGAAATGATTTTATTACTTCTGACTTGAACTGTGTCAAGAACAAGAAGAATTACTCTACAGCGCCATCTTTATACTCATAAAAAACTAAAATGAGCAGGACAATAAAATGACATTCATTTTGAGTGACAATCATATTTCAATTATGGAAAATTATTTTTAAAATACAGAACTTGTTATCTTCCTCATATATGTGTTATATGAGGTCGAATTAATAATTAGAAATTAAAAAAACTAGAAAAAGTTATTTGTACAGTATAGCAGAAAGACTTTTACTTTGCACACATCACAGTGTGACATGCCAGGGAAATGACAATCTGAAAGTCTTTTAATTGCTTTATTTTTGTGTTATTATGAATATAATATCTCTTGAAAATACTCTAAGAATATTTTTTATTAGAATGTAAAAAAGAAAATTGCATTATCTAACATTTAATAGACATTTTGTTGTGCGGACTGCAATTTTTGTATTTTGTGATATTGTCCCTTATAACCTTCTGGTTTTCTTTCCCGCTTTCCATCCTTGCTCATTTATTTTTCAAAATAAGATGAATTAATTACATAATCGTGTAATTTGCATACAAGCAATTCATATTTAGACCCTATAAATTCTGTATGTCATCAGGAATATAAACTTCGTTGTCAGAACTACACATTTTCAACCATTAATTATTTTATATTATTGTTTTCTTTTTCCAAGTACAAAAATTTGCCAATTAAAGTAAAGAAATTTTCCCAGGATGTAAGTGCTTGTTTATTTCTTCTAATATCAGTTGACAACAAACCATGAAAGAAAGAAGAAAATTTATATCAGGACACTTATTTTAAGTACGTCTGGACAATCTGCTTGATTTAGCATGGTGGATTTCCCGCGATTTGCCGTTTGACCCCAGCATACCGGTCCCGAGAGTAGACGAAGAGTCTCGACAAATTCTATCCTTTTCTAAGGCAGCGTTTATTTGCTTTAAAGCTGCGTTTAGTGCTTTTTTTTTAAACCTCTCCTGCGAAAGTCATAAATATGTCAACTGGCCTTTCTTTAACAACCATTCTGTAGTCATCAACAAAAGGAAAGCGGTTTCTTAACAAAAGAAACAGGCAGAAATGGACATATTAACAACGTCCACATGGTGACCTCTACCCTCTAGGCATCCGATAAAAGTAATAAAATTTGAAAGGCACCGCGTGGTCACAACAAAAACTCCGCAGCCGGTGGGTTCTGTCTGTTCGAACCTTTATCAGTATTTACATAAATATATCAGCTGGTCTTTCTTTTCCAAGCATTTTGTGGTCATCAACAAAAGAAAGGGAATCTCAAAAAAGAAAAAGGCTTAGATGGACATATCCACGACGTTCACTGGTGACCTCTGACCTCTAGACATCCGATGAAAATCCTAAAACATCAACCGGACCGCGTGACTACATAAGAGCATCCGCTGTCAGGGTATGTTATCTTTTCGAACCTTTAATTCCTCTACCAAATCCAGAAATAACTGGGATCAGTCCTGTGTTGAAATGTTAACTTTTATCCAGATTTTACTAAGAGAGTCTGTAGCAATCTAGCATTGTTTGAAAGTGATATATCTGAAATACAGAAATCTCGAAATAAGGTAATACTCCATTTAAAAAAAAAAGGATCGCGTCTTAGATATGCTAGACCGGGAGCCGGCAGCACAGATAATCACCCCATCGAGTTCACGGGTGAAATTCAAGGATTAGTTAAATCTTGATTCGCATATTAAAACGCAATCGGTCAGCCAAATCATATCTCAGTGGAAAACACCTGAAAACCTGATTTTAGCGGCTGACTTGTAGGTTCACCATTGTGTTTTTCTGCACCGAAAGGTATGAAAACTGGGGGGGGGGGGGGGGGGGGGCAGAAAAACACAATGGCAAAACTACGAGTCAGCCGCTAAAATCGGGTTTTCAGGTGTTTTCCACCAAGATATGACTTGGCAGACCGATTGCGTTTTAATATGTGAATCAAGATTTAACTAATCCTAGAATTTCATCCGTGAACTCGATGAGGAGATTGTCTGTGCTGCCGGGTCCCAGTCTATGCGACTTTGTCCAAATTTCCCATGACGAATCTGTGGGACCTCTAATGCACTGTTTTCTGCCTCTAATGTGAATAACTTTATTTGGAATTCTTCATAAAGTAATAATGACTTTATTTTGACTTTCTTTATACCAACATATTTCAGTTTCAACAAATATGTGTGATTTAAATACACTTTTTTTTTGTCCTATTTTGGTGTAACACCTGTAAGATAACTGTTGAGTAAAGTTAAACCTTCAAGTTATGGTCTTATTTAGAACACATACCCACAATAAGGCCACTTTAAAGTAGGGTAAGCTGGTGCAAAGAGTACGCGGTGTAGAAGAGTACGCAGAGCTATTATCTAATCCCTATAGTTGTAAACGATGTAATGACATGGTAAGTTTATGGTGAAGAAAAACTGCGTATTTTGGTGAAATTTTTAATGGTTTAGAAGAGAAAAAGTGATTTTGCCCTTCTCGTTATAATATTTATGGTTTTTGAAAACAGGATCATAATAAAGATTACAAAGCTAATTTACTTTTTTTGATTTTTATGTATTAGAGATTATTATTGGACTACCTGTCACCTAAGTGATTTGGATTTGTTTATCAATAGATGGCATTACTGATGTTTCAAAGAGATGCAGTGACAATAGTGCAAGAGTATTTTGCATTTAGCTTGCAAGAGTGCTTTGCATTGCAAAACTGCGTATTTTGGTGAAATGTTTAATCATTAGAAGATAAAAAGTGATTTTGCCCTTTTCGTTATAATATTTATGGTTTTTGAAAACATGATCATAAAAAGATTACAAAGCTAATTTACTTTTTTTGGTTTTTATGGATTAGAGGTTATTGCTGGACTACCTATCACCTAAGAGGTTTCGATTTGTTTGTAAATAGATGGCATTACTGATGTTTCAAAGTTATTTAGTGACGGCTGTGCAAGAGTGCGCACCTGCTTTTAGAAAAACAGCTACCGTTGCTAAAGCAGGGTTTAAAATAACTGCTCTAATAGTCTTTTACAAATTATCTTTATTTATATACTGACTTTTCAGCAAGCACCGTCAAGGGTAGACCGTTGAATCTAAACTTGTTGAACCACGTATGCCAGTTGAACCACAAAACAGTGAAAATGAGGAGGAAAAAGAATTGCTTTCGATAGAAAAGTCATATTTAAGAAAAGGCAGAAAAGTTATGTAACGTAAAGAAAGGTGCACGCTCAATGTGAAATAAACCCGACTTCTATTTTGCAAGGTATAGCTTCGACTTCAACAACTTCATCTTTAGGTCAAATTAACAGAGTTGTCATCGTATCCGAATCATCTGTGCCGCAATACTATAATAAGAGAACCCGAAAGTCTGAAATTTTAAACAGTTCACTAAACAAAAGGCAGCTTGAAGATGACGCTGTGGAAAAAAAGAAAAAAAACCTTTATCAAAAGGAAAACAGAAAAAAAAAAGAGTAAAAGTAAACCCATGAAGCCAAACACTGCACCAAAGAAAACAAGTACGAACTTGCACATCAAACGTGGCAAAAGAGGGTGCGTTCGTACTATAACTAGTTTTATAAATGTATTTTGCATCGCATATCGTACTGAGTGTGTATTTTGGCTCACTTCAATATGTGCATATCCATTTCATTCTGCTCGAAAGGCTGTAACATCATTAAAATGCACTTGAAATAATTTTCTCCCATTGGCCGTCATGTAATCGGAAAAACTTTTGACTGTCCCTGTAATTAAACTATACATCAGATTTTTATTAAATTTGAAATGACTCAACAAATTTTTGCAACAATTATATATTTAAAATTTCAGACCATTCGGTTGGGTAGTTTTTGCTCTGTTATATGCAACGGACAGACAGACGGTCCGAACGATGACTATAGGTGCTACGTATTTATATAATTACGAACGCACCTAAAAATGTGGATATGTCCTGGCTGCTCAGAAATCTATAGAGAACCAATTGTAGAGGATTGGATTGAATACATTTCTTGCAGAAACTGGTGGCACGAAGAATGTACTAACTGCTCAGGTCGTGGTCACTACAAATGTGACGTGTGTAAGCGAAACGCTTCCTTTTGTATATTGCGTGCTTTTACCCTCAATGGTTGTACAAGAGTGCGTAGGAGGGTAAGAGGATAATCTTTTCGCAAATAACTTCAAAAGAATTTCTTATAAATTGACGAATGCAATTTTCTTTGTTAGCTTAGTCTGTACATCTATACTGTAAAAAAAGGACTAAAAAACGGAGATTCTACTGGCAATCGAGACGCCAGTACTATTTCCGTATTTTAACGGAAATTTCCCCCATAAATTACAGAAAATTTTCCGTTTGTCTGGAATTTATGGGGGAAATTTTCCGTTAAAATACGAAATAGTATTGGCGTCTCGATTGCCAGTAGAATCTCCGTTTTTTATTCCTTTTTTTTTTACACTGTAAGGTTATAAATAAAGTATAAGATTGTCCCTAAAATCTCTTCGTTTATTATTATTTAATGAAATAGCTAAAGTGCGTATTCCTGCACACCTTACCCTATCATTTGTTTTGAACTCTCTTAGCCGAAATTCAACAGCGACAAGAGTAAGCATGATTTAATATTGTAAAAATATGTATAACTAATTATATTCAACAACATTTAAAATGTTAATGCTGATATAACACATTTCACTGTGATCTGAATCCTTAACGTGGCTTTATTTGGTACAGGTAATTTATTTGTCACAATTTTTGTGTTGTATATTTATTGGGAAGAGACTGATGTGCAAAGCGAAAGATATTGCTGCTTGGAAATAACTTTCATTTGCTTTTTTTAAAAAGCCTATCTACATTATACTACTAAAATTCATCTGACATCATAAATTAACAAAATATTTTTTCATTAAAACTTAAACAAGTTGGAAATTGCTCGTCAAACGTGACAAATAAGGTGCGTTCGTACTATAACTAGTTTTATAAATATCTTTTGCACCGCATATTATAATGAATGCATATTTTAATGCACTTCATAAGTGCATATCAATTTTAGTCTGTTCCAAAGGCTGTAACATCGTTAAAATGCACTTGAAGTAATTTTTTCCCATTGGCCTTAATGTAACGGAAAACTTTTGACTGTCCCTGTCATTAAACTATACATCCGATTTTCATAAAATTTGAAATGACTCGATAAAATTTTGCAACAATTGTATATTTAAAATTTCAGATCATTCGGAAGGCTGTAACATCATTAAAATGCACTTGCAATAATTTTTTCCCATTGGCCGTAATGTAACGGAAAACTTTTGACTGTCCCTGTCATTAAACTATACATCCGATTTTCAAAATTTGAAATGACTCGAAAATATTTTTCAACAATAATATATTTAAAATTTCAAGCCATTCGGTTGGGTAGTTTTTGCTCTGTTATATGCGGCGGACAGACGGACAGACAGACAGTTGGACGGACTGAACGACGACTATAGGTGCGACGTATTTATATAATTACGCACGCACCTAAAAAGGCCAGGGAAGAGACCCGTGCTTAAAAATGGTTAACATACGATGCCGGAATTTCTTCGTTAAGACCCTAGACAAACCACGTGAAAACACTCGCAAACTAATGTTAAACCTATGAGAACTTTCTTTTAAATTTTTTCTTTTGCATTTCAATATTATATATTTAATTTTGCATAGTATAGCTGAGGTCAAGGTCCTACTGAGCCCCCTTTTACTTTAAAAAAATTGCTTTGTAGTTTTTTTTTATGAAGATATTTTCACTTTCGGAACCGGTTGATCTCATAAAAAAGTAACCCCATAAAAAAAAAAATGCAATTTAAAAAATTACAACGACCATTTGGAAAATGATTTTTTCAAAGACTAAAATTTAAGACATAAAAAATAGCACGGAGTTGATCCTACATTACGTACGCCATGAATTAAACATTAATAGTGTTTTCATAAAATTTGAAATGACTCGACAAAATTTTGCAACAATTGTATATTTAAAATTTCAGATCATTCGGAAGGCTGTAACATCATTAAAATGCACTTGCAATAATTTTTTCACTTTAATAATTTTTTCACTTTAATAATTTTTTCAATTAATACACACGTAAAAATTGCAAGCGACGGAAATCGCCCGCGACTCTTACGTATTATCCACCTGAAACTTATGTATTAGCATTTCATTGGCTGTTCGGGAAAAGGCTTTTCCATCGTCAGATTTCCAAGAAATCTGACAACCCATTTTAAATGAAATTTCAATTTTAAACTTCTAAACATCCCACAATATTACTTTTTACACCGTCATAAAGAGAAAAAAAATGTACTTTTAAATGCAATTCGTTTGAAAGCTGTATCTCAATTTGTTTCTGAGTTATTAATTTTTTTTGTAGTTTTTTTTTACTTTTTTGTCATAGTGGCAACAGATCTCTGTTGAAAATAAAGGGAAATACATATTACTATATAGACCAATCAGAAGACGAATAAAATGCGGATTAAACCAATAAAAACCTTCAGATATGCTTTTGATTTCCCATCCTGACGAGAACAATAACCATTTTCCCAAATGGTTAAAAAAAAATGCAAAAAAAAAATCTAAAAAGTAAAAAACAAATTAACATACAAAAAGCACAAAATAAAACTTTATTAGAGAGAAACAAGAAATAAAGTAAAAAAAAAAAATATATATATATATATATATACTTTTTATAAGCGTTCAATGTTTATCTTAAAAATCACTCCTAATTTTATGATTGAAATTTATGATTCTTCTAAAAATTTCCTTTACAATACATTAATTTGGCCAGTTGGGCTTTTTGGCGAGCGTGGTTTGGCGCAATAAATCCAAGTTGTTGTAATTCGTATACAATTGTAACCATAATAGCCCAGTGGTAGGGGAGCAAAAAAAGGCCGAATTCGGAATTAATTAGGGGGAAGCTGGAAATTGTTTTAATCCCTTCTGTTTAGGTCTAGAATGAATATGCTATGTTTCCCCCCTCGTACTAGGTGAGCGTTAGGAAATATGTATATAATTATAGTCAAAAAACACGTTTTTTTGCATACCATAACAATGTCCCAAAACAGCTAACTCTGTCAAAAACATTGTCAACACAAATGTTGTAGAGCTTAAAATTCTGAATAAAATGAGTACCTACACTCAATACTTATGTTGAACATTAAGGTCACAATTCTACTTCAAAGTTTTAGACACATCATCAGGGGGATGACCTCAGAATTAATTAGGAGAAAACTGCAAATTGTTTTAATCCCTTAAGTTTATGTCTAAAATGGACGTACTATGTTTTCTTCCTCGTACTTGGGTGAATGTTAGAAAATATGTACATATTTATTTTCGAAGAACACGTTTTTTTTTAGTTTCCTTAACAGTATCTCAAAACGGCTAACTCTATAAAAAACATTGTCAATGCAAATGTTGTAGAGCTTAAAATTCTGAATAAAATGAGTACACAGGATGAGCGACAGGATGAGATTCCTCCAGGCGCGGAACCATGGGGGGGGGGGCGATCGATGTTGTCCCCCTCTAAGATATAAATCCAATGGTTTTAATGGCAGTTTTCGTGGAACAGAAAGCCAAGCAAACGAAAACCGAACACTTTTCGGGTGTTTCAATGGTAAACCTCACTGACGTTTCAGCAATTAATGAATAAAAAAGGATTATGTCCTATCAAAAGGCATATGGCGCGATAATTTTTGACACTGTGTGTTGAGGTGGGGGACGATGCCACTTCGTGTACCTTTTGTTGAATCTCTACAACAGAAAACTGTCACTGTTATGCGGATCCCTTTAAAGTATTGAACTTTTTCATTTCTTCAAAGAAGCTGCAATTTTTATTTATGTATAATGGTATTTTTGAGGAGTGCTCTATTGGTTGTGACAAGAATGGGATTCGCAGCAACTTTCAAAGAAAGAAAGAAATAAGAAAAAGAAAGGTTCCTTGAGAAAATGAAGCATCTTAATGTTTCCTGAAGAAAGTCGCTAATGCGTAAAAAATGTACTGTTATTGTCATCTACTTTAGTAAATTTCAAGTAGTATTTGATGAATGAACAAAAAAGGATTATGTCCTAATCCTAGTCAGTTAACAGCTAAAATGCAAACGGTGTGTTGATTTCTTAAAAACCAACTTAGTAAATTGGTTCTTCCCTTATGTATTTACATAATGAAAGGCCTTCTAGGTGTTTTGAACTGAAAATGCCGCCTTGCTGTCACTCACAGTTCATCGTTTGGTTTGTCATTTTTCGCTTTCTTTCTGCCTCTTGCAGAGGAGCTGTGGAATCAGACCTGAGCCTCAGTGACAAGTGTCAACTTTCATGGACTAATAATGAGTAGATTATGAAGAAATATACACACACTTAGATGACACATTTTGACTTTCAAGGATGTTAAGGCCCCTTTAGAATTCTGAAGTGATCCTCTTTCAGAAATCTGATATTAAAAAATAGATGTGATGGTTATGTTTTTTAGCTTTCGATAATTGGTTCTTATGTATTTTTTAGTGCTGAATCCAAAAATGACCTTCATTTTTACTATACCATCGCGTCAAGATTTTTTACAAATCGCAAATTTTTAAATTTTTAAAAGTCGAAATATTGCGAAAATCTGCTACTATAAAATAGACATAACTTTTTTTAATGCTAATTTACTCATCTTTTTGCGTATATTTTGCATTTTTACAGTTAAAAATATTGTGTATTTAAAATCCTTTCAATTTTATTCCATGTGTGGAAGTTTCTTTGAACCGCTCACACTCTGCTTCACGCTTTTTCTTTTATCTTCTCTATATAGGGTTCGTCTTGGTATCCTCTTTTATTTTGGCGGTTGATAAGGCTGGGAAATTTGTTGCAGATGTATTTAAAACATTTACCTTCTTTTGTTAAGGCTGTTCTCAACTGCTCTACTCAAAAAGCCCAAAACGTTTCGGGTTTGTTGGACCTAAAATTGGAAGGCCTGACTATGGAAGTGATTTGGAATCGAATTGTTGCATTTTTTGATAAATTACGTATTGAGTTATAAGCGATTTTGAAAACGTAACAAAGACGTTTTTCAACATTCCTTGAGTGGTTATTCTTCTTTCGAGCGGAAATTTCGGTTCAAAACGCCCACTTTCACAATATTTTCTGAAAAATCTATTGTGTTTGCAAAAAAACCCCCAGAAGATACAGTTCGATTACATAGTTTCTGAACAACAACGCTTGCTAGTTTCATGCATTTCCGAGCAAAAATGAATTAAAACTTATGTAATAATGTTGCCTTTTTGGATTTGAGAACAGCCTTAAGGCTTTGAGAGATTTTCGCTATTTGTTTACTTTTTAACTTTGAAATTTACGATTTGCCAAAATCCTGACGTGGTGGTTAAAAATGAATGTCATTTTCGGATTCAGCGTTAAAAAATACATAAAAATGAGCTATCAAAAGTTAAAAAACACAGCCATCACATGTATTTTATAGTATCAGATTTTCGCTATTTTTTTACTTTTAATCTTTGAAATGTAAAATTTGCGAAAAATCCTGACGTGATAGTTACAAATAAAGGTCATTTTCGCGTTCAGCGCTTAAAAATGACTAAAAATGAATTTTCAAAAGTAAAAAAATACAATTATCGCAGGGTTATTATATCAGTGCTGAATTCAGGGGGTGGCCCTGGGGGGGGGACATCCCCCCTGAGCAATGAGATGACCCCCCAGAAGATTTGAGTTTTTGTGTTTTCAATGGTCAAAAAGTGCAATTTCCTTAACGGAATTTTATAATGTCCCCCGCGGAACCACAGAAATCCCTCCCGGAGAAAAGTGTCTGAATTTAACACTGTATTATATAATAAGAGTATTGGTTAACCAAGTGTTTCGGTTAATCGGACGTCGGACAATCGAGAGTCTATAATATTTTCAAATAGCATTAATTATTTCATATTCATTTAATAATTAACTGCAAGGAATGATTTGTCCAACAGAAATTATGACTAGGGATCCACCAAACAGTGATTTTGGCCGAATACCGAATATTCGACTTGTCGAATACTTTTATATCTCAAAGTTTAAAGGTATTAAAATGTTACATTTTAAAACAATTTTACATGATATTTGAAATACAAACTTTCATTTTGATAAACAAGAGCTTTTTTTAAGTTAACTTTATGCTGAAAATATCTGCTTTTGAGTTATTTAAGAAGAAGATAGTTATAAAACTTTTTTAATTAATAAAATTTTAAATTTCGTGGCTGCTTCTGTGAATTAAAACAAATGAATAAATTTTTCTTAAATTCTAAAACAAACATTCTAAAATCAAAGAGAAATTGTGAAAAAATTGGAAGAAAAATTGTACAGAATCATATATTATTTGTTTGTCAGGAAGAGACTAAAATAAAAGTAAATAAATAATACAACCTATTCAAATTTTATAATGTGGCAACTCAGCAAGAATAACTTTCTACTCCCTTTGATTAAGCAAGGAAGTTTTTAAATGCATCCTAGATCGGTGTCTGGAGAGGGCGATCATTTTCAGATATTGTGGGGAGACCGGGGCAAGTTTTCCAACTTTTTAGATTTTTATTTTTGTATTTTTTATTTTAAACTATTTTGATATATAGATGATATCATTGTATTCCCAAGACCTTCCTGTACAAACTGGCACAATTATTTTTCAAAAAACTAAATATACTTTTTCATAAAAAATAGTTAAGTCTAATCATGTTACGTTGGAAAATGTGCCCCGTATGCGGGGCAAGTTTTCCAGCCAACGAAAAATGGTCAGGGGCAAGTTTTCCAACTATGCTTTAAATGGTAAAACATCAGTAATAAATCTTGCTTGTTAATTAATAAGTATTTTTTATTGTGAACTTTTTCCTTTTTTTTAGATGAATCTTTTTTTCCATTTTCAATTGATTTTTAACAGGAGAATCAGTATGTACAATACTTCCTATTTTTTTCCACGCCGTGTTTGCCTGCTTAGTGCAGCCTTCGCAAAAGTATTAACTTCTTCTGGTGTAGGCAAAGCTTGTTTGGATGTAGAAGGAACGCTTTTTTCATAAGCAATAGGGAAATTTTGAGTAGAACTTAAGGAACAGCTTCTTTGGAAATGCTAGCCTGCATTGGTGCAGAATGATTAGATGCTTTCGGTGTTGTTTTGTTTCTGCGGGGGGGGGGGGGGTGATTATTGAGGAAAGTTTCAAATCTTTTCAAGATTGTTGGTACTATTAAGATTTGGTGCGGCAGGAGCTGGCCTGTCAGAAAAGTAGGATGGCGTAAAAGCAGAGTTTGTAAATATATCATGATTCAGTATGAAAATTCTCTAAGGTTTAAAACCCGCCATAATATTAACTGTGGATTAACGCCAGTGGAGCGGCTCTAAGCACGGTTAATTTGCTTTTTGAGGGGTTCATACTCACTGCGATCTCAGTGTCCTAGATTATGACTATAAAGGCATAATTAACATAAAATGGATTCATTAAATGAACCCATTTTAGAATAAATTGACATTTTATTATATTTTTGAATTTACCTTGTTTTTTATATTGATAGTTTTACTTAAATGACTAAATGATCAAACGGGTTCGTAGTATATATGGTTATTTGGCCGATTTTACAATACAATAAATACATTTTTGATACAATAAAACTAGCTGATTTAGGAGGGGGGAGGTTTTCAAACGAGATACATGTTGGAAAACATGCCCCGTATGTTGTTGGAAAACCTGCCCCGTCGCCATATTTGAACTTTTACAATACCTGGACGAATACCGGTGTAAGTTATTTGCAAAACAAACGCACAGTTACCTGAAGAAAGAAACCCTTTTTTAGTGTATGCAATATCAAAACAGTAAGTTTAACGCTAGTACGTTTTTTTTACATTTTAATAAAGACCTAAAATTTTACTCACCTTTGAAAAAATGAAAAAAACAGCTCTCCACACAAAGTGACAGCAGCTATTAAGCTATAACTTTTGTAGAAGTTGGGTAAGATGTTGCCACTTCAGCCAGTTCACTCGTTAGCGTCACCTAGCTGCTCGTTTAAAAACTAAAGCGAGTTGGAAAACTTGTCCCTATGGAAAATGTGCCCCGGTCTCCCCTAACCGTTGTTCTTAAAATTTTAGCAAGAAACAGATTATTTACTGGGCAATGTTCAGGAATTTGCATTTGTACATAATTCCTATGAAAATCCTCGTGATTGGTTAATTTTCTTAAATAATACTTAACAAACAGCAAATAAATAATGTAAATACATTCTCTTTTACTTAAATATGATTCTGTTTCTAATTATTCTGAATATGAATATCTTTATAAGTTGACAGGTAAAAGTAGAAATTGTGCTTTTAAAATTATGTTTAAAATTTTTTTAAGTACTTGGTTCTACCGAATATTTCAATATTCGGCCAAACCGAATATTCGGCAGGCCGAATAGTTTGCTATTCGTCCAAGCCGAATATTTGACATACCGATTAGTTTGATATTCGGCCAAACCGAATATTCGGTAACATGGCCGAATACCGAATGATACCGAATATTCGGTGCATCCCTAATTATGAATTACGTTGATTATATGTTAGTCGGTATCGCCCCTCCCCCTCCCCACCAAAACGATTCTCTGGATCCGCCCCTGGAACTGTCGATACCAGCGCAGAATGCTTTGTTGGGTTGGTGGTTTGCATTTGTATGCCTTCCGGAATGTTCTCTGAACGGTTATAAGCGATTCACACTTTGAAAATTCTAGTGCACAAAACGCTTTATGCCGTCCGGTCGCCATTTTGAATATGACGTTGGCGTAGCAACCATGACAACCACACGCGCATGACACATACGCAGCGCGAAACTGTAATTAGCGCCCTCTCGTTTGAGTTGTCATGGAAACACATACGTTTCTTAGTTCGCACGTAGTAACGTATCAAAACCCGATAATTCATTTGTAATAACCCTGTATTACAAAACTTCAGCATTTAGTAAGTTGAAATAGGATGCCTCATTGAACTGGAAGCGCATAATACATTTGAAACCTAAATTTCAACAATTCCTATCTACAGTCGAAAAATTACCTGAATTCTTTGAGAGGCCCTGTATATGATATATAGATATATATCTATTAACTACATGCATGAAAAAATTTAGTTCGTTTATGAAATACATTTCACAATTGGAAATTTCCCTTCAGCAATTTTCGCTAATAATAAGAATGGTACAAGAATTCTTTTGTGCAGTCCTGTGTACGAAGTATAGAATTACAGTCGGACCTCTATATAACGAACCTCTATTTTGCGAATTTCTCTATTTTGCGAAGTTTTCCTCGGAACCAACAACATTTTGCGAATTTCTTCGTAAAATAACCTCCAAATAGCGAAGTGTATTCTCTATTTAACGAACTTTTTCTTCTGATATAATTTTTTTTTCTCCCTATTTTTCAAAATATTTCCGGACACTTCAAACTTATTCTTTCTTTTACACATTTTATAATGCTCAATAACCTTGAATTAGTCTTACCAGGTGCCTAACTCAACGAGTGCAGTAAAATCCCTGTCATTTTTTGCATTTCATCCAGGAAATGCAAACTTTCAATATCCCCCTTTCACACTCAAAAGGGCTGTTCTGTAGTAAATAAGTTTCAGTAATTAAATTAAGGAAGCATGTAGTAATACATTGCTTAAAATTACTTGTTATAATAAATTCGATAATGTCATTAAAATTCATTAATTTTAATGTAAATATTTTCTTAAAACTGAAAATACAGTGTATTTCCGGACAATATTTTTTTAAGTTCTTGTTGTCCTGACAGATGTCTTTCTGATGGGTAAAATGAATAATAGTAAAAAAAAATAAATATGATTTACAAAAAAAAAAAAAAAAAGTGTGATTAGTTAAGTTTTTTAATAATGTTTAGTGTTTATGAATTAAAAATCTGTTTTGTGTAGTTTTAAGTATTTAAAAAGGTTCATCTCTATTTAACGAATTTTCCACATAACGAACTTTTTTTCGGGATTTAGCGACTTCGTTAAATAGAGGCCCGACTGTAATACACAACGAGTAAGATGCAAAAAATGAGTTAAATACCGAAATTGAAAACGCACTTCCAGCAATTATTGCTCAAAGACAGCACTGTAACCGATTTCTTTTGTGTGTCCCTGTAAATGAACGATAAACGCTATGAATGCTCCCTATAGAAATAATCTTGTAGGGAATGTCAGTGATTTACATCAATTTCAATACATGCGAAATAGCATAATATCATTAAAATACACTGTAAACAACCGACAATGAACGATAAATGCTGTGAATGCCCTAATCTACAGTGATCATCTTGTAGTAAAATTCAGTGATTTATATCAATTTCAATACATTTAAATAGCATAATGTCAATAAAATACATTGTAAATGATTAATAATGAACGATAAATGCTGTGAATGCCCTAATCGCTAGTAATCATCTTGTAGTAAAATTCAGTGATTTATATCAATTTCAATACATTTAAAGTAACGCAATGTCATTAAAATACACTGTAAACGATTAATAATGAACGATAAATGCTGTGAATGCCCTAATCTCTAGTAATCATCTTGTAGTAAAATTCAGTGATTTATATCAATTTCAATACATTTAAATAGCATAATGTCAATAAAATACAATGTAAACGATTAATAATGAACGATAAATGCTGTGAATGCCCTAATCTCTAGTAATCATCTTGTAGTAAAATTCAGTGATTTATATCAATTTCAATACATTTAAATAGCATAATGTCATTAAAATACACTGTAAACGATTAATGCTGTGAATGCCCTAATCTCTAGTAATCATCTTGTAGTAAAATTCAGTGATTTATATCAATTTCAATACATTTAAAGTAACGCAATGTCATTAAAATACACTGTAAACGATTAATAATGAACGATAAATGCTGTGAATGCCCTAATCTCTAGTAATCATCTTGTAGTAAAATTCAGTGATTTATATCAATTTCAATACATTTAAATAGCATAATGTCAATAAAATACAATGTAAACGATTAATAATGAACGATAAATGCTGTGAATGCCCTAATCTACAGTAATCATCTTGTAGTAAAATTCAGTGATTTATATCAACTTCAATACATTTAAAGTGACGCAATGTCATTAAAATACACTGTAAACGATTTTTCCCCATTGGCCACAATGTAACGGAATTATTTTGAATGTCCCTGTAAATGAACTATTAACGCTAGACACTTCATGTTCAATATCGAACATGCCATGATAAACAACATTAATATGCATCAATTGCATGAAAATCCGAGTATATTTACATGAGTTAGAACGTGGACAGACAGACAGACGGACGGACAGATGTCAAGACAAACCAAATTCAAAAACAATTTTCAACTATGTTGGAAGGTGTTAAAAACCAAGCTGAGTTAGATAAAGGAGTTTAAAAAGAATACTTAGTGAATAATGCAAATTTGCAGAAACATTGAATTTTTAAGAATTGTAGATTTTCTATGCGAAGGAAAGGACATGAAACGTAATATGAACAACTTAATGAACAACAGCTGTTGAAGAAAATAGATTGTTGTCTTTAATACTCCAGAGCGTTAGCAATTTACTCAAAATATCCACCGATAAATTTAAAGTGACGTAAAAGTTTTCAAGAAGTTCTTAATTATTAGTTTCCGATAACAGCCTTCGTGTAACTTGCAATATCTTCCGATAAATATTTCAAGGAAGAAAATTCATATTTGAAATTCCCCAAGGAGACACAAATTCTGTCGAAAATGAAAACTTAGATAATGATTTATTATGGAAACGTAAATTGAGATTATATTTGGATCATATTTTGTTATACGGAAGTTGTCAGAAAAATTAGTTATGTACTTTCATATTGATTGATTCTTGTCAACGTAATTTGATATTACTTTTTGGGAAAATGATATTTTTCATTAAATAAATAAATAATATATATATACAGGGTTAATCCAAATATGTTAACACTGAAGTTTCCATTTAAATATTAGTATAATTTTAATTAAAATAATTTAAATTGTTTTCGATATATATATATATATTCACGTTTTTTGACGAAATGGACAATTTTTCTGCGAAGATTGACGAAATTCGCGTTTTTTCCGGCAGTATCCGTTAACGACATTTGCTAATTTTTTTTTTTTTTTTTGCATTTCTTTGACGAAATTCGCGATTTTTTCTGCTGACAATTGACAAAATTGATTTTTTCGGCGACCATTTGTTGAAATTCTCGATATTTTTCCGTGATATTTTTTATGTCCGAATTTTCGGAACCTAACGTCTTAAATTTTCGGAACATTTGGAACAGAATCACCCCTGTAATAGTGTGTGATAAGATTTTTTTTAAAACATAATTTTTCTTGTGTGTCCTTGAAAAACAAATGCTTGAATTGTATTTTGATTTTTATAGTGCAAAATAATCTGACACATTTACAATTTTTTTATATGTACTCTTATATGACAGAATGAATATAAGAAATACTGTTTTTCTTATATTCCCCACTATCATGACTGCTTAGCTTATTCTTATACATATTTTTTTAACCTCTATCTTGCCCAACTTTATCTTCTGACTGTATACATAGCTTAAGATTTGTATTATACTTAATTTATATCGAAATTAAAAGAATTGGGTGATTAAATGAAATATATAGATTTGATGTAGGGGAGACCGGGGATACTAGGCGCAGTTTTTAGTTATTAATTTTTTAAGTTTTTCAACAAACTTTAACTGCAATTTTAAAGAACGGGCATTTGGCTATAAATACCCCGGAGTTTTGAGTTGGTAGCTTCCGTAGTTTATGTTTAGCGGAAGCCTAAAATAAAAGGAAAATTGTGCGCCAATCTACCTCGTCACGGGGCAAGTTGCCTATACCTATGGGGTAAGTTGGCACACGCTTTATAAAATTTAAATTAAACTCGCAGTTAAGAGAAATCAATTTCATTATTACCAGTAAGTTTAAACAAAGGCGGTATCGCCGTACAATGTAAATTGTAAATTATACAGACATAAAAATAATGAATAAAACATTAACATTGAGTAACTTCTGTCCTACATGATATCATTATCAGAGTTACAGTTGTCACAAATAAAAATTCGACTGTCTCCGTTTGGGCAAGTCTCATGTGCCCAAAATCTTGCATTGCAACCACTTTTCTCGGTGTTTGATGTTTTTCAAGCTACCAGCACAGCCCAAACACCGAGCCAACTTGCCCCGTGTTCAATGCTCCTACTAGCCCCATTATAAATTTCTTCACAAAAGGGACACGTAACCTTCTAAACATAAATAATCCAAGTAAATCACATATGAGGTAGGTACAGTTAATCATACACTAAGAAAACTGCACAAGTTAAATCTCAATTATTAAGATAAGTATTAGAAATTAGAAAAAGAATGAAGCAACAAAAAATTACTTATGAGTACAAAAAACAGAAAAATCGTAATAAATGTCCACTGCACGTAGGTAACGCTGCAAAACTACAATGAAGATTGTAAAAAGCAAGAAGAAAGGTACTTTGTGACTGGTTGCGCAATCTATCCACAAACAGGCTATTTATGAGGACTGCGCCTACTTACCCCTGTAGCCAACTAGCACCGGTATCCCCTAATTAGTCTGTGTGTTTTTTTTTGTACACGTATAGATTATATTTCACTTTGAATTCCTGAGTTTTTACCCATATAAACGGTATTGATTTTATGCGTTTCTTTCACAATGTGGCCACTGAGTTATTTCGGTTTAGGAGTACACTGGCTCCTTAAAATTTTTAGGGAACTAGAAGGAATATATACTAGAAGGAAAACTAGTAGGAAAAAATAGTAGAAGAAATGATGAGTTAGTTGATTGCAAACTTTTCATTTGGTTAATTATGTATGCCATGAAATGTCTAAAAGAAAAAAAACCCCCAATTGGTCATCATTAATGGCTTTAACTTGCATCGTTACGAGGAAAAAGGGAAAAATGTACTAGGTTGAGCAAAAAGTTCTGGGAAATGTGTGAAAGTTGCGTTGTTATGCGCAAATTAACAACAAAAGCAACAAGGACTATTCTTCAAAGTAGAGACCATCATAATACGCGACTTTCTATCATCGTTCTGCCAGTTTCCGGATTTGCTGGAAGTACCATGGCGGCTCCTTGGAATCGAAAAACTCTTGACATGCTTCTTCAACTTCATTAAAGGATTCAAATCGACGGCCCTTGAAAAAGTGTTGCATTGATTGAAAGAGGCCACAATCGTATGGCATTGTCCAGCAGAAACAAAACGCGCTTTCGGCGGACCAATCTTGGATACTTCTGCACCAATTTGTCGTAGACGTGATCCAACTGATGGCAATAGAGCTCAGCATTGATAGCACGACTATCATATACGATACAAATTCTGGTAACTATTAGATTACAAATTTCCCAGAACTTTTCGCTCAACCTAATATTTCTCTTAAAAACAATGGAATACTAACAAGAGAAGTCTCCATACGCGCATACTAAGAAAAATTTGAAAAAATTACTGAATGTTCTTCTCATGTGGGTATATATGTTTATAAAAAAATTTCCAGCGAAACGTCGATATAGCTTCCGTAAAAAATTAATAAACATTTCGTATATTTGGCCATTTATCAGCATCGGTTGGCGATGGAATAAAATTTTAAAAACTACGCTCTTATGTCAAATACTCTTTAACTTTTTAATGCTCTGGTATCATTTATCATTATTATTTTATGGTATCATCAGTGTTCCCGATTTATTGAATTTTTTATTCAAGTATTCCGTATTCCACACAGGAATTTAAAAGAGAAAATTTTACTTCATTTAATACCAGACATTTCGTTATTAAATAAACCGAAATTTATTATTTAGATTTTCTCGTGTGAATTCCGATTCTCGGATTTACTCAATTTTTAGAACGCATTCTACACTGGGCATTAAAGGGTTAAAGAAAAACGTCTTCATGCTAAACTTGTTTAAGTAAGTTTAACTTCAATAAATACATTTTTAACTATAATTTTGTCATATACATTTACAGTGTAACTTCCCTTTAACGAAGTTCCTATTAACGAAATTTTGTACTTAACGAAATTTTCTACTTAACGAAATTTTCTACTGAACTTTGACTTTGAACAACATTAACATGCAAATTAATCTCCATATTACGAAAAATATTTTCTATATAATGAAGTTTATTCCACTTTCGTGCGTGTACAGCATTCAAACAGAGAGGTTGCTGTTGCCCAATGGTCCAACAAAATGGCTTGGATTTTGCTAAAGAATTAGGACGCCCATTTTTTTCTGAATCCGATGCCTTTTTGTCAGATCTGAAGGAAAAATGGCAGCAACTGAAAAACATGGGAGTTCTCGAAAAAAGGCGCAGAACTCTCTAACTTTCTCAACGTTAATTAAGACATTGTGATAACTGAATATCCTACTGACTATGAAGTATTGTAAAGTATAATAAAATGTATTGGGTCGATCGGAAAGTCGTGTCGTGTTGGGAAAATCAATTTGTACCGGAAAATTCTGCCCGGTAATTATTAGGCTTGGGCTTGGGATAGGAACTGGAACAGAGTGCCTGGAGATTCTCCATAGCTCTAATAGAGCAATGAAATGTAGAGCAATTTATTGTCATAGTTAAAGTCTGGCAAGCAGAACACCAGAAACGCGTATAGGGAAAAACCGGCAAGATTATATAAAAAAGGCCTGTACAGGCGCCATATATTTTAAATACATAAACATTTACAATAAAAGATAATAGGTAATGAGAAAGTTAATACGATAAAAAAAATGCAATTTAACAAATTACAACGACCATTTGGAAAATGATTTTTTCAAAGGCTAAAATTTAAGGCATAAAAAATCGCACGGAGTTGATCATACATTACGTACATTTTTCGGTACTGTAAATTTTTTAACTTCTACGGAGCTGGTCATACATTACGTACGCCATGGATTAAACATTAATATTCCTGGACCAATTTTAAATGAAATTTTTTTCTTAAACTTCTAAACATCCCACAATATTACTTTTTACACCGTCGTATAGAGAAAAAAAATGTACTTTTAAATGCAAATTGTTTGAAAGCTGTATCTCAATTTGTTTCTGAGTTATTAATTTTTTTTTTGTAGTTTTTTTTTTTACTTTTTTTTCATAGTGGCGACAGAAGTATCCATCTCTGTTGAAAGTAAAGGGAAAATACAGATTACTGTATAGACCAATCAGAAGACGAATAAAATGCGGGATTCAACCAATAAAACGTTTCAGATATGTTTTTCATTTCCTACTCTGACCGAAGACAATAACCATTTTTCCAAATGGTTAATAAATAAATAAATAGATAAATAAAAGAAAAGAATATATACAAGAATAAATACAAAATTTACAAAATAATATAAGCGTTCAGGAAGGCACTGCCCTATCAAAGAAAATGTACTTGAGAATTTTCCTGAGTCAATGTTTTCCGGGAGTTGGAGTGCTACCTTTGGTCTACGCCAACGTACATTCTCATCATAGGTGCTTAAATTTTGAGTAGCAGGATTAGGGATGTTGTGAATATTTTCAAAGAACTTATTGGCTCGGTTTTTAATGGTCGAACGAATAGGAGGAATTTTAAGCTCATGCTGAATAGCAGTATTTCTACGATACCATGGAGCATGAGTAATACCACGAAGGGTTTTATTTTGCACCACCTGAATCTTTTGAAGATTGGTCTTTGCCGCAGCGCCCAGATCTGAGCGCAGTAGAGGAGAATGGGACGAAGCACTGTCTTGTAGAGCAGTATTTTATTTCCCAAACCCATCTCATTACTGTTAATTATTAGGCATTAGATATCGGAATCAATGTATAATAATTAAATGATAGAATTTTACGGTGCGAATTGATTTCACGACACGACACGACTTTCCGATCGACCCAATAGTAAAGAAACTACAGCGAGCGATGAAGGTGATAATGAAGAAGAAATTGAAAGATCTTCAAAAGAAGAAATGCTAAAAAGTCTTCGATACAATAAAAAGGGGATTCCAGTTTCACAAAAACGTTACATATGAATTGTTCGGCTACTTAGATAAGGGCGAAATTTTTTTTGAATAGTGTATTTTTTATTCTATAATAAACTTGTACAAAGTAATATTACAGACTTTTTTAAAGTTAAGTATTTCGAATACTGAGAAAAAAAAGAGAAAAGGTACGCTACATTCAGACTTTGTTTACCTCTTTATTATGTGTTTTGCTAGACATCATTCTACTTAAATTTTTCTCGTATGTCTACACTGCATAAAAAAAGTTAAGATTCGAATTAAAGTAGGGGAGACCGGGGTTAGTTGGCTACAGGGGTAAGTAGGCGTAGTCCTCATAAATCGCCTGTTTGTGGATAAATTGCGCAACCAGTCACAGAGTACCTTTCTTATTGCTTTTTACTATCCTCAGTATAGTTTTGCATCGTTACCTACATGCAGTGGACATTTGTTACAATTTTTCTGTTTTTTGCACTCATGAGTAATTTTTTGTTGCTTCATTCTTTTTCTAATTTCTAATACTTATCTTAATAATTGCGATTTAACTTGTGCAGTGTTTCTTAGTGTATGATTAACTGTACCTACCCCATATGTGGTTTACTTGGATTATTTATCCTTAGAGGATTACGTGTCCCTTTTGTGAAGAAATTTATTATGGGGCAAGTAGGCGCATTGAACACGGGGCAAGTTGGTTCGGTGTTTGGTGTGCACTGCAGGGGCGCCATTTGAGGGGGGCTGGGGGGGCATGCCCCCCCCCCCAAGGAATTTCATATTTTATAAAATTTATCTGTCATCGCAGATCAGACTCAAAAGAATTTAAAAAAATACTCAAAACCTAAAATAGCTTGTCAAATTTTATTGCAATAAAAACATGTATAAGTAAACACTTTAGGTACATAAACTAATAATTATTAAAAAAAATTTCTAATTTGCCAATTTATCTATTTTTTCCAAGTCTAATTTGCAAATTTCGCAATTTTTTTCTGCGGTCAATTGACGAATCGATTTTGCGTCGTTCTGCAAAAAAATAAGCAAATAAATAAATAAAATAGCATGGTCTTCCCTTGAAAATTAAACAAGAGAGAAAAATCATGCGTCAAGCATAGATTATGAAACACTTTCCAACACATCAAGAATGCTTTAGCAAAACTTAGCCTTTCAATAAGGTAAATAATATATCTAATTAAACATTTTATAAAAGATAAGGACTTTTTCCTAGAAATCCGCACAAACTTTGCAATTATGTAAAATAGCAAAGGAAACCGAATCAGGTGAAATTTGCGCGTGACGTGTTGTGCTATGGTATATAAGAACATGGCCATTAGCCAAGAGATCATTAAATAATCTGTGTTTTCCAAGAATAGAGCCACAAGAGGAGTGTATGTATTATTGCGTACAAGTTTTATGAAAGCAATATTCATCAAGGAGCAAGTCCATCGTGAACTATTTATTTTCCGAAAATATCACCAAACGAACTACATACGATGTTCTAGAAAGTTACTAGGAGGAACTCTCGGCCAAAAAAGAACTGGGATCGGGTAGAAAGGCAAAAAAAAAAAAAAAAAAAAAAAATCTCCAAGCCAGAGTTAGAGCAGTTGAAAGGACTGTTTGACGAAAACGACCGAGTATTAATCCATCCCATGCCTTCGAAATACAGTGTTTCACCTAACCACCAACAAAATACGATCACTAAGAACCTGAACATCAAATATTACCGATAGGGGGAAACGTACTTAAATTCTTTTGTACAGCTTTGTATATGACATACAGATTTTAATACATGACACATAATAATGCTGAAATTTAATTCAAGCAATGCTTAAGCTACTTAAATTACGCTTCCATGAGTTAATATCCATAGGCGATTATATATCCAGTTCTTTACATAGTCCTGTATATGATTTTATTTATATGCAGTAAACTTACCTTAGTATATTATACTAAATGTAGTTGAGCTTGAAAGACAACTTGAAGCTGCATAACTCAAATTAAAAATAACATCTTTAAGCAATTCCTGCTCTTTCTCAATAATGCTTACGAATTTTTCTGTGTGTCTTACGAATTTAAAAATTGCTCTGTATATGTTCTATAGAATTTATGCACATCATGTAGTATTCAAAAATTTAGTTAAACTAAAAAACCATACCATAAGTGAAAACGGACTTGCAGCAATCATTCCTAATAGCCAAACTTCGCATATAGATTTTTTCCCGAAATCTTTTATGTGTCCCTGTAAATGAATGATAAATGCAATCCCCATCCTATTTTACTGCAAGCATTTTGTTCTTAGCTTCAGTAATGCATATCAGTTTCATCATGTTTGAAATAGTGCAACATAATTGAAGTACGCTGCGAACAGTTTTTACCCGTAGACCATCATATAATCGTGCATAATCTTGTAAATGAGTGATGAATGCTTCGCACCCCATATTCTACAGAAAGTATAGCACTAGAGATGAGACGAACTCAACCCGGACCTGATACGGGTTTGATTTTTATACCAGCCTTCGGGCTCGTGCCCATTCTTTCTCAAATTGGCAATTTTATATAGAAACAAAAAATAACTTTTTTACCCCTTAAAAATTAATTATCCCATTGCAAGTCTTTTTAACGCTATTTTGATCAGGAGGAAAGAGAAATAGATTTTCTTTTTCTTTTTTCTTTTTTTTTTTTTTTTTTTTTTTTTTTTTTAGTATTTGTCGAACATTATTTTGAAAGAAAACTTGTGATATTTGATGATTTATGTCTGTAGTTTAACGCGAGTAACGACCTGTTGATGTTGGCGGCAATCAGTATATGGCGCCATTAGGATACTGTTTAATTGGAATGTTTATTTATTATTACTTTTTTCAGAGATCTAGCGCGAAATAAATATTTTCTTTTAAGTTAATCAGCATTAGCCTAAGATTTGCAAATTTTTAGTCTCCTATTGTCTGCGAACTGCGATTGTAATCGCTCTTTATATGAAAATAACGTTGGTGATTTTATTCATGCTTCTTCTTGAAATCTGCTCATTCTGTGGCTCTGTTCTTCATATTCGTAAAATCACTTTCATACGTAAGTAGATAAAATTGGCATGTGTTGTTATTCCCGATTGAAAGCAATCAAGCAGCGTTTCCTCTTTTTCTATAAAAGCATCGGATCTCTTCGGTAACGGTGTCTAATTTATAATTTAAACTGATTTTCAAAGCCATGATAAATGCAAAAGATGTGCACCTTTTATAGGAAACAGAAAACGCTGTTCGATTCTTCGTCATATAAATCATAATTTTTGCAAATTTCATTAATTTATAAATAAAATGCTCTTCGTTATTGTGTCTATCAGAGATACCTACTTGTTGCGGGAGAAACATTTAACAATCTTTTTAGGGAAGTATATTTCTATTTGACACTAAACGTCTCTTTTGATAAGATTTAATGTAAATTTCATAAAATTAATTATGTGCTAGAGATTAACCTTTGTTAAAAAATGAAATCTATTACATTTAGAATAGCTTTTAAATATGTATTTTTGTTAAACCTTTTTTTTCCGTGAATACTTTCGGTATCGGAATCGGGCTCTGATGGCACAAACTTTTTCGGATTCGGACTTAAAATTGTTGGCCCCAGGCTCTGAAAAATGAGCCCGAACTCATCTCTAATTAGCACATCTCAGAAATTTTTATCAATTTCATTATGTTTGTAACGGAGTAACATTATTAAAATCCGTCACAAATATTCTTTCTTCATAGACTATAATATAACGGAATACTTGTGAGTTCTCCTGGACGCGAACTGTAAGTGCTAAACATAACATTACATGTAGTAGTCATCTTTTAGTACACCCCAATAATGTATATAAATGTTATTATGTTTAAATACTGTAATACAACAATATTAAAATATACCGCAAATGATTTTACCCGATAGACCATAATCTAACGGAATACTTTTGAGTCCTCCTGTAAATGAACTATGAATGATACACACTTCATTTTGAATACCGAACATTCCATTGTAAACATTAATAATATATATCAATTACGTGTTAATCCGAGTATATTTACGTGAGTTAGAGCATGACCAGACGGGCAGACAAACCCAATTCACTTTTCAACTGCGTTGGAAAGTGTTAAAAATATTTCTTGAAGAATCCCATGCTTATGAAAATATTAAGAATGGCATGCTATTTCAAACCCTTCCCCTCAAACAAAATCTTGCCTCCTCTCCCCATTCTAAGAAACTTATTAAATGGCCTGCAAAGTCAAAAGAAAAAAAAAATCTCCGTTTTAGACAGGTACCCTTCTTAGCAAGTATAATTATATAGTGCTTTCTTCATAGAAACTTAATTTTTTTTCCGTTTGCGAAACAATTCTTTTTTTGACAGGTTTCATATTCGCAAGTTTTACAATAAATGTAATATACCTATACTCATCAGAGGTATACTATAGAAAGGATGTTTTAAATGCCTTTAAGAATACTTGTAAAAAGGGAAACTGTCTATAATATAATACTGTCTTAAATGGAAAAAATGTTAGTCACTATCTTGAAATTATACCTGCCAAAATAAAAAAAAAACCTGCTTAAAACGGAATTTTTAATAGGTTTTCGTTTTGATGGGAGAGAGTACAGGCTCCCCCTCCCCCCCCCCGCCGCTGAACCCCACCCCACCCTTGGCTATGCCACTGTCCTCAAAGACAGCTTTGCCCCCCCCCCCCCAAGAAAATTCTGAAATGGCGCCCCTGGTGCACTGGTGGCTTGAAAATCAGCAAACAACGAGAAAAGTGGTTGCAATGCAAGATTTTGGGCACACGTGGCTTGCCCAAACGGAGACAGCCGAATTTTTATTTGTGGCAACTGTAACTCTGATGATGACATAGAGTACGATAGAAGTTACTCAATGTTAATATTTTATTCATTATTTTTATGCCTGTATAATTTAGAATTTACATTGTACGGCTATAACGCCTTAGTCTAAACTTACTGGTAATAATGAAATTGATTTCGTTTAACTGCGTGTCTTATTTGAGCTTCATTTAAATTTTTATAAAGCATGTGCCAACTTACCTCCTAGGTATAGGCAATTTGCCCCGTGACAGGGTAGTTTGGCGTACAATTTTCCTTTTACTTTAGGCTTCCGCTAAACATAAACTACAAACTCAAAACTCCGGGTATTTATAGCCAAATGTCTGTTCTTTAAAAGTTCAGTTAAAGTTTGTTAAAAAACTTAAATAAAAAATTTATAAAAATCAAAAACTAAAAACTGCGCCTACTAGCGACGATCTCCCCTGCATTTTCCCGATATTGCCATTTTATGTGTATTTTTTATTTTGTGCATGTTTATTGTATTATACAAATTTCGTGAATTTAATTTAATTTCTATTTATCGAATTTTCTTCATAAGGACGTGTTTAAGTGTAACGATGAGGCTTCGTTAAAGGAAAGTTTCACTGTATATGTATATTTAATTAAATTTAAGGTTCGTATTATACGGTTTAGAGTAAAATTTAAATGGATCAAAACTGTTTCAAACTCAAAAGTAAGGTACGATTCTGAGCAATGTCTATTTGACTTGAATACTGTTAGTGTCAGAGACCAGAGACAGCAAGAGAATTGTACTATTGCCTTTGGAAACAACGATTTATTCAATATCAATTTATATAAAACTAGCTTTCTTAAGCGGATAGTTACTTTTAACCTCTTCAGATCGAGGTACACAAATGTGCACCTCTATTCTTTTACTCATAAAAACTAAACTGTTTGATTTTGTTACATTTTGACTTTACATTTAAGTAACTGAATGCTTTTGGCTTCGGGACAAATCCAATCAATGGCAGCATTGATGCTTATTTCCTCGTAAAATAATTGTTATCTTTATCTGAGTTTGCAAAATGCCTTCAAGACAGTGTGACCAATAAACAAAAAAAAAAAAAAAAAAAAAAAAATTCACATTATTTAACTTAAACGCTTTACAGTAAAAAAAATTGAGGATTTGCAGATCATTCATTTGCTTAAAGTCCTTAAATTTTGTATTGAGTGAATTTAGGTTATTGATCATTAAATTAATATTTGAATGAGGCTAGTCATTTTAGATCCCTGTTTGTGAACCTAAATGACCGTCCCCTAAAGTACCCATTTCCGAAAAAGGTATTTTTTCTGTCATCTAGGGTGTCTTTTTGTTTTTGCAAAAGCAATGAATGTGGATTTGTAGCGTTATTTTACCTCCAGGTCTGAAGAGGTTAAAATACACTTCAAACTTATCCAGCCAGTGAAAGCGTGTACAATTTAACCCTTTCCGGCACGGTGTAAGTCTGTTTGTAAAATGATGAAATGATGGTCTGGCACCAGAATTCACAAATGAATTTATTAGAAAATAAAAACTTGCTTATTTTCCCGCACTTTGTAAAAGGAAAATTTTAATTAAATATTCTTGGTTTTGGAATTAAAATTAGGTGTCCTATTTTGTGGACACAGGATTAAATAACTTCAGCAACACGCAACTATAATACAGGGTGATTCAAAACTTGTCGTTCAAATTTCGTGGGAAGGTAGGGAATACGTCACTTAACCAATTTTACATAGGAAAGTATGTCTGCAAATGTACGCATGCGTATGTAGAGGGCGCTGTGTGTACCCAACCTTTGATTGTGTCCCTATCATTGTTTTGACTTTCCTAAAGCTAGTATTATTTCTTCTCATATATCCATTTCTCATTTGGACTTCCACAAAGCCTTTTACATCTTTAAAAACTCCAAAAATCTCGTTAATGGCGTTTAAGAATTCTGGTGCTAAACCACAATTTAAAAATTCATGAACGAAGAAGATTAAAAACAAAGAATAAAATAAACTAACAAAATGTAAATAAAGTAAAAATGAAAACAAAAAGTAAAAAACAAACCCATTAAAAAAAAATAAATGTTAAAAGAACAGGAAAGAACAAAATTAAACGAGAAGTTTCCAGGCGTCAGATAATAAAGGCGTTGAATTAACGAGAATTTTGGAGTTTTTACAGATTGTAAAAGGCATCGTGGAAGTCCAAATGAGAAATGGAAATAGGAGAAGAAATAATGCTAGCTTTAAGAAAGCCAAAACAATGATTGGGACGCAATGGAAAGTTGGGTACACACAGCGCCCTCTACATGCGCATGCATACATTTGTGAAGCATACTTTCCTATGTAAAATCGGTTGACTGGCGTATTCTCCACCTTTCCACGAAATTTGAATTATAAGTTTTGAATCACCCTGTAGTTTAGATTATATAAGCTTTAAGAAGATTAATAAATTGTTTCATTTTGGTTACTTTTGGTCAATTTTAAACGTTTGGCATTTTGAAATCCTGATTTTTCCCATTGGATCGCCTCAAAAAGTGGGGGGGGGGGGGAGGGGACTCAGCTGCTCCGAATATTTCTGCATTAGTCAGGGCGTGCGTATGGGATAATTTAATCAAATGTTATTTTTTTTTATGACTGAATTAATATGAAAAGATACTTTTATTTCGCATTGTAAGATGAACGCATTGAACCGTTCCTCCTAAATGTGGAGAAGGGGAAAAGCTTAAAAATACTTTTAAATCAAAATGTATGCTTAAATTTTGGAAGTGTATAGATTATTTTAAAACCACAGTCCTTATCTTCATCATTAGAAACGCTAATTAATTAAAATTGAATGAAGATAAACCGTTACAGAATGAAAACAGAATGTGATAAACTAATTAAAATAATATCATCAATAGAATTAAGTACTTTCAAAAGCGAGTTTATGCTTCATTTAACCAGGGGTATTATAAATTTAGAGGCATTTCATAAAGTTTTATTTAACTATTTGTATGCTAAGTGCATCCATATTTATAGATTTATGTATTTTGAAGTATGTCTCAAATAGTTATATTAAAGTTATTCGAGTTAGTATTTATCAGCAATTTTTTTAAAAGTATTAATATGTTTTGATTTCTTCAATATTATTCATTAACATATTTTGTTTCAGCGTTGATTAATAAGGAGACTAATAATTGTCTAGAAAAATGTTTCATAATGAAAGAAACAAACTTGCTTGAAACGAAGTCATAAAAATTACACTGACATAAAAATATTGCATGAAATGAAAATATATTTTACCGTCATATGAAACGATATGCATCAATAATACAGTAGAATCCCGATCATCCGAGTCCCGATTAACCGAGTTATTTTCTTCCGATGGCTTCCATTATTATGAATCAGCCATTATAAATGAAGTGTTAGGTAAAAAAAAAAAAAAAAGGCCACCCCCCCCCTCGACCCCTCACCCCCCTATTCTGACCAGAAATCAGAGTTCTAACTTTTTACGGCTGCTCTTTCATCTTCACCTAACGCTTCATTTATAATGGCTGTTTCATAATAATGAAAGCCATCAGTCCATCGGAAGAACATGATCCATTCTGAAGGTATAAGCTCAATAATAAAAAAAACCTATTTAATACTTTGAGCAGAAAGAAGAGACTACACATGCAATTTTCATGACACTAATAGAATCACATATAGCTGCCAATTTGTACGCTTTTGTTACCTCTAAAATTTAATAAAAATTTTTGCCACATTTTAATCGCTGACAGTTGTTAGATTTAGGTGATTGAATTAGGCAAAATTTACTGGTAATTTCTCGTGGTAAGAAAAAATCTTAGAAATTGGGGGCTATGCAATAGCGTAATACTGCAGAAAAATAAAACTGCAGCAAAATTGATATTCGACAAACAAAAAACTATCAAGGGTTTTTTCAAACAAACAATTGCATTCCCCGTTTTTCTTAAAAGTAACGGAAATGTACATCAAAGAAGTGTTGCTAGTGCCATAAAAATGAATGAATTAAGTGAAAATTTATATTTCATCTCCTTAGTGTTGGTGACGCTTTGTGTAAATCCGGTTTATCCGAGTTTTTTGGTTTTCTGAGATGAGCTTGGTCCATATTAACTCGGATAATCGGGATTCTACTCTAACAATAACAAGCAGTTCTAAAAAGAGTGAGGCGAAATAATAAATTGGGTAACTTTCAGAAGACCATAAAGAGTTTATCAGAATAAGTTTGGCAAAGTAGACACGATTGGGAACGTACACCAAAATACAGTGGGTGATCGGTTAACGAACTGTTCGGTTTACGAACAGATCGGTTAACGAACACTTTCGTGAGAGATTTGTATGTTCGGATAACGAACACTTCACAAAACACAGCCAAGAAGAAGCAATGCTGTGTTTCAGATTTGTCGAGCTGTGTTTAATTGCATCTATTGCCAACTTAGAGAACATTTTAACAGTTTTTACGTATGGCCTAATTAATTCGTGGGCTACACTGGGTTAGAACTCTATGTTTCAAGGTCCACAAATTAGAATGAACAGATTAGAAATATTAATCTTTATATTTTTAAAGAAATATTTTTAATTTAAAATAAATTAATTTAAATTTAATTACGTGAATTTTTATTCCCATTGTTAACACATAGTTTAAAAATTATTAATTATTTTAATTAAAATTTAGTCCACAAATTATTAACAGGCTCTAGGCTCCATTTCAGCTTTATCAGGTCCTGCAGATCCCATGATCAGCCCCATGATCTTTAGGAGAGCTAATGGAGTTTTTGAAAAGTCAAAGTGACAAATTAATATGCCGTACACTGTAGAAAAAAAAAAAAACTGTAGTACTACAGATGTAAAGTTACATGCTTACTAAACTTTCATCTGTAACTGTACAAGAAAAGCTGCAAATCTACAAAACTAGTTCTTGTAAAGCTACAGAAATCTGTAACTTTACAAATGAATCTGCTAAAATTACAGTAATCTTACTAAAATTTTATCTGTAACCCGGGTTGCAGTTACATAAAAAGTTCTAGGCATCCCAGTTTCCTAAAAAATTCTTAGTAACCTTACAGATTTTTTGATTTTCGGCGCAAAAGTGTGTCTGTTACATGAATTTTTGTTGTTGCCGTTACATAAAAAGTTCTAGGAATCACAGTTTCCTCGAAAAACTTTAGTAACTTTACAGTTTTTTTTTTACAATGTAGTCAATGAATGTAATCCCAAAATCTTTTACAAAGGATATGTCATTTATTATTTTTGTTTAAATACGCCACAACACGAACAAAGCCATCAAAATACGATCTGTACACTGTAAAAAAAAAAAATCTGTAAAGTTACTAAAGTTTTTCTAGGAAACTGGGATTCCTAGAACTTTTTAAGTAACTGCAACAAGAAAAATTCCTGTAACAGACGCTGTTACAGGAATTTTTGTTGTTGCCGTTACATAAAATGTTCCAGGAATACCAGTTTCCTAGAAAAACTTTAGTACTTTACAGATTTTTTTTTACAGTGTATGTATTAAATAAGGACGTATATTAACCGTATTATAAAGGGAAGATTTATATTATTTTTTATGCATTATTTAGCTTTTAAGAACGAATTAGTTGAATTCCCATACAAACCAATACAAAATCTATGATCAGTTAACGAACAATTCAGTTAGCGAACACTGTTTTGGAACGGATTAAGTTCGTTAACCGATCACCCACTGTTATATTTTGCCGTCATATGAAACAATATACATTAATAATAACAGTAATAAGCAGTTCTAAAAAGAGTGAAACGAAATAATAAATGGGAAACTTTCAGAAGACCATAAAGAGTTTATCGAAATGGCAAAGTAGCCATTCGTTAATCAAGTATATTGTTTTAGCGCCCCATAGATTGTCACCTAATGGAAAAACCAGTTCTGCTCAAAGAAAAGAATATAAAATTAATGAATGCATTTTTACTATGGGTTGTCTGTTTTCATGACAGTCTGTTTAAATTTTGTTGTTTCTTTTTGTACCGAAAGATAAGTTAAATTTTTTTAGGGTTCCGTACTTTAAAAGTAAAAATTATAAGATTACCCCTGTGTCTGTCTGTCACAGCCATTTTGTTCGTAAACTATGGAACGTGAGAAGTTCAAATTGGGGGAAGTAGTAAAGGCTATCGACCCACATATTTACAGATTATTAAGCATTCAGAATTATATTTAGGAAAAATGTAGAGGGCAGAGGGGCTAATTAAGTTACTTGGAAAAAAAAAATTCTTTTCTTTGTATATCGTGTGGGTTATCGTAAGAAAACTTTCGTAACGCTGAAGTCAAAAATACATTTCTTTTAATTTTAGGTATTAATATTCAGAGCTATCGTCGTAAATTTAATGCAAAATTATGTCCCCCCACCTCTATTTCCAAATCTACTGAAACTAAAAAAAAAAAAAAAAAGAACAGGTGTAGTAAACGTTAATTTAAACCTTGCAGGAAAATTACCCTAGGTCACATAGTTTTTGAGAAAATTGCATTTTTCCGTTACACACTAATTTCGATTTGCAGGCGTTCAGCAAAGTAGTTGAGGAGCGCTATAGGTATCTATCGCCGCAGAAATATAAAAGGATTGTTGATAATATTTTTTGGGAAAAATTGTCGGTAATTAGCCGAGATACTAACCCTTAAAGACGCGGACGGTTTGGACATACATAAGGACAAGGGCGGCATACTCTATGCACCATCGGTTTTTAAAACCTAGATAAGATCTTTTAATGATATATTTGCGTAATGCAATGCCCAGTAGTAATATAAAAGCAATAAACTTCAAATTGTAAAAAACAAACTAATTTAATCAGAATTAATCACATAAATGCTATGTGATTCGCTACTAGTTTGCATTTAGTGGCTCTCTCAATATGCCACCTGCGTCTTTAAAGGTTAATTAAAAACCGATCTGAAAGAACGTGGCACGGACCAAGGTGGCGTTGCAACTTTGCAACCTCCTTTCGAAGCGCCCTAAGCGCAATAGCAAGTTTAAACTTTGAAGAGCTTTCGAGCTTTCCAAAGCCCTTCATCAGATAATATTTTAATAACTAATTGCCTTTTATTTATACAAATACGTCACTTTGTTTTGAAATGTTCTTCTACGCAAATTTAATCTGAAACACTGCTACTTCGATTGTCCAGCCTCGCATTTAAAATGAAAGTGACGTATGAGATCAAGTGATGTAATAAAATAAATGGAACTGCAGTTAATATATATTTTCTCTACTTAAGTTCAATCCAAGGGACTGCTACTTCAACTTTCAACTCTAATAATTATTAGTTCTCTCATTTCAAAACGAATTGACGTATTTGTATAAATAAACGGCAATTAGTTATTAAAATATTCTCTGATGAAGGGCTTGGGTAAGCCCGAAAGTACTAAGAAGTCTTAAATAAAATGTATATTTTTAACTTGTAACATCTCTTCTATTATTTTAGTCGCCTTTTAAGTAAACCAGAGAGCTTTTTTAAGTCATACTGTATATCTTAAAAAATTTCTATTACTTATAAGTCAGCAGATTTTAATGAACACGTGAAAAGCGTCGTATATGCATTGCTTTCTTTATAATTTGCACTTACGTCTCGAGTCAGTCATGAGCATGACTGATATTTATAAACAGTGAAGTTCATAGCAATAAATGAAGAGTGTCTTATTTGAGCTGATAGAGCTCAATTCAATGAGTAATGTTGAAATTTTTCGAAGGAAAAAACAAAATTTTTGAAATACAGATAGTTTTGGTCGAGTTTCAATCCGGTCGAATTTTCGGCAACATTTTCGTCGAAAACAAGATTTTTGGAATATAGATAGTTTCGGTCTGGCCAAATTTTCGGAAGTCCCACCGAAAACGAATTTTTGGCGAAATTCAGATTTTGAGCTGAAAACGAAAACGAAAGAACTGGTTTTAACTTGCTTCGTTACGAGGAAAACGCCAATAATGAATTTATCTTTAAAATGTAATGAAATATTTATTTGTGATAGTAAAATTTTAATCACCATGTTTTCTAATGATACAGTTTTTTTTTTCCTTACGGCAGGGGCATATGCCCCAGTCGCGTCCCCTAGTTTAGGCCCTGATCCTATTAGTAAATCTCAATTATTTTCTAAGATACGGGAGATCAAAAATAACTCGAATGGCTTTGTGTAAATATAGTGTACGGCATGCTATATGAACTTCACCAGTACATTGCCCTACACTATTTCTTTTGTCTTTGAAGGTGAAAAATAAAAAAATCCCAGAAACACTCACTTAAAGTTATTTAGAGTGCGATGAACTATAAATAAAAATACTGTATAAAAGAATATATATAAATCCATACATCGATTTATTAGACCATAACTTTTCTTCATATAATTTAGCAGAATAACTTAAATAAAGTGCATTTACTAACAGCTAAAGATTCTGCGGCAAAACAGATCCATTACATTTTTCTTCTTTTGAGTTTTGTTCACGAAAGATTTTCGCTCCCGATAAATCGATATATCGCATTCAGAAACTCGCGTTATTTTATGACACAGAACTCAAAATGAGATTCAATTTTATTGCTTTATCGTAGTTTATGTTACACAAAAAGATAGTTCACAAACAATACATATAATTCTATACATCGATTTATTAGACCATAACTTTTCTTCATATAATTTAGCAGAATAACGTAAATAAAGTGCATTTACTAACAGCTAAAGATTCTGCGGCAAAACAGATCCATTACATTTTTCTTCTTTCGTGTTTTATTCACGATATATTTTCGCTTCCGATAAATCGATATATCGTATTGAGAAACTCGCGTGATTTTATGACATAGAACTAAAAATGAGATTCCTTCCTGGTGTTTACTTAACTTATTCCAGTATATAAACTCAATTTTATTGCTTTATCGTAGTTTATTTTGCACAAAAAAATATATTTCACAAACAATTTTAGAAACAGAAAATACTATTCTTTTCCATTTTGCCATATTTTGTTCACGAAAGATTTTCATTTTCGATAAATCGATATATTGTGTTGAGAAACTCGCGTGATTTTCTAAAATATAATTAACAAGTTGGAAATTGCTCGTCAAACGTGGCAAATGAGGTGCGTTCGTACTATAACTAGTTTTATAATTATTTTTTGCACCCCATATTGTACTGAATGTATACTTTTTTGCACTTCATAAAGCGTATAGTCTGATACATCATTAAAATGCACTTCCAATAATTTTTTCCCATTCCCCGTAATGTAACGGAACACTTTTGACTGTCCCTGTAATTAAACTATACATCCGATTTTCCTAAAATTTGAAATAGCTCAACAAAACTTTGGAGCAAATATATCTTTAAAATTTCAGACCATTCGGAAGGCTGTAATATCATTAAAATGCACGTGCAATAATTTTTCCCATTCCCCGTAATGTAACGGAACAATTTCGACTGTCCCTGCAATTAAACTATACATCCGATTTTCCTAAAATTTGAAATAGCTCAACAAAACTTTGCAACAATTATATCTTTAAAATTTCAGACCATTCGGAAGGCTGTAATATCATTAAAATGCACTTGCAATAATTTTTCCCATTGGCCGTAATGTAAAGAAAAACTTTTGACTGTCCCTGTAATTAAACTATACATCCGATTTTCCTAAAATTTGAAATGGCTCGACAAAATTTTGCAACAGTTATATCTTTAAAATTTCAGATCATTCGGAAGGCTCTAATATCATTAAAATGCACTTGCAATAATTTTTCCCATTGGCCGTAATGTAAAGAAAAACTTTTGACTGTCCCTGTAATTAAACTATACATCCGATTTTCCTAAAATTTGAAATGGCTCGACAAAATTTTGCAACAGTTATATCTTTAAAATTTCAGATCATTCGGAAGGCTCTAATATCATTAAAATGCGCTTGCAATAATTTTTCCCATTGGCCGTAATGTAAAGAAAAACTTTTGACTGTCCCTGTAATTAAACTATACATCCGATTTTCATAAAATTTGAAATGGCTCGACAAAATTTTGCAACAATCATATATTTGAAATTTCAGACCATTCGGTTGGGTAGTTTTTGCTCTGTTACATGCGGACAGACGGACGGACGGACAGACGGACAGACGGACAGACGGACGGACTGAACGACGACTATAGGTGCTACGTATTTATATAATTACGAACGCACCTAAAAATGAAATTGTTTTCTGGTGTTTACTTAACTTATCCCAGTATATGAACTCAATTTTATTGCTTTACCGTAGTTTAATTTACACGAAAAGATATTTCACAAACAATCTTATAAACAGAAAATACTATTCTTTTTCATTTTTTTGTTATATTTTGTTCACGAAAGATCGATAAATCGATATGAGAAACTCGTGTGATTTTATAAAATAGAACTAAAAATGAAATTGATTCCCGGTGTTTACTTAACTTATCCCAGTATATAAACTCAATTTTATTGCTTTATCGTAGTTTATTTTACACAAAAAGATATTTTACAAACAATTTTACAAACAGAAAATACTATTCTTTTCCATTTTGTCATATTTTGTTCACGAAAGATTTTCATTTCCGATAAATCGATATATTGTATTGAGAAACTCGAGTGATTTTATAAAATAGAACTAAAAAGGAAATTGTTTCCTGGTGTTTACTTAACTTATCCCAGTATATAGACTCAATTTTATTGCTTCATCGTAGTTTATTTTATACAAACAGATATTTCACAAACAATTTTACAAACAGAAAATGCTATTTTTTTTCATTTTGTCATATTTTGTTCACGAAAGATTTTCATTTCCGATAAATCGATGTATTGAGAAAATCGCTTGATTTTATAAAATAGAACTAAAAATGAAATTGTTTCCTGGTGTTTACTTACTTATCCCAGTATATAAACTCAATTTTATTGCTTTATTTTACACAAAAAGATATTTCACAAACCATTTTACAAACAGAAAATACTTTTCTTTTCCATTTTGTCATATTTTGTTCACGAAAGATTTTAATTTCTGATAAATCGATATATTTTATTGAACAAATATCGTGATTTAAAAAAAAAAAAATAGAACTAAAAATGAAATTGTTTCCTGGTGTTTACTTAACTTATCGCAATATATAATCTGAATTTTATTGCTTTATCGTAGTTTATTTTACACAAGATTCACAAAGATTTTCATTTCCGATAAATCGATATATTGTATTGAGAAACTCGCGATAAAAACAGAACTAACAGGTTGGAAATTGCACGTAAACGTGGCAAATGAGGTGCGTTCATAGGCGTAGAGTTTTCAAAATTATTGGAGGGGCTCAGCCAGTGGCGGAAACAAAGGGGGGGGGGGGGGGTTCTACATTCCCTGGAACAGAGAATTAATTTACTAAGTAATGAATACAAAAATAGTAAAACCTGCTAGGATAAAATTACAAATAACAGCTGAAAATTTCCGCTTTATACAGGTTTTCGTCTACCTTAGTAGGTAAAAATACAAAAGTGTTCCTTTCGATGGGATTATGAAATGTTTGTCATTAGACAAAATTTCGTTATAGACAGGCTTCTTTTATACAGGCTAACCTTATATCCATATAACCTTAAATCCATACAGTAAAACCTTTGTAAAAGCAATCGTAAGCGACCTAAACAATATTCCGTTAAATACAGGTTTCTGGCTAATTAAGTAAAATTGTACGGCAATCTTTCTTTCTGGAGCATGAAAAGTTTCCATTTAAGACAGGATTATGCCATAGACAGGTTCCGTTTTGACCAGGGTTAGAAAAAACCCGGGTTTTTTCGGGTTTTTCTGAAAAAAACCGGGTTTTTTCAGACTTTATTGAGTTTTTTTGGAGAGCACTTTAAACTTCTAATTTTCATATAACTAATTCCTGAATTCTCCATTTATCAGTGAAACTTAGGTATAATTTGCATTAATTATGAATTAACAAAAAGTATATAAAAAGAAAAAAAAATCAAATTAATTTAAAAAGGTACATCTGTATCTCATGGGACTAGTTTGCTGCACTAAGCATGTATTAAGTGAACCACAAATGGATTTCTTTATATAATTCTTACCTTAAGGCTGTTCTCAAATCCAAAGGGGCAACTTTCTGACATAAGTTTAAATTGATTTTTGTTCGGAAACGCATAAAACTAGCAAGTGTTGTTATTCAGAAACTGTGTCATCGAACTGTTCTTTCCGGTTTATTGTAAACACAATAGATCTGTTAGAAAATGCTGTCAAACTTGACGTTTTGAACAGAATTTCTAGGCGAGAGAAGAAAAAAAGTGAGTCAGGAAAAGAGAAAAAACGCCTCGCTCACGTGACCCATTTCACTCATAACCCGATAGGTAATCTATGGATCAAAAAATGGAAAAAACAGTTCGATTCCAAATCGTTACTCTAATCAGCACTGCCAATTTTGTACCTTTACATTTATAAATGAGTTAGTGAATGTGTAAAAACGTTTTGCACTAGTTGACGAAAGCAGTTGAGAACAGCCTTAAGTTAAACATGTTAAATTTATATAGTTTCTTTCATTCACTTCAAATCAGAAATCAGTTGAAGACTTTTTTTTTCTTTTGAAAAAAATGGGATTCGCAATAATATATTTGAAAATTTTAGCAAAATTTGCTACATATATATTGCAATAGTATTACATGTTAAATTAGATTGTCATAGAAGTCAGTGATATTTGCGCCATTTTGCGCCATTTATATCGCAAATGGAGATATACTTATTACTAGCTTTGCTGCTTTATCAACTCCAAAATGATTACGTAACTTGCTCCAAACCGGACCAAATGTGGAAAAGTATTGTTCGATTGAAGCAGGGGTAGCTGGTACTGAATGTAAAGAAAAGAAAACCTCACAAAATCCAGGAGGAAACTTATCTGTTTCACTCTTTTTTGCCATAATCTGAACCATTTTTGTGTGGAAAACTCCTATATAACACTTTCATTGAACATTGAAGCAGGATAATAAATAAGATGATTAATCTTAAAAGCTATAACAATGCAAACAATCAGGATGGGGTTCAAGTGCCATCTTTTTGCATGCATTAAGATTTTTTTTGCATGCATTTGGATACATTTTAGATTACAGGCATGAAAATCTTCCTTTTTTTTTCTTTTTTGGTCATTTTATCTCTGCTTACAAATTCCTTTAAATCTGGTTCTTTTGAAATATATTTAAATTGGCATTTATCTTTGCATTCTCATACCTTAGATTAAATGACACAGTTGTGAAAGCACAAGAAAATTTGAAAAAACCCACGATGGGTTTTTTCAATGCCCAGAAAAACTTGGGTGGGTTTTTTCGGGCTGGGCCCACTTGGGCAAACCTTGTCTAACAGCCACTGACTATTAAACCAATTTTCCAGTTTTCACCCATTCTCATACCTTAGATTAAATAATGTTACAGTTGTGAAAACATGAGAAAATTTGAAAAACCCACAATGGGTTTTTTCAAGTGGTCCTGCTCGAAAAAACCCTCAGATTAAATAATGTTACAGTTGTGAAAACATGAGAAAATTTGAAAAAACCCACTATGGTTTTTTTCAAGTGGCCACTTGTGTCTAACAGCTACTGACTACTAATCCAATTTTCCAGTTTTCACCCATTCTTATACCTTAGATTAAGTAATGTTACAGTTGTGAAAACATGAGAAAATTTGAAAAAACCCACAATGGGTTTTTTCAAGTGGGCCTCTCGAAAAAACACAGATTAAACAATGTTAGTTGTGAAAACATGAGAAAATTTGAAAAAATCCACAATGGGTTTTTTCAAGTGGGCCTGCTCGAAAAAACCCAGATTAAACAATGTTAGTTGTGAAAACATGAGAAAATTTGAAAAAACCCACAATGGGTTTTTTCAAGTGGGCCCGCCCGAAAAAACCCGGGTGGGTTTTTTCGGGCGGGCCCACTTGGGCAAACCCTGGTTTTGACAGGTTTTACTCTACATATATCATAAATATCTATATATCTAATAATAAAGACAAGATCGCTCTTTGTGTGTGTTTATTGCTAGTGTGTGTTTATGGCTAGGAAAATCTACTGCCCGCAGAGGTCTGAAAATTTATATGAGAATAGTTCAATGCAGGTATGGATGCCCCTGAAGCTCACATTTGTTTTATTTTTTTGATAATTGGCCAAGATATTAATTAAAAACTCATCAAAAAAGTTTTTTTTTCTTTAAAAAAAAAAAAAATTGGCGGAGGCGCGCTCGTGCATGACCAGAACTTGCTTTACGAGCGGAATGGAAGGAAGAACTAAATACATTATTATTTTTTTTCCGTTTTGTTTTAATGCCCATCAGCCGTGCCACTTAAAATACGGAAAAATTGACGAAATATTCTTATAGTTCGTACTTTTACGTCTCAAACGCCGCAATCAGTTGAAAAAATATGGTTCTTAACTCTTTGAAAAAAAATTTCAAAAAGGAATTTCTAAAATAAATAAAATCTTAGAAAATAAATCTTAGAAAAATAAATAAAATCTTAGAAAATTTCGACGAAAAAGCTAGAAAACGGTTTCGCTTGGCTTCGGTACTCGTTTTCACTATTAAATACGTTCATACATATTTTTCATGAAATTTTATAGAGTACTCGGGTACAGTTGTATTTATAACATATTAAAATTTCGGACAGTTCGGAAGACGAAAACTATTTTTAGGGTTCCGTACTTAAAGAGTAGAAACAGAACCATTATAAGATCACTGCTGTGTCTGTGTGCCTTTCTGTCACAGCCACTTTACTCTTAAACTATATGGAACATGGAAAGTTCAAATTGGGGGAAGCAATAAAGACTATTGACCCACATATTTACATATTATTAAACATTCATAAATATATTTAGGGAAAATGTAGAGGGGCTAATTAAGTTACTTGGAGAAAAAATCTTTTCTTTGTATATCGTGTGGGGTATCCTGTTAAAGCTTTTGTAGCGCTGAACTCAAAATTACATTTCTTTTAAGTTTAGGTATTTACGTTTTCAGAGATGTCGTCGAAAATGTAGGGCAAAAATATGTCCCCCCCCCCCCATCTATTTCCGAATCTACTTAAACTAAAATTATGAAAAAATTAGAGGTAGTAGACGTTAATTTAAAACTTGCAGGAAAATTATAGCGATTACCCTAGGTCACTTAGTTTTTGAGAAAAGCGCATTTTTCCATTACCCACAAATTTCGATTTGCAGGCATTCAGCAAAGGTGTTAAGGAGCGCTTTAGGTACCTATCGTAGCAGAAGTACAAAAGCATAAGGTGGCGTTGCAACTTTGCGACCTCCTTTCGAAGCGCGCAAAACACAATGCCAAGTTTAAACTTTTAACAAGGATTTTGTTTTAGCTACACTGTAAAAAGAAAAGATTATTACTACGCTGAATTTAGTTTTATGATTTGCTAAATGAAATTTAAATATGCACCATTTTTATTGTTTGTACCGGATTAAGTTCATCATAAACAGTTTAGGATAACATTAAAAAAAGTGTTATACAAAAAATCAATATTTAAAATTATTTAGGCTTCATATCTCTTTGAACTTTTATGGCATACCCATTTATACTTTTTTGTATATACAGCTATACCCAACCCTATGTTATATTATAATAAAACACTCATACTACAATATATATTAAAACACACATACACACATAAATAACGCCTGCATTCAACAGTTAAAGGTATATATAAATATTTTACAGACATACATACAATAAATACAATAAACCCAACTGGAGTGATGGCTCTGGCTAATTTTTCACTCCAGTTGGGTTTATTGTATTTATTGTATGTATGTCTGTAAAATATTTATATATTCCTATGTTATATTGCTTTTTACAAGGTCTTATTATTCTTTTAGCTACGATTTTTTTTAATAATACAGTTAATAATTCATATATTTATAGTACGGAACACTCTGAGCGCGAATAAATCTCGCACTTGACCGTTTATTTTTTTTATGTCAAAGAACCCGACGCGAAAACAAGAAAAACTAGTCAGATGTGATAATCCCAAAACTTTCTTCTATCTCATACATGTTAATACTTCAAAATTCGTTATCACAGTGCCCAAAATTATCCAAAATTGAATGACAATTTATGCTCATCTCCATCACAAGGATTCTAAAGATATATGTTCATTAAATTGTGTGCATTTTAAAAGGAGATATAAGCATCGCCTCTTTGAAACAAACAATTGAATTTTGGCATCCACCCTCTTAGATGTCTGCAAGAAAAATTCTCAGCTCAAAGAGCATAAAAGCGACACCTATCGCGCTGTATACACCCAAGCCTAAAAAAAGATCTATTTATGTGAAAGTGTAACAGGATATGAAGTCTGATTAAATTCCATGTATTAGTTTTTGAGACAGAACAATTGCGGAAATCGTGAAAAACGGAGCATAGCAGCGCCACCTATTGCGCGATTTACACCAAAACGTAATAAAGAACAACATATATCTACGTCTAACTGAATTTGAAGTTTGATGAAAATTTGTGCACTAGTTTTTAAGATAGATCTATTACGAAAATCACGAAAAATTCTGTATCGCAGCGCCACCTGTTGGCCAATTTACACCAAAAAGTAATCACCACCATTTTATATCACGGATTAACCTAATCTGAAGTTTGTTGAAAATGCGTGCATTAGTTCTTGTGAAAGAGCTATTGCGGAAATCAGGAAAAATGCAGCATAGCAGCGATACCTGCTGGACGATTTACACGAAAATGTAATCAGCACGAAATAATATCAAGATATAACTGAATCTGATGTTTGATGAAAATTTGATCATTAGTTTTTGAGATTGCGGAAATCGTGATTTCGATCATCTATTGTGGAAATCGGGAATAATGCATCATAGCAACGCTACCTATTGAGCAATTTACACCAAAAATTAATCAGCACCAAACAATATCAAGGACTAACAGAATCTGATGTTTTATGAAAATCTGCGCATAGTTCTTGAGATGGGGCGATTTGCACCAACAAATATTCAGCACCAATTTATATCAGGGACTAATTGAACCTAAAGTTTTATTAAATTCCGTGCATTAGTTCTTGAGATAGAGCGCCCCAAAAAATTGTGTCACATACAGGCAAACTCACAGACAGATTCACAGGTAGACATTTTGTAAAAACATGTTTTTCACGATCTGTGACCGCTAAAAAATAAAATCCTTCTAAAATCGGAATTCGAAAATTTTCTTTAATCCAATACTTTTTTCTTGCAAAGATAGAAGCAAGTAAAAAGGGAGAAGAAAACATATTTCTTTTAGAAGTAGATATCAATATTTTTTTCACGAAATTGTTACACGGGCTGGGAAATGGTTATCTTTGTAACAATAAAATTTTTATAGAGTTCGGACCAAAAGAAACTATTTACAAAAATATATATATATATATTAAACAAAAACCTAATTTGCAGATCAAATTAAAAAAAAAACAAAATGTATTTCCTAAATTGTTTAAGCCCGAGAAGAGGGAGATATTAAGATATTTCATTCAATTCGTTCTACATTTAATGTTAAATTTTTGTAACCAACAAGTTAAACCAATTGAACATTAAAAAATAAAAATGAAATTCATACAATATAATACTTAAAACACCTATATACTTAGATTCCGTTCAAATGAAATCGAAATAAATCTTAGAATTTTTCCATTTTTAAGTTGTAAATATTTGTACTGCAGATTTTGCATTATGTTTATGACGATTGTACATAATATGATAAGATACATGCAAAATACAAAACTTAAAAAAAAGTCTAAGATTTATTTCGATTTTATTTGAACGGAATCTAAGTATATAGGTGTTTTAAGTATTATATTGTATGAATTTCATTTTTATTTTTTAATGTTCAATTGGTTTAACTTATTGGTGACAAAAATTTAACATTAAATGTAGAACGAATTGAATGAAATATCTTAATATCTCCCCCTTCTCGGGCTTAAACAATTTAGGAAATAAATTTTGTTTTTTTAATTTGATCTGCAAATTAGGTTTTTGTTTAATATGTCAAGTTTTTTAATAACTGCTGCATTCAAAGGAACACATTTCAAAATTAATGGAGGGTATCATCATCAGGCTTTGATTTGTGCGATATCGCATTACAATTTGTGATGTAATTTACCTGTGTATGATTCAAAAATTTTCACCAGTGCAGTAATGAATATTGCTGTAGTTTGCACGAAAAATTCCAATCTGAACATAAAAAATCTGCTTGAAAATGTCATTTTTATTTCCACTATGACGTCATATTCATATTCTTTTTAATTCTTATAAAAACTCTTTCAGTTTCATGTTTCACGTGAAATTCATTCAACGAAAAATAGGCAAATTATTATTACGGCTTTTGAATTATTTACAACAATGAAAAATTTTTTTTAATTTTATTACAAAATGTCCGTTGAATCTCAATGAAAAAAGCGAAATTTGGAATTATTAAGAAAAATATTTGAATAATGTATATAAAAATTAGCCCATGTTACTCTCTAGATTATAATCCATCTATATGCAAAGGCATTTTATTTCCGTTTTGACTCTGACGTCTGGCAAATGTTTTTACACTTTGAATTTATAATATTATTAGAATTAGCAAGGAATTAAAAATGAGTGGCATCAGGGACAAAAAGGTGGGAAGAAAAAATGAAAAAGTTACCATCTCCATAGGCTTTTTTCTATGTTAAATTAACATTGAGAAGTGACACTGGAAATAAATAAGTATTGCGCTGCCGCGCAATACTTAAATGAAACGATCGTACGTGAAAAACAGAAAATTACTTCTTACGAGCGCTTTTACCATTAAAAGTCAGTATTTTTTGGAGATTTTTTCATTTAAAAATATAAATTTGGACAAAATCGGATTAAAGGTATAAAATAATACAAATTTGTGCTTTATTAAAGGTTATTATCACGGGCCCGGGCAACGCCGGGCGGGTCAGCTAGTCTATAATAATAAGGAATGAAGTTTGTCTGTCTGTCGGCTATGTTCTGAAAAATCCGCTACAGGCAGAGCTGCAAAATTTGGTATGAAGGTACCTCTATGTATTTAGATATGTACCTCCGATTTCGGACTTTCTGATTAAACTTTTTCAATATAATTTTTAATGCAATTTTTAACGTTTTTTCACGGTTAGAGGCATTTTTTTTTTTATTATTAAAATAAATCAGATTTCAATCTTTTAACGTATAATATAGTAAATTTTGTCCTCTATTCAAAAAAGTTTATTCGGAATTCGTACAGCGATTTTTGAATTTTTCGCAAATATTTGCATGCCAATTTTACCTTTATTTCACGTTTTGCAGCAATTTTTTTTATATTGATAAAAGGAATTCGGTTTCAAATTTTTAGCATTATACAGAAAATTTTGTCCTCCGAAATTTTTGAATTTTTAATTCGATTTTTAATGCGAGTTTTCGCAACGAGTTTTGACACTCGTGAAAGAATTCCGGTTAAAATATTTTAGAGCACTTATAGTAATTTTTTACCTTTGCGACTTTTGAAATTTTTAGCGCTTTTTAATGCAATTTTCAGCGGTTTTTCGCGTACCGTAGTGACTTTTTTACATTGGTAAAAGGAATTCGGTTTTAAACTTTTAGCCTAATGTAGTAAATTTTGTTCACTTTGAGCGATTTTTATTGCGATTTTTTGCATTCCATGGAGATTTTTTGACATTCGTGAAATGATTCCGGTTAATGTTTTTAGTCCACTATAGTGAATAATGTTCTATGCGAATTTTGAATTTTTAATGTTCTGTTTTGCGTTTTTTTTGGTATTCCGTAGCGATTTTTTGACATTCATAATATTTTTTCGGTTTCAAACTTTCAGCGTAATATAGCAAATTTTCTCCACCGCAATTTCTGAAAACAAAATCCGCATTTCAACACGATTTTTAGCGTTTTTACGCGTTTCGTGCTTTTTTTTAAACATTTATAAAAGAAATTCGTTTCAAACTCGTAACACGCTGTAGTAATTTTTTTCCTCTGCGATTTTTTAATTTTATTGATTTTTAATGCGATGTTTAGCGTTCCGCTGCTATCTTTTGACATTCGTAAAAGGAATTGGGTGTCAAACTTTTAGCCCAATATAAGAAATTTTGTTATATTTTCAATAAAGTTTATTCGAAATTCGTACAGCGATTTTTGAATTTTTTGCGAATTTTTATGCATCGTTTAAAGATTTTTTGCATTCCGCGCCAATTTTTCTATATTCGTAAAAGGAATCCTGTTTTAATCTTTTAGCCCATAATAACAAAATTTTGTCATCTGCGATTTTTGAATTTTTAGCGATTTTTAGAGTTTTTTCGCGATTCACGACAATTTTTCCAAATTAGTAAAAGGAATACAGTTATCTTCTAGCCCAAAATAGAAATTTTGTTTTCTTTTCATTTAAATTTATTTGGAATTCGTGCAGCTTTTTTAAATTTTTTATTACGATTTTTTGAGTTTTTTCGTGTTTCGCACTAGTTTTCGACGGACCGAACGACGCCGGGAATGTCAGCTAGTTAGAGCAAAAATGCATAATATAAATACTACAGGGTTGCGCACGAAAAAGCGCCCCTGCTGTGTTTGCCATGAATGCGCATATATAGAGATAAATACTATCTTATGACCAGAGCCCGATTAATTCTATGTTGGACCCGGGGCACACAGGCCATGTCGGGCCCCCCTTTCTCTATAAATTCATGCATTATAATCTTGACAGACTTTTAGGTGCAGTTTACAATTTAAACCACAGCTTTATGAAAAAACAATATATTATAGACACATGTCAAAATGCATTAAAATGTATGGGAAAGTAAAATTTTCTGTGCTACATGGTCCTTAGATTGAGTAAAACTCTAAACCTGCAAGTTTGAATGAAACATGTTAACTGTACTATCCGTTCTTCTCGGAATTTCGAAGATTACGTTACAATTCGTTGACGTTAGTGGAAAAACTGAGATAGTTTAGTTCACATGAATGGGAAAAATACATTTTTTTCTATGATCTACAAATGGAAATTTATATTAATTTGTATTTTCGGAGAGTGTACAAAATGTATTTTGCGGCCCCCTGAAAATATGCGCTCGAGGCCCCGTGTGCCCCTTTGATAATCAGGCTCTGCGTATGACAAATCGAAATGTTTGAAAATATCACGAAAATCGAATCAAATGTCAGTCCGAAACGACACGGAAAAAAATGATGTTTAGGAATGGCCCGGATTTACAGAAAAAAATTTAGACCCGGTTCCTACTCAGCCTGATATTAATGAAAGAAAATGGCCCTGAGAAAGGGTTTCTTGCTCGGCCCGAATAAGAACAACTGAATATGTACTGTTTATTGTTACCAGATCCTGGTGAATCGTCATTTTCTACAGAGAGACCGCTTGGTAAATTTGGACTATTTTAATAAATATGAGCTTTATGCACGATTTAGAGAGGCGAACCATCTTATCTGTGCTTTAATCAGATCATATCGGACACTATTTGTTGTCCGTTAAAAACGTGAATTTATTGCCCTGTGTCTATGATGCCGAATCAGAAAAAGAAATTCTGCCCAGAAAGTGTGTCCACTGTCCAAAGAAGGAAGAAAAACCCACCTTTGTTTTTCCCCGCCTTAGTTTTTTCCCATACGCCATGCTAAAATTTTCCAGTTGTTTTACTTGTTTACAAAGAATAATAGTAAACAGCGAATTTAGAAAAAGAACAATTATCCATCGAAAACATTATACGCTAAAAACTTTTGTAAATTATATGAAATTCCAAAATCTGAGTTTTTTCTATGTCAGTTGGCGTAAAAAAATATAGCCCATCTGAAAAAATTATTGGAGGGGCCCGAGCCCCACGGGCCCATATAACTCTACGCTTATGGGTGCGTTAGTATTATAACTAGTTTTATAAATATTTTTTGTGCCGCATATTGTACTGAATGTATATTTTAGTGCACTTCGTAAGTGCATATCAATTTCATTTTCTGTTCGAAAGGCTGTAACATCATTAAAATGCACTTGAAATATTTTTCCCCATTGTCCGTAATGTAACGGAAAACTTTTGACTATCCCTGTAATTGAACTATACATCCGATTTTCATAAAATTTTAAATGACTCGACAAAATTTTACAACAATTATATATTTAAAATTTCAGACCGTTCGGTTGGGTAGTTTTTGCTCTGTTATATGAGGACGGACGTACACACGGACTGATTGACCACTATGGGTGTTACGTATTTATATAATTACGAACTCACCTAAAAATCATGCAGTAGAGGGTTAAGTGTCCTCAAAAATAACACAACAAACTTCACTAATTCTGTTATTTCCTTTCTTTTTCACATGGAATTTAATTTATGACAAATTTATGATTAGATAATGAAATTTATATGGAAGGTTCTTACAATGTTGGTGTTCGACTTACAAATCACAGGAATGAATAGAATTAGAATATCGGCTGCTTCATAGTATTTCCAGTTACACAATCAATTATATTTGCCAATCGTTTCTATTGATAAGTACAGTCAAGATAAGTCCTACACATAAATTCCTACTTTTTAGGTTCGTTCATAATTGCCGAAACGTCAGTGAAGGCTTACTGTGGCGACACGAAAAGTTTTGATTTCCGTTTGTCTGTCTGTCTGTTCCGCGATAACTGCCGCAAAAAGCACCCGATCAGCTTGAAATTAATTGGGCATATTCGTGAGATACCCGGACGTAGCTGTATAGTTTTTGGTTAAATTTGGTTCATTCGTTCGGAAAATATGGAAGATTTTATTTTTCTTTATAATGCTTTTCTACGGCAAGTCAGACGATTTTCAAATTTTGATTAGTTGAAAGAAAATGGCACGTTTGATTAATGGATTTAAATGTCAAATTATGGATACTAAAATTCCAAATAAGGGTTTTAAATTATTCCTATTATATTGAAGTTTTATCAATATATCTATCAGATTTTTTTATTTACGTGTATAATGTTTTGAGAACATTTATACATGTATTCCAATAATATAAAGAATTTTTAAATTAATTTTCTTGTTTTACATGATACATATTTCTTTTTTTTTCCTTTTTTGCGTTGCCTAGCGACTGTTATTCGTAGCCTATCATTGCGTCAAATATGAATGAAGTTAGTAAATTACGTTAATTTTGTTGCAGGTACTATTAAAAGGCTATCACAAAAAATATTTTATCGCGTCAAATCGATGCAATTTATGCAATTAACAGTGGGCACGATAATGAATTATTTTCCAGTAGATTTATAGATCTCCAGATATGCATATTTTGGGGGGCTTTTAACATGTTATTGCTATCGCATGGATTAGGATGTTTAAACTAATGTTTAACCATGCTATAAGTGAAAAAAAAGTACAGTAAAAGGCACGTAAATCCTTTTTAACGCTTTCCAACATGGATGAAAAGTATTTATGACTTCAGTTTTTCTATCTGTCGCCTGCCGTGTTTCTCTACGTGCTCTAACTCGCGTAAATATAGTCGGGATTACATGTAATTGATATACGTTATTGAGGTTTGCCAAAGTATGTTTGGTATTAAAAATGAAGAGTGTAGCATTCATAGCTTAATTACAGGGGCACTCAAAACTATTCCGTTACATTATAGTCTTTGGGAAAAATCGTCTGCGGTGTATTTTAATAATGTTACACAATTTTAAACGTAATGGAATTTATATACTTTATTAAGGTGCACTAGAACCTGGTTACTATAAAATATGTTATGTGTAGCACTTACAGCATGCGTACAGGGAACTCAAAAGTATTCATAATATTACAATCTTTGAAGAAAATCCTTTTGTGGCGTTTTTAGGTAGATTTCGTAAGAAATACTACCTATTGCAGTCGTTACCATGGTGCGACTTTTGAAAAATTCCTTCATAACTTTTCATTATAGGACCCCAGGAACCCAAAACCACCCCCACCTAAAAAGTTTATATATATATATATATATATGTATGTATGTATGTACTAAATTTTGTCCGCACGATAAAAGACGCAATTATGCACGGATTGTCCTCAAACTCGCCAACAACTTTGATATGGCTAATATCTCGGCGGGGATTGAAAATGGGCGAAATCGGCCCAAGAGGGTGGAAATGGGGAGGGTTCAAAATTTTGAATACTGTCTTAACATGATTCTGATATAACCAGCTCTTACACAACAATGGCAGGAAAAAAAAATAAAAGTTTTTCGTTATAGCAGTTGCCAACAATTAAAAAAAAAACAATAAAATTCTCACCACAACAATTACTTTTCTAATGTAAAATTTTCACGTGTAAAATTAAATAGTTTGACAAATTGAAAACAAATTGAATATTACGTCATAAGTTTTCTAGAGCAACATTTCAGCATGAAAACTCAAAACGAAATAAATAGTTTGACGAATTAAAAACAAAAACAAAATAATGTGTCATATTGGAAATAAAATTGACCTCAACAGGGGAATATGTAACATCATGCGAGTTTTAAGAAATGTATTAAAACATGATAAAAACCCGACTATGGAAATATTAGCTTATTTTAACACTTTGAGGTTCTCTGAATTTGCTTTAGCTATTTTTTAAACCTATTCCACATACATGCGTGTGTGTATTCGTGTATATTAGATTTTCACAAAATGTTTAGCTCCCTGAGGTCAATTTAGTGAAGGAACTGGGTTTATCTCTAATCTTGATTTAAGTTTTGTTGGTGAATTTAGCACTTAACTTCGAAATCTACCTCCGCCTGTAGGCCCGAGCCGGCAGGGATTTTTTTAATGATGTTACTCTGTTACAAAATAATAAAATTGATATGTATTTTTGAAACATTTTTGTAGTATATGGGGTGCAAAGCATATGTTTTTTTCAGGGTCACACAAAAATGGTCGATTAAAATGTGGTCTACGGGGGAAAAAAAACTCTTCACAGCTTATTTTAACACATTAGCGACGGGAAACGAGAATTCTCGTTTTTATTCAGAATACATCATTGGCTAAGGGAGTGACTTCTACCTTACAGAAAAGACATTTATATTGTGTTGTCCATATGTTTTATAGATTGTAAGACATTATATATTACATCCGTACATTGAAAGATATTTACTGCTGCATAAACATGAAAAACATATCTCAGAAACCAATTTCAGAGACACTTTCAGAAGAGGGAGGAGCTTCTACTGTTTTTAAACCCAGATTTAAATTGCCTGTCGTCAGTGTGTTAATTGTGTTGCACTAATTCAAACATTATGAAATTAAATTACATTACTGTGGTTGACTACAAGAAGCTTGAATATGATTTGTATCGTATTTATCGTTCATTTATAGGGTCACATAAAAAATTTCGGATACAGTTCTGGTCTATTAGGGATGATTGCTGAAGAGCAGTGGCGTGGCGTCCGGTCATCGCTGGATGCGGCGATGACCAAGCAATATTTTAAAACTCTTAATAAGCTTTTAAAACTCTACGATCCAGTTTTAGCAGAACATTTGGAGTTCATGTATAAGTGAAGGTAAGATTTAAAGTTTCTTTTTTGAACATTCAACCATTGAATTTTAGAGTTAATAATTTTTCACCACAAACTTAAATAATTGCGATGACCACCAAACATTTTCACGCCACGCCACTGCTGAAGAGCATTTTCGATTATGGTGTGCGTTTTAACGTTAAGTAAATTTGTTCTTAATAAGTAGTGCTTAAATATTGTATAGACCATGTACAGGGATACACAAATGAATTCGTAAGTATAAATGAAAATAAGCGCGAATTGCTTCAGTGTTTTTTTTTTTTTTTTTTTTTTTTGAGTTATGTATTTTCCAGCCCAATTACATTTAGTATACTAACAAATGTTTGCAGAATTTAAATAGAACCATATACAGGACTCCGCAGAAACTGGATATATGGTGCACACTATGCATACTAATCCCCGGAAATGTGATATGAGCAGTTTTAAGAAGGTTTTTTGTCTGCATTAAATTTAAATGTTATAGACGACGCGTAAAAATCTTCACGTAATATACAGGGCTGTAGAAAAGAATTCATGTACGTTTCCGTCTATTGGTAGAACTTACTAAAGGACATTAACACAATTAATTGATAATTACAAATGTAAATTAAATTACACTACGAAGGGGTTCAGGGGGGGGCAGAGCCCCCTGAAGAAATCTACTTTATTATTTAAAAATTACCAGAATAAGTAGCTCATGAGATTTTCAGAATACCATTACATAACAAGAGGTTTAATTTAACGCTTCTAATGTCAGAAACCTTCGAAATATTTTTTCGTTTTATAAATGTTTATGTAATTTCAAAACTTTAAATTTCGTTTTTTGTAGAAAGATTAATATTACTCAAAGGGTGCTAAACACAATGAATTGTAGAGCTGACGTTGAGGCTCCTGATCTGCAGATTTACTAGTTATGTAAATACGTAGCACCTATAGTCGTCGTTCGGTCCATCTGTCTGTCTGTCTGTCCGTCCGTCCGCATATAACAGAGCAAAAAGTACCCAATCGAATGGTCTGAAATTTTAAATATATAATTGTGGCAAAATTTTGTGGTGTCATTCCAAATTTTATGGAAATCGGATGTATAGTTTAATTACAGGGACAGTCGAAATTTTTCCGTTACATTATGGTCAATGGGAAAACATTATTTCAAGTGCATTTTAATTATGTTACAGCCTTTCGAACAGAATGAAATTGATATGCACTTATGAAGTACACTAAAATATACATCCAGTACCATATGCGGTGCAAAAAATATTTATGAAGCTAGTTATAGTACGAACGCACCTCATTTACCACGTTTGACGCGCAATTTCCAACTTGTTTTATTCAGTATTCAAATAAAACAATTGCAAAAATTAAAAGCATAAACTTATAATGAAGAAAGTGAAGATTTCCATAAAAATATGCGATTACGGAGAAAATAGGTAAATCTTACATCTATCAGAACAAAACTTTCTTCGCATCGTTTAGCAGAATAGCTAAATTAATGTGCATTTACTATAACAGTCAAACATTTCGGGGAAAAATAGATTCATTACATTTTTACTTTATTATATTCTGCCCGCAAAAGGTTTTTCGTTTCAGATAAATCGATACACTATTTCGATGAACTAGCGTGACTTTATCAAATAGAACTGAAAATGTTTTTCGGGAGTTATACGAGTTTTCAGAGTATCTATTATTATTATCTTTTAGCTTACCTTACTTTAATAGAGTATGAAAAAAAAATGAAAAGAAAGAAAAAGGGTTGGAGACACATATTTTTTCACTTAACATAATTTTAAAGGCAAAAAAAAATATTAATATAACTTTTTTATACTACCCGCCCTTGGCGACCACTTTGGTCTTCCTTAAATATAATGCTAAGCATTCTATCATGTTACTTTTATTCATAATTTAATTTACTTGTTTAATCCTGCGCCAAATCGGAAGATTCTGATAGAGAAACCAAGAACTCAGTATATTTATGTTAGGCGGACTCAGGGGATAAATCGCCAAGCATTGTTTTTGTCGCATTTTTTCATATTTTATTAATTTCATTTTAACTATAAACCTTTCACTCATTTTATTTAAAATAAGCAATTTTTTTTTAAAAACTGAAACATTTAAAATTCATGACTTTTACTTATTTCTTAAAAAAAAGAAAGAAAAGAAAAAAAATAAATAAATGATACTTCAACCTCTTCAGTTCCGAAGCAAAAATAATAATACGAACGCTTATCGCTTATTAATTGATTTTTTCCGAACAAAATGACATCGTAGATAACAGAAAAAATACCTTTTCTGAAATTGATCCTTTAGGTGTTTACAAGGAAGGTCTCCTTACTGGGCATACTCAGAATATTTTGAAAAAAAAATACCAATTAAACTACTTATATATGTAATAAAGGATCTGTAAAATTTAGCAGCGGAATTGCAGTAGAAAGTCTGTAAAAAAAAAAAAAAAAAATACTTTCGAGTATTTGGCGCAAAAAGACGAAAGCGTCACGCGATTTGGCGAGCAGTACTTTTCCTTGCCAAAAGCAAACGATTTTAATGCACCTGAAAATTGTTTGTTAATTGATTTTTAGAATGCTTGTAAAAAGTATTTAATGAATTTAAACATAAACAATGAGAGAGTTTAATAAATGCATTTTTTCGTATAACATATTTATGTTGCTTATTATTTAATTTTATTATTTTAAAAACAATTTTATATATAAAAAACATTTTCATATATTTAAGCGTATTCCAAAATTAAAGCAAGATTCATTTAACAGTTATTCATTTTAATATCAAAGAATTCGTCGTTTCCATAGCAACAAAATTGAATCGACGGTTCTCAATTGTACTTAATTTTGAGATATTGAAACAATTTTAATTTATTTTAATTTTGTTTTAATTCATAAAATTTGCAATATAACTTTCATTATAAATAAATATATATATAGATAGATATGACAAAACTATAGTTAAATTAAACTAAAACTGACAAAACTAAAGTTATTTACATTAAATTTATTTAAACACGTTCAATATGAAACATTTTTATCTTAAAGAGTATTCGCATAAACAAGCATTTTTTGAAATTACATTTCATCTCCAACCGATGATAAATCGCCAAATAAACGAAATTTTCATTATTTTTTTTACGAAAGTTCTATCGAGGTTCGCCAAATTTTTTTTTATAAACATATGTATCAACATGAGAAGATCACTCTGTAATTTTTTCAGATTTTTCTGAATATGCCCGTATGGAGACCTTCCTTGTTAGTAATTTAGGTTCAAAAATATGGATCTAAAACTACAAAATCCTTTAAAAACATCCATTTGATAACCATTAACCTAAATTAACGCAATCACAAATTTAAGAGCTTTAAACAAGTAAATAATCTACAAATCCTCAACATTTTTTATTGAAAAAGATTTAAGTTAAATACTTATGAAAATTTCTCACTTTCTTGGTCATACTGTCTTTTGGGAATTTTTAGGCATTTTGTAAACTCAGATGAAAATAACATTTATTTTATGTGGGAATCAGCTTAGATGCTGCCATTTATTCGTTTGCTTTGAACGCAAAAAACATTCAGCTATTAAGAAGTAATATGAAAATGTAAAAAAAATCGGACATTTTAGTTTTTATAAAGAAAAGAACAGAGGTCCCCGTATGGGGACCCAGGGACCGAAGAGAATAAACCATGATATTTAATTTAAACATCAAAGTATTGTTTTAAGTTCCCACACGAGAAATAAAAAATGCTAACTGGCGAATTAAAAAATGCTATTGGCTTAAAAGTACCAAGAATTTTTTGAGATCATGGCAACTTTTTATATTAGTTTTATTCGAAAAATTTATTTAGATTGAAAATGATTGCGCATATGAAAAGCTTAATTGTTTATGACAGTCACACAACTTTAAATATTGTGACATAGATGAAATAATGGTGATGTAACAATATTTGGCAATTAATCACCTGCTCCAAGTACCAAAATGGCCGCCTGGCATATAAAAAGGCGAAGTGGTCAGCCTGGAAGACCTGTCAGTGGAAGACCTGGCGAAGTGGTCAGCCCGGAACTGTTGATGACAGTCATATGATTTAGGCTATTATTATAAAGATATTTTTTCCAATTATCTATAAAGTGATATTATTTTTGAGTGCCCCTCTCCACAAAATATCTACACTACACAACCTTAATATTCCAATAATTCTGTAATCTCCCTTTTTTTTCCCACTTTAAATTTGGCCTCAGGTACGTGTAATGACAGGCTTATGTTTACCAGATGCTATTGCCAATAAGTTTATCTGAGAGCAATATGTCCACCGGCTTCCGTCCAGCTAGTTCAAAACGTAGAAAGTCAAAGGTCTTGATTTCGAATCCTAGACCGGGACATTTTTACTCAGCTGGGAAAAATTCAGTTCGCATGATATCTTTTACCAATTATTTTGACCGAGTTAAGAAAAATAATAAAATTAACAGAATAATAATAACATTTATTGTGTCACTGTATTTCCAATTATACAATCGATTATACTTGACAATCATTTCTATTGATAGTAGAATCGTGGAAAAGCACCTTCCTGTCCATAAACTCTTGTTTTTATTGTTATTATTATTATTATTATTATTATTATTATTTAGCATCCAAATATAATAATTGCTAATGCTAATAACTGTACAAAAGGAAAAAAAAATAAAGGCTCCATTGAAATATGCGATACAAAAAAACAGTATAATGGGTGTCCAGCCCACTCTGAACGGTATCCAATGGCTAATTTCTAAACCGTTAGTCATAGACTACGGCGAATTCCAATTACAAAAATGTTTAAAATCAGGTAAAAAATTATTTTAAAAGTCGTTTTGATGAATAACAATATTTCTTAAAAAGTTACGAAATTTAATTTTTTATATGGACCGGAGGTCCATATGGGGATATCTGTATTATATACTACGCTGTCGTACGTGGCACAGAAATCGCGATTATTTTTTAATTGTTTAATGGAAACGCCCGAATGAAACGCATCTCATTGGTTACTAAGCAGAATTTAATGCATCTCCATAGCTGTAAGGGGATCCTGTTTTGTCGCCAAATACCGCCAAGTTTGTCGCCAACTTGGCGATATCTCTAATATTTCGCCAAATTCCCATAGACTACCATTGTAAACCAATAGGGTTTACTTGCTTACAGAAAACCAACAAATTGAGATTTTTTTAATGCAACAAAAACTAACATTAGCTTAAGGGATTACATTAATTATATTTAAGGGAGTACAAGTAAATTAAATTATGAATAAAAGTAACATGATACTGTGCTTAGCATGCTTTCTCAAGCATAAATTTTAAGGGAGACCAAACTGGTCGCCAAGGGTGGCTATTTTAATAAGAATTTCCTATTACACTATCAAGTAACACAAAAAAAGGTCCCATTCATCTAACTCTAAAATTGACCGAATTACGAAACTTTGAATTGTATGACTTATACAAATTTTCTTCATCTGAACATGAATGAATTGGGTAAATTGAATAAAAGTAGTTGTATACAATAGGGATCGTACACAAAGTGTTTAAAATATCAGACAGATTTATTTCGCGTGTGCATTTCTGCATTGCAGCCGAAGGGAGTCACTTCGAGCAAGTTTTAAGATAATTTTCATTTTTATTAATTAAATTTTAGATTCGATATTTTAATAGCATTTTAAAATATGTATCATTTTGTAATGAAATGCTATTATATTATGCGATTATTTCATTTAATAAAAATTCTGTTATTTTTTAATTTATATTTTTAGAACTAGCTGTATATTTTCCTTTAATATGTCAGAATGAAAATAGATTTCAAATTTATATTGTAATGTCAGTTTTACTCTCAACTATTATTATTTTTTTTTATATATCTGACGATTAGTATTTACATTTCTAGTAAATTTGTGAATGACTCCTATTTCGCAGAAAAAAAAAAAAAAAAAAAAAAAGGATGTTTCAGATTTAAACAGCTATTATTTGGTCAGTTTTAATCGTACAAAAATGCGACTTATTTTGTCTTACTTTTTAGTGTAATGAGTATATTTTTACTAAAGAAAACTTATAGGACCGGGGAACCATATACAATTTTAAATTTCGTAATTTTTTGAGAAATGTTTTTATTGACCCAAATCTCTTTTAAAATACTTCTTTACCTCATTATTATTATTATTATTATTATTATTATTATTGTAATTGGAACTATGTGTTTATGTCTAACGGTTTGGGAATTAGCCATTGGACACCGTTGAGAGTGGGCACCCTGTATACCATGTGATACAAAGTAGATTTGTGTTGGCGATGATCTCTTAAATGGCTGATGATAAAAGCATACTTTTAATTACATAAAGCACACAAATAAAATAAAGCTTTTAGATATGGTCATTTATTTTTCTAAGGGACTGTGTACATATAGCCCAGTGGTCAGGGAGTTGAATTCGGAATTAATTAGGGGAAAACTGGAAATCGTTTTAATCCCTTCAGTTTAGGCCTAGAATGAATATGCTGTGTTTTTCCCCTCGTATTAGGTGAGCGTTAGGAAATATGTATAAATTTATAGTAAAAAAACACTTTTTTTTTGCATACTATAGCAATATCTCAAATCAGCTAACTCTGTCAAAAACATTGTCAATACAAATGCTGTAGAGCTTAAGATTCTGAGTAAAAGGAGTACCTACACTTAATATTTTTGTTGAACATTAAGGTCACAATTCCACTTTAAAATTTTAGACTCGTGATCAGGGGGTTGAACTCAGAATTAATTAGGAGAAAACTAGAAATTATTTTAATCCCTTCAGTTTAGGTCTAAAATGAACGTACTATGTTTTCTTCCTCGTACTTGGGTGAATGTTAGAAAATATGTACATATTTATTTTCGAAAAACACGTTTATTTTAATTACCTTAATAATATCTCAAGACAGCCAACTCTATAAAAAGCAGTCAATACAAACGTTGTAGAGCCTAAAATTCTGAATAAAATGAGTACCATCATTAATATTTTTATTCAGCATTAAGGTTACAATTCTATTTCAAAATTTTGCCTTAATCGCTAATCAAGAGCTTGAAGCCAGGAGAGACCAAGTTAACTTAACAATATCTCAAAACAGCTAATTCTATCAAAAACATTGTCAGTACAAAAGTTGTAGAGTCTAAAATTCTGAGCAAAATGAGTACCTACACTTAATATTTTTGTTCAATATTAAGGCTGCAATTTTGAGATATTGTTAAGTTAACTTGGTCTCTCCTGGCTTCAAGCTCTTGATTTGAAAAATTTTAAAATAGAATTGCGACCTTATAGTCCAGTGGTAGGGGAGCAAAAAAAAGCCGAATTCGAAATTAATTAGGGGAAGGCTCGAAATTGTTTTAATTCCTTCAGTTTAGGTCTAGAATGAATATACTAAATTTTCCCCCTCGTACTAGTTGAGCGTTAGGAAATATGTATAGATTTATAGTAAAAAAAAAAAAAAAAAAAAAAAAAAAAAACACGTTTTTTTACATACCATAACAGTATCTCGAAACAGCTCACTCTGTCTATAACATTGTCAATACAAATGTTGTAGTGCTTAAAATTCTGAGTAAAATGAGTACCTACACTTAATATTTTTGTTGAACATTAAGGTCACAATTCCAGTTTAAAATTTTAGACCTGTGGTCAGGGGGTTGAACACAGAATTAATTAGAAGAAAACTGGAAATTGTTTTAATCCCTTCAGTTTAGGTTTAAAAGGAACGTACTGTGTTTTCTTCCTCGTACTTGGGTGAATGTTAGAAAATATGTACATATTTATTTTCGAAAAACACGTTTATTTTAATTACCTTAACAATATCTCAAGACAGCTAACTCTATAAAAAGCATTGTCAATACAAAAGTTGTAGAGCCTAAAATTCTGAATAAAATGAGTACCATCATTAATATTTTTGTTCAACATTAAGGTCGCAATTCTATTTCAAAATTTGGCCTTAATCGCTAATCAAAAGCTTGAAGCCAGGAGAGACCAAGTTAACTTAACAATATCTCAAAATAGCTAACTCTATCAAACACATTGTCAGTACAAAAGTTGTAGAGCCTAAAATTCTGAGTAAAATGAGTACCTACACTTAATATTTTTGTTTAATATTAAGGCTGCAATTTTGAGATATTGTTAAGTTAACTTGGTCTCTCCTGGCTTCGAGCTCTTGATTGGAAAAATTTTGAAGTAGAATTGCGACCTTAATGTTAAACAAAAATATTAATGACGGTACTCATTTTATTCAGAATTTTAAGCTGTACAACATTTGTATTGACAATGTTTTTTATAGAGTTAGCTGTTTTGAGATATTGTTAAGGTAATTAAAAAAAAAAAACGTGTTTTTCGAAAATAAATATGTACATAATTTCTAACATTCACCCAAGTACGAGGAAGAAAACATCATACGTTCATTTTAGACCTAAACTGAAGGGATTAAAACAATTTCCAGTTTTCTCCTAATTAATTCTGAGTTCAACCCCTGACCACGGGTCTAAAACTTGAAACTGGAACTGTGATCTTAATGTTCAACAAAAGTATTAAGTGTAGGTACTAATTTTACTCAGAATTTTAAGCTCTACAACATTTGTGTTGACAACGTTTTTGATGGAGTTAGCTGTTTAGAGATACTGTTATGGTATGTAAAAAAAACGTGTTTTTTGACTATAAATCTATACATGTTTCCTAACGCTCACCTAGTACGAGGGGGAAAACACAGCATATTCATTCTAGACCTAAACTGAAGGGATTAAAACAATTTCCAGTTTTCCCCTAATTAATTCCGAATTCAACCACCTAACCACTGGGCTATTAATGTTGAACAAAAATATTAATGATGGTGCTCATTTTATTCAGAAGTTTAAGCTCTACAACATTTGTCCTGATAATGCTTTTTATAGACTTAGCTGTCTTGAGATATTGTTAAGGTAATTAAAATAAACGTGTTTTTCGAAAACAAATATGTACGTATTTTCTAACATTCACTCAAGTACGAGGAAGAAAACATAGTACGTTCATTTTAGACCTAAACTGAAGGGATTAAAACAATTTCCAGTTTTCTCCTAATTAATTCTGAGTTCAACCCCCTGACCACGGGTCTAAAACTTTAAATTGGAATTGTGACCTTAATGTTCAACAAAAATATTAAGTGTAGGTACTAATTTTACTCAGAATTTTAAGCTCTGAAACATTTGTATTGACAATTTGTTTGACAGAGTTAGCTATTTGGAGATACTGTTATGGTATTTAAAAAAACGTGTTTTTTGACTATAAATCTATACATATTTCCTAAAGCTCACCTAGTACGAGGGGGAAAACATAGCATATTTATTCTAGACCTAAACTGAAGGGATTTAAAGAATTTTTAGCTTTTCCCTAATTAATTCGCAATTCGGCCTTTTTTTGCTCCCCTACCACTGGGCTAATATTAAAATAGGAAATTTAATTTTTTTATGTAGGCCCCATATTTAGAAAAACACGTCTAAGAAGAACATTAAAAAAAATCCCGTACTTTTATAACCAAAACTTACAGAGTTCTGATAGTTGGAATTTTATTAATTTTTAATGTTTTCCGGTGCTAAAAACGCACAGTTGTATTTTTAGTGTCTGAAAACACTGAGAATTCATGAAATGCAATGTATCATAACTCGTGAAGTTTTTGTTATAAAAGGATGGGATTTCTTAAAATGCTCTTCTTAGACGCAGAACTTCTCTAAATATTTTATAAGATACAGGGACCATGCAGACATTTAAATGCCGTATATTAATACGTATACAACCCTTTACAATGTAAATTCCATATCTAAGATCTATATTTTATAGTATACTTTTTGTAGTTCGAAATATAAAGTTTCTATCTTCAATGTTTAAAATATAATCGCCAATACATCTATTCTGAATCTGCCGATGTAAATCTATACATAGATTTATAGAAAATAAACTTTTTTACATCATTTAGCCGAATAATTCTATTAAAGGGCATTTAGCTTAATCTGAAAATTTTGTGGAAAAGTCGATTCATTACATTTTTCCTCTTCTGTATTCTGTTCGCGAAAGTTTTTCGAATCCGATAAATCGATACACTGTTTCGATGGACTTTGGTGACTTTATGAAATCGAACTGAAAAATTTGAAGTTGCTTCCCTATATTTTATTTGGGTTATCTAAATGTATGAATTATAAACTCTGTTTATAATAATAAAAATAAACAATACGCCTTGTGCGACGGAGTGTACCTGCAGGTGCATGCCGTGACCTTTCAATCGAGTAATTACTTTTTTCCAGTCACAAACATCTGAAACAAATTGGGTCACCAAATTATAAAAGGGCATTAAATTCTCTAGAACTAATATCAACATTTAGTTTAAAAAGTTGGTTTTTGACAAAATGGCGGTCATTTGAACAAAAAAGGTCTTTTTCGCCTTTTTTAAAAACTTTTGCAGCTCGAAAAAATTATTAATAAATGGAAATTATATATTTTTTTATGGTATAAGCTCCAGCAAAACTAATTACATTCTTTTAAAATAAAAATAGAGGAAATCGGTCGAATAGTTCTCGAGACCACAATTGCCACGTTTGAAAAACGTGGATCATAGAAAAAAAAATTTAAAGTTTTACAACAGTGTTACGTTCAACGAGCGGCGTCACATTCAACGAGCAGAAAATATTGTAAGGAATTGGAATATCACAAAACCGCTTTAAGCCACCAATCAGCACACTTGAGGAAAAAATCGAAAATTTTGACACAAAGAAGTAGAAACCCCCCTTAATGTATGAAAATATAACCACGTGCGAAAAATGTACAATTACCTCTTACGTGTTACCCACGATTACATAAAGCGTTCTTTATTTTTAAGAAATCTCCGAAACCAATATATAATCGAGATTTAAAAAAAGCTGTACAAAACAAAGTTTATTTTGTAGCCACTGATGTTTGGAAATTTCTTGGAGTATTTTTTATCGGAGAAAACACAGAGGTCACTCTACCTTAATACAGTAAAACTCGGATATAACGCTCTTCCGGGGGACCGGACTAGAAGAGCGTTAAAAGCGGGAAAGCGTTAAATGCGGGAGAAGGTTTTCGGCATATTAAAATTAAGAATATTAGATTATCTGCTTTAAATAGTGCGGGGAATCATTTTTGTGTATTATTTAATATACAAACTCCACAGCATAGATACGAAAACGTTTCCTTCATTTAAAATATCACAAATTTACTTTGTGTTTACAAAGTGTATTATTATTTCAAATTAGAATAAGTAAAAGAATTGTTAGCATTAAAACAAGAGCTAAAAAATATATTTAACATTTCTAATGGGAACCTTTATCCTTATATTAAACATAAAATAAAATTATGAAAGAAACTAATAATAATATTTTGTTTTAAAAAAATGTAACATTTGTACTCTTGAGCCCCAACCACTATGAGTACTATAAACTTTCTCGAGTTTCTTCTGACGGGTAGACGAACGACCACACAAAAGAGCCTTCTCTGATTTGTTTATGTGTCTTAATATATCTTCATGTGAAGCGGCGGTATCTACTGAAGCGGTGTATAGGCGGATAGTGCTAAAAGCTTCCATTACTTCAGCTATCGTTGGGATGCGCTCTTGAACATCGCCATCAGCAACTTCATCAGGGTCCTCTTCTTTTGCGACATCCTGTACAGTGTCCCCAATAATGTCAATGCTCCTAACGTTGCTTGTGATAGCGTCGTTGTCAATGTTAAGATAGTTCTGAAGGCTGTGTGCGTTTTCCGCAAGATGCTCGCAAACAGCTTGCTAGTCCTCGTCGTCTATAGAATCCGACCCCTCTTTAGCCGCATCCATATCATCGCCAGCGGCCGTTATGAAGCCTGCCTTTTTAAAGCAATTTTGAATTATTTTAGGTTCGATTGCATCCCAAGCAGCGCAAAGGTAGTTCATGGCGTCGAGGAGAGTTACAGAAGATCGACTAATTTTAATTTCCATTCCATGTAGAAATTGTTTCACTATATGTTTGCGATAATGTTGTTTTAAAACATTTATGATCCCTTGATTCATCGGTTGAAGTACGCTTGTAGTGTTTGCAGGTAAAAATTCCAGAGAGACGTTTGAAATATCTGGTATTTCTTGGGGATGCGCTGCGCAATTGTCTTACGAATAGTATGACATGCCTATTTTGCTTCCGCATCTCGACATCAAAATCAGAAACATATTTAATGAACTGGGGACCCGTCATCCAAGCCTTACGTTGATGTGGATAGTCACAGGGCAGTTGTTTGATGTTTTTGAAACAGCGAGGTTTGGCCGATTTTCCAATCACCAGAGGCTTGCGTTTGTCGCAATGGCGTTGGAATAAACAAGCACAGTCACACGTTCTTTACTGAGCTTCCGTCCATGGCATTGCTCATCTTTTAACGTTAAGGATTTATCAGGCATAGCTTTAAAAAATAAGCCAAATTCGTCGGCGTTATAAATATCACAACTGGCATAGTTTTTGATAAGCCTTGGAAGACGGTTCTTTTTCCAGAATTCTGCATTTTCTATGTTCACGGCGGCGGATTCTCCGCAGTACACAATGCCGTGGCGGGTTCGAAATCGGTCTAACCACCCATTAGATGGAGTAAAATCTTCAATTCTTAGCTTTAGGTCTACTTCTGCAGCTTTTTCTTTAACTATGGATCCGCTGATAGGTATGTTAATGTGTCTTGACTCAAGAAACCACTCGTACATAACTTTTTCCACACCTTCATATTTTCCTGTTTTCACTCTCTTTTTTTTGTGCCACCAATCGCAGCATTTTTTTCAATATCTTTTCTGTTTTGAAGAAGAGTCCGAAGAGACGACGGCGCAATATTAATAGATATCGCAAAATCTTTCTGGCACAGAATAGGTGAATTTTTGTCATAATTTTTAGAATTTCTAATTTTTTCGAAAGTGTCAACATCTTTCTTTTCATACTCTTAGCTTCCATGTTGCACCTAATTAGAGTCGGCAGCGATGCTGCTTACTTATGTGTAAATGAAAAAAGCGAAAACAGTTTGTGTGAAGTAAGAGACAGACAGGTGCTGCTGAGATGGACGGCATAAATTCTTTTGTTCTCTGATCCAATGAGAAAAAAACAGCCACGCCAGCTTATTTTTTTTTTTACATAGTCTTTGGGCGTTGGCTGGCTGTCAATTCCACGTATCCTCTCTTTCTCTCTCTCTCTCTTTGTACGGGCGAGAAAATGAGAACTCCAGATGTATACCAAAACACCAAAGCGTAATATCCGGGATTTCTTTGTTCAAAGGAGCAATAAAAAATGCATTAGAAGCGGGAAAGCGTTAAAAGCGGGGAGCGTAAAAAGCGGGAAATTTTTACATTGTTCTTATGGGTATGGTTCAAGGGATCAAGACAAATGAGCGTAAAAGGCGGGAAAGCGTTTTAAGCGGTGAGCGTTATATCCGAGTTTTACTGTAATCAAACTACCTCTTGCAATACGACCTTTAAACTTCAAAGAGCCATCCTTCTTGATGTCCCAACTAGTATGTCCTCTCAAGATGTCAAATCTTCAATAGTTAAAAATTGTTTTAACACGAAGGATTCTCTTTCCATCAATTCTAAACCTTCAAAGTGCTCAACTGATAAAAACAACTGGCTCATTCTCACTGCTACATCAAATCTAAAATCGGTTATTAATTTAGGTGGCCTCTACATTGGGCATTCTCTCATGGAATCAGACCCCATACTGTGGTATATAGATGTTTTCAATACCAGGAAGTTGGACATCTATCCTGTTTATGTCCGAATCCTATTCGCTGTGCTAACTGCAGCTTAGAACATAATGTCAAGGTTTGCCCTAACTCCTCCAACTTCATTAACTGTCTTACCAACCATAATAGGTTTGGCATTTCATTTAATCCAGCTCATCAATCCTCAGATTCTGAATGTCCATGCTGAAAACTTACCAACCTAGATGAAAGATCCTTTCCAGATAATGTTTCAAATATCAAGTAACTACAATTCATCCGATCATTCAGTTGTTCCTGCTCTGCAGAGAGATCCTTCAGCTCACTACCAACTCTCTCCTTCTTTGTGGTTTATTTATAATCCTCAACTTAATGGTCTCCCATGACCTACTACAATCAATTTCATTTCCTCAATCAACCTAGTTATGCTTCCTTTATCTCTTTAGTTCTCAACTTGTTATTATTATTGAACTGTTGAATTCGTCGTGAACTACTAAGTTCAAAACAAATAACTTTTGATCCATCCCTGCTATCATAGTGTTTCTTTTTCGCATGCTACTGTGGGTGTTCACCGGGCTGTAAGTATCATTATTCTTCTAACCATTATTTTCAATCACATCATACTAAACTTTGCTCATTTTTGGACTCTGATTTTTCTATACTGGCTCATATTGTCTGTCGCAGTTATTTACAGTTATTGTTTCTTAAATCAAAGTTTCCGCTGCCTCCGTATGTCGGTCTGTCTACTGTTCACCACCCCGCCCTCTGTCACATTTACCGGCAGGCTTAGCTTCGGATGAATGTTGTATTTTTTTTTAAAGATCTCAATAAAAGGGAACCGAGAGGGACATTTATGCTCTACTGACTTGATTTCCTAGGCAGAGCAGTCCCTCTCGTACAGTCAAAACCAGAATATCGGTTTTTAGGATGCTATCCATTCTTATTTAAACATTTTCAGCTGCATAAGTGCATTTTTACATGCTGGAGTAACAAAATAACATACATTTTAATGTTAATGTTAATGCCGTTAATGTATCACGTTTGTCTGTAAAACATGTTTATTGAACATGAAAATGTTTAGTTGAGAATGGATAGAATCCGAAAAATCTATATTCCGGGTTAAGATCTCAATAAGGGAGTACCTGGAGGGGCATTTATACTCTATAGCAGGGACAGCGAACCTTTTCAGATCTACGTGCCAAATTTTTTCAAAAATATGTTTTACGTGATCATAACGTGCCAACAATATAAAATTTTAATGGATCAAATAATAATGAATCAAAATTATATAAAATTTTGTTTTTAGCATTAAAAAAATATGGGTAATGTTTGATGTCATACTTTAAAAAATTATTTTTAAAATATTACCTCTATTGTCTCATCTTAGATGCCAAATAATTTATATCAGCTTCTTCATTACTTATTTTTAAGAGAATGCAAATTGAATTGGACTCATTTGACAAGATATTTTATTTGGATTTTTTCGTGTTATTTGTTTCCGAAAAGATAGTCTTGCGGAAAAAAATTGTCAAAATGGCAAACAGAAGAATCTACAGCTTTTAGTGTCTGGAACTGAATTCCAAGTTGTTATAATTTTACCATCGGCATTTTTGTTTATAATGCCTTTTAATCTTTCTTCTGCGAAAATCTCCCAATTTTCTCTTATTCTTAAAATTTTGTGAGTCAATATTGAGCTAGATTGGGATACATTAAGTTATATTTTAGTTTCGCCAATTTGTATGACAATGACAACCAAAAGAAACTAATCAGATTCAGATAAACAGAGATCTAGATTAATTAAATGCATTTTGTGAAATTCTACTATATTTTGATGTAGAACCTGAATCTATGCCGTGCCAAAAATAATCTGCAGCGTGCCACTTATGGCACGCGTGCCATAGGTTCGCCGTCCCTGCTCTATAGACTTGATTTGCCAGTCTGAGAAATCCCTATCTTGCATTGAAAACCAGAATATCGGTTATAATGATGCTATGTATTCTCATTTAAACATCTTCACCTGCGTAACTGAACTTATGCATGCAGGAGTAACAAAATAATTTTAATGCTATTGTCAATGGCGTTAATTTACCACATGTTTCTCTGTAAAACATGTTCATTGAACATGAAAATGTTTAGTTGAGAATGGATAGAATCCGAAAGCCTATATTCCGAATTAAGAAAACTCATTAAAGCACTGTAAAAACTACTCGGAAAAGTTTCCGTAAACCAGTGGCAGCAACATCAATTTTATTCCTTTAAATGCTTCTTTAAATCTCGAAAATATCTTGGTTTTTGGGGTTTCTAAACATAAAGATCGCTTTTCGGAATCATGGATAACTCGGAAGAGGTTATTGTGAATTTTTGTTTGCGATTCTAAGGTTTCTAAAGATAAAGATCGCTTTTCGGAATCATGGATAACTCGGAAGAGGTTATTGTGTATTTTTGTTTGTGATTCTAAGGTTTCTAAAGATCGCTTTTCGGAATCATGGATAACTCGGAAGAGGTTATTGTGCATTTTTGTTTGTGATTCTAAGGTTTCTAAAGATAAAGATCGCTTTTCGGAATCACGTATAACTCGGAAGATGTTATTCTGCATTTTTGTTTGTGATTCTAAGGTTTCTAAAGATAAAGATCGCTTTTCGAAATCATGGATAACTCAGAAGAGATTACTGTACATTTTCGTTTGTAATTCTGAGGCTTCTAAAGATAAAGATCGCTTTTTGGAATAATGGATAACTCGAAAGAGGTTATTGTACGTTTTCGTTTGTGATTCTGAGATTTCTAAAGAAAAAGATCGCTTTTAGGAATAATGGATGAGTCGGAAGAGGTTATTGTACATTTTTGTCTCTGATATTACATTTTCCTAGGATAAAAAACATTTTTTTTTTTTTTAAGTGTATAAGAAAATAAAATACGATTTTATTCGTGTTATCAGAAGTATGGTGAAATCCATTACTCCGTTTTAATATAAATTATTGTTTTACCAACAAAGAAATGAAGTAACAACTTTTACTTTGTTCTAAAACAAAAACTGTCAACCTTTGAAGCGAAAAACAAAAAGCTTGCAATATCTACTAGAAATTACTAGGGTGCGATGAACTGTAAAAAGCTTTTACAAAAATATGCGATACAAAATACATATAAATCCATAAATCGATTTATAAGAACAAAACTTTTCTCGCGTCGTTTAGTTAGAATAACTTAATAAAAATGCTTTTACTAGCAGAGAAAGATTCGGTAGTAGAAAAATAGATCCATTACGTTTTTCTTCTTTTGTATTTTGTCCACAAAAGTTTTTCCATTCCGATAAATCGATATATCGTATCGAGAAACTTGCGTGACTTCATGAAATAAGAACTGGAAATTAAGCTGTTTTCCTGCAGTTTATTAGATTTTTCCAGGTAAATACTATTATGTCCTTTTATTTATTTTCATTATAGTATTATATTTTACAAAAAATAATGGAAATTTTTAAGAGACTGTAATTTCGTAAAAAATAATTTTTTTTAGTTCGTTTTCAAATTTGTTTTCCGTTTAAATTTATCGGTGGTACGATGACAATTTCCAAAATACGAGTTATTGAATCATCTGAACAACATATTTAAATTCAGCAGCAGTTGGAACATTTTTTGAAGGGACCATAGATATAAGCAAATCGAAAATATGAGATTCACATATAAGCAAAGATACAAATGTATATTGTACATTTGCTTACATATTTAACATACTAGCAAACCCCGCGGCTTTGCTCGCGTAATATTTGAAATATCTCAAGTGATATTTATATGTCTAATTTTTATTAAAAGGTACTAACTAAATTTTTATTTTATTAAATGGTAATATTTTATTTTATTAAAAGGTACTTATTACTTTTAGGAATAATTAAAAAAATTACTATTTAAAACACAGTTTGATTAAACATCATTGTTACACTGCATAAGGCAGAAATGAGTCTTAAATTAATAAAACGAAATAAATCTAAATAAATAATAATTTAGAAAATATTTTGAAACTTTTATGCTTAATTAATACGCTCATTTCAGTATGCATTTGAAGTTTCGAATTTTTTAGAAACCATCTTTTTACATCTTAAAATTAACCATCTTGTCAAATTCCAAGTTCTACCACCTCTCTCAACATAAAGGGCTATGTTGAAATAGGAACTGTCACCATTAATTTGCCAACATTAATTTTGAAATTGGTTTGTTATTTCCTAATATTACACAGAAACGTAATTTAGAAAGCTTTTAAAGGCCTTTTTTAGAGCGTTTATTGTTTCTGTGTATCCCAGGTGGTAGAATCATCGGCATAAAATATAGCCTGTGTAGGATCAGAGACTATTACCATTGATTCGCAACTATTACTTTTATATTTGGTTTATATTCCCTGAAATCGCGTAGAAATCGTAATTTAGGACTTTTTTAGAATGCTTTTCGCACCTCCCCTTCACTTCAACCCGTTTTAATTCGAATTTATTTTCGACTGTCCTTCGAGGGCATATATATTTTATAACTAACTACCATGCCATATTTAAAGTTTCTAGCATTTTCAGTATCACAGAAATCGCAATTTAAAAAGTTTTTAGCTACTGCAACACTTTGGTGGTAGTGGCACAGACATAAAATATAGCTTATGTTTGAACAAGTTCTATCACCAACAATTTGTCATCATTATTTTTTTAATCGGTTTGGTATTTTATAAGATTACATAAAAATTTTAATTTATAACACTTTTCGCTCACTTCATCTTTTTAAATTTGAAATTTTCTTTCGACAGTTCTTAGAAAGCAGTTGCATCTTGTAAGTAAATGCCATGCCATACTTGAAAATGTTAGACCCTTCAGTTATGCAATAAACGCAAATTAGAACATGTTTTGCTTTTGCAACCCTCAGATGGTAGTGACAGCAACATAAAATATAACCTATGTTATAGCAGGGACTGTGACCATTGATTTGCAATCATTACTTTTGAAATAGCTTTGGTATTTCCTGAGATTGAGTAGAAATCGCAATTTAGTACGTTTTTAGAACGCTTTTCGCGCATTTTCACCCTATTTTAAATTTCCAATTCTTTCGAAACTGTTCTTAAAGATCATTTATATGTAATAAATATGTTCCTTGCCTAATTTTAAGTTGCTAGCCCCTACTGATCACAAAAATCGAAATTTGGAACGCTTTTTTGCTCCTGCAACGTCTAGGTGATAGTGATACCGACTTAAAATAGCGTCTATGTTAGAGCAGAGGCTGTCAGCATCAATTTCTTACCGTTACTTTTGAAATTAGTTTGATTTTTCCTGAGATATTGGTGACAAATCGGCATTTAGAACGTTTTTAGAACGCTTTTCGCTCATTTTGCTTCTGCATATCCTCTGGGTTAGTGGAAACAGATATAGAATATAGCCTATATTGGAGCAAGATCTGTCACCATCATTTTTACACCATTATATTTGAAATCGGTTCAGTATTTCCTGAGATTGCTAGAAATCGCAATTTAGAACGTTTTTTACAACGCTTTTTGCGCATTTTGACCCCTCTTTTAAATTTCGACTTTTTTAGGAAATGTCCTTAGAGGTCAATGATATCTTATAACTAACTACCATTCTAAATTTCACGATTCAAGGCCCTTCCGTCACGCAAAAACCGCAATTTAGAATGCTTTTCTCCTGCACCCCCCTCTAGGGTAGTGGCACCTAAATAAAACATAGCCTGTGTTAGAGCAAGGGTTTTCACCATCATTTTGACGCCATTATTTTTTTAATCGGTTTGGTATTTCCTGAGATTGTGTAGAAATCACCATTTAGAACGTTTTTTGAACGCTTTTCGCGCATTTTCACCCCTTTTAAATTTCGAATTGTTTAAGAAATGTTCTTAGAAATCCTTTATATCTAATAAGTAGCTGATACTTCAAATTTCATATTTCTAGGCCCTTCAGTAACACATAAATCGCATTTTTAGAACGTTTTTTGCTCCTACACCCCCTTTGGGGTAGTGACACCGACATAAAACATAGCCTATCTTGGAGCAAACGTTGTCACTATCATTTTGACGCCAATATTTTTAAAATCGGTTTGGTATTTCCTGAGATTATGTAGAAACTACGATTTAGAACGTTTTTTAGAACGCTTTTTGTGCATTTTCACCCCTTTTAAATTTCGAATTGTTTAAGAACTGTTCTTAAACATCATTTATATCTTATAAGTAACTTATATTCCAAATTTCATATTTCTAGGCCCTTCAGTAACGCAAAAATCGCATTTTTAGAACGTTTTTTGCTCCTGCACCCCCTTTGGGGTAGTGGCACCGACATAAGATATAGCCTATGTTCTAAGTTGGACTAACACCTTCATTTTGATACCTTTACTTTTGGAATCGGTTCGGTAGTTTCTGAGCTTACCTCCGACAAATAAACAATTTTTTCCTCTTTATAATAGGAAGTATAGATAAGCAATATGAAACATAAAAGCAATACGCAATCAATTATATAAACAATATATAAAAAAATATATACAGAATATATACGCATTATATAAGCAATACATCATATACTACGAACAAATCTTGTGTCTGTGTATGCATATATATGTGTATATGCAAATTTTATCTAAACAAGTTGGAAATTGCTCGTCAAACGTGGCAAATGAGGTGCGTTCGTACTATAACTAGTTTTATAATTATTTTTTGCACCCCATATTGTACTGAATGTATAATTTTTTGCACTTCATAAAGCGCATAGTCTGATACATCATTAAAATGCACTTCCAATATTTTTTTCCCATTCACCGTAATGTAACGGAACACTTTTGACTGTCCCTGTAATTAAACTATACATCCGATTTTCCTAAAATCTGAAATAGCTCAACAAAATTTTGCAACAATTATATCTTTAAAATTTCAGACCATTCGGAAGGCTGTAATATCATTAAAATGCACTTGCAATAATTTTTCCCATTGGCCGTAATGTAAAGAAAAACTTTTGACTGTCCCTGTAATTAAACTATGCATCCGATTTTCCTAAAATTTGAAAGGGCTCGACAAAATTTTGCAACAGTTATATCTTTAAAATTTCAGATCATTCGGAAGGCTCTAATATCATTAAAATCCACTTGCAATAAATTTTCCCGTTGGCCGTAATGTAAAGAAAAACTTTTGACTGTCCCTGTAATTAAACTATGCATCCGATTTTCCTAAAATTTGAAAGGGCTCGACAAAATTTTGCAACAGTTATATTTTTAAAATTTCAGATCATTCGGAAGGCTCTAATATCATTAAAATCCACTTGCAATAATTTTTCCCATTGGCCGTAATGTAAAGAAAAACTTTTGACTGTCCCTGTAATTAAACTATGCATCCGATTTTTCTAAAATTTGAAAGGGCTCGACAAAATTTTGCAACAGTTATATCTTTAAAATTTCAGACCATTCGGAAGGTTGTAATATCATTAAAATGCACTTGCAATAATTTTTCCCATTGGCCGTAATGTAAAGAAAAACTTTTGACTGTCCCTGTAATTAAACTATACATCCGATTTTCATAAAATTTGAAATGGCTCGACAAAATTTTGCAATAATCATATATTTGAAATTTCAGACCATTCGGTTGGGTAGTTTTTGCTCTGTTACATGCGGACAGACGGACAGACGGACGGACTGAACGGCGACTATAGGTGTTACGTATTTATATAATTACGAACGCACCTAAAAACGGTTCAAATGGTTTTGACTAAATTTTGTATCCCACCATTTTGGGGTATGAGAAGACCATTGGGCTAGGTCACCTGTTCGAGAAAATTCGATTAGTGGCTCCTTTTGGTGTCCCTACGGGTAAATGCAAGTCAATGGGAATGAAGGTTGAGGTAGTTATGAAGTTGTTAAACAGTTGACAGTTGCAAAGGTGGCAATATTTTGTCAAATTTGGTGATGTTTGGTGAAATACAGGCGACATTGGCAAGATTTGGTAGGAAAATTGGCTTTCAAGATTACCAATGACAAAACAAATGCTTGGCGCCAAATGAAAAAATGTCACGAAATTTGGCGAAAAAACTGGCCTTCAGAATCTGAAGGAATTTTCTAGAAATTCCCAATAGGAGCTGAGTTACATGATTCAACGAATCAGAGTGCAACTAAAAATGTAGTTTGAAAGGATGTTCTTTCGTTGTGAAAATGCAAGTAATGTAAAATTTAGAAATGTGTACATAGTTTTAATATTGATTGTTTCTGTAAATAATACCGTTACAAAATAAAAGGCTTTATAGCAATAATTGTTATATCGAGTTGTTATATCGTTGTTTTATTGTTATATCCAGTTAAGCACAAAGCTAATTTTAACACTAGAACTACCGTGAACCGTCATTTTGACGGCTACGATATGAATATGTTTCGTTCAAACCAGGAATTTGATTATGAAATAAGTTTAAAAGATACAAAGAAGAAAAATGTTAAATAATAAAGTTAAAGTCTTTTAAATCAAAATTCTGATGTGAAATATTTTTATAAAACTTGACTCAAATTTCCGGTAGTTCTATAGTCCAGGCATTAGGTGCTCAAAAAGGACAATTAGGGGAAAGTTTTGGTGTAGTTTTGATATTTGGTGCCTTTATGTTTTGTGGGTCACTGAACACGAATCTGAAGTTTGCCAACAAAATTTATCCCGGGAAACACGTCTTTTGGGCAAAAAAACGGGATTTTCTTTGTTTTTTTCCAAATAACTTCAAAATTATACTTTTTACGTAAAAGTCCTCAGTACATAAATTAAAGAGGATAAAATTTCCCACATTTTATGTACTAAAAGTTTTTTTCTCTGATCAATGGTTTAGCCGTGACAACGCCACAAAAATGGCAGTGAAAATCAAAAAATTCAGAGAAAACGGGAATTACGCCGCTGTACGTAGATTTAACATGAAAACTGACCATTTTACACAAGCATTGACTATAAATTATACTAAAGATTATATGAATGACTACATTTTACAATGAAGTTGCTGATAATAAATAAGACGACTCATTATGAATCATTATTTAACTATAAATAAACATGCACATTAGTAAGTACATTTTATTTAAAAAAACAAAAAAAATATTATTTCCGCTTTCTTTTACTTGAAGGTCTTTGCTTTTCACCGACATCTACAGCATAGAAAATAGACATATGGAATTAGTGGATGTTTTTATTACTACCAACAGTATAAAATAAATGTTTTTTTTTTAATAAAAAATATTTGATACCTTCTGGCATGAATTTTTCTTGACATTTTAGTTCAAGTACCTTTTTTTTTTTTTTTTTTTTTAAATCAAAGACAGCAGAATTTAAGTTAGTCACACAAATAAACTTTTGCACCATTATGCAACGGCAACAAGATTTAAAATGCAACGAAAATGTGAATTTGGACTCTATAAACAAATATTTTGTTTATAGAGGGAAATTACAATGAAGAGCACATGAAGTTTTGCAAGAGCGAAATGTTTAAATTTATGACCAAATTTGGACAAAAATTGCCAGTTGTATGTAGATATATCGGGACAAAATCATTTAAAATGTATTACTTGGCTGCAAATTCTGAGTGGTTACAAAATTGATCCAGACAAATTCTCTAAATTCAGATTTGATACAATGCAAAACATAATGTAAGGCATTTTCTCATGATATATTAATCATGATATCTTATGATACCCTATCTTTACATAAGGTTCCTGTTAGGTTTCCTGTAAGGTTTGTGCAGAAATAAATATGAATATACAACAGAATATGCAACAAAGCAATTTTCATTAATGCTGTCGAATGCTTGTCCCATACCTTACATTTTAGAAAAAGAGGTTTTAGAATTTGTTATAATAATACAAAAATAGTTTTATCATTTTAACTTCCATACCGTTAAGAAAGTATCACTAAAATTATCAAGAAGAACGTAAAATCATGGGTCAATCAGATTATGGAAAATTTTTGAATGCATTCGGGCTACTATAATAAAACTTCGTAGTTTAATAACGTGAAAAACGATATCTAAGTAATAATTTGTAAAACTTATAACACGTTTGAAAACACAATTATAACCAAAATCGAAAAAATAGCTGAAAATTTTGTACATCCCTGTATATGAACTATAGATTTATCATATAATTCACAATATGCTAAAATTTAGAACTGTTAGTGAACGATTGCACAGTTGAAACTTCCTCGTTAGCAATTTCCGTCAATAAGCGGGTATATAGATGTCTTGTTCAGCCCTATATATGATTTACAGATTTTATACACGCTAAATAGTTGCATTTTTATGCAATTTTTAAAATTTTAAAAAGTGTTCCACAACTGAAAACGCACTTCCATCAATTATTGTTAATACATGAGAAAAATATAACTGATTTATTTTGTGTGCCCCTGTATATGAAAGATCAATGGCACATCATATTCAATAGTAAGCATCTTATAGAGCACCTCGGAGATATATATCAATTTAAACACTTTTGAAAAGGTGGTAACATGAACAAAATACTCCACAAAAATTTTTTCTCCATAGGCCGTAATATAGCATAATTCTTTTTAGTGTCCCTGTAAACGATCGATAAATACTACCCATACCATATTCTATAAGAAATCATCTTGTAGTGCACTGCATAGATATGTATATAAATTTCAAAGTGTTTGAAATTATGAAGCATTATTAAAAACCACCATAAACGATTTTTTCCCATAGGCCATAATATAATGAAATACTTTTGAATGTCCCTGTAACGAAATTATGACTGCTACACGCAATATTTTACAATACCTAACATTCAATAGTGAATATCAATAACATTTTTCAATTTCATGGCGATGCAACTATATTGACTCCAAAAATAATTTTGGCCAGCTAGAATCGGTAAATCACCCACCGTGCACTGCCGTAATTCCCGTTTTTTCAGAATTCTTTTGTTTTCACACCCACTTTTGCAGCGTTGTCAAGGCTAAACCATTGATCAGAGAAAAAACTTTTAATACGTAAAATGTAGGAAATTTTATCTTCTTTAATTTATGTATTGAGGACTTTTGCGTAAAATGCATAATTTTGAAGTTATTTTGAAAAAACTAAGAAAATCCCGTTTTTTTCCCAGTTTTTTGCCAAAAAAACGTGTTTCCCGGTATAAATTTTGTTGGCAAACTTCAGATTCGTATTCAGCGACCCAAAAAACATAAAGGCACCAAATATAAAAACTACACCAAAACTTTCCCCTATTTTCTACCAAATGACTGGACTACTAGTGTTAACCGAGCGAAGCTCTGTCTTCCCCACTGGTAAGCAATTAGATAAGCAATATGTGATATAAAAGGAATGTATTTGATTATATATTTTACATATAAGCAAATCAAATATATTAGAACATCAATGCTTAAGCTGCTATCACATTCAAAAATTTTTTGGCCAATTTTTACGTTAACCCTCTTTTGGATTCAACACGGACAATTATTACTATAAAGCCTGTATTCTGTAACGGTATTACTTACAGAAACAATCAATATTAAAACTATCGGGTGTCCTAAAAAGGACTGACTGATTTTTAAATTCAATAACTTTCAAACGGTGACAGATATTTAAAAAATTCTTGCAGGAGGGTTATGCATAAGGTCAAAAGTTTTTTTTTACAATGATTTTCAATTTTAGTTCGAATTACAAAAAATAGATGGCGCTGCGATCAATAGACGCTAAATTCAGGCTCGATTTTTGGCACTTCGGGATCCACTCAATACATTTTAATCTCATTTTTCCGCATGGAAGAAGAGAAAGGCCAAACAACCGAGCCTGTTTTTAGCGCCTATTGCTTACAGCGCCATCTATTTTTTGTAATTCGAACTAAAATCGAAAATCACTGTAAAAAAACTTTTGACCTCATGCATAACCCTCCTGCAAGAATTTTTTAAATATCTGTCACCGTTTGGAAGTTATTGAATTTTAAAATCCGTCAATCCTTTTTAGGACACCCGGTATATACACATTTCTAAATTTTACATTACTTACATTTTTACAACGAAAGAACATCCTTCCAAACTTCATTTTTAGTTGCACTCTGATTCGTTGAATCATGTATCTCAGCTCCTATTGGGAATTTAGAAAATTACTTCAGATTCTGAAAGATAGTTTTTTTGCCAAATTTTGTGACATTCTTTCATTTTAATTTTCCAGGAGAAATTGCCTGAAATAGCGATGATGAATACAGGCAACTTTTTACCGCTATTCATAAAAACTTGTCCGTGCGGTCAATTTCGCCACCAACCGACCCCATCAGAGATATACTTTTTTGAACGCCGTTCCCCAACACTGTAAAAAAATCCGAACAGTATTCTTGTAGGAATCGGAAAAATAGTTGCCCTTATCGTACCGGAAAATTTTTCGACCCAGCTCGGAATAAAATCCGTAAAAAAAGGAAACATTGATCAAAACGGTACTTTATGGATTTTATTCCAATTTTACGGATTTTATTCTGATTTTTCTGATTTTATTTCGAGCTGGGTCGGAAATTTTTCCGGTACGATAAGGGCAACTATTTTTCCGATTCCTACAGTAAATCTGGCCCTATTTTTTTTTTTTTTTTTTTTTTTCTCTTTACAGTGAAGAACTACAACCCCCACATACTACAACGAAATCTACAAAATCGAGCAAAGACATAATGAAGTGGAAGCATGAGTAATCGACCCAGTAAAAGAAAAACGGCCATCTTTAGTATATAAAGCATAGTTCATAGGCCAATAGGATATTAACAAGAATGAACAAACATACGTCAATCATAGATTATGAAGCATTTTCAATCATAAATAATTCGATTTTCAAGTACAATTATATATATATATATAAATAATTTAAATTAGTTCTAAATCTTGTTAAAGCACAGTTGAATAGGTTAGAATTAAAAGTTTGGTTAAAAATATTATTTGTAAAAATACTTACTTATCCAGAAGAACGCATACACTGTAAAAAAAAATAGTGCCAGTTTTCCGGTAGAAATCGGTAAATAGTTGCCCTTATCGTACCGGAATAATTTCCAAGCCAGCTCGGAATAAAATCCGTAAAATACCGTTTTACTGACTATTTCCTTATTTTTACTGATTTTATTCCGAGCTGGATCGGAAATTATTCCGGTACGATAAGGGCAACTATTTTTCCGATTTCTACCGGAAAACTGGCAGTATTTTTTTTACAGTATTGATGAAAATAAACACAAACATGTTAAAAGGTTGAATTAAATCAGTGGCGTGGCGTCCGGTCATCGCTGGATAGAGGTCTGCACGGGCCGGAATTTCCAGGCCCGGGCCCGGCCCGGCCCGGCCCGGTGTAAAAATTGAAAGTTCGGCCCGAGCCCGGCCCGGCCCGACTAAATTTCTACATAAAATTCCGTATTTTCTCGACATACAATTAAGATTCTTTTAATGACATGCATATTTATGGGAACATTTTACAGTATATTTTAAATTACCATGTCTTCGCAAAATAGAAAACACACAATAGTAAACATTAACGATTACTTACAGTGTTTTAGTCAACGTCTCTACAGACGTTTCAAAATTTAAATAAGGGTTCATTAAAAGATTATTGTAGTTTAGAATAAAGGGTTAAAAAACATGATAACTTTTGAAGCTTATAATAAAAGGTAGATTTGTGAAAATATTTCTGTCATTTTTAAGGCTTTTCTGAAATCCAAAGGAGCTACATTTTGATACATTTATGAATTCATTTCTTTTCGGAAACGCATGAAATTGGCAGGTATTCTTATTCAGAAACCATGTAAATGCCGTTTTTTTCTTAGATAAAAGTAATATATCTTTCAGAAAATACTGGCAAAGTTAGCGTTTTGATCGAATTTCCGGAAGCAGGAAAGGAGAAAAACGTACAGTCACGTGACAAGAGTCTCTGTTATCTCTATACGTAATTTATGAAAAGTGGAACCGCTATTCGATCCCAAATGCCTTCAATACTCAGGCCTGTCAATTTTATGCCTTTATAGTTAAAAATGAGTCAGAAAATGTGTCTGAGAGTTTCGCATTGTTGAGCAGTAAATATGAGAACCACCTTAAGGTACATTTCCAAAGATACTGTTAACAGAAGTTCATTATCGCTATTAATAATTTTACAAAACATAATGCCTGTCCTACACATCCTGAGAACGATTAATGCCAGTTCCGTCCCGGCACAAGTCTGCCGAAAATTAAACCTGGGATCAGGCATCGTGTAACTGTACGATGCCGATCTCTACGATGGACATGTTACATTTCTGTATTGATGTTGTTAAACTCGCATCGGCTCGTAACGCACATTTATACTTCTCGAAAAAGTCATATTCATTGGAAATGGCCTCGTATTTTATCTGCTACTCTCAAATTCTTATATCGGGCCGATAGCCCCGATTAATTTTTTTTATCGGCCCGGCCCGGCCCGCTATTTTTTTCTGTCGGCCCGGCCCGTTGAAAAAATTGTCCTAATTCTGCCGGCCCGGCCCGTTTGAAAATTCTCTTTCATTCCGCCGGCCCGCGGGCCGGGCCGGTTACGGGCCTCGGGCCAAGCCCGGGCCCGTGCAGACCTCTATCGCTGGATGCGGCGATGACCAAGCAATATTTTAAAACTCTTAATAAGCTTTTTAAACTCTACGATCCAGTTTTAGCAGAACATTTGGAGTTCATGTATAAGTGAAAGCAAGATTTAAAGTTTCTTTTTTGAACATTCAGCCATTGAATTTTAGAGTTAATAATTTTTCACCACAAACTTAAATAATTGCGATGACCACCGAAAATTTTCACACCACGCCACTGAATTAAATATATAAATGGTAAAAAGTATGAGCTATGACAAAAAGTTTCAATTAATGCTGCACACCTCTTGTCAAGGAAATGGCCGAAAATATTTATATACACTTACTTATCCAAACACCTTTGTAGAAAGTACATAGTATGCATATGCATATATTATCAGTTATCTAGGGGCGTGCATTGGTTGGACAGACCCGACTTACAAAAATTTGTTGTAGAAAGTAGAAACCATACAATAAAATAGTGCGCTGTCTCATACCTTTGTGAAGATTTCTCACACTAACGCACCTGAAATATACTTTTTGATTTGCAATAATTCAGCTTTGATTTCGAAAATAATTGTAAATGCAATAACTTTTCATACGAATTCAATTTTCCCAACTGAGCGAAAAACGGAATTCGTATGCTAACTTTACTAATCAGTATAATTGAGTTAAAAAAAAACAAAAAAAAAACAAGAAAGGGAAAATCATGCGTCAAGCAATTTCCTCTAATAAGGAGAATGGTACGTGAATACTTTTGTGCAGTCCTGTGTATGAGGTATAGAATTTATATATAGGGAGTAACATGCAAAAAATTAATTAAATTTAAAAGCGCATGCCGAATTTTAAACCGCACACTCAAAGAGAGTATTGTAGCGGACTTCTTTTAGTATTGTAACGGATTTCTTTTGTGTGTCCCTGTAAATGAATAAAAAATGCTATGAGTGCCCTGTTCTAACGTGATCGTAGTGAAATTCAGTGATTTATATCAGTTTCAATACATTTGAAATAGCGTAATGTCATTAAAATACTCTGCAAACGATTTTTCCCCATATACCATTATGTGATGGAATACTTTTGAGTGCACCTGTAAATGAACTGTTAATCCTACATACTTCATATACAATTCCAAACATGCTTTGGAGACCCTAAATAAATTTATCAATTGCATGAAAATCGGAGTATATTTACGGGAGTTAGAGCGTGGACAGACGGACAGAAAAACTGAATGTAAGCACTTTTCAACTTCGTTGAAAAGTGTTAAAAATGGTGTATCTACGTACCCATCGTTTAAATAGAGTTCTATTAAGGTTATGAAGGTTATCATTTAAACGATGGTTAAGTAGATACACTATTTTTTTTTAACTCAATCATACTGATTGGTAAAGTTAGCATATTAATTCAATTTTTTCGACATTTGGCATTTGGAAAAATTGAATTCGTATGCTAACTACACCAATCAGTTTGGCTGACAAGGGAACCACTTTTGGGGTTGCTCGCACATAGAATCGAGACCTGGTGCATTTTGTAGCCTTATACATAAAAGTTAGAGAACCAATAAAATTTCTCTGTTAAAATCATATTTTATATACTTTTTTTATACTTTTAATTTTTTATTATTACATTTTTATTTATTTATTTCACGCCAAAAATAAGTTAACTCGCCATATAGGGCGCTACAATTTTTCTGCCCGTTTTATCCTGGGAGTAAATGTAGAATACATATTAGAATTATATCAGATTGCGATTCATTTGATAATTGATAGCATAAGAAACAAGAATTAAGATTTTTTTTTTCTTTTTCTATGCAGACGATAAATATATAAATAGTAAATATATTTCTATAAAAGGTTCAAGATCATTGAAAACTATTTTTTAGTGAAATACAAAATAAGCAAACTATTTTCTTTTGAAATCGAATGGAATAAAGTTTCGAATGTTTAAAATGAAATTTTGCTGTATCAAATGGTCCTTTGGAAAAAGTAATCATAAAGTAAATTAATATTCTTACATAATTTAGAAAAATTACTTTGGTCGGACATTACATTAATTAGGTCGGACATTACAATTTCTACTGAAGTCCAAACTACTCCTCACACACAAGACAAACAGCTATGACATTTGGCTAGGGTTGCCGGAAAGCTCTACTTATGAAATAAAGCGCCAACTTTTTCCCCGCCAAAAATGTGATAATGTTGCAATTGCAATTGTTCAAAATCAAATCCGTGGGTTCTTGAGGGAATTTTTAAACTTTTTCAATATTTTATACTTATTATTAACTAATTTTTATTTTTAAATGCTTTTCTTTAAAAAACTTCGATGTTAATAGTTTGATAAGTGGTCTCAAAAATTGCATCTTCAGAAAGTTATACTGCTGTAAAATCAAAAAATATTATTTTAACAGAAAAATTTTATCGATTCTCAAACTTCGTAATATAGGGCTTTAAAATGCACCGGGTCTCAATGCTAGGTGCGAGCAACACCAAACGTGGTTCCCTTGTGAGTTAAAAAAAATAATAGTGTATCTACGTACCCATCATTTAAATGGAGTTCTGTTACCTGCGGCTTATTCTGACGAGATGTCTACATGGCATGGTAGACAGGATTTCATTGCCAATAAGGTTATCTGAGCGAAATATGACCGCCAAAAAGTCTGAGCAATGATAATGTAAGTCATAGGTTCTGGGTTCGGGTTCCAGTTTGGACATTTTTTCACTCAGTTGGAATAATTGAATTCGTATGATAACTTTACCAAAAAAAAAAAAAAAAAAAAAGATAAAACTAACTCAAAAGTTGGAAAGCTGTCAACTTTTACGCTTTTCTCTTGCCACTAAAATTTAATAATAATTTTGCCTTATTTAATTGCCCAAATACATGATTATATAAAGTAAAAAATAAATTTTAGTGGCAACAACAACAACAACAAAAACCCATAAAAGCAGATGTACATTAATTTTAAAACAACATAGTAACTTTTAGGCCATTTTTTACGAATAAAATGAAATAGAGATTACTGTTCAAAAAAATTCTAGCATTACGTTACTTGCCATTTATGCCCGACGGTAATTCGGTAAATGACCCTAATTCTGTGGCCAGGGTGGAGCCACAACTAGTCAGATAGGCCCCAAAATTTCATTAAAGACTGAAGTTAAGTTATTTTTGCGTGGGTTCCGCTTTTCACTATGATAATAATAATAAAACAATACAATTTTTTTTTTCAAGTTTTGACATAAGGCTTTTCTATTCTCTCTTTTTGGTTCACCTTTAACCTTAAAGTAGAGACGACGCCTTTCGATAGAAAGTCACAACTCCTATCTTTCAAAACAACGCAGATAGACTGCTCTTTTTCCATTGTTTGAAATAGAGCAGTATTTACAACATGGCGCTAAAAATACTGAAAATAAAAGTAACTGCATGAAAAACGTCCTGAAATTTGAAAAATACTGAAAAACATTGTTGAATGCAGGCACTTTTCTCCGGAGGAATTTCTGTGGCTCCCGGAGTGGGGGTGGGGGGGGGGGATTATAGAGTTTCGGGAGGGAAATTGCTCTTTTTTGACCATTGAAAATTCAAATTCTCAAATCTTCCGGGGGGACATCTCAACGCTCCGCGGGGAATGCCCCCTCAGGCCACCCCCTGAATTCTAGTACACTATAAAAACTATAGAAAGAGAAAAATAGGTTTCGCTTTTCTGAAAATAAAGAGCATGGAGAATATTTTTACTTCAACCTGACATGACAGAAATTACTGCTATGAACGCGAAGACATTAATTCCAGGTAATTTTGAATTACCTAATATTTACTCCAGTTTGCACACAAGATAAAACATAAATAGTTTAATTAAAAAAAAACAAAAACAAAATAAAATTAAAATACAAAACTGAGCCTTAACCATTAAACTATACAAAAAACTGGATGGGCAAAAGGTAAGTCTTGCCCCTGCCCCTAGATAACTGCGGGGGCATATGCCCCCCCCCCCCTTGCCCAGGCCAGATTACGCCCATGACAAATCCAATATACATAATAATCGCATTTTGATTTTTGTTTTTAGTTATTTCATGCATGAAAGTTACTGATTTTATTAACCGGTGTTTCGTATAAACAGCATATGTTGCAATATTTCTTTATGTAAAAGTTTGGCACGTTACATTGTTGATAGATATTGTTTATAAATTTTTGGCTTGCGCACATGAAAATATTCACCATCTTGCCCAAGACTGTGTTATGAAAATTAAATTCGAACAAAAATAGCCAGTTTTTTTAATCTGATACAAAGAAAATGAACTGCTTTTTGTGGAATCATTTTAGATATTGCGTTTAGCTTCTCCTCCGGGTTTTTTATATAGAAGAAAACTAGAACAAAAAAAAAAAAAAAAAAAAAAAAAAAAAGGAGTAGAACTTTTATTTAATTTCGTTATAGTTTGCGAGCTTTTTTGAGAAAATTTCCGAATATATTATACAGAAAGCAGCCCACTTGGAGTTTTCTTAGATTTTTAGAGAACTGTATGTGATTTTAAAATAATTTTATTATTATTTTTATGTCAAAAGGACTCAGTGCCTGAAATTTTTTTTTACACTACCCTGTTAAAAATCTGCAGTAAACTGTCCAGTTATTCACCGTTTTTGTAAATAACAGTTACTGGACTGTACTATGAAGCGTTCTCATTGGTCAGGATCGAATGTAATTACGATTAAGCATCGTTATCTATAAAATGCTTGTCGAATAATGGAACAGTTTGCTGTTTGTTAACCTAGTTATTCAACCTTTTTGTAAATAACAGTTACTGGGTGACAGTTACCATATTATGAAATGTTCTCATTGGTCAGGATAGAATAAAATTATGATTAAGTAATCGTCTATAAAATCCCGGTCGAATGATGAGACAGTTTGCTGCGAATTTTTACAGCATAATTTTTGTTAATCTTGTGATTGGAATGAATGCTATAAGATTAAAATAAATGAGCAATCTACTAAAGTAGTAAAATAAATGAATGCTGTAAAATTGATTAGATTAAAAAAATTTATTTTTTAAATCCCTTTTTTACAAAAAGAGAATTTTTTTAATAAAATTTTCATTCTTAATTTAATTTAAAGTTATTTTATAAGGGATTCAGTAGAAAATTGTCAACAAATTTAAACATTCGTTTAATAACATTCAATTTCGAGAAAAAACAAAACTACAAAATAAAAAAATGTTCAAATTTCAGTTTATGTATTTCAATAATCATCCGATAAAAAAAAGTTTCTTTTTTTGATTAAAACAATGAAACAACTGAAATTGAAATATAATTCAGATATTTTTTTAAATACAAAGATGGTTTTTTAATTGAGAAAATTATTAATAAACTCATATTCACAAGAATACAATAATCTTTTTCTTTCTTTTATGAATTTATACAACATTTTATCGTTTCATTAGAAAAAATTTCGTCATAGCTATTTGCAGAGTAAGCAATTTAACGATTCCTTTCTCAAAGAAAGCAGAAAAGATATTAGCTATTGTTCAAAACTGATTTCAAGATATGAATTACGATTATTTTTTATTCCCTAGACTATGTTCTGGAGATTAATTGCAAACAAAAGTGTACAATTTTTTAACCTTGTTAAGCGAGTAATTTATTTAAAAAAACCTATTATTGGGCGCATACAGTGTTACCAGTGAGTTACTTAAAAGAAAAAAAAAATCAGATTGCTTGATTCCTACCACTTTTTTTAAAGAGTTTAATTCCGCTTATTCTCGCATTATTTAATCTGTCATTAAATAAGCTGAATATTTCTACTTCAAAAAAGAAGTGGGAATCAAGCAATCTGAATTTTAAAAAAGTAGCCCAATTGGAATTGGCGATTACGTATATATACGCCAAAGTTACTAAATTTGAACTTTTGCATGGCATACATATACGTCAAACTCGTTTAACAGGTTAATCTAATGTAAAAAAGGTTCACTGCATTTGGTGCACTGTAAAAAAGAAAAATGTCTCTAAATCTACGAAAATATAATGAGTGCATATTAATTGATCCTTCTGTACCTAATGTTATAAATTACAGCTATTAATGTTGATTCTTTTGTTTTCAGGAAGCTGAAAATTGAAGTAACCCGCAGTATGGAGAAGATAGAGGCTGCCACCCCCCCGTACAGTGCCCGGCAAATTCACAATAAAATGTTTGCGGCTTATGGAAGTGACCCACCAAGGGCGGCGCCAGAGGGGGGACCGGGGGGGCATATGCCCCCCCGTCGGGCATACCTGGCCCCCCCGTCGGGGTCAAATTTAATAGTCGTCGGGGAAATTTTTTTCACTTGAGTGTAGAGTCCTGCATCGGGTCGGGTAACCCGATTTTTCCTGCACACGACCCGAGTCGTGTCGAGTCGGAGGGAGGTTAATTAAAAAAAAAATCCTGTGTTAGTTTATAGAAAACTACGTCTATAGTAAACGTTAGTCTATAGAAAACCCACGGATAAGCTTGCCGCTATTTTTTGTTCTTTGGAAGTCGGATTGGTTTGGCTATAATTTTTTAGGTTTCGGGATCAGTTTTGATTCTTACGAGTCAGTTTTGTTAGCTAATTTTTCAAAAAAGTGCCCAGAATTATATCTCAAATTAGAGTCCTGTATCGATTCAAGTTGCCCAATTTTACCTATACGCGACCCGACCCACGGCTGAGGATAATTTTTTTCGTTGTTTTTGGGTTCGGTTTCGGGTCCGGATGGGTTTGGGATTGAGTTTTAATACTTACGAGTAGTGTTGCCATGTGTCTCGATTTACGTGGCACGTCCCGATTTTTCCCAAAATTCCCGATCCCAAATTACGTCAAATTTTTACGAGTTTAAGCTAAATTAACATTTTATTCCTAAAAAATTTAAGAATTTAACCACATGTCGGTTAAAGTCCGTCGTCACAAGGCCGGATGTTACCGAAAACCTTATACATTTTGTCTAGAACTCATTCATGTGCACTACTGTTCAATATTTTTTCGATTAGACCGCAAACTTAGGCGCCTCTAACAAATACGGTTTGAAGAAGAGACAAGACGTGGAAATTCATCTGCTTTCGTTCTCCTCTTTAAATAGCGTTGGGTAAGTATTTTTTCTAAATGAATGAGTAAATAAAAGGAGAGTTTTGAATAATTATTCAAGCAAACTTAGTATCAAACTAAAAATTTCTTCTTTGTTCATTAATTTCAATATACAGTAGTCTCATTTTATAATAATATGGATATTAATCTCTATTTAATATGTAGAAGATAAATGGGTGGTATAAATAAGAAAATAATTATATACATACATAACTTCATTGTAAATTGCTGGAATATGTATATACAGAAACAACTACAATCTTGCATCGGGTCAGTTAACCCAATTCTACGAGGACGTGTTGGCGGCTCTAAAATTTTGCTGCGGATCGGCTTCATTTATGTTTCCGTTTTCGGGAGTCGATTCGAGTACGCCAAATTTTTCCAAAGAAAAATCCAGATTATTGTTTCAAATGATAAAAAAAAAAAAAAAAAAAAACTTTTATATGAATGAGTATGCATTCATTTTTCGAAATATAAAATTGGTTTTAGAGATATGATTGCAGACTATTTTCCTGAATTGTTTTACATTTAGGATTGATTTTTGTTTTAATTTCATGCTTAGGGTCAAGTTGCAGGTTCAAAAAAAAGAATATTTTGTCAATTTCGGGTCGGGCATAACTCGAACCGTGCAGGGTTGTAATTAACAATTCGTGTTTACGTTCGTAGGTTCGCATTTAGAAATGTAAAAAATCGTGTAAAACAGAACACCGACTTACTTGATAATTAAAACTTGATTGTATTATTAGATTGAACAATTTTAATAAATAACTTAGTTAAACTTTGTAGAGGTCTGTACGGGCCTAAATTTCCAGGTCCGGGCCCAGCCCGGTATAAAAGTTAAACTTTTTCCGGGCCGGCCAGGAAAAAAGTTAAAATCTCGACCCGAGTCCGATCCAGCCCGACGGAATTTCTACAAAACATGTATTTTTACGTCGATTTTGTTAAAAGGAGGAAGTTTTGACCAAAAATAGTTATTTTAACTTTTTTTTCATGTTTATAATCTTCATTTTTAAAGAAGTGCCCTAGGTTGCGATATACATTTTTTTAATGAATCTCTATTTGTATGTAAATGTTTCAGCTTTAATTAACATCGTTAATCAAAAAATTATTTTTCTTCTTATTATTATTTTCTTATTGACTTAAAAATCTGGAAAATTGTATGCAGTAATATCTTCTAAGACGGAATCGCATGGGAAAGAAAAAAAATGCGTTATAAACAAGTTCACTTCTTAGCTGGTGTAAATGTATTATATTCTTTTCTCACGTATTATATTCATTTTGCATGAATCAATAATTTTTTACATATAAGACAGAATTCCATCATAGGCTGGTTCTTTTTCACACGTTTTACCGTATTTCAATATCATTGCCTAGAAATCTACTATTCTTTAAAACGAATATATTTTAATGTTTAATTATAGAATAATGTAGAATGTTAGAAAATTGTAGAATAAAATATATACACTTTTTGCAAAATGCTTTGGGCCGGACCAAATTTTACTGATTTTTGCACGGACCAGGCCATGTCGATAGGCTGGATTGCTTTTCATACGGGCTTGATCGAGACCGGGATTGAAAATATCGGCTTATGAAAACCTAGGAAGAATAAAACCTGTTCCGTTTCGGTACGAAAAAAAAGGAGTTAGGCCAGGCCAGGCCAGGCCCGATCCTTCAGAAAAAAGTAAAGCCCGAGCCCGACCCGGAAAGAGTAGTGACTAGGCCTGACCTGGCCCGAGTGCCATGAATGAAAATAGCCCCGAGCCCGACCCGTGCAAACATTTAAACTTTGGCTGTTTCAAAATAAGCATGATTTTTTTTTTTTTTTTTTTTTTTTTTTTTTTTAAACATTAACATGACTTATTTGTTTTATGATTGGGTTAATATTAAAATAATGAACTCTTTCTTTCTAAGCTATTTTATAAGTTTTCCTTTAACTTACATTTTTCTTCCGAATTTTGTATTTCAGTTTTAGTCTCAGATTTAAATTCTATATCGTGTATATTATCAGAAGTTAGAGGACCATGCTGTCTAGTTTCGATATACACTCTAAAAAAATATGTGAGTTGAAGGTGTTTCTTCAATTGCTTTTACTATTATTAAAACACGAAAATTTCTGTTTTGATTTGCCCATTTCTTCCCAAAATACAGAAAATTATTAATCTAACGTAATAATTATCTGCAGTTGCATTTTCGTCAAATCACAAAGGGGTTTGTTCCCGTAACTGTGCTACACGTTACTTTTTTGCATCGGAGACCGATTTTTAACGTACTTTTCGTCCAAAACAAGAAAAGTTCGCGAATCGAAGCTCAATTTTTTTTTAAATTCTCCCGTCAAAAGACGGAAATTTCTTCAAATAACGGAAAAATGTGCGTTCCGACAACTTGTTGCCTGTACTTTTTACGTTTGAATGTTTTCTTGAGAGTGTAAGTAATAATAATTGTGCTTTTTCAAAAATGGCTGAAATGCAAAATAATGAAAAAAATAAAATGCGGTATTTATAAAGTGAGCATTATTGTCATAAAATTACTATTAATTATTTAAAAAACTCTAGTTCGACTAATTAATTTCACTCCATTCTTTTATGGATAAAGTATAATTCACGTACATTCAATACGAAGAAAGGAAGCTATTTAACCTATAACTGATGTCACAGAAATTGTCACATAACTAGTGTGGGGCGGTCTGTGAGATCACCCCATCGAAAGATGAATAAAAGACGCGATTAACTCATAGGATGGCGTTTTTGCACTAAACTTTTTGTACAGGGCTGTTATAATTAAAATTCACTTATTCAAAAGTCTCTGGTGATAGTACTAAACTTCCAAATGGAGCAAAATTTCGGTTTGTTTGTACTAATTAAACTGAAAATTGCAAGTTAAACTATAAAAATTGAAAAAAAACCGCGGTCTAAGAGACGGGTAACATCAGTTAAAGGTTAATATAGCAACCTATTGAGATGGAACGACAAAAAATCGGAAGAACTTTCCAATTTAGATAGGTATCTTAGCCTGTTTTAGCCGATATTGCAAAACTTTTCAGTTTAAATCATTATTCCGTTACACTGGTTCCGTTTTAACAGGTTTTATCATACTGCTTAAGGATGTCCCGATTTTCAAGCGCCTGCTCCGCTTTTTTTCTCTCTCTGTCGCGCTTTTTGCGATACTAGACCTGACAACACTACTTATGAGCCAAATTCGAATTAGCTCAATTTTACAAAAAGAAAGTCTAGGGTATTATTTTAGATGAAGAATTATATATTTAAATTTGAATGAATAGCTTTACATGTTTATTTTCTACATAAAAGATAGAATTGAGATATGATTGCAGACTATTTTTTCATAACTGTATTATAGATCTTATTTGTGTCGAGTCGGGTTCGGGTTTAAGTGTTTCGGTTTAGGGTCAATAGAAATTTTTTTGTCGGGCTTTGGGTCAACGAAAATTTTTTGTAGATTTCGAATTGACTTTAAGTTGAACGTTTGGGTACGGTATAACCCAACCCGCGCAGGAATCTATTTTTGATGAAAAATTACGTATTTAAATATGAATGACCCGTTACATGTTTATTTTTCTACATAAAAGGTAACATTAATAGTGGAGGTATGATTACAGACTATTTTTCTATAATTACATTATATTTTAGATCAATTTTCTCTGATTCCGGGTTCCAGGTTGGGATTTGAATTAAGTATTTCGGGCTCGATCGGGTTGCGGGTAGACGGAATATTTTTGGTTGGGTTCGGTTCGGGTTGCACAATCAGAATTGGGTTAGTTTTAAATAAAATTTGCAGGGCTGCAAATTTTATTTATTACCCGGGCAACGCCCTAGTTAGGTGTAACGTTTAACTGCTAGTTTTCGCGATGACACATTCACTAACAAATTTAAATAATTTTAAATTAAAATAATTTTTGGTCACTTCATACGTTTTCGATAGGATTTATCAACTGATTTTTTTTCATTTACCTCCGACATTAAAATACATGACCAAGCCGGCCTGAACACTAACCGAATTTCGAAAAAAATTGGTTACCCACATTACCTGATGCGGGACTCTTGTTTCTAGGCCTTTGCATTTTCTTAAGGACGGAGTGGTCCGCAGTGGTTCGTATCATAACCGGAGAACTGTTCCATACTTTGTCGCTCACACACTGCTGTGTATGTGCAATATATGTGCACGCAAAATCTGTAATATTGAATGACCTTTTATTGGGAGGTTGCTGGGTGGAAGAAGAGTACGAAGCAGAGTTTTTTCTTTCTGGTAATGCTCAAAAGACTGGAAAGTTTTTCTGTTGTGAATTCGTCCGCCTATAAAGATTAGGTGACTAGTGAGGTGTTTCAAAAATACCCTTAAGAGCTTTTTTTTCTTTATTGATCTACAACATTCTTAGCCAAGATTAGAAATTTATGTTTCGAATAAAAATCGTTTCGCCCTCTGCAATTCACCTCTTATTTAAATAGCAGTGTGAGTGTTACAGATCTGCGCATTTCTGGATATCCCAAATCCGGACGCGAAAAATTTATGTTTTTCTCGTGATTAATTAACAAATTCCACCAGTTATTTGAAAAAAGGGAAAAAAAACTAAGACATGTTATTTTTTCATTCACTCTACTAATAAAGGAGAAAAATTACCACGACATTACCGTGCGGAAGAAAAAAAAATTCTGAAGTATAAATACAGTTCCGGTCCGGCCTGAATCTACAGAAAAAATACAAGGCCCGGACGTGTCCCGGGGAGAATGAAGTTCAGGTCCGGACCAACTTTTCAAAAGCTAAAATTTAGCCCAAGCCCGTACTGAGTTTTCAGATAAAATTAAGCCCGGTCCGAGTTTAATGAAAGAAACTTTTACCGCGATCGGTCTTCGGGACTGGCCCGGGCTCGTGGAGACCTCCAATATATATTATGAATTCGGCCCCCCTGTCGGGGATACTGTGCCACCCCGTCGGGCAAGTTCTGGTGCCGCCCCTGTGACCCACATAGCATTTTTAGTTTGCAGAAAATTTGCCGAAGTCTTGCTTTGAAAACCTGCAAAGTTGCAGCAAGCTCAGCATGACAAGACTGAAAGTTCATAACAAGACTGCAGCAACATAACGCAAACGCCGAAGTCACCATACTTTGAACTTCCAGCTAACTTGTCGTGCAAGTTAAATTCCTACTGCATCAAGTTTATTGCAAATTAACGGCAAACAAGTAATCAAAAATACTGCAAACTTACTGCAAAGTAGTAATCTTTCCATGCCACATTAACTATTTACAACTGTTATACTATAAGTTTAACCCCTTCGAAGGGGTTCATAGACCTGATCAGGTCTATTGATGCATACACACCGTTAAGGTGCATGCATCGTTTTTACTACCATAAACAATTTAGGGTAATATTTGTACTGTTAAATTCGAGGCTCTTTGCTATTTGAGAAGTATAGTGTTTAAAAAAAGCGGTGCCAACCGAATAAAATTTCTGCAATTTCTGCGTATCTGCTGATTGTCTATTCCCTCAACAAAGGGATTTTTTGCTTTCGTCACTTTCGTGAATTAAAGACAATCTTGCCACCAGTTTCACAACAAACTACTCATGCAAGTGGGTGATGGTATACCTTGCGGGAGATTTGCTGCGAATTTCTCAATTCAAATTTGTCACGGTAAGATAATATCAGAAAAAATCAAACTTGCCGTTAATGTTCATGCTATCTGGGGATAGTTCATCATATGACCAGGACTCGAAATGTACCGGAGCAAACCGGAATGATGTTCCGGTTCGTGAAATTGTGATAAATATTGTTCCGGTTCGTGAAAGTATAGAAAATATTGTTCCGGTTCGTGGAATTATTAAAAAATATTATTGCAGTTTCATACATATAGCTTACTATGCTCTCTGTAACGTTTTTTTAAAAATTATTTAGAATCTTGAATGTATTTTTTTAAACTGGTATTTCTACGGTTAAATATAAATTTGCTATGTGGTAAAGTCCCGATTATCCGAGTTAATATGGACTAAGCTCACCTCCGATAAGATAAAAAACTCGTATATACCGGATTTACACAAATCGTCACCCACTAAGGAGATGAAATATAAATTTTCACTTCATTCATTCATTTTTATGGTAATAGTAACATTTCTTTGACGTACATTTCCCTTACTTTTAAGAAAAACGGGGGATGAAATTGCTTTTTTTCGATCGAACTTATACCTTTGTAATGGATCATTTTCTTCTGATGGACTGATAGCTTCCATAATTTTATGAAACAGTCATTATAAATGAAGTGTTAGATGAAGATGAAAGAGCAGTCGTAAAAAGTTAGAACTCTCATTTTCTGGTCAGAATGGGGGAAAAAATGACCATATTTTTTTAAAAAATTATGGCCATCCCCCCCCCCCCCATTTTGACCAGAAAATCAGAGTTCTAACTTTTTACGACTGCTCTTTCATCTTCATCTAACACTTCATTTATAATGACTGTTTCATAATAATGGAAGCCATCAATCAGTCCACCAGAAGAAAATGACTTGGTTAAAGCGGAAACTCGATTAAGCGGGACTCGGATAATCGGGACTTTACTGTACTTTCAAAAAAAAAAAAAAAAAAAGTTACCAATAATTTTGGAATAGCATTCCGGTTTGTGGATTTTTCCATTTCGAGCCCTGCATATGACACTGTTGTTAGATGGAAGAGGAATTTTCAAACTGGGCACATGTTCCTCACAGACGATCCAAGGTGTGGAAGATAAACTTTAAGAAATTGAGGAAACGACCGAAGGGTAACTATCCAAATAATCATGAATGCGACCAAGGGCGTAGGAACCGGGGGAGCTGGGGGAGCTGTGGCTCCCCCTGGAATATTTCAGACGGGCTCAGCTCCCCCGGGAGAAATTCTCGCACCACATCTGTTTACGATACATTGCTGAATTAAAAAATAAAGTATACTTTTTCTAGGAAATTCACACAATAAACAACAAAGAAAAGAGAGAGAGAGAGGGGGGTGGGGGTGAGCACACTTGTTTGTGCCTTCACCCTTTTTCTCATTGTTTATAACCTTCCCGATATCCAGAAAAAAGGGGGTCTTATATAGGTCTACTACAAATTGCCTGCACCGATAACATATTTATAAAGAGGAGGCCTTTAAAATTGATTTGGAAGAGATTTGTAAAGAATTTGTAACCAAAACAACAGACAGCACTTTAATTTTTGGTAAATGGAAGTGCGAGAAGCCATAAATTTGAATATTGTAGTCGGGATCGCACATAAATTAAGTTTCTATGTATCAAGTATATCTATTAAAAATTATTTTAACTGGATTAAAGAGTTGGAGATCTTTTGATATGCTTCTATTTTATACTTCTGTTTGTGAAACAAGCAACACTATGAAGGAAGCCTCCAAAATGAACGAAATGATCCGCGCCACTAGCTTTCCTCAATATGACCCGGCTCCCCCTGTTTGTACAAAGTTCCTACGCCACTGAATGCGACTCATCTTAATCACGGCAGTGTGTGGAAAACTAATTCAGGAAGATCTGCACATGTTAAAGGTCTCAGCACGCTGAGTTAATAATACTTTAAGGAAAGGCTTACTATTTAAAATGTAGCTTTTTGTTACACAATGCATTCAACAATAATATTGTTTTCTTGCACTTGCCCCCTTGACAAGGAGGGGGTAAGCAGAACATTCTTTTCTTCTCTTTTTTTTACTAGTAAACATAACAAGTACGACTTCGAACTATAGGTGCAGATTCCCAAAATTTTTAAGTAGCCAGTGGCTCCTAAACCCCCAGAAAATTCAGTCGCCACTTTGGCTCCTAACCAAAATCTAGTGGCCACATTGTGAAACAAACTCATAAAACAATAGTGTTTATATGGAAAAAACTTAACAAAAAAGCTCAGGAATTCAAAATGAAAAATAGTGTAATTAATAAATACCCATGTACAACAAAACACAGACTAATTACAACAAATGCGTATATTTAATTTTATCCTAAAATTCTTGAAACTTTGATATTAAAAAAGTATGATATAAATCTGGAAAAATTAGAAGATGAAGTTGGTCAAGATACAATTGAATAAGAAAACATGTTTAAGCTGAGTAGTTATGATAATGGGAAATATTAGGAAAACTTTATTTCTTATGTTGATTTTGTCACATAAAAGTATACATATAAAAAATTTAGGAATGTGTAAGATTATTTTGCACTATAAAAATCTCGCACATGCAGAAAACATGTACAGAGCAAGAATGTACCTCGCGTTAAGTATTTTTTCGTGCAAGTTTTTTTTTTCTATTTGTTCTTTTTTCTTCAGAGTTCGGAATCCTCTATCCTCGCGACTCCATAATCCAGAGGCCTTAAATAATCCCCATCGCATCGGGAACTTTGGACTATCTCATGAGCAGATCTGCAGTAAAGGAGTATATATTTCAACTCTGGATTTCGGACAAAACCTTCGAAGAAATGCTTGCTTTTGCTGGTGTCCAAAAGAGAAACTTTACCATTAGCGCGCTCATGTGCCGAGCTTCGCAGCTGCTAAGCTTTGTAGTGGAGCGGACTTGCGCAGAATTATATTCGAACATAATGTTCGGTAAAAAAGCAGTACATCACAGGGGCAGCGTTCACGACGGCAACTGAGATCACAAAAATTCCCTGACTTTTTATCAAGGTCATACTTGATCTCGGCCTGTGAAAAGAGCAGATGCTTTTCTATTTGCAAAAGGGGAAAAAAATATAAATTCCGCGACGGGGATTAGGAACACTGGAAATTGTTCTCTGGCGACTAAGACATTGAAAGTTAGTCGACAGAGCAAAAAATTTAGTCGTCACGTGGCGATTGACGACCGTAAATCTGCACCTATACTTAGAACCTGGTTTCTCTAACAATACATTATATCCACATCGCAGAAGAATAGGAATGTCGAACGTTGGGATAATCGATATTTTGGAATAAAATGACTTTATAATTTCTTAACGGTTTTAATAATACCTTTGTATTTTCATAAAAATCGATAACAGACTAAGAGAAACGTTCATGGACTATTTTGATGTAAAAAAAAAATGTTGGCAAAAAATGAAAAATTTTTAGTTGGATCAAAAAGGATAACGATATAAAAAGACAACAACCTCCCCCTAGATATATCTTACAATATCAAGTACCAGATCCCTCCTCCCCCCCTAAAGTGAAACGTTATTTATGTACAGCCCTTTCACTCTTATCCACTTCCTATCCCCATTTTCTTCCAATGTAAAGAAAATCCATCTCTTCCGGTAGAACTAGTTTGAAAATTATGTTTAGTTGTGGAATATAATGCATTTTTTGCAAGACCTTACTTTCGTTAAACATACAAAAAAAAAACTTTTTATTTGTCTCTTTATCCCCCCCCCCCCCCCCCCCCCCTCATCCCTAATGTAAAGAAAATTCACCTTTTCTGGTAGAATTACTTTGGAAATTATGTTTATCTTTGTTTCCGTTCCATCGATTAGCAAAAAGAAAAAAGAAGTAATGATTTTTGTTTCATTTTATTTAGGTTTGCAAACATATTTGAAGTGGCGTGCCAATATTCTTTAGTTTGAGAGAAATATGTGTGATTTTATTATGTGAACTAATGAAAAACAAAATGCCTCTATAAAGAGATGGAGATAATTTGTTTTGATTAAAAGATAATTTTAGTATTTTTTTTTAACTCTTCATGTTGATAAATCTGTTGTCTTCGAAAGCTGTCACAGAATTTGTGAAAATCCATTCTTATTCGTGAATATCGAACGGAATTCGATTTTGGCTTCAAAGAAAAAATATATATATTCTGAAAATTATGGAAATTATGTAATTAATAATATTCGTAAATTGTGTTTATCTTTGTTTCCGTGCCATCAATTAGCAAAAAGAAAAAAAAAAAGGAGTAATGTTTTTTGTTTCATTTTATTTAGATTTGAGAACATATTTGAAGTGGCATGTCAATATTCTTTAGTTTGAGAGAAATATGTGTAATTTTATTATGTGAACTAATGAAAAATAAAATGCGCCTGTAAAGAGATGGAGATAATTTGTTTTGATTAAAAGATAATTTTAGTATATATATATATATATATATTTTTTTTTTAAACTGTGCATGTTAATAAATCTGTTGCCTTCGAAACTGTCGCAGAATTTGTGAAAATCCATTCTTATTCGTGAATATCGAATGGAAATCGATTTTGGCTTCGAAATAAAAAATACATATGCTATGGCCAAAACCCGAAATACATGAAATGAATAGCTTATTTCGGGTTTTGGCCGGCCAATTCACGAAGTGGCCGGGATGCCTTGACCAATATACGAAATGGGGATTCAAAGATACCCGGTATGTGGCACTGACATGTACACGTGATAGGAACAGAACGTCATTTTCAGAAAATTATTAATACTGCAATCATTAAAATAAAGACCTTTTTTAAAACGGGGTATTTCGCGCTCATAGTTCATTAACGCATGCCATATTTACTAACTAGAGCTTTGCATACGAGATAATATTTGCTCAACATTATCAGCTTGGCTTTTCTGTCCTAATTTTAGTACCAGTAGAGTGAAAAACTGGAAAGCTCCCTTACTTATACGCATTTGATGAGAAATAATAGTTTTATCAATTAAAATGCTGAAATCTCATGTTTTTAAATTGATAAATTACTTCTTTTGATAAATTACGTCAGTTATCTTTTTACGTCGTTTCCACTTTAGTGGTCTAAAACATTATTTTTGCAAATAGAGATATTTCTTTTTATTTGTTATAGTATAAGGAAATGGGCATGAATAAAGTTATAATATTCCCCATTATTTCCTTTTCAGGGAACCTGATTAACCTCATTTTGCAGAAGGTTCTTTAAAAATGTTTTGAAATAAAAATAAAATTGAAACGGATTTTCTTTTTAATAATAAGTCTGGTTCATCGACAAATGAACAATCTTAACTTTAAAACAAGAACGAAAATGAATCACGGAATAGATTATAAAACATCTCCCAACTCTATCGGAATGTCGTTAAGAAAATTTCCTCGTGTTCATTTAGTGAAACGAGATATTCAAATAAACATAAAAAAGTAGTAAAATTTCATTTCAGGAATGGGTGTCCTCAGCCCTGCATGTGATCTCTAAACCTCGTAATGCACTACAAATAAATTAAATTTTAAAAGCGTATCACAGCTAAAAACGCTCATCATGCAAGAATGGCACATAGCAAATCAAACAACCAAATTATTCGAGTGACTCTGTAAATAAACAACAACTTTTATCTTCAATAATCGATAAAAAACAGTTCTAGAACATCTGAAAAATATGTAAGAGTTCATTATGTTTGAAGTAAAGTAACGTCATTAAAATTCCCTGCAAATGATTTTCTCACATATATCATAATTCTTTATCGGAATTCTTTTGGGCGTCTTTATAAAAACGAATTACAATGGCTACTTAATCAATGCTCTACAAATAAACACATTGCTTCCCTCATGAGTGAGGCATATAAATTTCATTGTGTTTGAAATAGTGTAGCATCATTTAAGTACACTAAAAACGACGTTTCACCATTGACTGCAATATAACAAAATACTTTTGAGTGTATCTGGAAACAAACTATAATTGTTATGTATTCCATACACTATAGATAACACTTTGTCGTCCATCTTATCGATGAATACCTATTTTATTATAATTGAGATAGTATAACAACATTAAAATGCACCGGAAATACTTTTCTATTTGATGATGTTGTAAAGAAATACTTTTGTGTGTCCTAAAATAGTACGCACTTCACTTTCAATGCGGAAATTAATTCATAACCTTCAATAATTTGACAATTACAAGTAAATCCGGGTCTTTACTCGAGTTAGAGCACGGGTAGGCAGGCGGCCAGACAAACTGAATTCATAAACACTTTTCAACTATGTTAGAAAGAGTTAAAAAAGTAAAAATGACAGCGTGAAACCATACAGACCCTCCAAATCAGCTCATCACTTTTTCTTTCGACTTCGTCTGATTATAACTCTAGTCATTACATACTCATTATTTTATTTTATTTGGAACCATTGCAGTCGTTTAGAAGAACTGTCATTCAAAACATTAAAATTTAAGACAAAATAAAAATATTTTTAAAAATGTGCAGTCTCAAACAAGACGACTGCCTATACCGACTTCGCGAACTGGCCGATCGCGTCTGGCCTCTTCGCGAACTGGCCGATCGCATCTGGCCACTTCGCGAATTGACCAGTTAGTTTAAAACTTTGTTGGTCAATTCGCGAATTGGCCGATGCCGGTTTTTGACCATAACATATATATTCTGAAAAAAGTAGGCCGACTCTATTTCTTGTGTCCCGGGACGATGGAATAAATGAAAGTTGATGAAGAGGGATTCATTTGGACCAAAGCGTAAAACATTATAAATCTTTTAGTAATAATAATAACAGTAAAAGAAAAAGTTGAGAATGATTTACTTTATGAATTTTTTACAAGGTTTTATTTAATTCGCTTTATACGTATGGTTTAAATATTTGAATGTTAATATAACCATTTCCGATTTAGCTATTGACCTCAAATTTAACTCATTTATACATCATGCATGGCAATAGAATTTAAGAAATATTTTAACCGGTTCCGGAATTAAAACACTCCAAAACCTTGGCTCAAAACATGCATTTTTCATATAGAAGTAACGTTGCGATGGTTTAATTTTAATTGTTGAAAAATAAGAAAAATTGTTGAAAAATGGGAAGGAATCTTCTATAATCGTGTTCCTCGCATTTTAGTTTCGTGGTTACGAGTATAAAGTTAGCTAAAATCTTAAAACCAGGAAGTAAGGAAGCGGCCTTTTCCTACTGGTACAGACAGGGAGGACTTTTTTCAACAAAAAATAATTATATATTATTAAATAAAAATATAAAGTAAAAAATATATACAAGTATATATAAAATTAAAAAAAAAATATTTTATTTAAAGTGCACTAAAAAGTAAAAAATATTTTTTTCTTATCCAGAAAAAGAAAAGTATTTCTATAATTGACATATGATTAAAAAAAATTGGAGCGATCAGGACTTTATGAATACATCATTGAACATAATGAATACAAATCAATGAACAGAAGTTACAACCAGCTGATCGTGCAATTAAATGTTCAGTTCACATTAGCCAGGCCGATTCATGAACAAATTTGCTATCAAGTAATCTCTTTCAAAAAGCTGCACCAAGCAAATCAACTAATCGAGCATTTTAATATTTTCGTGGCGCCCCAAGGTTTTATTTTAAGGTTTTTTATTAAGGCAAATCCCCTCTTAAACGATAAACGATGCAGCTGTAATACTTAACCAACATATTATCTATTACCCATTTTCAAACTAATTAGATACTTTTAGCGGTAAATATCTTGGGACACAACATGCATACCGACACACACCAGAAACATGTCGTCTCTCCACAGTTATCGTCAACGGACATTTTGCCAATTGTTTTTTAAAGGAAAAAAAGCAGAAAAGCCATTAAAAAGTGTTATTAGCTGTTTTCAAAACTGATTTAAAACATACGAAGTACTATTACATGGTACACATACACAAAGTTTCAAGACTGGTCCTAGAGTACAAAAGTTATTAAACATTTTTGTACGGCGAACTAAAATTCTTCGAAATATGACCCTTGGACATCAACACACCACTGCCAGTGTTTTTTCCATTGTTCACAGGTTCCCTGGATAACCTTACCTGGATTCCCTTAATAACTTTTGTATTCTCAGACCAGTCTTGAAACTTTGTGAACACACCCTGTATTTTGTATTCCCTAGACTGAGTAACGAAGATTAAATCCAAACAAAAGTATCCAATTTTTTAATCTAATGTAAAGAAAAATTACCGCTTTTGGTGAAATCATTTTGGAAATTGCATTTTCCCCCTTTTATCTTTGAGCGACAAGAAAAATGACAATAATATTTTCATTTCATTTTAATTGAAGTTTGAGAGCTTTTTTGAAGTAATTTCAGAGAATTTCTTTCTCGTTTTCGAAAAATTAATGTCATCTTTTTCAGTGTATAATAAAATTTTCGAATTTACTGAATTCCCATAGCAATATGACAGTAAGAAAATGTACCTTATTATTTTAATCAATCAACCAAATTAAACAAAAAACTATTCAACACTAATAGCTAACTAACATATCTACCCAATTTCAAACAAATTATATTCTTTTTGCTGTAGTTATCGTAGTACTGAATTCCCATATCAATATGACAGTAAGAAAATGTTCCTTATTTTTTTAATCAATCAACCAAATTAAACAAAAAACTATACAACACTAATAGCTAACTAACATATCTACACAATGTCAAACAAATTAGATTATTTTTGCTGTAGTTATCGTGGGACACAGACATACATACTGACACACACTAAAAACATTTCGTCCCTCTACAGTGATCCTCAATGGACGTTTTGGCAATTATTTTTTTAAGGAAAAAAATCGGAAAAGCCATTAAAAAGTGTTATTAGCTGTTTTCAAAACTGATTTAAAACATACGAAGTAGTATTCCCTAGACTGAGTTATGAAGATTAAATCCAAACAAAAGTGTCCCATTTTTTAATTTAATGTAAAGAAAATTCACCGCTTTTGTCGGAATCATTTTGGAAATTATGTTTTTATCCTTCTTGTCGTTGGTGGGCAAAAAAAAAAAAGATAATAGTATTTTCATTTCATTTTAATTGAAGTTTGCGAGCATTTTTTGAAGCAATTGCTGAGAATTTTCTTTTGTTTTCGAGAAATTTATGTGATTTTTAAAATAAATTTATAATTGCGTAGTGCCGAAGTCATTTTGAGGTTCACAATACCTGACGATTAAATTTCAGTTTTGCAATTTTCGTTACTTAAATTTTTTAACTTCTTAACATCGTTTTAAAAACCATAATAAATGAGTAAATTGCGATACAATTTTCAAATAAATTGCATTTAAAAGCATATATTTTTTCCCATATACGACGGTGTAAAAATTGAAAATGTGAGAGGCCTAGAATGTAAAAAAATTGCAGTAGCGAAAAGTGTAAAACCGAAATTTAATCATCATGTGTTGTAAATCTGAAAATGACGTCAACGGTACGCGTGTATGTCCTTTATAATATAAACTTCAAAATCCTAAAGGATATCAAATCGGATCTTTTGCATGTTATATAATGCTCATAAAAAAACATTTTAAACAGAGCACTCGCTAAGGGAGGATTGGTGAACTCCAGCAACGCTGATAAATTTCTGTAGAACTTGGCAATTATACAAAATTAGTTGGCAAATTTGTTGATTGTTTACTTTTTCTTTAATATAGATATGTGAAAACAGGAAAAAATCTAGCTTTAAACGGCTTTTCGTCTTACCAGGTATTCCTTTCATCGGTACTGTGAAAATTTTCTTTTTGAAACCGGTTTCAGTCATACGTAGGTTCCATTTTTACAGATTTTATTTGAATACACTTTTTACTTATGATTAATAGTTTGATATACTTCATATCAGTAAAAAACAGTAAGGCGTTCATTCTTTAATATTTAGGTAAGGAAAAATCTCACGGTTTATCTACCCAAGGGGTCCTATCAGGGCAGACATATAACCATTAATTAAAGATGCACATGATTAATTAACACCAAATTAAAACAAGTGGGTAAGTGTGATCACAGATCGCACAGATGGTTTCGTTTAATATTACTTTTAAAACACTTTATCCTTTTGCAAAATCTGTTAGTTATACATTTCGCAACCAGGTGGCGCACTCTATTCTAAACAAATCTCTATTCTAACGAAACTCCGTTTTACAAACTATCCGTAGATATATTAGTCGAGGGGATCGGCCCATAGCACTCGAGATAGGTAGACGCTCCTGGCGGTAAAAATTGGAACTAAAATATGTACGGCTATGGTGCCTAATATGAAAGAATGGTCAAAGGAGTGTCTGCAAAAGTTAGAAAAGTGCACCCCGGATGAAAAGGGTGGAGGTTAGAAAAATTGCTTAAAATACACAAGTTAGAGCTCAGAGGTTTAAATATAAGACTTTTCCAAAATTTTATGATTTGTCGTTTGATGTGAGGTGTTCAGCTCGAAGAATACAAAATTTCAAGTCTTCAACTTAATTAGGGGCTCAGTTAGAAAAAGCTTAAAATACACAAGTTAGAGTCCCAGAGGGGTAAATATAAGTCTTTTTTAAAATTTTATGATTTGTCGTTTGATGTGAAGTGTTCAGCTATAAGAATCCAAAATTTCAAGTCTCCAATATATATAGTTTCTGAGAACGGGTTCTGTGACGGACAGACAGACTGACAGGCAGAGGAGTGAGATGAATAGGGTTTCATCAGATAAACGAAACCCTAAAAAATCAATAAAATTCTCCATAAAAAAAAATTATAAAATCGAACTGCCACTAAGGAGGGTTGAGATCGGTAATGCTAAATTTTTTTTTAACATTTATATACAGTGCTGCCAAAAGTTAAGTACGTAGCGCTAAAATGCGAAAAAGTCGACAAATACTGCTTGGATTTTGACACGAAACGCGTAGGGTGATCAACTAACGTAGAAACAAGTAATCACCATTCTTCCTGTAGAAGAGTTTGCAACTCTGTGAGAGTGGCTGGGAGTGGGAAACGAGTACGCACAGTAGGGCCGAGGACATCCCCTTGCTCTCCAGGGAGTCTTCGACGAGGTAGCTCTATAGGAGCGCGCATTATGATCCATTAAAACGAAAGTAGGACCAACTGCTGCAGCTGCAGCATACAATGTCACAATGGGGTCTAGGACTTCATCCCGATACCCGTCATAGAACTCCGTCCGTGCAGGTCAGTGCGATTTCAAAACGAAATTCCTGTCCACACCATGATGCTTTCAGCTCGGAATGCATCTTTTTCGGTTATGTTCTGGGGCCGATTACGTTTGTGTACTTCTCTCCAGACCCTTACATGCTTGTCATCTGGTTGCATGGCAAATATTGACTTATCCGGGAATATAAAGTCACCACAATCAGACAGACCAATTCATATGTTGGCCGACACCACTTTAATCGTGCCCCTCTGGACTGGACGGATAGAAAAACACAAACTCGTGGTACACGGGCGTAACGTCCATTCATGTGTAGCCTTGAGTGCACAGTAACGGCAGATATCGTCTTACCAAGTGGAGTTGCAACCAATAGACGGCACATGTGTGGAGGTCGCTCTTCGATTTCGCTTGGCTACAACAGCAATATATCGATCATTCGCGGCGGTCGTAACCCTTGGACGATCGGCCCCAGGTCTTCTTGCAATTGTTTGGCTAGTTGGGAATTTTTTCCATGATCTTGAAATTACGAAAAGATGAACGCCGAAGAAAAGAGCAACATTTGTGATCGATTGTCCGGTTTCAATCCATACGCCAATTTTCAGAATCTTCCATTCATCTTCTGGAAACCATAGAAACAAGTCTGTCTCTAAAACAAAACGTACGAAAGTTCTAAACACTTTTTATCAGCATTTACTTGCAATTCCTCTAACCCTTTACAATGCAGGACTCTTATACGACTGCCTTTTTGCATATTTCGCGACTCGGAACTATGATTTGCTGTTACATAACATATTTGCATACTTCCATATACCGGGTGTCCCAAAAATGACTGATGGATTTTAAAATTCAATAACAGGCAAACGGCGACAGATATTTAAAAAATTCTTGCAGGAGGGTTATGTATGATGCCAGGAGTTTTTTTACTGTAATTCTTGATTTCAGATTTCTGTGATTTTAGTTCGAATTTAAAAAAAAATAGATAGCGCTGAGAGCAATAGGTGCTCAGTCCAGATCCGATTTTTCGTACTTCGGTATCCATTCAATACACTTTAATCTCCCTTTTTAGGTGCGTTCGTAATTATATAAATACGTAGCACCTATAGTCGTCGTTCAGTCCGTCTGTCTGTCCGTCTGTCCGCATATAACAGAGCAAAAACTACCAACCGAATGGTCTGAAATTTTAAATATATAATTGTTGCAAAATTTTGTCGAGTCATTTTAAATTTTATGAAAATCGGATGCATAGTTTAATGACAGGGACAGTCAAAAGTTTTCCGTTACATTACGGCCAATGGGAATAAATTATTGCAAGTGCATTTTAATCGTATTACAGCCTTCCGAATGGTCTAAAATTTTAAATATATAATTGTCGCAAAATGTTGTCGAGTGATTTCCAATTTTGTGAAAATCTGATGCATTACTTAATTACAGGGACAGTCAAAAGTTTTCTGTTACATTACGGCCAATGGGAAAAATTTATTGTAAGTACATTTTAATGATGTTACAGCCTTTCGAACAGAATGAAATTGTTATTCAGTTATGAAGTGCACTAAAATATACTTTCAGTACAATATGCGGAGCAAAAAATATTTATAAAACTAGTTATAGTATGAACACACCTCATTTGCCAGCAATTTCCAACTTGTTTCGCATGGAAGAAGTGAGAGGCCAAAAAATCGAGCCTGGATTTAGCGGTTATTGCTTGCAGCGCCACCTATCGGTGTTATTTGTAACTAAAACTGAGAATCGCAGCATAAAAACTCTTGACATCTTACATAACACTCCTGCAAGAATTTTTTAAATATCTGTCACCGCTTGCAAGTTATTGAATTTTAAAATCCATCAGTCACTTTTGGGACACCCTGTAACTCCGCAGCGAATTTCCGCGTCTCCAATTCAGATTGCTCAGTGTACTTAACTTTTGGAAGTGAGTGTATAAAAAAAGGATTTAAGAACTTAGCATATTTATATATCACAAATTATTCTTAATTGCATCCTATTCTTGGTTGTGCTTGTATCACCTTTAAATTTATATGTCATTGCTTATTTAATATTGATTTAATATCTACTTACTTACCACTACTATTTTTTAAAACATTTATTTAAATACAGTAGAACCTCGATTATCCGAAGTAATTGGGACCGACCCTCTTTCGGAAAATCGAAATTTTTGTATAATCGAGAATGCTTCAATTTTAAGATTAAGAGCCCACTTCAGTCAAGTGAAAAGACCGGTTCGGTAATGCTAATCCTATGGAAGAAATTTATAAAGATATCTCGGTTGCATTTTAATATTTTTAAATGATTTTTTTTGCATGGATAGCTGAGATTGATCTGTACAAAGGCCGTTTTTTGCTTTTTCGATTTTGTTTCCAGATATTTTTAATGGGGCACTTTCATTTTTGGAACCGGTTTCGAAACTGAAAGCATCCTCATAAAAAAAATCTGCAATCGAAATCGGAAAAGTAAAAAATGGCCTGCATACAGATCGATCTCAGCTATCCAATGCAAAAAAAAATCATTTAAAAATATTAAAATGCAACCGAGATATCTATATAAATTTCTTCCATTGGATTAGCATTAGCGAACGGGTCTTTTCACTTGACTGAAGTAGCCTCTTAAGGAGAAATGTATGCATTATTTCTTATTATGGTAACAAGTGCTTAATAAAAATAAACCATTAGCAAAATAGAAACAATAATAAATTACCTGAATTTTAATTTTAAAATTAAGTACATCTTACATATATCACAAGGGTTTTTAAAAAATGTTTTGTTTGTCGCAGTTTCGATTGCCTTTGCTTTGAAGACCTATCGCGGATTTTTTTAATATTAATAGTTTACCAGTATCACAGTCTTTCTGCTGCTCCAGCCATGCCAACCTTTTGCAAAAAATTCAAAAGCTTCAGAATTGGTAATTTGTTCGTTTTCTTCGTTCCACACCGCAGCTTGAGGGAGCTCAGGTTAAATTCAAAGGAACTCTAAAGAAGGGATCGAAAATATTTATACATACTCGTAGTTCGGAATGGTCCGCTTGCACACAAGGAATATGATAGTTAAAAAAAGAAAAGCTTTCAAAATGTATTTTGCACACAAGGAATGGTATACTCAAAAAGGGTTTAAAAATAAATTTCGGATAATCGAGAGTTTCGGTTAAAAGAGTTTCGGATAAAAGAGGTTATACTGTATTTATTTAATACGAATTTAACATCTGCATTCATCATTCTATAACTTTTGAATAATATTAATGATTTCTTTTATTATTATTATTATTATTATTATTATTATTATTATTATTTGCGTTTCGCTATTTTACTTTTATATTTATTTCAACGCCTGTAATTTCATGTTAATTTTATGTATATATGCATGTATATTAGCAGAAACTAACATGAGATCTAAAATTTAAATTATACACTCATAATGATGGAAAATGCTCCATAATTTATGAATGACGTATGATTTTTCCTCAATTGCTTTTTAGCATAGTTTTAAATTCAAATACACAAATTTTAATTAAAAATTTTTGACAATTGCAATCTAGGTATTTAATCCGTAAAATACCCTTCATAACTTTTAATTTTTTCATCATGATGAAAAATATTTCAATCTAGATTCTTTTTGTTCAATCATTATCATGATAGAAAACAGGACACATTTTTTAAACCTTATTTTTCTTTCTACTGTTTCAGTACTATTCATAATTTCAATCCATAAATGGAAAAAGCGAAAACTGATTGAAACGTTCATTTGAGTTTACTGTTCAGATTCAAATATAGATTTCAATTATGAATTTAATTCTGTCTTCTGTCTTACACTTCCATTCATTTTTTAATTTTTGGATTTGAAAAGAACCTTTTGATTATTTAAGGAAAAAATCGCCATTAAAAAAATTAATAAATTTAAAACAATTTCTGTAAGGAATCTCTGAGATCATTATTCAAAATTGAAAATTTTGGAATTCCATTTCTTCATCATATTTTTCTAATGGATTTCTTTCTATAAGATTATTGTGGGAAAGAAAGCAAACCCATTTTTTACCTTTTCATGCACGATAGCCTTATACAGGGTGTCCACTCTCAACGGAGTCCAAGGACTAATTTCTAAACCGTTAGTTATAGACATATAATTTCAATTACAAAAGTGTTTCAAATGAGGTAAAAAAATATTTAAAAAGTCGTTTTGATAAAAAAAAAAAAAAAAAAAAAAAAAAAAAAAAACATTTCTTAAAAAGTTACGAAATTAAAATTTTTATACGGTTTCCTGGTCCTATAAGTGATATTTAGTAAAAATTTCCTATTACACTAAGAAGTAAGATTAAAAAAAAAGTCTCTCATCTAACCCTAAAATTGAACGAGTCATGAAACTTAGAATTACATGACTTATAGCAAATTTCTGCATCGGAACACAGATGAGTTGGGCCATACTTCGAGGGATTGTACGCAAAGTGCTCAAAATATTAGAAGGATTTATTTCACGTGCACATTTCTGCATTGCAGTCATTTAGAGCAAGTTTTAAGAGAACTTCAATTTTCATTAATTAAGTTTTAGATTAGATAATCTAATAGCCTTTTAAAATATGTATCATATTGTAAACAATTGCGACTGTTGCTTATGATAATTCATTTAACAAAAATTATGTTGTCTTTTAATCTATATTTTTAGTACAAGTTGTATATTTTTATTTAATATGTCAGAATGAAAATAGATTTCAAGTTAATATTGTAATGTTAATTTCCCTCTCAAGTATTATTATTTTTATTGTATATGTGATGATTATTTATATTTCTGGTAAATTTGGGAATGATCCCTACTTCGCAGCAAAAAAGGTGTTTCAACTTTAAACAGCTATTAATAGGCCAGTTTTAATCAGACATGAATGGGACTTTTTTTTGTCTTAGTTTTTACTGTAATAGGATATTTTTACTAAATATGATTTATAGGACCGGGGTATCGTATGAAAATTTAAATTTCGTAATTTTTTTTGTGAAATGTTTTTATTAACTGAAATCGCTTTTAATATACTTTTTTAACTCATTTAAAACATACTTGTAATTGGAACTATAGGTCTATGCTTAACGGTTTAGGAATTAGCCATTGGACATCGTTGAGAGTGGATATCCTGTATGAAGTGGTATTGTAAAGCAGCAAGTGAAAAAAGCGTCTAGGCGATGGTAACGGCTTCCTAATGTTGTTATTACACGAGGGGTCAAAGGCGCTTCAGATTCCAGGCGTCTCCATGTATTCCTATGGCTCCAGGGGAGTCGCTTGGAGCGCGAGCGTCTTTTTTCTGTCGGAGCATCTTTGACGCCCGAAACGAGGCGAGTCGCCAGTAACAGCCAATCAAATGCTTGGAAATCTGATAATAGAAAAGCCTTTTCCGGAACAGCCAATGAAATGCTTGGAAAAGACGGACCGTGAGGCGGCTGTTGTCGCTAGACGCCTGGGATTCCAAGCGTCTTTGAGTCCTCGTGTAATAACACCATAAGACAGCTGTAATTGGTAGAAACAGGTCTATTGAATGACTACAAATTCGTCATAGTTATAAGCAGAAAATATAAATCATACTTCAAACTTCAAATAATTATTTATTAATATTTTTCCGTTCCGGAAGTAGAATAATCAGCTCCCCCTAGCGAGCAGTCATTAAGCTGTTTATCGTCAAAGCATTAACTCGTATATCAAAACACTCCATCGAAACTACGCGATGGATATTAATTATACTTTGCAGTCTATTCAAATTAGTTAAGTTTATGTTTGTGTGTGTTGTGCGGTGTTTATGTGTGAATAAAATCAATTAAAAAGAAATTGAACGTTTACAGTCCAACATACGACCATTGTGGTCCTAAAGAGCCTGAGAGCTACTATGGATAAACTGAATCGATTAAAAGGCACTGTAAAGGCTGCCATCACCAGATTAGAACAGTTTTTAACAGATACTACTGACGTAAAAACAACGAATGTGAGTACACTAGAGGTCAAATTTAAAAAAAAAAACAGAAGCTCTTCAAAATAAATTGAAAGAAATAAGAGAGCAGTATTTTGACATCCGAGAATTATCTGCGCAACAAGTGCAAGAAATAGAGGAGGATATCGACACTGCTAATGAGTGGCTGGAACAAGTAGAGGTAAGCTTAAAAGTTTTATTAGCATCTTTTGAAAATAAATGTAATATTGTAAGTGTTGATGATTATTCAAATGAAAACAAAACAAAGGTGCGCCTCCCAGAAATTCCATTGCCTTCATTCGGAGGTGATTACTGTGATTTTGCTAATTTTAAAACGCAATTCACTAACTTGATTATTAATAATGCTCAATTAGATAATGGTCAGAAGCTATTTTATTTAAAAGCTTCTTTAAAAAACGAAGCTAAACATTTAGAATCACTTGATGATGATTTTAATTCATTATTTCAAGCCCTGATACACAGATACGAAAATAAAAGATTGTTAATCGATTCACATATTTCTGCAATTTTAAATTATGAAAAAATGATCCCCTAAAGAATTGCGCAATTTTACTGATTGCATTAACAAAAACATCTGTTCACTCAAAGTTATGGGGTATACGCACAATAATTTATCAGAAAGTGTGTTTATAAATATAATTCTCAAAAAAATGGATAACTAAACTCAAAAACAGTTTGAATTATCTCTTGAAAACTCAAATGTTCCGACTTTTGATTATTTAATTTCCTTTTTGGAAAAAAGATGCCTTGTTCTAGAATCAATAAAATTATCGTCTGACGCCAGGCAGTCGCAATCAAAGTTTTCGAAAGCTAAGAATAATTGCGCAGTAAATAAATCCAGATCATTTTTTATCAGCAATAAAAATAAAAATAATGTAAAGCCATGTTTATTGTTCAAGACAAGTAATCACCCTTTATTCAAATGTACTGCATTTTTAAACATGAGTGTTCGCGAAAGGAAAGTGATTGTAAATAAAAATAAATTATGTTCAAATTGTTTACGATTACATCAAGGTCAATGCAATTTTAAATTCACTTGCAAGCGTTGCTTCGCAGTACATAATTCCTTACTATGCGAAGTAAATGAAAATTTCATTTTCAAGGGACATAAGCATAATTGCGAAAGCACGTCAGTGAGTTACGCAATTATGAAAACATCTGAGTTGTATCAAGAAATGAGAGCAAGCAAATTTTAATCAGATTGCACCATAAAAGCAAAAAGTGAGCAATACTAACAGCAAACATGGTTTAAAGAAAATGCGAATATCATAAGTTGCTTCCGAAAGTTCTATGTTTTGCAGTACTATACTCACTAAAATAGGCCAATCAGTATGCAGACCGATGACACTTTAACCAAGACTATTAAATGAGCATGACGATGAATTTCTAATTTTCCGTAATCGAGCCCACAGTTAAGGCTAGCGTGAAACAAGAAAGATATCAGCAACAATGTGGTTTAATGTAAATGTGGGGATCATAAAATGTTTATTTCACAAAAAAGCTTCAATGCACCAAATCATATTAGCGCAAAAGCGCCAAATGGCAGTGAACCCAATAACGGTAGATTACTTATTAGTTTTAAAATCTTCACTATCCAACGTGTTGCAAATGATGATGCAATAAGAAGCATAAATTCCTAAGTGAGTTAAGCTATTTTTGTCAAGAAAGATGAAAAACATAACAATCAAAAATAAACAAAATGCCGTCATGATGCAATGAATTCTCGATTTCTCAATCAGAATCTTTAGATTTGGCAAAATATTAAGCAAATAATTTAAATTATGAATAAAAGTACCATGCTGCAATGCTTAGCATACATTTAAGCACATTGGTATTACATATACATTATACATTACATATTGGCACTTGCATAATATCTCCATATAAGAAAACATTAATGCCACTAAAAAATAAATTGTTTTTAAATTCTTGAAGCCTCAAATGAATTATACGTAAATTGTCTTTTGACACTATAAAAATTTCATCAATGACAAGCCTTTTGAGACTTTCACGCTGTGGTCTTTTCACGATCATTTTTTGATAAGTCATTGGATCAGATCCTATGTACCCTAATGGCTCCTGGTGCATGTAAAACTCGTCTTGGTGCAAAGTACCCGAAGTTACCTATGAATTATACCTCTGAGGTGCCTTGCCAGATGAAGATCTCGTCATCTGATCAAGCTTCTAAATTACGAGATCAACATGAGTAGAAATGCACAAGTGCTAAACAACAAGATATACTAAATGTTAAGTAACCAGCATAAAAATGTTCACAATTAAGAAATAGGCACTGCCGATAGGAAAACGAACTAGGCGCTCATCAGGTTTATTGCCACTATGCGGCGATTAGGCGGTCACCCACGCCGATGCCAGGTATCAAACCCGTTCATCTAGGGCAACCCAAAAGATAGGGGCCTGGTCATCAGTTAGAAAGATAAAAAGATAAGTCATTGAATCTCCCTTCTCTATTTCACAGAGCATTTTTAGTAAGCCGAAGAACTTTTTATTGCCAGCTTCCAAAGTTCGATATTTTTTCATGCGAGCAGCATCTCTTGTCGTTCTGCCCATGTCCAAATAGAGAAACAAAAATATTTAATTAAAACTTAAAGCTATTCAATCTCAAGAAGAATAAATGTAATATATATAAAGAATTTTCACAAAAAACCTGTTATGAATGTACACACAAATCTGGACAGAAGTATTTAGTTGTCAAAATAACATCTTTAAAAGTTTCTTTAAAAGTCTGTAATTTCCTCTAAAACAATCATACAAAAATCGTAATTTGAAAAAACTAAAAAGTGAAAAATAAACTAAAAAAAAAAAAATAATAAAACCGACTTCAAAAACTACTGCAAAGTGAAAAATAATTTTTTTTACATAATAATTAATAAGAAATTAAATTAAGAGCATTGTATTTACAATGCGTATTATTATATTTATGTACATTAATTTGATTTTTTGGAGTCGGTTCAAAGTTCAAACTTGTGAAAACTTAAAAAAAAACCAAGCCAAGTTCAAAATTAAAATTGTTTATCCAATACAAATCGTAACAAGATTCAGCAAAAACGTTGCGGAAAAAAATTCCATTCTCAGTCAACTCTGACAGCATCCTGCATTTGAAAATCTGGTTTGGCTACGATTTTTTTACGTACTGTAAAAGCACTTATTTTCGCGAAAATAAAGATATCGGTGATTTCGCGAATTTTATATGAATTGAACCGAAAGTTGAAAAATTCCAAAACTACCTAAATAGAACCCCTTTTGCATAAGGCAAAGAAACTTCCTTTTGTCAGAAAAGCTCTTTGCCCCCCCCCCACTCTCTCTCCATCGCTCTAAAAATGAATGGCTTCAAAGATGCTGGTATAAATATTGTAAGTGAATGAGCTTCATTCTATTAGTTGTATTATTGTTTTTATTCCAGAAGTACTTGTATAATATTCAAGAAATAGTTGTAAGTATCCAAGAAATTTGTGTACTTATTTTTTATTTAAGTAACTGTAATCATTAAATTTTGAAAGTGAAAAATTTCTGACTTTTCATTATTATTTGAGGCGAAAATATATATATATATTTCGCGAGGCTTAAATTTTCGCGATTACGACGGACTCGCGAAAATCGCGAAAATTAAAGCCTCGCGAAAATAAGTGCTTTTACAGTAATAGCCTGTATAAACGCACTAATTTTATAATACCCTTAATTTAGCACACATAATTATAGCTAATCTTACATGAAAATACACGTTTATAAAAACAGATGAAAGGTTTCAAAAATGGTGAAATTACATTTTTTTAAACTAAATAATAAATCGTAAAAAAACTCGTAGATATTTGGATGTGTGTCTGTTGGATAATTATACTTAAATACGGTTGGCTGGCACCGACTCCAAAAAATCAGATTAATGTACATAAATATAATAATACGCATGGTAAATACAATGCTCTTAATTTCTTATTAACTATTATGTAAAAAAAATATTTTTCACTTTGCAGTATGTTTTTGAAGTCGGTTTTATTTTTTGTAAAAAAGTCTATTTTAAATAATCTCTGTTTTAAATTTACTCAAAGTTGCCAATCGTAACAGCTTGGTGATAATTACGGTTTCTTAAGACAGGTGTAGTTGGTAAAAACAGAACGTTTATTGAATGACTACAGGTTCGTCATCGTTATAGGCAAGAAATATAAATCTATACTTCAAATGATATTTATTTTACATCTTCCTTTTCTTAGCAGCTGCCTTTGTTGGTCCATTTCATAAATTGTTCTTTTTATAATATCTGTTTGAAATTTGCTCAAAGTTGCCAACAACAGCCTGGCTATTCTAACGTCTTCTTAAGAAAAGCTATCACTGGTAAAAACAGAATTTACTTAAATTCTAGAATCACAACAGCTTCGCGATTATAACGGCTTCTGAAAACGGCTGTGATTGGAAAAAACAAAAGATTTATTGAATAACTACAAGTTGTGTTTTGATTTAGGAAAATATCCAAGATAATTGATAAGTAACTACGGGTTGACCAGAAATAACGTACAGCTGACTAGCAGTAACGTCATCGTTGATAATTTTGTTATCACTCCATTCTCAGAGATTTTTTCACTTATTGATCTTTATCCTATCTCTATTTTTTTTTTTTTTTTTTTTTTTTTGGATGGCACGCGATTTTGAGCTTCATAGGCAGGGATGTAGTGAGGGTATACGGGGGTATACGCCGTATACCCTCAGGATTTTTTTAAGGAACACAGTATACCCTCTGACCCTTTGCCTTGATCGTATACCCTCTGCTTAGAACGTATACCCTCTGTTTTTTTTTTACGACTACACCACTGTTCATAGTCAAGGAAAGCGTGTGTGTGAGGTTGCTCGATTGCTTCAAGTGCCTCATCCAAGCATCTCCCAAACAACCAAGAGATTCAAGGAGCTTGACCATGAATCAGGCCAACCGGGAAGAGGTAGTAAAAGGACAGTGAACACTTCCGGAAGCGAACAATTTGTTAAGAAACGCGTATCCCGAAATCCTCAGGTATCAATGAGAAAGGTAGCGAGGCATACAGGGATTGCTCGTGAATCGGTTCGACTTGTGGCTAAAAAGGAGCTGAACTTTCATCCTTACAAGCTCAAACAAGTGCAACTTCTCACCGAAGAAAACAAACGAGTACTGTTCGAAAAATGGATGCTGCTGAAGCGAACTGCAACTCCATACTGGGAGTGGATCCTGTTTTCTGACTAAAAGCTATTCTCGGTGGAGCAATTGTACAAGCGACAGAATGATCGGATTTATTCAACAACTTCTCCTGGAAAGTCTTCCATGGTTCAACATCGTAAAAATCCCAAATCTGTCATGGTGTGGGCAGGAAGTTGTGCATCAGACAAAACTCCTCTCAATGGAGGATATTCCATCTACGTTTTGATCACGTGGTCAAGGTAAAAACTTGTAACGTAAAGAAGAGAAGGCTCCGCAGACGTAATGAAAAACCCTCGCCAGCCAGTGAAACAGTTCATGCGGAAAGCAGTAGTAGCCTCCCTCCTTATCAGTTAGAAGTTCTTTGGGTAAATTACCGGTATCACGTGACTTTTTCCAGCCTCGAACCCAGATTTGGAATAAAGTCCATTTCATCTATTCTGGAGTCAAAATCAATAAAGAGGGATACCGAAAAGAGATTCTTGAGGATGTGGTACTTCCGTGGTCTCAAAAACACCTTGGAAACGGGGTTTTGACATTTTAACAAGATTCCGCGCCTTCTCATCGAGCGGATTCCACACAGGGCTGGTGTCGGGCCATTTTTTCCAGGCTTAATTTCGACTCAAGAATGGCCTCCATACTCGTGTGATATCAACTTCTTGGATTACAGCTTGTGGTCGATTTTGGAGGCAAGGACTTGTGTAAAGCCTCACAAAAGTTTGAAGCTCTGAAGTTTTCGTTAATTTGGGAATGAAAGTGAATCCTTCCGACCGAGCTGCGGCCTATTACTGAAAATTTCACCAAACATTTGTATCTATACATCAAAGCAAAAGGCGAAAAGTTTGAGAAAAGTTGATGTTTTTTGTTTCTCTATTATATTGCCGTTAATAAATAAAGTCTTTGTTTATGCGAAAGTTTGTGTGTTTTCATTAACTAACAAGGAGAGGGCCAACCTTGTTTATCACAGATTTTGATTACTTTAATATATGTTGTACGGTAGAGACCCCTTAGTCTCAGGTTCAACGGATTTTATCCAACGCCCCTTAGTTCTTGAGTAACCGGGGGGGGGGGGTCTAATAGTAGTACACAACTTAAATAATTACTTTGTAACAAAAAGGATAGGTTGGTCGTACCTCAGTTGGTACGGCGTTTGCTCGCTGATCTGCGGGTCGGGTTCGGTAGATGAACGCGCTACATTTGTTTATCTCAATTTTTAGGGTTCCGTACTTAAAAAGTAAAAACGGAACCATTATAAGATCACTCCTGTGTCTGTCCGTCTGTCTGTCTGTCTGTCTGTTGGTCTGTCACAGACATTTTACTCGTAAACCATGGAACGTGGAAAGTTCAAATTCGGGGAAGTAATAAAGACCATTGACCCACATATTTTCAGATTAATAAACATTCATAAATATATTTAGTAAAAAAGTAGAGGGGCTAATTATGCTACTTGAAAAAAAATCTTTTCTTTGTATATCATGTGGGATATCCCGTGAAAGCTTTTGTAACGCTGAACACAAAAATACATTCCTTTTAATTTTAGGTATTATATTTTCAAAGATATTGTTGAAAATGTAGCGAAAAAATATGTCCCCCCCCCCAACTAATTCCGAATCTACTAAAACTAAAATTATGAAAAAATTAGAGGTAGTAGACGTTAATATAAACCTTGCCGGAAAATTATAGCGATTACCCTAGGTCACATAGTTTTTGAGTAATTAGCATTTTCCTGTTATACACAAATTTCGATTTACGGGCATTCAGAAAAATTGTTGAGCATCGCTGAATATACCTATCGTTGTAGAAGAATAAAAGCATTGTTGATAATGATTTTCGAAAAAAATCATCGGTAATTAGCCGAGATATTAACCCTTAAAGGTACGGTCAGTTTGGACATACACAAGGACAGGGGGCGGCGTACTCTATGCCTAGTTAACAACTTTTAATGATATATATGTGTAATGTAATGTCCAGTAACAGTATAAAAGCAATAAACGTCAAATTGCTAAAAGGATACTAATTTAAGGGGTCTCGGGACTCTAAAAAGTGGGAAAAAAATGAAAAAAAGACCATTTTCAACATTTAATGTCTTAAAATGTATATGATTTTAAAACATAATTTTAATTGGGATGAAAGATATAAGTATCTTCTTTTGTTTCATGTATTTAAAAAATTGCAAGATACAGAATTAGTATTTATAGGAGGCTCGAAACTGTTAGAAATTTGTCGAACAAAAAATTGGCATAACAGTTTACGAGCAAGATTACAAAATAAATATTGCAACTAGAATGAAAATTTTGGTGCTTACTTATACTTCAGATTGTAATAATTTCCCTGAACTTAAATAAATTTGTATTTAAAGCATTTTATATTTTTAATGCAATGTATAGCTAATACAAAATTTTGAAAATTTCAACAGTAAAATCACCAAAAAAAATATTTTTTGAACAATAAAAAGGAAATTTTAGGTTCAGTTTATACAGACTAACATGAAATATATGTTTTGAAAATTTCATGAAAAATATTCAGAAGTTTTAGAGATATCCTGCGTGTTATGCCCAAAAAACGCCATTCGGAAAATAATGACTTTAAAGTTTCGGAAACGCAGCTTTAGCTATTGAGTGGGTATAATTCTAAAAGCCAAAACTTCTGTTCTAATGGAAATTTCAAGGAAACAATTATATCAAAATATTCAGAAAAAATAGGAGTTTAACATCTAAAAAAAATTTAAATTTCTTACATTTTGAAGCTTTAAGAGTCATGCGACCACTTAATCCTTTCCAGCACGCAGTAATTCTATTTATAAACTTATGAAAACATGAACTGACACCAGAATTTATAAACGAATTTATTAGAAAATGCGAACTTGCTTATTTTCACGTACATGATAAAAGAAAAATTTTAATTAAATATTCTTGATGCCGTTTGTCTGTTTTGGAATTAAAATTAGGTGTCCGTTTTTTAAGGGCATCGCCCTCGAAAGATTGAATTAGGATGAATCGCATAAATACCGTGGGATTCGCGATGGTTTGCATTGATTGAATCTCTCAATACGCCTCCAGTGACTTTAAAAGTTAATTAAACACCTATCTGGAAAAACGCGGCACTGACAAAGGCGGCGTTGCAACTTTGAGACCTCAATTCGAAGCGCGCTTAGCACAATGCCAAATTTAAACTTTGAACAAAGGTTTTGTTTTAGCTACACTGTAGAAATAAAGGTTATTACTACGCTGAATTTAGTTTCATGAAATGCCAAAGGAAGTTTAACTATGCACTGCTTTTATTGTCAGTACCGAATTAAGTTCATCATAAACAGATTAGGATAATATTAAAAAAAGAGTTATACGAATAAGCTATATTTGATATTATTTAGGTTCCATATCTCTTTGAACTTTCATGGTACACCCATTTACACTTTTCTAATATATACAGTTATACCCAACTCTACGTTGTATAATATTTTGCAAAGTCTTAGTATTCTTTTAGGAACTTTTTTTATTTTTTTATTTATTTATTTATTTATTTTTTTTAATAATACAATTACAAATTCATATATTTATTTTACGGAACCCCCTGTGCGCGAGTAATGCTCGCACTTGACCGTTTATTGTTTTATAAATATACTTTTAATTATAATCTAATAATTTAAATTAAAAAATTTAATATCTTACATTAATTATAATGTTAACAAACTTAAATTTATCATTTTTTATTTTTAAACTATTATTTCTCATCCTTTAAAGAGGGTTAAAAAGAAATTGCATCTATTATTGAATGATAAAAATTACAAAATCGCGACAAAACTTGTTGTGGCGCCATCTAGGTATGATAAAATAAAAGAATATTCAAATAAAATAAAAATAAAAGCAGGAATAAGATAAAGGGGAAAGCAAAATAATTGAAAATGCAAGCATACGTATTACAAATTTAAAAATGTTTAATATGCAAAAAATTGGTTGTAATGTAATTCTGATGCTAATTTTTAATATAATAATGCTTGTTATTTTAAAAACCGAATAATACTATTATCGCATTGACTTCCTTTGTTAAAGCAATGCGTAAATGATGTTTGTTTAAAATCACGAATTGACACAATTGCTCAATATCATTGCATAGATAAAGAATATATGAAATACATTTTAAAAGTGATTTTTAAAAAATTAACAGTTTCAAGATGTTTTATACAACTATTTAGTTAAAAGTAAAAAATTAAATAGGTTAAAATTATAATTGGTATACAATATTATAAATTTTAATTGACAATGAGATTATTAAGTTATACTTACCAGTATAATTATAAAACAAAAAGTGAGAAAAACAAATGTATGTGATGTTACAAATGTAATAAATGTAACAAAAAGTTCAGGTATCGAACCCGGAACCGCAGATCAGACGGCAAACGCCATAATAACTGAGCTACGACCAACCTATAATTTTGGTTTCAAAGTAGGTATTTAAGTTGTGTACTACTATTAGACCCCCCCCCCCCCCGGTTTCTCAAGAACTAAGGAGCGTTGGATAAAATCCGTTGAACCTGAGACTAAGGGGTCTCTACCCTACAACATATATTAAAATAATCAAAATCTGTGATGAACAAGGTTGGCCCTCTCCTTGTAAGTCAAATTAGATTGGTTAATTACTCAATGTTTTAAAACTGCGTTATATTAATGAATTATATTAATTTAAATAATGTTTCTCCTGCAGTGAAACACGCAGCTTCGTGAACGAATATATGGGGCATTGTCACAATCTTTTGACTTTCTGGAATAAAAATCTGGTGAAATGAAACTTGCTAAAATAACATTTTAATCTGATAGACAAATGCCTTAATGATTCAAACTAAAGAAAAATGGTCAGCAGCAAAATTTTTTTTATTTAACTGAGGTTTAAGTTAAACTTGCGAGTTTAGTTTTCCTTACCATTTTACCACTAAAACTTTTTATTTTCTTCAAAATTTTTCTTATAATGAATTTGCGTAATACCCACAGGGCATTCAAATAAGAAATAATAACAATGTAGTATTTTTAGTACAAAATTTTAGTATAACATTGTCTTAAAGGGATGTTAAAGAAGGGACGGTAAGTAAAAAAAGGGGAAGGTATAGGAAAAAAGGGACGGTAAGGGAAAAAAAGGGGATGGTAAGGATGGGACGTTAATGAAAATTACCAACTATTTTTAGGCAAATCATGTTAAGACTAAGTAATAGATACAATGTTCATTGAGTTTTAGAAACAATTATTTACATTGGATTAAATAATTAAAAAAAAATAATTTACCTCGAAAAGTGCATGAATAAACCTCGGGGACGGTTAAGACTACCAATAAAGCCACGATGCTTGAAATTGATATTTAAATGCTGATTTAAATTCTGCAGTAAATTTCCTGTCGAAGAATTTTAGACATTATTTCTCTAGCGTACTTCTGCATGAGAAAAAACTTGAAAAAATTCTGTGGCTGCATCTGAAGTGATTTTCTATATAATTTTAGAAGAGGGACGGTAAGGAATCTAAAACCCAGGGACAGAGTTTAAAAAATAATAACAACCGTAAAAATGTGTGCAGGTTAATTTTTTGCTGCATATTTATATAAAACAATAGCCCCAGTTTCGGAAAAAAATTACATCTAATTACTTTTATTGAAACAATTTTATACTGACAGCTCCAAACTTAAAAATCAGCATCAGGGACAAGGGACGGTATAGGTGTTTCCTGGATATTTGGACCCCCAACATCATCCAAAACTTATTTATCTCGTTAATATTGTTCTGCAGTCATGCAATGGGATGTTACTCAGTGTATGAAATAAAAACCCCCACAAGAATATCTACTAAAATAAAAATTATTATTCAGGGACTTAAAAGTCAAACGATTGTGAGAATGCCCCATATCAGTTTTCGACGAAAAAAAAAATCTTGTAATTCTTTCAATACTGTTTTAGAGGATCTCTGTATACTGTACAAAAGCAGAAAATAACAAACTATTTACTAAAACGCATATTCATTAGTTTTATTTTATTATTTCTTTTCCTAATGACATAGAATCCAGTTAAAAGATATCTCTGTCTTTTATTAAGGCTATGAATTAATTTAGAGCACGAAAAGTTAATCAGAGTCACAATATCCGATTCCAAAATTGCTAAATCATGCCTTACCGGGAGATTATTTTAGTGTTAACAAACGCATCCAATATAATAAGCTATGCAGCTGTTTTAGATAGCAAAACGAATGGGAAAACTGCAATTAGGTCAGAGAGACGATTAATATTGTCTCGCATGTCCTCGCAAATTGCTTGTATTTCATTCATTTCCATTATTATTGGGCTCTGAATGACAATTTCCACTGTTAAGAATTCAGTGCTATAATATACTATTTAAATGTCTTTTCCACAACATATGCTTAGCTATTTATATAAGGAACTGTTCCCAGATATTGTTTATTTAATTACACAAGTTTTATGACCTTTTGTTTTATGGGATAATTTCAGAGAATTTCTACAAATGTTATTTTATTTGTATAATTTATTTTTGGCTATCACAGTATGGTCGATTTTTCGCTTATTTGTATGCGGAAACCTAAAATAGAAAAAAGGTTAAAATCCGATTGCAAAAAAATTCCATCTGAAAAACCTTTTAATTAAAGGAGGTGGAAAGTGCGATTTTGAACGATTTTCAAAATGCAAAGGTTTATAAAATATTTGAGATTAGATTATTTCTTCAAAATTTCTTGATCCTAATAGATAGTTATTTGAACTAATAAATGTAAACAAAATAATAATACTAATAATAAAAAATCTGAAATGTCCACAATTCTTTGTATTAGATCATTAATTTTGTGGATTTATCTGCATATTTTTTTCAAAAAAAAAGTATTTTAAAAACTACTAAAATATTGGCTAAAAGGCAGTTTAAAAAAATGTATCTTATGGATGGAAATAGTATAACAGTATGGAATTTTTATATGGGCTATTATTACTTCCAAACATGTCTAAAAATTGAGCTGTTATCTTCTTTTCCTACATTATTACAAATTTCGATAAATTTCAAAATCCAACATTTTTGATAGCATGTAACTTAAAAGGAGTAAGTGGTATTTATATGAGATTTGGCAAGAAAAGAGCCCTCCATATAATGTCTATAATCTGTAAATCTTTTTCTATATGTATATTCCATTTAATCTATTAAATTGCAGAAATGATAGTCAGCCATGGCGCCCCGCTAAGCAAAGACTTCCCATATAATGTACATAATCTGTAAATCTTATTCTCTTATATTCCAACTGTTCTTTAAAATTAGAGAAATGGCAGTCAATCACGATAAAAAGAACAGTTAGAAACAAGACACATTTTTGGCAGAAATTTCCTGAGTATGTAAACAGAAAAATTCCTGGACGTCGCTGCACTTTTTGTGGATTTATCTCTACTTATTTTTTTTCAGACATGAGTTCTTTAAAAATTGCTGAAATAGTGGCCAAAATGCTAGTTTTGGAAAAAAAAAAATGTCATGAATTGAGATAGTATAACAGTATGGAATTTTTAAATGAGTAATTATTACTTCAAAACATGTGTAAAAACAAAGTTGTTATTTCCTTTTCCTCCAGAATTACAAATTTTGATAAATTTAAAATTTCAACATTTTTGATAGCTTATATCCAGGGCTGCGGAGTCGGAGTCGGGCCCATTTGTGAGCGAAAGAGTCGGAGTCGCAGTCGGATCTGTTAAAATTCCCGGAGTCGGAGTCGTCCCTTTTACAAGCAGGTCAGCATTGTCGGAGTCGGCCCATTTTTGAGCGAAAGAGTCGGAGTCACAGTCGGATCTGTTAAAATTCCAGGAGTCGGAGTCGTCCCTTTTACAAGCAGGTCAGCATTGTCGGAGTCGGCGCATTTTTGAGCGAAAGAGTCGGAGTCACAGTCGGATCTGTTAAAATTCCCGGAGTCGGAGTTGTTCCTTTTACAAGCAGGTCAGCATTGTTGGAGTCGGCCCATTTTTGAGCGAAAGAGTCGGAGTCACAGTCGGATCTGTTAGAATTCCCGGAGTCGGAGTCGTCCCTTTTACAAGCAGGTCAGCATTGTCGGAGTCGGCCCATTTTTGAGCGAAAGAGTCGGAGTCACAGTCGGATCTGTTAAAATTCCCGGAGTCGGAATCGTCCCTTTTACAAGCAAGTCAGCATTGTCGGAGTCGGAGCATTTTTGAGCGAAAGAGTCGGAGTCACAGTCGGATCTGTTAGAATTCCCGGAGTCGGAGTCGTCCCTTTTACAAGCAGGTCAGCATTGTTGGAGTCGGCCCATTTTTGAGCGAAAGAGTCGGAGTCACAGTCGGATCTGTTAGAATTCCCGGAGTTGGAGTCGTCCCTTTTACAAGCAGGTCAGCATTGTCGGAGTCGGCCTATTTTTGAGCGAAAGAGTCGGAGTCACAGTCGGATCTGTTAAAATTTCCGGAGTCGGAATCGTCCCTTTTACAAGCAGGTCAGCATTGTCGGAGTCGGCCCATTTTTGAGCGAAAGAGTCGAAGTCACAGTCGGATCTGTAAAAATTCCCGGAGTCGGAGTCGTCCCTTTTACAAGCAGGTCTGCATTGTCGGAGTCGGCCCATTTTTGAGCGAAAGAGTCGGAGTCGAAGTCGTCCATTTTTCCCACCGACTCCGCAGCCCTGCTTATAACGCAAAAGGAGTTAGTGGTATTTATATGAGATTTGGTAAAAAAGACCCTCCATTATAATGCCTTTAATTGTGAATCTTGCTTATATATTCCAACTATTCTATTAGATTTGAGAAATGGCAGTGATCCGCGGTGCTAAAGACCTCTCCATATAATGTGCATAATCTCTAAATCTTATTCTATTATATTCCAACTGTTCTATGATATTAGAGAAATGACAATCGGCCACGGTGCTAAGAAAAGACCTCGCCCTATCTATCTATGGCTGAATCCATATCAACATCAACTCAGGCAGGGGGTTACCTTCATAGTCTCAGAAGTTTTTGAATTGAAAATATGTTAAAATTTAAGAAAAAGTAAGATACCTGTATATTTTTGTTTTGTCCAAAATAATTCCTGGCCCGAGATACAGGCCGCCAAAGATGACATCCCCGGCACCATTTCCCATTCGCGATTTTCGATAAAAAATTTAAAGTGCTCTATCTCTAGAATGATGCAAGATATTTTGTTGTGTTTTTTTTTTTTTTTTTTTTAAAAATAATATTATTCTGTTTAAAATGATATACCTAATTTTGAAAAATGTATTCAACTTTTCTTGTGGCAGCCTTTTGAAAAAAAATTAAAAAAAATTTTTTTTTTCAAAAATGCCAATCCCAAAAATTTTGATTTTTTTGCTGTTGATCAATACCATTGGGAACTACCTTCACTGTAAAGGAAAATTTGCACTTTTGAGTTTAACAAATTTTAGAAACATTTAAAAAATTGAAAGAATTTTACAGGAACAGTATATATACAGTTCCAGTAAAAGTCACTGAATTTTTGCTTATTTGTATCATATTTGCAAGGATAAGCCTACTATATAGCCTAAACAAGTTAGAAATTGCAATATCAAATGTGGCGAATGAGGTGCCTGCGTACTATAACTAGTTTTATAAATATTCAGATCTTGATGCAATAAACGTTACACTCTTGGGCAAAAAGGCATGAATACAACATTTACTATGATTCTATTTATTAAATTCAGTAATACGGAAGTAATATGAATCCATCTTAAAAGGACTTAATCGCCATGGCAACCTAGAATAATTACCTATCATGGTATATCATTGAATCAATTATGTATTATAGGATTTTTAAATAGAATGAAGGAAACTTTTATTAATGTCTTTTATGTTTTAATTTGATTTTCATAGCATTTGAAGTGATGCATACTTTATTTTCAATACCGAACATAGTAAAACAATCTCAATAACATATATCAGTTACACAGCAATATAAATTATATTAATACAAGTTAGAGTTCAGACAGATGGGCAGACAAATCGAATCCATAAAGATTTTCAACTATGTTGGAAATTGTTAAAAACACATAAATAGGTCGGAATTTGACTTTTAGAAATGTATGTCACTAGACAGAAGCATACTTGAATACTTTCATACAACCCTGTATTTTACATACTCTCTATATACATGCCACTATTTAGCTAATATTTAATTAAAGACTAAAATACGCGTAAAACTAGTGAAATCACACCCAGAGTTTATCATCCATAGTTGGCCATATATCTAATTCTTTGCATGGACCTGTATATGATTTTACCTATATTCTACAAACATATCTTAGTATACTAAATGTAGTTCAGTGTAAAAATGCATAACTCATTTAAAAATAACCTTTAAGCTACTTTCATTCATACTTAGTAACCCTTAAGATTTCTTTTGTGTAGCCCTGTATATGATCTACAGCATTTATGCACACAACGAATATGGAAAAATTTAGTTAAACTTAAAAACTCAATCACAACTAAAAATGCACTTCCAGCAATACCCTTACTATTTCTTTTGTGTAGCCCTGTATATGACTACAGCCTTTATACACACAACGTAATATGGAAATATTTAGTTAAACTTAAAAACTCATATCGCAACTAAAAATGCACTTCCAGCAATCATCGCTAATGTACCGTATTTTCCAATAAAGTAAAGTATCCGATATCTTTTGTGTGTCCCTGTAAATACTATGCACTTTCTGTTACACAGGAAGTAATTTGTTGTAAACCTCAGCAACATATATCAATTTCATTATATGTGAAAGAATTTAACGTAATTAAAATATGCCGCAAACAATATTCCCCTTATGCTATTATGTAATGGAATTCTTTTAGAATATGGAACCATATATGTTGTTGAGGTTTACAACAAATTAATTCCTATGTAATAGAAAGTGCATAGTATTTACAGTGACACACAAAAGATTTCGGATACTTTACTTTATCGGAAATACTGTACATTAGCGATGATTGCTGGAAGTGCATTTTTAGCTGTGATTGAGTTTTTAAGTTTAACTAAATTTTTCCATATTACGTTGTGTGCATAAATGCTGTAGATCATATACAGGGCTACACAAAAGAAATCTTAAGGGTTACTGAGTATGAATGAAAGTAGCTTAAAGGTGATTTTTAAATGTGTTATGCATTTTTATGCTGAACTTCATTTGGTATACTAAGATATGTTTGTAAAATGTAGATAAAATGATATACAGGTCCATGCAAAGAATTAGATATATGGCCGACTATGGATGATAAACTCTGGGTGTGATTTCACTAGTTTTAAGCGTATTTTAGTCTTTAATTAAATATTAGCTAAATAGTGGCATGTATATAGAGAGTATGTAAAATACAGGGTTGTATGAAAGTATTCAAGTATGCTTCTGTCTAGTGACATACATTTCTAAAAGTCAAATTCCGACCTATTTATGTGTTTTTAACAATTTCCAACATAGTTGAAAATCTTTATGGATTCGATTTGTCTGCCCATCTGTCTGAACTCTAACTTGTATTAATATAATTTATATTGCTGTGTAACTGATATATGTTATTGAGATTGTTTTGCTATGTTCAGTATTGAAAATAAAGTATGCATCACTTCAAATGCTATGAAAATCAAATTAAAACATAAAAGACATTAATAAAAGTTTCCTTCATTCTATTTAAAAATCCTATAATACATAATTGATTCAATGATATACCATGATAGGTAATGATTCTAGGTTGCCATGGCGATTAAGTCCTTTTAAGATGGATTCATATTACTTCCGTATTACTGAATTTAATAAATAGAATCATAGTAAATGTTGTATTCATGCTTTTTTGCCCAAGAGTGTAACGTTTATTGCATCAAGATCTGAATATTTATAAAACTAGTTATAGTACGCAGGCACCTCATTCGCCACATTTGATATTGCAATTTCTAACTTGTTTAGGCTATATAGTAGGCTTATCCTTGCAAATATGATACAAATAAGCAAAAATTCAGTGACTTTTACTGGAACTGTATGTATACTGTTCCTGTAAAATTCTCTCAATTTTTTAAATGTTTCTAAAATTTGTTAAACTCAAAAGTGCAAATTTTCCTTTACAGTGAAGGTAGTTCCCAATGGTATTGATCAATAGGGTGGGCCGAAAAAAACTTTTCTTTTATTTTCGATGATAGGTAGTGCGGAAAAGTGGCCACTAGTGGCACCAAGTTCACACAAAAAATTTGAGGTTTTTAGGACAATTCCTATATTTGCCGCTTTTGGCTTGAAGTTTTGCTAAAAGGCTGATTTTTGAACTTTTTTAGCAAAAATTTTAAAAATGTTAAATTAAACTTATTTTAATCGCATTTACTTGAAAAAGCATATTTAATGTTCCAAATGTATAAATAAGCTCTGATAATGTATTATTTAATTGCTATGTGCATTTTAACCCTAGAACTACCGGAAATTTTACTCAAGTTTTATAAAAACATTCTACACCAGAATTTTTACTTAAAACTATTTAATTTGTTTATTTAACTTATTATTGTCTGATTTATACATTTAGTTTGTTTTGAAGAAATTTCTGGTTTGAATAAATATTTTGAATGTACATGTCGGGTCCAATGGACCCGTCTGGTAGACGGAAGGTTAAATTAGACGATTTTTATAGCCTTTTCGCGTTTAAGTGAGCAAAAGTTGCATGGCATGTATTGTTTGAATCTTTTAACGGTTTCTCTCTTTTGTCTTGTTCATGTCCCTTGGTTTTCCTTATTTTTTTCGGTGCTTTTAGGGTCATATATTTGAGTAACGGACAGCAGAATCCCTCAGAAACAGATCTGAAAGGAGAGAAGGGGGTGAGGCGAGAACTTAAGCGAACGCAGTGGCTCATCGCGAGGTTGGGGGAGTGAAGGAGGAAATACAAGAGGGAAGAAAGTGCGATAAGTGATGCTTATTATTTTCAGTGCTCAGTTTCCCTGAGACATGGCGGACGCTGTGTGAGACAGGAATATGCGCTTAGGAGTGTTTGGCTTTGAAAGGCCTGGTTTAAATTCAGATTCAGTCGAACTGCTTTCTTGAAAGCTCCCACTACTTGAATCTTCCAACAATATAACTGTCTTCCATCTGGATCTAACTCCACTCGTTGAAGGCTTTGTCGCAGAACCACTATTCCTCGTTGAAATTGTATCCCTTTTCATTTTCCGCAATATTTTCTTTGCAAGAGTTTTGCTTGTTTTTAAATCAATATTTCCGACAAACATTTTTCGAACAGTTCTTTGATCCTTCAAGAAGTTCACCTCCCGATGTGGAACTTTACGTCTGATGTCGCAGCTACAATTGTTCAAGCCTCTACACTTACAAGCTGCAATATCAAAGAGAGAGGTTTCCGCATTTCGTACGAAATCTTCGCAGGAGCTTTGCCTTTAACGCCCGCATGATTACAAGATTTCTCCAAAGATCTACACTCATTGTAATAGTTTTTAATCCTCCCATTAATTGTTCGTTGGGGAACCACTGGCATGGAAGATTTTATTCAGATTTCGGAAACTTTTTCACCTACCATTTTAATAATATAATCCACTGGTTGAAGATAAATATCTCGATTTTCTTCTACATCGCTTCGCAACCAATAGTAGTGGCGCATGATGTCAGCAATAGTTGGCAATTGCCTTTCAATTTGCATGGTGCCTCAAAATGGCTATTTTTCACGCTATCACATGTCTTTACATGATCAGGAACTTTCGCACTAGCCATTTCTAAACTCATCGTAATAAAACGCACAAAACACAGTAAAGGCACGTTAAACTATCCAAAAAGCAATGTATTGCAAGAGAAAAAGGTTTTACTTCTGCACTGAACAAATGTCACAGGGAAACCGAGCACTGAAAAATAATAAGCATCCCTTATCGCACTTTCTCCCCTCTTGTATTTCCTCCTTCACTCCCCCAACATCGCGATGAGCCACTGCGTTCGCTTAAGGTCTCGCCTCACCCCCTTCTCTCCGTCCAGATCTGTTTCTGAGGGATTCTGCTGTCCGTCACCCAAATATATGACCTTTGAAGCATCGAAAAAAATAAGGAAGACCAAGGGACATAAACAAGACAAAAGAGAGAAACCGTTGAAAGATTCAAACAATACATGCAACTTTTGCTCACTTGAACGCGAAAAGACTATAAAAATCGTCTAATTTAAAATACACATAGTAATTAAATAATACATTATCAGAGCTTATTTATACATTTTCAACATTAAATATGCCTTTTCAAGCAAATACGATTAAAATAAGTTTAATTTAACATTTTAAAAATTTTTGCTAAAAAAGTTCAAAAATCAGCCTTTTAGCAAAACTTCAAGCCAAAAGCGGCAAATATAGGAATTGTCCTAAAAATTTCAAATTTTTTGTGTGAACTTGGTGACACTAGTGGCCACTTTTCCGCACTACCCATCATCGAAAATCAAAAAAAAGTTTTTTTCGGCCCACCCTATTGATCAACAGCAAAAAAATCAAAATTTTTGGGATTGGAATTTTCAAAAAAATTTTTTTTTTCAAAAGGTTGCCACAAGAAAAGTTGAATACATTTTTCAAAATTGGGTATATCTTTTTAAACAGGAGAATATTTTCTTTAAAATGAAAAAAAAAGCAACAAAATATCTTGCACCGTTCTAGAGATAGAGCACTTTAAAATTTTTATCGAAAATGGCGAATTGGAAATGGTGCCCGGGATGCCATCTTTGGTGGCCTGTATCTCGGGCAGGGAATTTTTTGGGGCAAAACAAAAATATACAAGTATCTTATTTTTTCCTGAATTTTAACATATGTTCAATTCAAAAACTTCTCAGACTATGAAGGTAAGATTTTTTCTTTGGCTGCCTAAATTGACATGGATCATATACTTCTATCTATACTATACTTACTAATACAAATACTAATACTAATCTATACTCATATTATAAAGAGGTAAATATCGTTTATTTGTAGGAGTTAAGCTCTGGAACTAACGAACCGATTCCAAAAGTAATGGTATCAAAATGATGGTGTTAGTCCAACTTAGAACATAGGCTATATCTTATGTCGGTGCCACTGGCCAAAAGGGGGTGCAGGAGCTAAAAACGTTCTAAAAATGCGATTTTTGTGTTACTGAAGGGCCTAGAAATATGAAATTTGGAATATTAGCTACTTATTAGCTATAAAGGATTTCTAAGAACAGTTCTTAAACAATTCGAAATTTAAAAGGGGTGAAAATGCGCGAAAAGCGTTCTAAAAAACGTTCTAAATGGTGGTTTCTACACCATCTCAGGAAAGACCAAACCGATTTAAAAAATAATGGCGTCGAAATGATGGTGACAATCCTTGCTCCAACATAGGCTATGTTTTATGTCGGTGCCACTACCCCAAAGAGGGTGCAGGAGAAAAAAAAGTTCTAAATTGCGGTTTTTGCGTTACGGAAGGCCCTAGAATCATGAAATTTGGAATGGTAGTTACTTATAAGATATCAATGAGCAAGATAAGATATCAATATCCAAGGACAATTCCTAAAAAAATTGAAATTTAAAAGGGTTCAAAATGCGCAAAAAGCGTTGTAAAAAACGTTCTAAATTGCGATTTCTATGCAATCTCAGTAAGTACTGAACCGATTTTAAATATAATGGTGTAAAAATGATGGTGACGGCTCTTGATCCAAGAAAGGCTATTTTTTATATCTGTTTCCACTACCCCAAAGGAGATGCAGGAGCAAAAAACGTTCTAAAAATGCGATTTGTGGATTACGGAAGGATTTAGACTCATAAAATTTTGCATGGTATATATTTATTAGATATAAATGAACATTTCCTTAAAAATTTGAAATTTAAAAGGGGTGAAAAGGTTCGAAAAGCGTTCTAAAAATGTTCTAAATGCCGATTTGTCAGCAATATCTCAGGAAGTATCAAACTGATTTCAAAAGTAATGGTATAAAATTGATGCTGACAACCTCTGCTCTAACACAGACGCTATTTCACGTCGGTATCACTATCACCTAGAAGTTGCAGGAGCAAAAATCTTTCTAAATTTCGATTAGCAACTTGAAATTAGGCAAGGTACATATTTATTAGATTAAATGATCTTTAAGAACAGTTTCGAAAAAATTGGAAATTTAAAAAGGGGTGAAAATGCGCGAAAAGCGTACTAAAAACGTTTTAAATTGCAATTTCTACTCAATCTCAGAAAAATACCAAAGCTATTTCAAAAGTAATGGTTGCAAATCGATGGTGATAGTCCCTGCTCCAACATAGGCTATATTTTATGTTGCTGTCACTACCATCTGAGGGTTTAAAAAGCAAAACATGTTCTAATTTGCGTTTTTTGCACAACTGAGGGCTCTAACACTTTGAAATATGGCATGGTATTTACTTACAAGATGCAACTGCTTTCTAAGTACAGTCGAAAGAAAATTCCAAATTTAGAGAGATGAAGTAAGTGAAAAACGTTCTAAATTACAATTTTTATGCAATCTTATCAAATACCAAACCGATTTAAAAAATTATGGTGGCAAATTGTTGGTGATAGAACCTGCTCAAGCATAAGCTATATTTTATGTCTGTGCCATTACCACCAGAGGGTTGCAGGAGCAAAAAACTTTCTAAATTGCGATTTCTGTGATACTGAAGAGGCTAGGAACTTTAAATATGGCATGGTTGTTACTTCTAAAATATAAATGCCCTCAAATGACTGTCGAAAATAAATTCGAATTAAAAAGAGGTGAAGCGAAAAGCATTTTTAAAAAAGTCCTAAATTACGATTTCTGGGCAATTTCAGGGAATATAAACCGATTATAAAAGTAATAGTTGCGAATCAATGGTAACAGTCTCTGATCCTACACAGGCTATATTTTATGTCGATGATTCTACCATCTGGGGTTCATAAGAATAACAAACGTTCAAAAAAAGGCCTTTAAAAGCTTTCTAAATTACGTTTCTGTGGAATATTAGAAAATGACAAACCGATTTCAAAATTAATGTTGGCAAATTAATGGTGACAGTTCCTATTTCAACATAGTTCTTTGTGTTGAGAGAGGTGGTATGACTTGGAATTTCACATGATAGTTAATTTTAAGATGCAAGAAGATGGTTTCTAAAAAATTCAAATCTGCAAATGAATGCTGAAATAAGCGTATTAATTGAGCATAAAAGTTTTAAAATATTTTCTAAATTATCATTTATTTAGTTTATTTCGTTTTATTAATTTAAGTCTCATTTCTGCCTAATGCAGTGTAAAAATGATGTTTAGTCAAATTGTGTTTTAAATAGTAATTTTTGAATTATTCCTAAAAGTAATAAGTACCTTTTAATAAAAAAAACTTTTTAATAAAATAAAATATTACCTTTTAATAAAATAAATATTTAGTTAGTACCTTTTAATAAAAATTAGACACATAAATATCACTTGGCATATTTCAAATATTACGCAAGCAAAGCCGCGGGGTTTGCTAGTCTATACTCATATTATAAAGAGGTAAAAATTGTTTATTTGTAGGAGGCAAGCTCTGGAACTACCGAACCGATTCTAAAAGTAATGGTATCAAAATTATGGTGTTAGTCCAACTTAGAACATGGGCTATTTCTTATGTCCGTGCCACTGGCCAAAAGGGGGTGCAGAAGCAAAAAACGTTCTAAAAATGCGATTTTTGTGTTACTGAAGGGCCTGGAAACATGAAATTTGGAATGGTAGTTACTTATAAGATACTAATGATCTCTAGCGACATTTCTTTAAAAAATCGAAATTAAAAAGAGGTGAAAATGCGCGAAAAACGTTCTAAAAAACGTTCTAAATGGCCATTTTTACGCAATTACCAAACCGATTTAAAATATAATGGTGTCAAAATGATGGTGACAACCCTTGCTCCAACATAGGCTAAATTTTATGTCAGTGCCACTACCCCTAAAGGGGGTGCAAGAGCAAAAAACGTTTGAAATTGCGATTTTTGTGTTACTGAAGGGTCCAGATACATGGAATTTCGCATGGTAGTTACTTATTAGATATAAATGAACTCTAAGTACATTTCTTAAAAAATTCGAAATTAAAAAGCGGTGAAAATTCCCAAAAAGTGTTCTAAAAAACGTTCTAAATGGCGATTTTTACGCTATCTCAAGAAGTACCAAACCGATTTAAAAAATAATGGTGTCAAAATGATGGTGACAACCCTTGCTCCTATATAGGGTACAATTTACGTCGGTGCCGCTAACCCTAAAGGGGGTGCAGGAGCAAAAAAAAACGTTCGAAATTGCGATGTTTGTGTAACTGATGAAGGGCCCAGATACATGGAATTTGGAATGGTAGATACTTATAAGATATAAATGATCTCTAAGGACATTTATTAAAAAATTCGAAATTTAAAAGGGGTGAAAATGCGCGAAAAGAGTTCTAAAAAACGTTCTAAATGGTGATTTCTACGCAATCTCAGAAAGTACCCAACCTATTTCAAAAGTAATGGTTGGAAACTGATGATGACAGCCTTTGCTCCAACATAGGCTCTATTGCATGTCGGTGTCACTACCACTTAGGGGTTGCAGAAGCAAAAAACGATCTAAATTGCGTTTTTTGTAATACTGCAGGGGCTATCAACTTGAAACTAGGTATGGTAATCACTTATAAGATATAAATTATCTCTAAGAACATTTCCTAAATAATTCGAAATTTAAAAGGGGTGAAAATGGACGAAAAGCGTTCTAAATTGCGATTTCTACGCAATCTCAAAAAGAACCCAACCGATTTCAGAAGTCATGGTTGGAAATTGATGATGACAGCCCTTTCTCCAATATAGGATCTATTTCATGTTGGCATCACTACCACCTTGCTGTTGCATTTTAAAAAACGTTCTAAATTGTGATTTTTGTGATACTGAAGGAGCTAGCAACTTGAAATTTGGCATGGCAATTACTTATGAGATGTAAATATACTCTCTGAGAAGAGTTCCTTAAAAATTTTAATTTAAAAGGCGTGAAAACGAACGAAAAGCGTTCTAAAAATTTTCTAAATAGCGATTTCTACGCAATCTCAGGAAATATAAGCCGGTTTCAGAAGTAATGGTTTCAAACTGATGGTGACAGTCCCCGCTCCATCATAACCTATATTTTACCTTATTGTCTCTATCAAATGGGGGTTACAGGAGCAAAAAATGTTCTAAATTGCGTTTTTTGTGCTCCTGAGGGGGTCTAACATTTTAAATTTGGAATGGTAATTATTTGAAAGATGCAAATGCTTTCTAAGAATTGTCGAAAGAAGATTCCAAATTTAAAAGGATGAAGTGAGCGAAAAGCGTTATATAAGCGTTCTAAATTACGATTGTTATGAAATCGTATGAAATACGAAACCGATTTCAAACATAATGGTTGCAAATTGATGGTGATAGAACATGCTCAAACTTAAGCAATATTTTATGTCGAGGGTTGCAGGAGCAAAAAACTTTCTAAATTGCGATTTCTACGGTACTGAAGAGGCTAGAAATTTTAAATATACCACGATAGTTACTTATAAAATGTAAATGTCCTCTAAGAATAGTCGAAAATAAATTCGAAATTAAAAAGGGGTGAAGAGAAGGGAAGGAGCAAAAAGCATTCTAAAAGAGTCCTAAATTACGATTTCTATGGAATCTCAGGAAATAATAAACCGATTACAGAAGTTATTGGTTGCGAATCAAGAGTGATAGTTCCTGATCCTATACGGGCTACATTTTATGCCGGTGTCACTACCACCTGGTTGGCAGGAACAACAAGAAAGCCTTTAAAAACATCTAAATTCCGATTTCTATAGAATATTAGGAAATACCAACCGATTTCAAGGTTAATGTTGGCAAATTAATGGTGACAATCTCTGTTTCAACATTTTTCGAGACATCCTATTTCAACTCTGTTTCGGCATTTTATGTTGGTGCCACTAACACCAGAGAGGTGGTAGACTGTTAGACAAGAAGCTTTGAATTTGACATGATGGTTAATTTTAAGATATAAATGTGTTAAGATGGTTTCTAAAAACTTCAAAATTTCAAATGAATACTGAAATGAGCGTATGAAATGAGCATAAAAGTCTCAAAATACTTTCTAAATTAACATTTATTTCGGATTAGTTTTAGTTCATCTTATTAATTAAAATCTCATTTCTATCTATTGTACTTTTATAATGAAGTTTATTCAAACTGTGGCTTAATTTGTAATTTTTGAATTATTTCAAAAAGTGTTCTTCTAATAAAAAAGTGGTATAAAAATTTTGTTTTTAAAGTCAATTCCTACTTAGGTCACCAAAGAAAAAATTAATATAATTCCTTAAGCTAATATTAGTTTTTGTTGCATTAAAATATCTCAATTTGTTGATTTTCTATAAGCAAGTAGGTTTACAATGGAATTCTATGGGAATTTGGCGAAATATTAGAAATATCGCCCAGTTGGCGTCACTTTTAACGACTTATTTTGGACGCCAAATTTGGCGATATATCGCCAAGTTGGCGACAAACGTGGCGGTATTTGGCGACAGAACAGGGTCCCCCTATGGTAACCCCTTATTGAAAATACTTTCATTGACCTTCGATAACCAATGGCCGCCATTTTGTTTCCCATGCAAAATTAAAATTAATTAATTAAAATTTAATTAATTAATTATTTAGATGTAAATTTCCAACTGGGCGAAAAATGTCCGGACCAGGATACGAACCCGGGACCTCCTGGCTGAAGCCGCCAGTGCTCTGCCATCTGAGCTATCCCGTACGATTCTGGTCGAACTTTTTCACCCAGCTAACCTTGATGATTACAGCATCTGGTCTGAAACCTGGTTCAGCTCAACAGAATAAATCTCAGGTAATGGAACTCCAGAAATCGCTGGAAACGAAATTACACTAGATTAATTTTAACACAATTATTCTAATTGGTAAACAAATCATATTAGATGTAAATTTCCAACTGGGCGAAAAATGTCCGGAGGTCCCAGGATACGAACCCGGGACCTCCTGGCTGAAGCCGCCAGTGCTCTGCCATCTGAGCTATCCCGTACGATTTGGAAATTTACATCTAATATGATTTGTTTACCAATTAGAATAATTGTGTTAAAATTAATCTAGTGTAATTTCGTTTCCAGCGATTTCTGGAGTTCCATTACCTGAGATTTATTCTGTTGAGCTGAACCAGGTTTCAGATCAGATGCTGTAATCATCAAGGTTAGCTGGGTGAAAAAGTTCGACCAGAATCGTACGGGATAGCTCAGATGGCAGAGCACTGGCGGCTTCAGCCAGGAGGTCCCGGGTTCGTATCCTGGTCCGAACATTTTTCGCCCAGTTGGAAATTTACATCTAATATGATTTGTTTACCAATTAGAATAATTGTGTTAAAATTAATCTAGTGTAATTTCGTTTCCAGCGATTTCTGGAGTTCCATTACCTGAGATTTATTCTGTTGAGCTGAACCAGGTTTCAAACCAGATGCTGTAATCATCAAGGTTAGCTGGGTGAAAAAGTTCGACCAGAATCGTACGGGATAGCTCAGATGGCAGAGCACTGGCGGCTTCAGCCAGGAGGTCCCGGGTTCGTATCCTGGTCCGGACATTTTTCGCCCAGTTGGAAATTTACATCTAATATGATTTGTTTACCAATTAGAATAATTGTGTTAAAATTAATCTAGTGTAATTAATTATTATTTGAAAAAACTGTATTAACATCAATTGTCATCCAGTACAAGTTCAAAAAAAATTATTTCAACTTGATAGGATGAATAATGAGTATTTTATTAACGATTGAAAATTTGAACAAGATAAATATATAAATAAATAAATATATAAATAAACATATATAGGGAGAGTGTGAACTAATAGTAGGAATTGAAAAAAAAATAGTCATGCAAATATCACTTGGCATCTTTCACCTATTACGCGAGCAAAGCCGCAGGGCTTGGCTAGTATAATTTTTATATTTATTTATTTATTTATTTATTTATTTACTATTATAAAGAGGTAAAAATTGTTTATTTGTAGGAGGTAAGCTCTGAAACTACAAAACCGATTCCAAAAGTAATGGTATCAAAATGATGGTGTTAGTCCAACTTAGAACATAGGTTATATCTTATGTCCGTGCCACTGGCCAAAAGGGGGTGCAGGAGAAAAAAACGTTCTAAAAATGCGATTTTTGTGTTACTGAAGGGCCTAGAAACATGAAATTTGAAATGGTAGTTACTTATAAGATACTAATGATCTCTGAGGACATTTCTTAAAAAAATCGAAATTAAAAAGGGGTGAAAATGCGCGAAAAGTGTTCTGAAAAACTTTCTAAATGGCGATTTTTACACAATTTAAGGAAGTGCCAAACTGATTAAAAAAAAATGTAGTCAAAATGATGGTGACAACCCTTGCTCCAATTTAGGCTACATTTTATGTCGGTGCCACAACCGCTAAAGGGGGTGCAGAAGCAAAAAACGTTCGAAATTGTGATTTTTGATGTTACTGAAGGGCCCAGATACATGGCATTTTTCATGGTAGTTACTTATTAGATATAAATGAACTTTAAGTACATTTCTTAAAAAATTCGAAATTAAAAAGCGGTGAAAATTCCCAAAAAGTGTTCTAAAAAACGTTCTAAATGGCGATTTTTACGCTATCTCAAGAAGTACCAAACCGATTTCAAAAATAATGGTGTCAAAATGATGGTGGCAACCCTTGCTCCAACATAGGCTACATTTTATGTCGGTGCCACAAACCCTAAAGGAGGTGCAGGAGCAAACAAATGTTCGAAATTGCGATTTTTGTGTTACTGAAGGGCCCAGGTACATGGAATGTGGCATGGAAGTTACTTATTAGATATAAATGATCTCTAAGAACATTTCTTAAAAAATTCAAAATTTAAAAAGGGTGAAAATGCGCAAAAAGCGTTCTAAATAGCGATATTTACGCAATCTCAAGAAGTACCAAACGGATTTCAAAAATAACGGTGACAGCGACGGCCAACATAGGCTACATTTTATGTTGGTACTATTACCCCAAAGGGGGTGCAGAAGCCAAAAAAAAAAAAAACTTTAGAAAATGCAATTTTTTGTGTAACTGAAGGGCCTAGAAACATGAAATTTGGAGTGGTAGTTTCTTATAAGGTGTTAAGGTGTAAGGAATATTTATATTATAAGTTTCTTATAATATAAATGTTCTTAGAGATATAAATGATCTCTAAGAACATTTCTTAAATAATTCAAAATTTAAAAGGGATGAAAAGGGACGAAAAACGTTCTAAAAAAGGTTCAAAATTGCGATTTCTACGCAATCTTAGATTGTACCCAACCGATTTCAAAAGTAATGGTTGGAAATTGATGATGACAGCCCGTGCTCCAATATATTTCATGTGCCGCCACTACCACGTTGCGGTTGCATTTTAAAAAACGTTCTAAATTGTGATTTTGTGATAATGAAGGGGCTAGCAACTTGAAATTTGGCATAGTAATTACTTATGAGATGTAACTACTCTCTGGGAAGAGTTCCTTAAAAATTTGAAATTTAAAATGGGTCAAAATGAAAGAAAAGCGTTCTAAAAACGTTTTAAATAGCAATTTCGACGCAGTCTCGGGAAATATAAACCAATTTCAAAAGTAATGGTTTCAAATTGATGGTGACAGTCCCGCTCCAGCATAGCCTATATTTTACGTTGTTGTCACTACCACCTGGGGTTACAGGAGCAAAAAATGTTCTAAATTTCGTTTTTCGTGTTAAAGAAGGGTGTCTGACATTTTAAATTTGGAATGGTAATTACTTCAAAGATGCAAATGCTTTCTAAGAATTATCGAAAGAAAATTCCAAATTTTAAACGATGAAGTGAGCGAAAAGCGTTCTATAAGCGTTCTAAATTACGATTTTTATGCAATTGTATGAAAAACGAAACCGATTTCAAACATAATGGTTGCAAATTGATGATGATAGAGCCTGCTCAAACATAAGCTATATTTTATGTTGGTGCCACAGCTCCTAGAGGGTTCAGGGTCTGATTAACTATAACTGGAACCCGGGGCACACAGACTGCATCCTGGACCCACTTTCTCAAAAAAGTTGCATTATAAGACTAGCAGCTTTATGTGCAGTTCAAAATTTGAACCGTAGCTTTATAAATAGAAAAAGAATACATTATAGACACGTGTAAAAATGCATTAAAAAATTATGGGAAAGTAAAATCTTCTGCACTGCATGCTACTTAGAGTGAATAAAACTGTTAGATCTAAAGAAGGGAGAAACACGTTTGATGTAATATCCGTTCTACCCTGGATTTCATAATTTATATTACATTTTATTGTCGTTAGTGAAGAAAACGGCGATAATTCAGTTTACTTGAATATTAAAAAATATTTTCTGTGAACTATACTGTAAATTTGGATCAATTTGGATCTTAAGAGAGTGGAAAAAATGTATTTTGGTACCCCATGAAAATGTGGACCAGGGGCACATGCCCCGTGTGCCCCTTTGATAATCAGGCCCTGAGGGTTGCAGGAGCAAAAAAACTTTCTAAATTACGATTTCAGAGGTACTGACGAGGCTAGAAACTTTAAATATAGCACGGTAGTTGCTTATAAAATATAAATGTCCTCTAAAAATAGTCGAAAATAAATTCGAAATTAAAAAGGAGTGGAACTAAGGGAAGGAGCGAAAAGTATTCTAAAAGAGTTCTACGATTTCTATGGAATCTCAGGAAATAATAAACCGATTACAGAAGTTGTTGGTTGCGAATCAATAGTGATATTCCCTGATCCTATACGGGCTATATTGTTGCCGGTGTCACTACCACCTGGTTGGCAGGAACAACAAGAAAGCCTTTAAAAACATCTAAATTCCGTTTTCTATAGAATATTAAGAAATACCAACCGCTTTCAAAGTTAATGCTGTTGGCAAATTAATGGTGGCAGTCTCTGTTTCATCATTTTTCGAGACATTCTATTTCTACTCTGTTTCGGCATTTTATGTTGGTGCAACTAACACCAGAGTGGTGGTAGACTGTTAGACAAGAAGCTTGGACTTGACATGATGGTTAAATTTAAGATGTAAATGTGTTAAGATGGTTTTTAAAAATTTCAAAACTTCAAATGAATACTGAAACGAGCGTATGAAATGAGCATGAAAGTCTCAAAATACTTTCTAAATTATCATTTATTTGGAATTACTTTTAGTTCTTCTTATTAATTAAAATCTCATTTCTGTCTATTGCACTTTTATAAAGAAGTTTGGTCAAACTGTGGCTTAATTTGTATTTTTTGAATTATTCCAAAAAGTGTTCTTCTAATAAAAAATAGTCATGCAAATATCACTTGGCATATTTCAACTATTACGCGAGCAAAGCCGTGGGGTTTGCTAGTAATGTATATAATATGTAAATGTTATTCTATTATATTCCGATTGTTCTATGCAATTAGAGAAATGACAGTCAGCCACGGTGTTGAGAAAAGACACCTCCCCATATGATATACATAATCTCTAAATCTTATTCTATTAAATTCCAACTGTTCTATGAAATTAGAGAAGTGACAATCGGCCACGGAGCTAGGAAAAGAGCTCTCCCCATATAATGTATGTACATATTCTCTAAATCTTATTATATTACATTCTAACTGTTCTATGTAATTAGAGAAATAACAGTCAACCACGGTTCTAAGAAAAGACCTTTCCATATGATGTATATAATCTGTAAATGTTATTCTATTAGATTCCAACTGTTGTATGCAATTAGAGAAATCACAGTAAACCACGTTGCTAAGAAAAGACACCTCCCCATAAAATGTACATAATCACTAAATCTTATTCTATTATATTTCAACTGTTCTATGTCGGTTAAGATTTGGTTCGGGACGGGTTTCAGGTTGACTTCGAATGGAATTTTTAGGTTCTGGTAGCGTTGAGTGTTCATGGAAACTAATTTGTCTTGTTCGGATCCGGTTATGGATCTTTGGAATATTTTTGTCGGTTATCAGATTTGGTTCGGGATTTCGGGTTTTTTCAAATGGAACTCTCAGGTTCGGGTCGGGTTGCATGTAGACTGAAATTATTTTGTCTTGCTCGGATCGGGGTACGGTCTGTTGTAATTTAATTTTCGGGTTTGGGTAGGGTTATGCGTTAATAAACCTAATAAAAAGAAAATTGCCCAGTTAAACTGATGGCATTGAGTTCACAGGCTATTCACACTAATTGTATATTATACTCTTATTTCAAAGAATAATGCCCCTAGAAAAATAAATGAAGGGATTAGTCCCCGTTGCCCCCCTTTCTGTTTAACCAAAGAACCTCCAAATCTAATCAGGGAAGCTACTTAACATAATAAACTGGTATACCAAATTTGAAGCAAATCAGATAATTCTGCATGAAAAAACCATTTCACTAAATTAAGGGGGGGGGGTATTAGCACCCCCATTTCTCCCTTTATGCTGAACCAATGAACTTTCAAATCTAATCAGAAAAGCTCCTTATTAGAATGAACCTAGAAAAAAAATGAAACTAAATTAGATAATTCTGCATGAAAACCCATTTATCTAAATTAAGGGGAGGGCTAATTGCCCCCCTTTCCCCCTTTTTATACTTAACCAATGAACCTCCAAATCAAATGAAGGAAGCCACATCATAATAAACTGGTATATCAAATTTGAAGCAAATCGAATAATTCTGTATGAAAAACCCATTTATCTAAATTAAGATGACACTAGCCCCTGTCCCTCTTTTATACTTAACCAATAAATCCCCAAATCTAATCAAGGCAGCTCCTTAACATAATAAACCGGTATACGAAATTTGGAGCAAATCGAATAACTCTGCATGAAAAACCCATTTATCTAAATTAAGGGGGGGGGGGGTCTAGCCCCTCTTTCCTCCCTTTACACATAACTAATGAACCTCCAAATCTAATCAGGGAAGCTCCTTACCATAATAAACCGGTATACGAAATTTGGAGCAAATCGAATAACTCTGCATGAAAAACCCATTTATCTAAATTAAGGGGGGGGGGGGGTCTAGCCCCTTTCCTCCCTTTATACTTAACTAATGAACCTCCAAATCTAATCAGGGAAGCTCCTTAACATAATAAACCGGTATACCAAATTTATAGCAAATCGCATATTTCTGCATGAAAAACCCATTTATCTAAATTACGGGGGGGGGGGATAGCCCCCCCCTATCCTCCCTTTATATGTAACTAATGAGCCTCCAAATCTAATCAAGGCAGCTCCTTAACTTAATAAACCAGTATACCAAATTTGAGCTAATCGAATAATTCTACATGAAAAACGCATTTATCTAAATTAAGGGGAGAGGCAATTGCCCCCTTTCCCCCTTTATACATAATAATGATCATCCAAATGTAATCTCTAAATTTAAGCTGCTTAACATAATTAACCGGTATACCAAATTTACAGCAAATCGCATATTTCTGCATGAAAAACCCATTTATATAAATTAAGGGGAGGGGACTAGCCCCCCTTTTCCCCCTTTATCCTTAACCAATGAACCCCAAGAACTAATCAGGAAAGCACCTTATCAGAATGAACCTAGAAATTTTTTTGAAGCAAATCGGATATTTCTATCAAGAGTTATGGCGTTACGTACGTACGTACACACGTACATACAGAATCGGCGGGCACATAAGCTCTCAGGCTTTGATAGCCTGTGAGCTAAAAATATCACCCTGATCGGATAATAAGTGGTCATTTTTCAATTAACCTAACGCTTTCTAGGCTCTTTGCAATAGGCCTGAAAAATATCAGGCTAATTGGAAAAAGGGAGATGGATTCTCCAATTAGCCCGTCTCTTTGCAAAGAGCCTAGGCTGTTTGCAAAGAGCCGGATTTCTCAATTAGCCTACGACATATATATCAGTGAAAATTGTAGCAACTTCGCCATATTTTTAAAAGAAAATCCAAATTTAAAATCGCTATCCCATACTACCATTCCATACCATACCATACCTCAGGTCGTGTGCATAGGGACCATTTCGACGTTCGAAAAAAACAGCGACTGCATAGACATTTGGTACGTTTATTGCATATACAAGACACAGCCAAAAGAACATTTTGATTTTGAGGAAGTGTTGCTCGGCTCGGTGTAAAGCTACTGCAGTGTTCGTGGTCTCTTTAGGTCCATGAGCTCCCAAAGTTTTTAACTATCCACTGAGTATATGCGTATAATCCTCTGAGTGTGTACATAGTGTGTGTACATGTGAGTACCCCATACCATAGCATGGGGGATTTCCTCCCATACTATGGGGGGAAATCTGTGTTTTGAAATTTCCTTCGAAATTCTATGGCATTGTATTCATGGGCGGTTCACTGAATTGAATGTAAGAAAATGGAGAGATAGCTCTCCGTACTATAATGGTATGTAGTACGCAGAGCTCACACTCAGAGGATTATACGCATATACTCAGTAAATAGTTAAAAACATTGGGAGCTCATGGACCTAAAGTGCAATAAATGGACCTAAAGTGCAAGTATATGGAATAAACGTACCAAATGTCTCTGCAGTCGGTGTTTTTTTCGAACGGCGAAATGGTCCCTATGCACACGACCTGAGGTTAAGGCTAAAATGCGTCTGCTGGTGGTATTTACTATTGAACATTAGCATAGCAGTCTATGGAGTGTGAGTTATTAATTCTTGTTTGTTAAATATATCGCAAAAAAAAGAAAAAAAAATCATTGTTGTAGCAGTAGATACGTAATACAGTAAACTCTGTCTAAGGCGGAATCGATCGGGACCAAGAAAATTTTCCGCAGTAGGCAATATTCCGCCTTAGACAAATTTTACTCTATGTCTGTGGATGCGTAGGGACTTGAAAATCTTTCCGAGTTAGACAGATTTCTGCCTTGCACAGAGTCCGCCTTACAGAGAGTTTACTGTATATTGTAATATAAATTCAAAATGTTGTTTTGTATGTGAGAACATTCGCTAAATTTGCAAAAATTTCGGTTAACATTTATGCATTCAACCTGGGTCGAGGTTAAAGGTCGTCTGCTGGCGGTGCTTGTACCTGCATTCTAGCGGTACAGTGACTAGAATAACAGATCAAAATACCGCCAACTCTGGCGTCTGACGTCACGTACGACCCATTTCTGTAAGGCAATTGATTTGATGAATATTTTTAATAACTTAATGTTCAGAATTTTTTTTAATGCTTTTATTATTCTTATTGCAAAAGATAACCTTCACAAAATGCATACATTAATATTATTACATATATTTTTAATTATTTTACATGCTATCAAACCAAAAGTAAATTACTATATCATATTTACCATACAGTATGATTAGGGTTGTATGAAATTTCATTGAATCTCTTTTGTTAGCAACATAATTTATGAAGCAAATACCCACACATTTATCAAATTTCACGATTCAATCATTATCAGAAATTTACAGTCATCAGAATTATTAGATTTATAAGCCACTGAATCATTTCTCATACATAACAAAAAGATAATGTTAATAATAATAAATGAATCTAGGATACTGGATAATAACTACTGTACGCCGATATATATGATAAATCAAAAACTACCATTGCTTATTAGATGATTAATGTTTGCCTTAATGCGCTTGTTATCTGATGCCACTTGAGATATATCCTATCGTTCTATCTCTCTATGAAATGTGGTTTTTGTTGGGTTGCAGATCAATACAAGGTTATATGGATAGTGTATTTATATTTATTGTGTATTAAATGTAATTGTAATCTTTAGATATTATACGGAATAGCAATCGATATTGAGAAAAAACGTAATTGTATTTAAGGCTTTCATTTAAATCAGTGATACAGATATTAATATTATTTCTATATATTCTAAAATATTGCAAGAATTAAGATTTTATGTTGGGATTTTATAGTAATTATTATTATTATTATTTTGCTTGTTTTGTATTTAATTGTCTCATTTGTGCCTGTATTACTTGCGCCAATTGTAATATTATCTGTTTTATAGTTTTACATATTTTGGAAATGTATGATGCTATTCTGTCATCAGTATGATTATTAATCGATGCATATGGCATAGGATTATTGTTGTATTCACATTTGTGCTCTACAATTAATGTATAAAATCTGTGTATGCTCATATTGTACAGCGTAGCATCAGAGCATTCTACACATATTGGACTTCAGCGTTATTCGAATGTATGCCTGAATTATTTGGTGAACTTTGCCGAGTTTATAACTTGTATATAATTCTCGAAATTGTTAATAGGATATTATAAATAATCCCATAAGACGTATCACTTGAAGAACACGCTAAATATCACATAATAGAAGGTCTCGAAAAAATATATAAAAGCAACTGGATCAGGAATGAGACAAAGAAAATAAGAGTGATTATTAATAGAGGAGAAGCAGAGAAACAAAAAGGGAAGAACAGGTGGCATTAAAAAAGTGCATGCTTTTCTGGAAATAGCTTGTATTTGACTACAATGTGGCAAACAAAGCTGAAATGAACAAACGTCTCGGTTGAAAATAATTGTCTGAATCATTATAAAAACATTTTAACAAAAAAGAGAGGGAGGAATTGAATCAGCCCTCGACTCTTCTTTCTACTTCTCTATTAGTGATGAGCATAATGAGTTATTCTGAAATTCGAATGAATCATTCGAGCTTGAAAAATCATATAGTTGCCAACATTTGTATTCTTTTTAATCAAAACATTTTCTTTTGTTTTCTTTCGAGATTTAAATTAAGAGCCACGCGGCTCTTAAATTAGTTCTTTGAACAAGCTTTTCTTTTTTACGAAATTTCTAGTTTAAATTGATTAAAAAGAATAAGAAGGTTCCAGCTATTCTTTTGCACATGCTCGTAAGATTCATTCGATTCACAAAATAACTCATTATGCCAATCACTACTTCTCGTCCAGCAAAACAGCACAGATCAGCCACCCTGCTTAAACCCTTTTTACAATGCGCTTTTTCGTATTTTTACCCGGCTGCCAAGAAGGGTTATGTGTTTCACGCGTATCTGGGTATGTGGATTTCTTTATACCCTCGAAACATCCCAACGGCTGGATGCATTTTAATGAATGAGATCTCTATCGATTCGTCTTAATCGGCAGATGGTTATAGTCTAGATTTTGTTTTTATAAATTCAAAATGGCAGCCGTAAAATACAAAACGGCGGTAGACGCGAAAATGTTTTTTTACCCACCCTATTGAATGGTATATCATTGGATAGGTCTTTCAGAATGAAGAAGATGTTTCATTGACTACTTTACAGTTAGAAGCTCCGTTTAAACATTACACAACCTGGAAGTTGAGTAGGTAGGATCTCTTAGCTTTACTGCAACTCTAACCATTATAGACATCTATAGGCCTCATCAAAACAGTGTTTATAGATAGGAACTAACAATTAAACACAACTTAAAAGTCATCAATACAAGTAAATAAAAAAATTGGTAAGTAATATAAAAAATAGTTTCACATTGATGAGAAATAATTAATTAGTTTGCTTTTTACGCAGTCGGTTTTTTTTTATTTTTTAAATATAATTTTTACTTGCATAAAATATTCCTTTAAATTGAAGGCAGTATCCAGAAAGAATTAAACGATTTTGTGCAAAAACCAATGGGAAATCATGTTTCAGCTAAGGAACGATTCCGAAACGAATTATCTTCTCTAGCATAGGGGCCTTCCACAAATGATGTCACGCTTGGAGGGGAGGGGGGTTCGTGAAATTGTGACAGTTTGTGACAAGGGGTGGGAGGGGTTAAGAAGAAATGTGACATCACACATTTTGGTTAAAATAAAAGTATTAAAAATCAGCAGATTAAATTTTGAAGTTATTTTGAAATTAAAGTATTTTGTATTTATAAAGTAAAATTTAAAGCCAAATATATTAAATTCCATTTCAAATTCCAAAATACTATTGTTTTCAATTGCTGTTTCTTATTACTATTGTATATTAATTATGTATTTTGCCGTAAACCTTAACCTTATTTCATATAAAATAAGTACACGAATCATTTTTATTGTTATGCTCACAAATGTCGTTAAAACACATAGTTAAAGTTTAAAAATAAAGTTTGAAATATGATCTATAACGTAGTGCTTTGTTTCTGAACTGCAAATATATGTTTATGTAATATAACGTGGCGTGTGACAAGGGGGAAGGGGGTAGGGGGTATGGTGAAGTGTGACACTTCGTGACAAAAGGGGAGAGGGGGGGTCAAAAATATTGAAAAAAAGTGTGACATCATTTATAGACCACCCCATAGGTATAACTGTGTACGTAAGTTAATGTAAATATACCGTGAATTGTATTTCAATCAAAATACAGTTGAACTCGGTTAAAACGCATTTTAAGGGAGTTGACAGAAGTCGCGTATTAAACGGGATTTGTGTAATGTTGCAGGAACTGGCCTTATTTTACACACCTAATCGTCTAAATGAACTTCATTTATATGTTTATGGTTGAAAATGTCTTTTAGGTATATTTAGATTATAATTTAACTGCATTTAAGTTTAACTCATTGTCCCTTTTTATAGGATCGGCAGGAATAATAAGTGAAAATAAATATGGATTCAAATAAGTCTTTAATGTCTATTAATACTTTACAACCAAAGATAAACAACAAAAATAATTTTCGCGCTAAACTAATTTTTTTAACAGAAAGAAAAAATATTGAATCTTTGAAGCACAATCCAGTTTTTAGTTCACAGGCTATCAAAGGCCGAGAGCTTATGTGCCCGCAGGTTCTGTATGTACGTACGTAACGTGATAACTCTTGATAGAAATATCGATTTGCTTCAAATTTGTTTTCTAGGTTCATTATCATAACGCGCTTCCCTGATTAGTCTTGGGGGTTCTTTGGTTAAGTATAAAGGGGGTTACGGAGGGTTATACTCCCTTAACTTAGATAAATGGGTTTTTCATGCAGAATTATCAGATTTGCTTCAATTCTAGTATACTGGTTAATTCTGATAAGGCGCCTTCCTTATTAGATTTGGTGTTTTATTGTTTAAGTATAAAAAGGGGATCGGGGGGGGGGGGGGAATACCCCCTTAATTTAGATAAATGGGTTTTCTTATCCGATTTGCTTCAAATTTGATATACCGGTTTATTATGATAAGGCGCTGCCCTGATTACGTTTGGAGGTTCATTGGTTAAGTGTAAAAGGGGGAACGGGGGTCTAATCCCCCCTTAATTTAGATAAATGAGTTTTTCTATCCGATTTGCTTCAAATTTGGTAACAAAAAGTAAAGTCAACATAGAAAGCACAAAAGAATGATACAACCATAGGTCGTATTTGTTTAATCTTTACGAGTTTCATTTTTTTGTTTACAATATGCATTATAAAACATAGTAGTGATATAATGTGCTTTTAAAATCTCACTAACAACAACTATAATCTTCTCTAATCATAATAATTTTTATGATATATCTTATTATCCTGGATTTGTCTATCTCTCTCTCTACTACAGTAAAATCATACATTAAGCAAGAGGCAAAGAATGGGATAAAAAAAGAATTACAATGTTGCTAATTTAACTGGCTATTCAAATATCTACAACTATTTCCGTTTAGTAATCTTCACCTTAATCTGTTATAAAATAAAGTAAACATTACTCTTCGGAAACATTGTTTTTTATCTGTATGAAAAAAATTTACTAAATTGTCAACACTGAGAAGAAAGAAGGAATTCGCATTTTGATCAATGAATTCGCGTCTTAAGCGAGAATTTCTGCCTCAAAGGACCGAAAATTTATCGTGTATTAAGCGGGATCTCGTAATAACCGAGCGCGTATTAAACGTGATAATTTTGAATTAGCCTTATGTGGGATGTTCAAAGAAACGGAAAAATATCCGAATTGTGGAAGAAGTGCCTACCTATAGCAAAACGACTACGCGCTATCGCATGAGGGTGTCTATAGATAATTCAACTTTCTAAATATCGGGTGCGGCAGAAATAACACTCTGCTTTGGGATGTCAATAAAAACAAAACAAGATATGTAAAAAAATTCTTTATACCTGAAAATTTTATTTTATGCAATTTTAATTCATCAAGTTCTGTAAAATACAGTAAAACCTCGCTAAAGCGACTATGTTCCGTTACAATAAAAATTGGTCGCTCCGAGAGGTGGTCTCTCAATGGAAGTCATGTTTAAATCTAGATTTTAATTGCTAGGCGAAATTTAGAAGTTATCACTCTACCTCAAAAAATATGACCGAGAGCGAAAAAATAAAACAATTACAAGTATGTAAAGCGTCCGCGATTTAGTATGAAATCACGTATTTAAAAATAAGTACTATATTATAAGCGCTGAAATGTTACTAACCATCATCGGCTTAAATACGCCATTAATCGCTTGTAGAAAAAAATATAGCCTTATAAGAGCAGATGCATATTTATAAAACTAATGCATGAAAACAAGATACCCTTTGTTTTATTAAGGAAATGAACATATGTATGTGCAATGTGTCTACTATTTGCAGAAACGTGTGTGTATGCAAACGAGTGCATGTGTACTGCTGATGTTGCTGGAAATATTGATCATACTTTACTCGATTTTCTTATTTATATAACTTGTACCTTAAGGCTGTTCTCAAATCCAAAAGGGCAACTTCCTGACACAAGTTTTAATTTATTTTTTTCGAAAATGCATAAAACTAGCTGGTGTTGTTGTTCACAAACTATGTCATCGAGCTGTTTTTTCCATTTTTTTGCAAACGCAACAGATCTTTCAGAAAATAGTGTCAAAGTGGACGTTTTGAACCGAATTTCCGCGCGAAAGTAGAAAAATCACTCAAGAGCGGGCAAAAAACGGGTTTGTCACGTGATCGAAATCGCTTATAACTCAATGGGTAATTGATTGATCAAAAAATGGAAAACACAGTTCAATTCCAAATCGCTTCCATAGCCAGGTTTTCCAATTTTATATCGTTCCGTTAAAAAATGAATTTGTAAATGTGTCAGAACCTTTTGCGCTTGTTGAGCTGAGCAGTTAAGAACAGCCTTAATTATATGTATTAGTTTTATTGCGAGGGTAGGCTGATAAGAAATGCACAGATGCTTGTAGAGGGGCAAACGAAATGACCTACAGAAGCTCATGCGTGGCATATGAAGATGAAGGTAACATTACCCCTCTATACGCATGCGCAGACTTGAGGTCGCTTAATTCATCCAGTGTATTTTGAGAAGCGGAAGGATAGAGATGTGTTCTATAAAAAAAATATAGTGCTATATATATTATAGTGCTATGTTAACGCGAGTTAAACAGCGTGCTGTAATCGAATTTTTAACTGCTGAAAAAGTGATTCATTGTAGTTTAATGGGTGTTTATGGTGACGATGTTGTTGGTAGGTCTATTATAAATCGATGGGCAATGAAATTTCGTTATTGCGAGACTGGAAAAATCATATTTGTTGGTGAAAAACGCAGCGGACGTCCGACCACAGACTATAAACATCGCAAACTCGTCGAAGATTTGATTCGAAATGACGGAGAATCACTTAAAAGCGTGTCGCAAACCATATTGGAATATCCAAGGAACGTGCTGGCTTCATTATTGAACAATTGGGATACTGTACAACGGGTCTGCGCACGACGGGGTTCTGCGAAACCTGAAGTTTGAACCAATTCCGCACCCTCCTTACTCCCCCGATTTTGCAACTCGGGATTTTTTTTCTCTACTCAATAGAGACCTCAAGAGACCTAATCATTACACCTTGTGGACGATGATATGATAGCAGCTGTCAAGTCCTGGATTCGAGAAAAATCGGAAGAATTTTTCAGTGACGGAATAAAAAAAACTTGTTACACGTTGGGAGAAAAGTTTAGCTTTAACGGTGACTATGTCGAAAAATAAATATATGATTTTGAAGCTTAAGAATTGTACTTTAATGTGCTTTTTGTCCGATCTTGCTATTTGTTTTTATTTGCGTTCTACAAGCATGTGTGCATTTCTTTTCAGCCTACCCTCGTAGTAATAGTAAATATGCACCTGCCTTATAATACTAAACTTCTTCAAGCGATTATTTTTAGTGTTCTACACTGTAAAAAAAAATCTGTTAAGTTACTAAAGTTTTTCTAGGAAACTGGGATTCCTAGAACTTTTCATGTAACGGCAACAACAAAATTTCATGTAACAGACACACTTTTGCGCCGAAAATCAAAAAATCTGTAAGGTTACTAAGAATTTTTTTGGAAACTGGGATTCCGAGAACTTTTCCTGTAACTGCAGCCAGAGTTACAAATAAAAGTTTAGTAAGATTACTGAAATTTTAGCAGATTCATTTGTAAAGTTACAGATTTTTGTAGCTTTACAAAAACTAGTTTTGTAGATTTGCAGCTTTTTTCGTACAATTACAGGTGAAAGTTTAATAAGCATGTAACTTTACATCTGTATAACTACAGATTTTTTTTTACAGTGTAATAAATCGAGTTTGCTCTACATTTTTATAATTTACTTTTTTTCGCTCTATCTCATAGGTTTCGAGATAGATTTGATAACTTTCAAACATTGCCAAGAGAGGCGCTGCATTTACTTTCGTATAATAGCGCGTAGTCGTTTTACTACAGATGGACACATGGTTTATAATTCTATCTTTATTCGTTCAGTAGTTATTTCTGGATAAAGAAATTTTAATAGGCATTTTGTAAATACGAATAGCTCTGCAAAGGCTTGATTTTTGTCTTCCTTTAACAAACTAAACTTTTCATCAAAGAGCACGTTTAATTTTGTTTATTTATGTATGGTTATCGCTCCGTAAAAGCTTACTGAAATAACATTTATTCGATTTAACGATTGTCTCGAGGGATGAAGACTTAATTACACTAAGTTAAGAGTACCGACATTGCTAACTTTTCTCAATAATAATAATAATAATAATAATAATAATAATAAAATAAATGAAGAAACTGCCAGCAGACTGCCAGACAATTAACATTTGCACGAATGCATTCGTAAATTACAAATTGTATTCTGAAAATTCCTGCATTGTTCCACTCTGAAATGTTATTTCGACTGCTGACGAAATTAATTTGGGTGTCACAATCGTTTAATTTCCGTATAGTCCAAGCGTTCTATTGATAAATAAAGTAGTTTTATCTATTAATTTACTTATTTATCATTAATTATTGCTATTAGGTGCGTGTATAATTATATAAATACATAGCACCTATAAGTTGTCGTTTGTTCTGTCCGTGTCCGCATATAACAGCGCAAAAACTACCCAACCGGAATTTTAATGCCTGAAATTTAATATACAAGGTGTTTCATAAAAAATAGGCAAAACTTTAAGAGGTGATAGTACACATCTGAACAAAGAACTTTCATCAAATAAGGCATGGTTGAATTAAAATGCAAAGGTGTTAGAGGGCTCCGAAGGTGATGTTATAATAAAGAAAACACACACACACACACACACAAAGAACGATTAAATGAAAAAGCAAGGTGGGAAACCGCGCTCCGTATAATCCTTGAGACCCTAAGCCATTTTCATTTACAGTTCCGTAGATAAAATGCATATCAGCCTTTTATCTATTAGTGAAGTACAACATCCAATACTTTCCTACCGCGATTGACAGTTGCACACTCGGATCAGCGGCTTTTATGTATTAATCGAGGCGAAATTTTCCATATCCATTCTTCTTCTCCCCCATATCACATTTGAATGCTATAGTGTCGTTCTCCTGATAACTCGCAACAGGAATGGAGCTTTGACGTTTGCATGGACTAAGTTTCCAAATGCACTAATACCTTTGCGTTTTATTTCCGACTATGCATTCTCCGATGAAAGTTGTTTGTTTGGATGTGTACCGTCACCTCATAAAGTTTTGTCCATCTTTTATGAAACACCCTGTATATAATGGTTGCAGAATTAAAATTTCGGACTTATTATTATTATTATTATTAGTGGAATTTCGCTGTTCTTTTCCAAACGAACTTAGTAGGAAGAAGTGAGGGAGGAGGGCAAGCTTCGAGAACATAGATCCGGGTTTTACTCGTATTCGAGGCCATGCATCGTGAATACGGTTATAAATTTAAAAAGCAACTAAAAATTTTAAACTTTTAGTCTTTGTTTTCCAAACAGGACCGTAGCGCCTTAGCCAGAGTTTAGGATGCAATAGTCGCGTGCCAATTTTTTTTCAAAAAATATTTTACTTGACCTTGACGTGCCAAATAAAAAGCTAATTTCGTGTATTGAAATATAATGAATCAAAACTACTTGAAAATTACTTATTAGGATATTTTCTAAAATGAGTAACATACAAGTAAGTATTACACTGCAATAATTATAGAAACAATCATATTTTAGAAATTAATTAAAAACATAATTTTTGTATCTTAGATGAAAAATAATTAATATTATATGTTCATGTTCAGCTAATTTCAACAGAATGCAAACTAAATGAATTTATATAGCAACCACTCTCTGTTTGATTTTTTATATTCTAAATTTGCGAAAATGACAGATATAAATAGTAGAAAAAATTATTAAAATAAAAAAGGCAGTTTATTTAAATAATTCTAAAATTAATTTTCAAATTTACCATCGATAATAATCTTTTCTTTTTTATAGTTTTCAAACATATCCTTTGTTTGATAAATTTTCGAAACCATATTGAATAAGATTAAAATTGTTCAATTTGCAATCGAATTTAGAATCTAACCAGATCATCTAAGTTCGTGTATTTTGTGTAAAATCGCCGTATCCTCATTTAGGAGACATAATCAACGCCGCGCCGTGCCAAAATTATTCTTTGGCGTGCCGAAAGTGGCACGCGTGCCATAGGTTCGCCGACCCTGCTCTAGGCCAAGCTTACTGGGGCCTAAGTTGTAATCGAGCCTTTCAAGATCCTGTCCTATTGTACGAGTATATACACATCAACTTTAGTCATAAACTAGTGGAAACGGCCGTCCTAGGACGGTGGGTAGGAATCGTGGTTTTCACTTAAAACTTTAAACAATTGATAAAAATATTTATATACTATTATTCCGTAATTGAGCGAGCTATTTAGTTTAAAAATCATAAGTCAGTAAATTGAAATACAGTTTTCAACAATTTACATTTGAAAGTATACCCTCGATATTCAACAGTTTAAAAGTATGTAATGTTGAGAAGTAATTAAGTTTGCAAAAAAAAAGGGGGGGGGGAGAAATAGATTATACATCAAATCAATTTTTTTCAAAATAAATTAAACATACAAACCTGAAACAAACTAAAGACTATGTTTATTACATTAATAATCAGAAAATAGAGTTAATGAAAATGTTAGCTTGGCGATCTGATAAATCGCCAAATATTGTTCCCATTGGCATAATTCATATTTCTTTAATTTCACTTAAAATATAAACCTTTAACCCATTTCATTTAAAAAGCGTAACTTTTATTTAAAATGCAAACATTCAAAATACATATATCGCCTATAATTAAAATACATGCCTTTCACTCATTTCCCTTAAAATACATAACAATAATAATAAATACCATAGCATTTTATTTAAACTTTAAAGCATTGTTTCTAAATCACACACGTGAAAAAATAACTACTATTGGCGAGAAAAAAAACCCTGTTATTGGCGAGATTTTGTCCCGATAACATGAAAGTACCGAAAATAGACGAGCGTTCTAAGATTTCGCTTTTAAATTAAAAACCATTTTCATTGGTTCTAGGCGAATGACGTCAAAGTCACATTAATACTGCAGGAGTTAAAATATTCAATGCGCGAAAGTTTTTAAATTTTTATCAATGAATTTTCAAATATGAATGACTTACTAGACATTGTTTACATTTGTATAATGAATCACAATTTCTGAAATGTTCGTTTGTTTATATCGGTAATCTGTTGTTGGTAGAAAAATACAATTTTTTACCTTTCTAACGCCGTTAGTCTAACAATTTTCTGACAAATACTTTTCGAGCTATTAATTTTTTCAGTAACTTCAAATGTTTCATTTTCCGAGATTAATCTGTGGCAACGATTAGCGAAAAAGCCAGTCAGCAACGCATAGCTTTTTATTAAAGAGGATTATCACTACTACATTAGCGAAAACAGTGATTTTTCAATGGTGTGGAAATTTAAACTCTCGATACACAAGGTAAGCATACAGTTCCTGTTTTATTATATACGAAAGCCTTTTATTTCTAAGTGCCGTATAACGCCGATATAACGATTACTGTTTTAATGCTTTTCTCAATTTAACGTTAGATTTTAATGGTCCGAATTCACCTACATTTATTTTTATGTAAATTGATCCTCTTTTTAACGATAGTTTTCCTCCATTAAACAATAATTCTGATTAGTTTTTAATATTTTAATCTTAAATTTCTTTTGACTTTCTTCTATCTGAAATGGAAAAAAAAAGTATTGTAATCGAAATTTTTATCGACTTCCTGTTTTACACGGATTTACACGTTTTATAGGACCCACACAGACACAGAAAAGCACGTGTTTTCAAAATGCCTGTGTGCCCTCTGTATCATCGGAAAAAGTATGTAATTATGCATAGAACTAAACTTCATATAAATGTTGTTTCAGCGTAAATGCCCTTGAAGAAGAAATCAAATTTATTGTTTATAATTTAATTCTGTTTATCTTTTATATTATGAAACTTAATTATAAAACTGGTTGATTTCTTCTGACAGAAAATCTAATTTGTTTATCTAACTTGTTTATAATCCTGGCTCTTGATCAGTATTTATGAGTAATATTATGATTTCAAGGTCATGTAATATAGATTTATTCACTTTTATAATAATTTTGAATTCTTGATGATGATTTATTACTAATTTAATGACTTTGTGATTTCTTGATATAACTTTATGAGTTATATTTATTTTGGTATCATTTAAATAGATTTATTAGTTTTACAATTACTTCATGTCATTTAAATGAATATTACAGCTATTTATAATAATTTATAGCTAATTTAATGTAGTTTATTATTTTATTATTAAAGTAATTGAAGAAGATTTATAACCAGCATGTTGTAATTTTTATTTTGATGTTTATTTTGTATAATACTAGGGGGCAGCCCCCTACGAGCTACGCTCGCCAACCCCCCGTTCAGGCACACCAAAATCCAAAAAGCACGCTAATTTGATCAGCTTTAAAAATATTGAATAATTAAAAAAAAAAAAAAAAACAGTAGCGATCTCTTTCTGTAAACGGGTTTCCATTCGTTTTCCTTGGATTGGGGATTTTTAAGGCCAAATCTGCTACTGTTAAGAGATACAATGGCTGTTTTCGTATTTAATTAAAAACATTAGTTAAGCATTTAAAAATAAGCTAATGTAAAATGAATTAGGTAAACAGTGTCATTGTCTCCCGGTATTTTTTAACAGCGCTATAAGATAGTTCGTTTAAATAATTCATTTTAAATGTATCGTTTCAAATCTGACGTAATTTACACCAAAGTTTTATTTCTCTTATTAATATTCACGTGAAAATACTTTTGTTGTTAGAAGGAAATATTATTTGCGCTGTCTTCGAATTCACGATAATAGTTGAAAAGATTATCTCAAAATATCTCGCGCAAATATATTTTTCAATTTAAATTGTTTTGCTATATTTTTTGCCATTTTAAATATGACGTAATTTCCTCAAATTACAAGTTTTAACGCATAATAATGTTTTTTTTTATTTTAAGATTTCGTTTCTCTTTTAAAATTCAAGTATAAATATGGTTCGACACAGATGCCATTGGCGCAATTTTTTTCTGACGCCAATTTCATATACGCAACGGGTACTTAACTGGTTCTAAAGTGTCGTTATTTTGCTTGATATGGTAACCCGGATGTTGTTGAATATGCTATTGATGTTTTCGTCAAATTGGCGTCGGAAAAAAATTGCGCCAATATATGACATCTGTGCTTATGGTTCTTATGACGTAATTTTCCTGTTTTTAACATGTAATCATTTAATTCTAATTTTAAGGTTTTTTTTTCTGTTTGTAATAGTCACGTGTAAATAATTTTTTAATTTGAAGTAAACATTATTGTTTGCGCTGTTTATATAACTGGCAACAGTTTAAATTAATAACATTTTCTAAAATTTGTAAAAAATATCTCTCGAAATGCTGAAAATTTGAATTTAAAATTGAAATAAAACCTCAAAAAATGAGTCAAATAAGAAAAATAAATGCAATCTGCACACCGGGAACTTATAACATATAAAATGATCTAAAAATGATTAAATTCTCATGTACAGTTTTTGTTCCAATAAAACTTTTTTAATGGAACGATTTTGTCCAACTTTAGCATTAAATATCTCTTAAAATAATTCTTCGATTTGAAAACTGTCTGCATCAGCGTGTTTATCAAACATTTCTCTACAATTCCACCGATTTTCATATTTTTGTATGCAAGAGTTTTTTTAATATTAACGATGATAGGCCATGCTTAAGCATTCAAATTGGATGCCGATCTACCCGGAATATCTACGCAGATTTTCATTGGTCCATTTCCAAATCAAAACTTTTTTTATATATAGAAGGATATATCATTTTTGAAAAGGTTAGTCCTGACTCTGTAATCAGAGATGTAAGTTGTAAATCGTGGCTCTATTTAATGCAGAGTGTATAAATGGAAGTCTTGACTCTGCAACAAGCAGAGAACATTTTTTTTTTTTTTTTTTTTTTTTGTCTTGGCTCTGTTAGATAAAGAGAATTGTACTAGTATGGAACCATAGGATTAATGATTAACTTCTACTAATGAATGGAATTTACATATACTATTTCATTTTTATTTAATAAACTATTTAATCTAATCGCTCTCCAATCTTACTTGGATTTTGTGATTTTAGTGACATTTGAATTTTCGGCGCCAACATTTTTTGGTGCCTCATAAACCGCGATCAAATTTTTTGGGAAGAATTGTGAACTATTGTAAAAGTGATTTGTGATTACGTGATTTTCAACTGTATTTTATGTTTCAACCTATGATTAGTGGAATTACTATTGTGCCATTTGGAATACAACATGACATCCGCTCATGACATCTACATTACCTGGAATTAACAGGTAAGGAAATACTTTCATTATATATGAATTGTTTATGTTTCAAAATAAGAATTATTCTTTATTTGAAATGGAAAGCCTTGAGAAAGTGAAAGCAAAACGTTCTGTTGAACGAACGAGTTTCACGAAATTAATTACAAAACTAGATAACAGGAATTCTGCTTTTTCAGAATTTAGTGTCGCCCCGGCATTTCCACTACTTCATTTTCTTCTGGTGGACTGGTGGCTTCTATTATTATGAAACAGCCATTATAAATGAAGCATTAAAAAAAATTATGGCCATTTTTTTTTTCCATTCTGAGCAGAAAATCAGAGTTCTAACTTTTTACGGCAGCTCTTTCATCTTCACCTAACGCTTCATTTATAACGGCTGTTTCATAATAATAGAAGCCACCAGTCCATCAGAAGAAAATAACTCGGTTAAGCGTGACTCGGATAATCGGAACTCTACTGCAAAACATATTTCAGTTTTAAGACTTAAAGCACACGCTTTTATTTTATGTAAAATGACGTCATTTGCATTAATATAGAAACTTAAAATTAAATATAGTTTATAATAGCTCCCTGTTTTATCATAAATCCTTCATTTATATTTTAATCAAAGTAGCACGTATTTTAATTAATTTTTTTTTCAATTTAATTTTTTTTTTCATTTTATGAAAAAATGGCAACAAAAAGATATAATTGCTATTTTTCAGCAATTTTTTCTTTACTTTCTACAGAAATGGCGTACTTAAGTTGCCAAAATGAAACAAAAGTCGCTAAAAACTACAAAAAAAAAATAATATTTCAAAAACAAACAGAGATGCAGTTTTCAAACAAATTGCATTAAAAAGTACTTTTTTCCCCCAATACGATGGTATAAAAACTGAAAATGTGCGATGTTTAGAAATTTAAAAAAATACTATAGAGCATTTAATTGTACATTGATACATCTACTTTGTTTATTGTTAGCGTCTGTAAGCTAACGTTATTTTTTGGACACAAAATAAGCTGGGAGAAAGAAATAGCATACCGTACCGGGGCTAATTAGAAACTTTGTTAAGTGATGACATTGATAATACTAAAACAGAGGAATTATTAGAGCTTCAAGAAATATTTTGCTTAAAAGAAAATACTTTCCAAAGTTTGAATCGTGATATTGAAGCTCAAATATCCGACTTAAAAGAATATGAAAAGGACATTGCTAGTAGCGAAAAGTACACTGATCAATTGATCAGTGCTAAATTTAAAATTAAAAATAGATTAAATAAATGCAAAAAAGATAATGTTTCTATAATAGCAACTAGTTATGTAAATCCATTGAATGGTTCTGCTAGTGGAACAGAAACAAGTTCTTGTTCGGCCATGAAATTGCCTAAATTAAATGTTCCAAAATTTTCTGGTGAAATCGAAGAATGGGTCGAATTTTTTAACTGTTTTGAAACATCGATACACCAGAATAAATCACTATCTAAGATAGAAAAATTCGCGTATCTTAAATCCTTGTTATGTAATCGGGCAGATAATGTGGTAGAAGGGTTTCCATTGACAGAGGAAAATTATGATACTCGTATTGATTTATTAAAGGACCGTTTTGGTAGGGTTGATGTTATTATTAATAAACACATGACTAATTTATTAAATATGGAAGCAGTTAAAAATTGTTCAAATTTAAATGCATTACGAAGATTGCATGACATGTGCGAAGTTAATATTAGGAGTTTAAGAAATTTGGGGGTAACATCCAGTTCTTTTGGACAATTGCTAAATCCTATTTTGCTAAAGCTATTGCCCCATGAATTAGTGATTGAATATCATAGAAAACGCGATACTAGCAAAGAGTCAGATGTAACCGATCTAATTGCCTTTCTCAAATGTGAAATAGAATGTAGAGAAAAGGCTTTGTGAATGACTAGTTCTAAAAATGATGCAACCTCTTCTTTTGTACATAAAAATAAAACTGAATTTCGTGAAAAGAAAATATTAAATAAATATCAACATGCTAATACCTTAAATGCTAATATTAAAGTTTTTTGTGTATTTTGCAAAAGTAACGATCATTTATCTTCCGAGTGTAAAAATTTAGCTGATGATAAGAAAAGATTAATGTTACGTAAGGAGGGTAGATATTACAAATGTTTTCTGAAATCGCATTTATCTTCGCCATGCCTCATAAAATTAAAGCCATGTGTAAATTGTAAAAGCACTAGACATAACAAATTATTTTGTTTTAAGAAAAGTTTGAAACCAGAAATTAATGAAAATCAAAATCAAACAGTTGTATCTAATTCTCATTGTAATTTTAGAAATTCTAAGCATGCTGTTTTATTGCAAACATGCTGTGTAACTGCTCAAGGTAATTCTAAATCAAAGGTAGTTCGATTATTACTTGATTCTGCAAGCGAGAAAAGCTTCATAACAAAAGCATTAGCTCGTAAATTAAATTTGCCTGTTTTAAGAAAAGAACATTTAACTGTATTTGCTTTTGGTATTGATCAAGGTCGCGAAGAAGAATATGATGTTTTTAAAATTAAATTGCGAAGTAGAATGAATTATCATCGTTTTATAATTGTTGGGGTGTTAGCTACCGATTTGATTAGTGCAACAACTTTGAAGGTTCCCAATTCTGACCCTGTAATTACAAAATACGTTGAAAGTAAAAGATGGAGGTTAGCCGACCCTACCCCCAAGGAATCGGAAGTACAAATTTTACTTGGAGCTGATTATTTCTGGAATGTGCAGAGAGGTGTCGTTGAAGAAATTAATGACCATTTATATGTAGCTAATACACTTTTTGGGTACACAATAGTAGGAAAAATAAACTCTGAAGGTAACGAAACAATTAATGCTAATCTTGTATCTGTTAACGAAACAGAAAATTTTGATTTGCAACATTTTTGGAAACTAGAATCTTTGGGTATTTGTGATAGTAAAAATGAATTATTTTCACAAAAGGATTTAGATGCTCTTGATTTATTTAATGATAATTTAAATTTTGTAAATGGAAGATATGAAACTAAACTTTTGTGGAAGGTAAATAAAAATGAATTAGAATCCAATTTTGATGTAGCTAAACATAGACTTTGGGGATTAAAATCGAAATTGTGCAAAAATGAATGGTTACTTAAGGAATATGAGAAAATATTAAATGAACAATCTTGTTTGGGTATAATTGAAGAATGTGAGTTTAATAAAGATGAAATAAACACGTATTACATGCCTCCCAGACCAGTAATAAGGAAAGATAAATCGACAACTAAAGTAAGAATTGTTTTTGATGCGTCATCCAAAGATAAGGGGGCAAAATCTTTAAACGAGTGCTTATTTCCTGGGCCCAATCTAAATCCTAACATATTGGACATTATTTTAAAATTCTGTCGCCACAAAATTGCTTTCTCGGCAGATATAGAAAAGGCAATTTCGCAAATCCAGATACAAGAAGAAGATAGAAATTTTTTGAGGTTCCTGTGGTTTGACAATATCACTAGTAACAATCCCATTTTGAAGGTTTTTCGCATGACCCGTGTAACTTTTGGTGTAACAACCTCACCTTTTTTCCTTTCTGCGACCATCAAACTTCACATTGAGGGGTATAAAGATTTGTTTGGGAAAATAGTTAATATGCTGGATACTTCCTTATATGTTGAGGACCTGTTTCATGGAGCTGATTCAGTAAACGAAGCTTTTGTTTTATCAAACGGTGCAGAGAAGATATTGAGTGAGACCAATATATGAAACTCAGAAAATTTAAAATTAATTCTACTGATTTAAAATTTTTATGGAAGGAACATGCAATAAATTTTGAGGAAGATACTCTTGAACAAAATTTTTCGAAGGTATTGGGAATTATATAGATAACAGAAAGTGACACTTTGAAAATAGACATACAACCACTTTTGGTAGAATTTGACCATAAAATTATTACCAAACGTATTGTTTTACAAACTGTGGCAAAAATTTATGATCCTATTGGACTCATTTCCCCATTTGTGATAAGAATTAAATTTTTAATGCCAGAACTCTGGGAACATGGGATTGACTGGGATTCTACATTACCAGATTCTTTAAGTGAAAAATTCAGAAAATGGCATCTTGAAATAAAAGACTTGGTAAATTTTGAAATTCATAGAAAATTGTTGGAAAACGTCTCAGCGTAAGTGGTTTTATGTGCAACACCGCCTCGCCTGTGAAATGACAATTTACCTGTGACATGTGCGACACGCCTTCATTTTAGTTGTGAAATGTGTTCCAAGATGGCGACACTTCCCTGAGCGAAGTTCTCGTAAGATCACGGACTAATGAACAATTGTGTCACAGACTTATGTTTCAAAAAGGCGACAATAGATAGCAGCACCAGAGAACTTATCTGACGATATAGACTCCTTTAATTAGAACTTTTTTGCTTGTTAAGCAGTTTTATTGTTTCCAGACTTTTTTACTCTGTTTTAACTCGTGTGGGCCCCTTTTTTACTTCTCACTTGAAGGGCCGATTTTGCGAGGTCAAGACGCACGGTTTTTTGTGTGTCAACTCTTTGTCCTATGGAAGACTTACGTCTCCTACTGGATTTTCGACGTCATTACTCTTATCTTATTAATTTTTAATCTTTTACTTTATGTTTTTTAGTGTGTGAGTGTGGATCCTTGTAACCAAGATTTTCTTCAAGAATTAAATAGTTTTTTCTCTACATCTGGATTATTCGAAGATGATATTTCTCACAATTTGCCACATCTATTCATTAAATAAAAATTACAGGTTGCCCACGTAAGAAGGAAACCAGCGTATGTCTGTTTTACCAGAAAGGTAAGAAAATAGATTTCTATCTTTCATTATTGATATAAAAACTTTTAGTACAACAATTTTATATTTATACTGGGTCCTTAGCATGACGCTAATCGCGAACTCACCCTTCCTAGATATTTTTAAAATGAAACTCAGAAAATTTAAAATTAATTCTACCGATTTAAAATTTTTATGGAAGGAACATGCAATAAATTTTGAGGAAGATACTCTTGAACAAAATTTTTCGAAGGTATTGGGAATTATATAGATAACAGAAAGTGACACCTTGAAAATAGACATACAACCACTTTTGGTAGAATTTGACCATAAAATTATTACCAAACGTATTGTTTCACAAACTGTGGCAAAAATTTATGATCCTATTGGACTCATTTCCCCATTTGTGATAAGAATTAAATTTTTAATGCAAGAACTCTGGAAACATGGGATTGACTGGGATTCTACATTACCAGATTCTTTAAGTGAAAAATTCAGAAAATGGCATCTTGAAATAAAAGACTTGGTAAATTTTGAAATTCATAGAAAATATTTTGTAACTATCCCAAAACTAAATCCTGAAACCACTCAACTTTTCATATTTTCTGATGCTAGTTTAAAGGGGTATGGGTCAGTGGCTTATATTCGTCATCCTTCCTCTTGTGAAACTTCATTTGTAATAGCAAAATCCAGAGTAGCGTCTCTCAAGAAAATTACATTGCCTCGCCTGGAACTTCTTGGAGCACTTACAGCTGCAAGATTAGCGAAATATTTAAAGGGAATATTTAAAATTGTGAATGAAAATATATTTTGTCTAAGTGACCCCCAAATTACCTTGTATTGGATTAAACGTAGCGCTAGTAACTGGAAGCCCTTTGTAGCAAACCGTGTACGTGAAATTCAAGAACTTGTTGCTCCTGTACAATGGAAATTTTGTAAAGGAAAGGAAAATCCTGCAGACGTTCTCTCTCGTGGTTGCTCTGCATCTGAATTGATTAATAATGAGGTATGGTTACATGATCCCTGCTATCTGAAAGAAGAATCGTTACCAGTGTTTCCCTCTGAAACTCAACCAAATCTACCTGATGAAGAGGTCTTGCAAGAACAACGTAAAGCGCTTGTTTGCTCCATATCCCAAAATATTCCAGAATTTAAACTTTTATTTAAATTTTCATCCTGGACTAAATTAAGACGAATTATGGCTTGGTGCCTCAGATTCATCAAAAATAGTACATGTCCATCTGAACGAGTCGATGGTTTTTTGACTGTTCCAGAACTTGAAAGGGCAACAAATGCTATTGTGAAATTAATTCAAAACCATGAATTCGGAGAAGAACTGAAAATTCTAAAATCCAGAAAGACCCTAAATTCTAAAAGCAAACTCCTTCCTTTACATCCATTTCTTGACGAAAATGATATTCTTCGTGTTGGAGGCAGGCTAAAAAATGCAAACTTGTCTGAATATCAAAAACATCATATCATTCTCCCTAAAAGGCATCATGGTACAGAATTGATAATAAAGTATTTCCATGAGAAACATCTTCATAGCGGCACTCAATTGACAATTTCAGCAATTCGACAAAAATTTTGGATAATTCATGCTAAAGAAGCTGTGAAAAGAGAAATAAGGAAATGTATGAAATGTTTCCGAAATTCATCACACCTTTCATCTCAGTTGATGGGAAATCTGCCATCAGCACGCGTGACACAAGCTCGAGTAGGAGTCGAGTAGGAGTAGGAGTCAACTTCAAGAGTAGGAGTCGACGTAGTCAGTCCCTTTTTGATCAAACCTCGTAAGGGACGTGGTGTGAAACCTTTTAAACATTATGTTTGCGTGTATGTTTGTTTTACAACAAAAGCTATCCATCTTGAATTAGTCACTGATCTTACAACTGAAACCTTTCTAGCTTTATTGAAAAGATTCGTGGCTCGACGTGGAAAGCCTCTAGAAATATTTTCCGACAGAGGTACAAATTTTTTAGGGACAGACCGCGAAATAAAGAGAATGATGTCTCAAATTGCTTCTGATGAAAAAAAGCACAAGTATCTTACTGACGAAATGATAGTATGGAAATTCAAACCACCTTCCGCCCCTCACTTTGGAGGCCTTTGGGAAGCGGGAATAAAACAAATGAAAAATCATTTGAAGAGAACAATTGGTGATCAGATTTTAACTTATGAAGAATTTTTGACCTTAATTGCACAAATTGAGTCATGCTTAAATTCAAGACCGCTTGTGGCTGAGTTTTCTGATCCAAATGACTTTACTGCTCTGACGCCAGGACATTTTATTATAGGAGTACCCTTGACCTCCTTGCCTGAGCCTGATATTTCCTCTACCTATGTAACTCCTTTGGAACTTTGGAAGTTGCCACAAAAGATTTTCCAAAGTTTTTGGAGAAGGTGTTCTTCAAACTACCTCTCACAGTTGCAGCAACGCACAAAGTGGTTTAAAAGTAACCCGAACTTAAAAATCAATGACTTCGTGTTGATAAAGGAAGAAAACCAGCCCCCCATTAAGGTGGAAATTCGGCAGAATAATTGAACTATTTCCTGGTGACGATAATATTGTTCGTGTTGTCAAAATAAAGACTTCTACTGGTGAACTGAAACGCCCAATCACAAAACTGTCTCCTCTATCGATGGACATATATTAGAACTTTACTTTATTTTAACTTACTTTATTTATTTATTTTACATGTCTAATTTTTGTAATTTACTGAAATATTATGTATATTAATGTCTTTTTCTATTTTTAGTTGTTCCAGAAACTGTTTTTTACAAAGTAGTAGTGATTTAATTGCATTTTATTTTAGTTTATACTTGGCATTTAAGGTATCACTGTACATCACTGAAGTGCACTACAACATGTTTACTACAGAAAGTAAACTATACTATACATTGTAATGTAAATCATGTTTGCTATAGATATCGTGCACGTAGCATTCGTCCTTAATTTACAGGGACGCAAAAAAAGAATTCGGTTACAATACTGTCTATGAACAATAATTGCTCAAAGTGCGTTTTCACTTTTGGTACCCATTTTTAATGTGTTGGCTATTTTTTGTAAATCACTTGGTGTACACAGGGTGACCCTAAATTCATGGTACATACGTTAGGGGGTGAGAGAACACAACCAGACAAGCTCAAATCACCATACAATCCATGGTCGCAACGCAAGTCGTAAAGTGCTAGAGGGCGCCTCCCAGTGACCGCAATAAAAAGGCTGTTCACCGTAGCTGTCTTCGTTCGTTCTATGGATCATCGATGAGATGGATGCGTACTCAAATCAGGGGAATGCCGAGATGTATTACATGTACGGAGCGGCAGACGGCAGTGCAAGGAAAGCCCAAAAGTTGTACCAATCAAGTGACCGGCTTGCTCACCCGATTTGTCATGTCAAGACTTTTTCTTCTGGGGCCACATGAAGAGCCTCATCTACGAGGATGGTCCTATAGATTCCGTTGAAGACCTTCTTGCCCGGATATCCGTAGCTGCTGACACCATACGAGAGATGCCTAGTGTTTTTACCAATGTAACGGCGCACAGTGGGGCAGAAAGCCTCCAAAGTTGGCAATAAATAAAATTTACTTTGAAAAAAAAACACATCATGCATTCTTTTATAGACATTACGTAGTAAAACTTAAAACTTTTACATAAGCTACACTCTAAACTAAAATGTCTGAAATTCAGTCACTTAAGTGTCTGAAACTAGAGTGTTCAAATTTCAGACATTTTAAAATGTCTTAATTTTTAAGACACTTGTATGCGTCTGAATTTCAGACATTTGAAATGTCTGATTTGCGTCCATGTTTGACTCACCTCTCACGTGCCGGCAATAGGCAGACACTTTTTTATCACATTTAAAATAATAATAATAATAATAATAAGCATTATACGTAGCCATGATTTGACCACCTTCAATACTGGGAAAATATTTGGCCATAAAACAGGTGTACGTTTGTGACAGAAGCAGGGCGTGATTAAAGCACAGGCAAATTGGGTCATGCCTCCCCCCCTTTCTAAATTTAGGGGGCCCCAAATAGGGTATGCAATTTTCGTAAAGCTGATAATTTAAATCTCTTTCGACCTTGTATTGATTATGATCAATACTTTTAACTTCTAGAGTAGAATAAGATTAAAAACAAAAAATATGTTTGTCTAAATACAGTAAAACCTATCAATAGTGAGCACCTCGGAATCACGGAATTTGTCCGCTATTCGGAAGTGTTTGCTTTTCTGAGGTAAAAGTATATAACAATGTATGCGGTGAGAATTGAAAAATGTGTTTACTAAATAGAGATCTTCTTTCTTGGGAGTGTCCGTTATGGAGGTTTTACCTTAAAACTTTCATAACGGACAATTTTATTTAGCGACGACTCACCTTTTTCAATCTGTAACTCATACATAAGTATATATATTTACCTCAGAGAAGGAAACACCTTCGAATAGCGGACAAATTCAGCATTCCCGAGGTGCTTGCCGTTGAGATATATTACTGTATTTAGATAAATATATTTTTTATTTTTAATCTTATTACCATAATTACAGTACAATGTTATTCAAAATATAAGTAAAAGGGGGTGGTGGAAGGGTGGAGAAGGAGCACTGCCCAGTTTTCAAATTGATTTAATCAAATCCCGTGTCTGCAAAAAAAAAAATCAAACCTGTATTACTGTTCGTTAATAGAGGTGTCCAGTAGTCAGGAGTGTCCGATAAGGAGGCTAATGAACGTTCCCGAATAGCAGTTACCTTTTTCTAGTGAACACCTTTTAAATCCTACTACTACTCTAAAAGTTAAAAATATTCCTAATAAGAGGTGCAATTTCGAAAGAGATATAAAATATCAGGTTTACAAAAATTGCATACTAAATACCCCCCCCCCCCCCCACCAAAAAAAAAAAAAAAAAGAAAAGAAAAGAAAAAAAAATCCGGGGAAGGGACCATTGCGTAGTTTGCCCATGCTATATCATGTCCATCTTCCGGAATCAACCCAACCCTGCTATATGTTTTGCTAAATAGAGGAGTCCGTTACAGATGTTTTACTGTAGATATTTACACTAAAACATCTGTAAGGAACATTTCCGAATAGCGGACACATCTATTCCCCAGCACCTATAAATCTGTACATTTTTACTTCTCAATAACGGAATAATTCCGTGCTCTCAAGGTGTCGCTATTTAGAGGTTTTACTGTATATTCATTATATATATATATTCGAAATCATAAAAATTGATTCATTTTTGGTGACAGAATAATAAATTTGCTTCAAATGAATTCAAGGTACATCGGCTAACATTAATCAATAATATTTTGCAAAATTACTTTAATCGCATGAATCGAAACATGCAAACTAACGAATTAATTATTGATACACGATAAGTTACAACATAAATTGAAATGCAACAAAAAGTATGTGTGTTGCGATGCACAGTATCAAACACACACATACACCCCCCCACCCCGCCCCCACCTCCCATAAAAATCAGATTTAATTTCTTTCTTTTTAAATAGTTTCATGATTTTTTTTTAACAGCAGATATATATAAAAAATTGTTTTCAAGGGAAAAAACTAAAAAACATTTTTTTTTATTAACATCACAGTACTTTCTTTTAACTTTCATTTATTTATTAATTAAAAAATAATAATTACGTGAAAATATATACACAAACAGTGAAAACATAAGAATAATAGTTTTTTAAAGTAACGTTATCTTCCTAAAATAGTAAATATCATTGTTACCAATCGGTAGGCATTACTGATATTAGTTGTCTCGATTATTAGAATATAACTGTGTTTTAATAATTGGTTTATTTCGATTAGAAGTTTTATTCCAAAAATGAAAACCCCTTAGAAAACTAAATGGCCTGTCATGGGTCGCAAATGGGTATTATGTGTACCCGTGTGTTTCTCTTTTTCTCATATTATTTTCATTTCTTTTTACGCATATTATTCAACTTGATTAAAAAAAATACCTCATATATGAGCTTAAGAAATCCAATATATTGGATTAATTACGCCTATTTTTATGCTTTGCTTATAATTTATTTTCAAGGTGGTCATGTGTCTTTTAATTATGTTATTGAGATTGAACACAGAAAAAATATATATCAAAGTATTTTTTTTAAATAAGTTTTTGTGAGGACTATTTAAAACTAGTTGGATGTGCCAATCCCAAAACTTTCTTCTATCTTATACATCTTAATATTTCAAAACCTAGTTACACATGTTAATACTTCAATATTATTAGTTCAATACTATACCAACTTTGATTTTCATCTTAAATTTCTGCTCAAGTCAATTAAACGGACTAAAAACGAGTTAATCTATATCATGATATTTGTTAAAATTATTAATTTTTCCTTATTCTGTCGTTATCAGCTGTTTGCGAATAGCCGGCATAGCAGGAAGCGAGTTCCCGCCGCTGCATGAGCCGCCGATGCACAATAGAACTACGAAAAATCAAGAAAAGTATACAAAAATCGCTAGCACGGAGTCCCTTTACCGCGCAATATTTCCAAATTCAAGGAGAACCTGTTGGCCAAAGCCAAAAACAAGCACAAACATTTTGGTTCAATTGTATGCATAATTTTATACGCTGTTCGATGGTACAGTAATGAAAATGGCACAGAGATCGGAATTATAGCGCCCCCTTCTTTCGGAATTTTTTCAAGTTCAGGGAGGACTTGTTTGCCATAGCCAGAAACATGCACAAAAAATTTGGTTCAATTATATGGATAAGTTCATACACTTTTCGATGGTACAATAATGAAAATGGTACAGACATCGCAATTATAGCGCCCCCTTCAGGCGGAATTTTTCCAAATTCAGGGAGGACCTTCGTGACATGACCAAAAATAAACACATAAAATTTGGTTCAATTCTATGCATAACTTCATACACTTTTCGGCGGTACAATATTCAAAATGGCACAAAAATTGTACAAAAATCGCTATTACAGCGCCCTCTACGAGCGATTTTTTTACAAATTAAGGGAGGACCTCCTTGCCATAGCCAAGAACTTAAAAATTTTTTTTCGTTTAATTCTATGCATAACTTCATACACTTTTCGATGGTGCAATATTCAAAATCGCACAAAAATCGCTATTACAGCGCCCCCTAACGGCGAATTTTTTGCAAATTCATGGAGGACCTGCTTGCCATATCCAAAAACTTAAAATAAAAATTTGGTTTAATTCTATGCATAACTTCATACACTTTTGGACGGTACAATATTCAAAATCGCACAAAAATCACTATTACAGCGCCCCCTACCGGCGAATTTTTTCCAAATTCAGGGAGGATTTGCTTGCCATAGCCAAAAACTTAAAATAAAAATTAGGTTCAATTCTATGCATAACTTCATACACTTTTCGATGGTACAATATTCAAAATCGCACAAAAAACGCATTTATAGCGCCCCCTACCGGCGAATTTTTTCCAAATTCAGTAAGGACCTGCTTGTCATATCCAAAAACTTAAACTAAAAATTTGGTTCAATTCTATGCATAACTCCATACACTTTTGGATGGTACAATATTCAAAATCGCACAAAAATTGTTATATCAGCGCCCCCTACCGGCGAATTTTTTCCAAATTCCGGGAGGACCTGCTTGCCATAGCCAAAAACTTATAATAAAACTTTGGTTTAATTCTATACATAACTTCATACACTTTTTGATGGTACAATGGCGACAGACAGACGGACAGACGGACGGACGGACAGACGGACACACAGACAGACAGACATTTTCTATAAACATGTTTTTTGGAATCTCTGACCCCTAAAACATGCAAATCCGTCGAAAACCGGAAGTCGAAAAAAATTTCGATTACAATACTTTCTTCTATTGAAGATAGAAGAAAGTAAAAAAATTAGTTCGTCATGCAGTAGGGATTTCTTTCTCGCTGGAAAAACTGAAACTTTATTTATAAAATATTCAGGAATTCATGATAACTCAATCTGATGCTTCCATGATTTCTTTTTGTTTTCCATTTGGACCTTCTGAAACAAAAGAGAGTCCATAACAATTCCCAAACATAAATTTAAATTTGTTAATATCAAAACATTTACTTCGATAATATAGACTCCGTAAATTAATTAAACGATACTGTTGTCAATAAAAATTAAAATTCACATGTAAGATTATATCAATAACACAAAGTAACTAGAAATTGCAAGAAAATAACTTAATTATGCAATATCATATAAAAATTAGGATTTTTTAATATTACCATATGAACATTTTGTAAAATTATAGATCAGATGATAATCACAAGAACTACTTACCTATTATTAAATAAATATATCTTTTTAATAACATAAAGGAAAAAGTAAATAATGATTTATATATTAATTTATTCTACATGAAATAAAATTACAGCTGAAAAATATACATTTTTAATAAAGTTAACTATTGAAAAATGAAAGATTTGAATAGTGATTATGTTAATAATAATCACTAATTCTCAAAGATTAGTTTATTTTAATTATTACTTTCTTCTATCTTCAATAGAAGAAAGTATTGTAATCGAAATTTTTTTCGACTTCTGGTTTTCGACGGATTTACACATTTTAGGGGTCGGAGATCCCAAAAAACATGTTTATAGAAAATGTCTGTCTGTCTGTGTGTCCGTCTGTCCGTCTGTCTGTCGCCATTGTACCATCAAAAAGTGTATGAAGTTATGCATAGAATTGAACCAAATTTTTATTTTAAGTTTATGGCTATGGCAAGCAGATCCTCCCTGAATTTGGAAAAAATTCGCCGGTAGGGGGCGCTATAATATAAATTTTTGTGCGATTTTGAATATTGTACCATCCAAAAGTGTATGAAGTTATGCATAGAATTGAACCAAATTTTTATATTAAGTTTTCGGATATGGGAAGTAGGTCCTCCCTGAATTTGGAAAAAATTCGCCGGTAGGGGGCGCTGTAACAGCGATTTTTGTGCGATTTTGAATATTGTACCACCCAAAAGTGCATGAAGTTATGCATAGAATTGAACCAAATTTTTATTTTAAGTTTTCGGATATGGCAAGCAGATCCTCCCTGAATTTAGAAAAAATTCGCCGGTAGGGGGCGCTGTAATAGTGATTTTTGTGCGATTTTGAATATTGTACCATCCAAAAGTGTATGAAGTTATGCATAGAATTGAACCAAATTTTTACTTTAAGTTCTTGGCTATGGCAAGCAGGTCCTTCCTTAATTTGGAAAAAAATCGCCGGTAGTGGGCGCTGTATTAGCGATTTTTGTGTCATTTTGAATATTGTACCATCGAAAAGTGTATGAAGTTATGCATAGAATTGAGCCAAATTTTTTGTGTTTGTTCTTGGTCATGGCACGAAGGTCCTCCCTGAATTTGGAAAAATTCCGCCTGAAGGGGGCGCTATAATTGCGATGTCTGTACCATTTTCATTATTGTACCATCGAAAAGTGTATGGAGTTATGTATATAATTGATCCAAATTTTTTGTGTATGTTTCTGGCTATGGCAAGCAAGTCATCCCTGAACTTAAAAAAATTCCGCCAGAAGGGGGCGCTATAATTGCGATCTCTGTGCATTTTCATTATTGTACAGTCGAAAAGTGTATGAAGTTATGCATACTATTGAACCTAATTTTTTGTGCATGTTTTTGGCTTTGTACAACAGGTTCTCCTTGAATTTGGAAATGTTGCACAGTAAAGGGGTTCTGTGATAGCAATTTTTGTATACTTTTCTTGATTTTTTGTAGTTCTGTTGTCCATCGGCGGCTCGTGCAAAGGCGGGAACTCGCTTCCTGCTAAGCCGGCTATTCGCAAACATCTGATAACAACAGAATAAGCAAAATCTATTAATTTTAGCAAATATCATGATATAGATTAACTCGTTTTTAGTTCGTTTAATTGACTGAAGCAGAAATTTAGGATGAAAATCAAAGTTGGTAGAGTATTGAACTAATAATATTGAAATATTATCATGTGTAACTAGTTTTTGAAATATTAAGATGTATAAGATAGAAGAAAGTTTTGGGATTGGCACATCCAACTAGTTTTTTATATAGTTTATAGCACATAAATATATTAATGCAACTAAAATTTGTTTAGTTTTAAGTGGAACTTAATTTGACAAGTTTTTCAGAATTAGTTTTAATGGTAATTTAAATGAAGATTGCAATTATTAAAATGATTATTTTAATATATGCATTATTTTATATTCTGAAATTAGTGGTTTTTATCCGCAAAAGTTTAATATGAAATGCCAATTAATTTGGAGTGTTACATAAACAAAAAAAGCAAATGATTCAAGCAATCTATTTACTATATAAAAATTTAGTATATAAAATGAAAATCTAAAGAAATATTAATCAAATTCATTAATACAGAAAATGATAATCATTCATTGAAAATGTCAAAAATGAACACACAAACCTTTAAACATAAAAAATGTTTATTGAGTACAAGAAAGAAGCTAATATGAAAAATGCAAATTATTAATTATTATGATAAAATGATATGAATAATAAATTAATAATATTACATATATATGAAATTTCAATGCTATGTGTTCTGAATTGAGCAATATCATATCGTTCTATTCAAGCTTACCATTTAGAGAGTTATCCAAAATGTTTTATATAGGAAATCCAATTTGATATTTATTTTCACATTTTTCCTATATTTCAACTACACTTTTTAAAAAAGTCTAATTTATAATGGATGAAATAAAATTATTGAAAAATCTGTTTAAATTTCAATACATGTATTAAAAAATCCGATTCACAATTCTTTATTTACATGAACTTTCGAAGCAAGTAAAACGTTAACGGTAATCCAAAAAACTCTTCCGAATTGTAATAAAAACGTTCAATCTAACATCTTTAAAATGAAACGCAAACGCACTCATAAGATGTCACTGTATTTTACATTTTACACCAAAGAATCAATTGCTGTAAATATGTAAATCCTAATACTGCAATAGATAAAAAACATATCTCTTCACACACGAAAAATATACTATGTCAGCTTTTTTTTTTTTTTTTTTGTTTTTTTTTTGTTTTTTTTTGTTTTGTTTAACAATGTCATCGACTCACTGACTCAGCTTCGCTGTACAAGTGATGAAACTTCAAATTACTAAAAGTTTTATCAGCGGGAAACGAAATGTTTTGAAAATTAAGCAGAATTTACTGTGCTAGTATACTTTAACTAAATCTCTCGTCGGCCGTCGAGCGGAAGTCGTTGCCCGCCAAAATTGCAGAAACAAACGAACGCATGCGAACTTGTCGTATTCTGATTGGCTGAGATGTAATAATACTTTCATGATACGTTTCACAATTAGATTTGTTTTTTAATCTTTTTTTTTTAAATAAAGGAAGGCTTATAAATGTATAATCGCCCAAAAATTCGTACTTTTCATATCATACTCTTCAGTTCATGTTTTTTCTTATCTAATTGTAAAAGCGAGCGTATGCGATAGCAAGTATATAGGAAGGGGGGGGGGGTGATTGACCGAGCGAAAATTTTTTTGGGACGCTAGATTGTCGCCTATTAGCGAGGGGGCAGGGTCTAGAAGATACCTTATTTAAACATAATCGTCGGCAGCGGTGGGTGTTAATGGGGCCCATGACCACTTCAAATTTTTGAAAATTAGTTGGTTTCTTTACGTCTGTTTATTTAAAAAAAAATAGTCTAAGTGACTATAGAATAATTAAACTCTAATAGTAAAAACACGTAAGACAATTTTGTCAGGGTACCCCCCCCCCCCTTCCCTCACCTCTGAATTCCTCGATGAAAACATTTTTAATTGTGTTTCTTCTTTTTCTTCTTCTTTTTTTACGTTCATGTTTTTCAAATTTATCTTAAATGAGGGCTATAGAGGGCAGAGCTCCCTAAATATTAAAAAAAGAGTTCCAGTTCTTTGTTTCTTTTTGAACATTTAATTTCTTTTACTTGTAAATTTTTTGTATTACTTTTAAATTTTATATGTTTACATATTGTTTTGCTCGATACATTCTAAAAAAACTCTTAGGAAACATATTCCATATTCAGGGGCGGACTGGCCCACCCCGCTACCCCGCGATCGCGGTGTGGGCCAAACGGGTGTAGTGGGCCAAAAAATTACATTTTTTTTATTTTTCTTTCATTTCAATAAAAGTAAAAAAAAAAAAAATAATAATACTTATGGAACTCAATTTAGCATGGTGGGACAAACGGGTGTAGGAAGTGTAGGGGGCGGGTCCCCCCCCCCCCAAAAAAAAATACATTTTTGTAGTTTTTTTCTTTTAAATAAAACAAAACAAAAATTTATGAAAGTCAATTTTTCTTTTCCTTTTTTTTTCCGTGAAGCATTTCTTCCCCCTTTTTTTGATCGGGTAAGTCTTAATTTCTACCTTCCCTCTCCCATCAGCAATTTTTGTCAGATCTGTGCAAATTACTCATATTGTACAGAAGCCGAGAGGTAGGGGATAAAGTAAAAAGCACATATGGTCAGTGAAGGGTGGGAAGTTGTTCGGTGGGATGGGTCTACCTGCGGGCACTTGCCACTTGCATACTAACAAAAGATAAGGCAAGGATTAGCTTACATATCTAGGAATAATCTACAGATCAAGGATCTCGGGAGGTATGGATTAGCTTATAAAGAAAAACGAGAGGAGGCAGCGGCAGAGTTGAATAATAGAGACGTTAAACACGGCAATTTTTTTATTGTTGGTAATGCTGTTATGTAAATATAATAAAATTTTGCACGGTTATGTAGCACAGGCTATGGAGAGAAGTCAAGAAAGAGGATCTTCTTCAGAAAGTATGATGAAGGCTAGAATAGAGCTGAAAGAAGAACAAAATGAAAATCCCAAACGGCATGTGTCGTTGATCACATTTCTGTCCAAGTAATTTATAAATGAGTTAATTGCTTATCTCTCCATTCAGATCCAAATAAACATTGCCGATGATGCAAAAACAGTCAGGTCCATTCAGTATGCAAGTAAATTTCACAAAAGATATATCGGTAATGGAGCAGTTGGCATTTTGTGTTCGTTATGAGCAGCGTGGTAATGTGAAGGTTAGTTTTTAAAATTGGTTGATGCCCCCAAAACAACAGGGAATGCCTTTTATATCCAAGTAAAAGAAAAACTTAAAATTTAAACTCCCTTCTTCACAAATAGTTGGCACTTCTTTTGATGGTGCAGCAAATATGAGTGGGAGATATAAAGGTCTGCAGGCCTAACTGAAAAAGACAATCTAAATATACAGCATGTTCATTGATATGCGCATGTGCTTAATTTGTTCCTGGCAGATGCAACAGAATGTTACAAATTGATAAAGGACTTCTTGGTCTTAATGCGAGCTAGAAAGTTGTTTAGCTCTGAGTGATATGAGCGAATGAAAGCATGGACTTCAGTGAATAAGGCGTCTGTAGGTGGAAATAAACTTCTTCGCCGATTACAAAAAGTAAGCGCTACTGAGTGATGGATTAAGGTTCGAGCACTTAATAGCATGTTTGGCGAGTCTTCGAAATCTTTTAAAGATCAATATAAGTTTTTAACATTGCTTAAGTGTTAAACATTGCAAAGTATCAACAACTTTGCTTAACATTGCAAAGTATCGCCGAAATGGACGATTTTCCGTCACATGTATCTTTTTCTGCAAGATCACCGATTGATAATTGGTGCAAGTTTCAGCATATATTAATAGCAACCATTTTAAGCGACCTTTTCAATATATCTATGCCTACACTGCAGTATCTGCATAGATAAGCGGCCTAGGCTACTTAACTCCTGCTAACAAAATTCAAACTCTGAAATCCAATCTCCTACACAAACGACATAATTTTGATATGGCTATGAAAAATACTTATGAATTTGCGGAACATCTTCGGAAGCAAGTAATAGAAAAGGAGTATAGCATTAAAATTGAGAGTTTCCTACCGGAAAAGAGAATATACAGCAAAACGTGGATGTGGTGAATATTCACACGATGAGGCAAGAAGTATTATCGGATCCCCATCTGGCTTATTTAAGGTAAACGTTTATAATGTCATTTTATACGCAGCTATTCAGCAGTTGAATACACGATTTACTGAAAATGACTTGCCCATGAAAGACAATGCGTGGTTCGATCCTCGACGCTTCAGTGAGGTTAAATTTTAAATGAACTTGCTGAAGAAGCTCTTAGTACTCTGTCTGTCTTAGCGAAAGTCATGAAAGACTATGCCAGAAAAGAATTGCTGCAATTTTCCTGACACTATACTCATTATAATCCGTCGCTATTGCAGCAGCAATCTCGACGTAGCGAGCTTTACGCCGCTTACAGCGAAAAAACGAGCGATTCAGAAGAACTCATTAAAGATGATGAGGTTTGCTGTAAAGTTAATAAGAAATGTGAAAATGGCCTACCTTGTGCATTAGAATTATTGTGCGAGTGGAATGCCTATGGTCGTATTTATCCAAAACAAAGATGCAACTATTTAGTGTCGAACACGTAAGCGTACATGTGTGTATGGGCGGAGCGAGTAGAAGAACAGGCTTTATAAGTGAGCGTGGCAATTTTCACGTTTTGTTCGCTCGCACACCTCGCCGAATATCTTAGTGTTTTTTTGCTACATACGGTGAAATTCAATAGCAAACAATAAAAATGTGTAAGCACCAATGTTTGAATGCTGAAATGAGGTGGCGAATAGCGGGGAGACTGGAAACAAAGTAGTCTCAAGTACATATTCCTGGAGACTTCAATGTAACGCCCAACGTCGTATCGAAACTGTTTAAGGATACTAGATCGATAGAGATAAAGCCTGGACAAGGTCGTCCAAGAACCACGACGGCCAATGAAGATCGCTATTTATCTATTACAGCGAGGGGTAACAGGAGTGCAGCATATTACCAGGCCTCTCGTGACCTTTGTGCGGCTACAGGAAGCCGATTTTCAAGGGTTACTGTTTCCAGAAGACTACATGACAGAGGGCTGTTTGCAATAAGACCTGCTGCTTGCGTCAGCTCACTTCTGCGCACGGGAAAACCCGTTTTTCATGGTGTAGAGATAATCGACTTTGGACCAGGGATCATTAGGGGACTGTTCTATTCACTGATGAGTCTCGGTTCAGCCTAAACACTAATTCTCAATGTACTTTCATCTGGAGAAAAACTAAAAAAAACTAAACCTGTGGCTGTACGACCCATGAAAGATCAGGGCCTACAGTGCCTAACTCTGTTTACTTGTCCCTGGGCTCCGAGGTGCTATGCAGCATGTGTCCCGGGCGGATGGTCAGCCCAACGCGAGACCCTCGGCGTTTAGTTCCCAAGCAAGCTTGGTATTCCTTTTATCCTGGGCTTATCTGGAGAAAAACAGGGATCCAATACCTGCCTCCCAACATCCGAGAAAGAGACAACTATGACAGCGGAGGTTTGATGGTCTGGGCTGGCACCATGTTGGATGAGCGCACACCCCTCTCTATGTTTGGCAAAGACTCTGTGACTGGTCTGAGGTGTAATGATATCTTTGTACCCTATGTTTGCCCTTTCAGGGATGCAGTTGGCCCTGGTTTAATTTTAGAGGACTACAACACGCTCCCAGATAGAGCTCATCTGGTCGAAGAATTTCTGGAAAGTGAGGATATTCACTTGATGGATTGGTCCGCCAGATCTCCAGACCTAAACCCTATAGCGCATGTCTAGGACGCTCTGGGGAGGACAATTGAAACTCGCTTTCCACCTTCAGAACCACTGAGTGCTTGAAAACAGCATTGCTGGAGGAGTGAGACTAATTGCCCACAGGGACTCACAAACTGTCTGATTTCCAGTATGAACTCACGTTGTGGGAGCTGTATAACTGTAAGAGTGGAACATACCCCTATTAACCGATTTTTTAGTTTAATATTGTAAGTTCTGTTATATACTTTCTGATGCTGATGAGTCTTACGTGAGAACTGTTAAATGTATTTTTTTGCCTTTTATCAACCTACTTACATACCTAATTTCATTAAAATCTACCCAGTAGTTCTGGAGATAATCAATTAAATTACGATTATGATAAGAAAATAGAAGGAATTGCCTCAAGTTCAAAAGAATTGTCCATATATCTGACATTCCAATTAGTTAGTAGTGAAGGTATAAAACAAACTAATCGATTTTCAGATACCATATTGATATTATAAACAAACATTAATCAATGTACAAAGGGTAGTCAGTATTCAGACATTTTAACAATGGGGTTGTCGATTGGTGGGCCAACGCATAAGTCTAGCGGGGTGGGCCAAACTATGCCAGTCCGCCCCTGTCCATATTCATATTCTGCATTTTACAAAAGGGGGTTAGGTTGCGGGCCACAGGCACACTTGTTGGAAAATCGGATCCCCTTTCAAGCCCTTCCCTACATTTTTTTTCCGGCGCTTATATATATTATTATTTCAAGACACATATCTTAGTATTTTAAAATATTTAGGAGGGGGGATCCCTGTACTCCCTGCGTACGCCGACGAGTGCTAATGATTTTTTCAGAACTTTATATTTTTATGTAAAGAATTTTTTTAATTACTTTAATGAAAAAATAAACAAATAAATAAAAGATAAAATTGGTTTCAAGAATTGGTTAACAGAGTTGTGCAGTACAGTTTTTACAAACATCTTTTGGTCTAAGAAAATTACTTCTGTAAAGTAATATTGTTCAGTGAATGAAAAAGCATATTTTAAGCACCCCTCATCCATTAATAAACATTCTTTGCTGGTGCCCTAATCAAATCCAGACACTTAAGTGTCTTAATCTTTAAATGTCTTAATTTCAGACATGTCACCAGAATTAAGACATTTTTTTTAGTTCATTTATACCATGATCATAGTAAGACACTTATGTGTCTCAAAGTCAGACATCTATGATGTCTGAAATTTCACATTCAGACATTTAAGTGTCTGAATTAGTTTTTCAGACACATAAGTGTCTAACTTTAAGACGTCTCTATTTGCAGTGTATAGAGTTATTTATTAATTAATTTACAAAGCTTTTTCAAATATTTTTTATACAAAAATAAGTTAAAAACAAGAAATTAAGATAGTTTTATGCAAATTAAGTACTTATAAATCATCCATAATATCGCATTAAAATGCAAAAAAACTGTTTTTGAAAACTCAATTAATAACTTTAATGATTCTGAAGCACAACTTAAAGTGAATATCAGCGACCTGTTTTGAAGGAATGAATCCCCCCTTTCTCAGGCAAAATGTATGTACTACTATCAAGACAGCAGAAGCAAAACTGTTTCTGATGTCTTAATAGTAGCTCAGACTTTTTGTCTGAGGAAGAAGCGTTCATTCCTTCGAAACACGTCGCTAGTACTAATTTTATAGTGTGTTTTAAAAATTTTAGAATATTAAATCGATACTATATCATCTGTGTCATCATCATTGTCACTATCCTGATCACCAGATGCATTGAGAAATAGAGTTTTTAACAAATGTAGGGCTTCTCGTGGCAGATGTTTTAACTTTTTCCATCTTTTCATTTGTTTGCTAGTGCTCACTGGATCCGAACTTATAAGTAAAAAATTGAAAATATTTCTGTTAGTTTTTTCTCGGCTGCACTTTCTCGAGTAGTATACTCTCTGTATATTTTAAAGTCTTTATTCCTGTTTCTTGTGCTTCCTCAGTCATCTGTTCCTATGGGCAACAAAGCCGAGCTTATATTTTCTGGTCCGTGAATCAAATACTTGTGTAATGTCGGGGCATGTTGCACCAAGGATACTTCAAGACAAAATATCTGGCTGTATCATGCGCAAATACACGATAGTTTTCGACGACACAACATTTTAGCTTTTTTTTAAGTCTATAGAACTACTATGTTCGCAGTTTGTCCTATTCTGGACCAAAAAATCCTATTACTTTGCAAAAGTTTTTTCTTTCGAACTTTTCATGATATTAAGAAGTTCTCTTCTGGCAATATATAATGTATTTAAATTCGTGCCTAAAAAAAACAACATGTAATCAACATGTACAGTCGTGGAAGAAAAAGTAAACACCCCTATTAACTCTGCAACTAATTATAATAGAAAAAAATTACAGGTACCAAACGATTGGAAATAAAGACTACTTTTAAATGATGCATTTAAAATTTTCTTAGGGGGTTACGTACAAATCAAAACCAGACCAAACTTTCAATTTTTCAATGGCAATACCCGATTCCGGCAATATCTTTTTAATTTTTGGTTCAAACTATGCCTAGAAATGAAATTTCAAGTCATTTGAATGATAAGTTTTCGAATTATAAACATTTAAAATTTAGCGTTTCTAACGTTAAATTACATTTTCATATTTTTATTAATATCTCCTGAAATTATAATCCTAATGTGATAATTTTTCTGTTTAATTACAATATTAATAAATGCAAACATAAATACATTAAATTTGTAATTTTAAAAATTTTATTATATGGATTATGATATATGAAATTAATAATCGAAAGAAATATGAATTGCAACCTGCATTTTTTTGATAGATTTATTTTTCTTATGTCCTGCTTTATGGAAATTCTCAATTTCAAATTTTTCTTTCAAGTAGTTTTCGAATTCTGAGTAAAAAAAGTCAAAATGACGGTTCATGAGACTGTCTAAGATGTCCAGAAAAGCATAATTTGAAAAAAAAACATATTTTACTCATTTTAATGAAACATTTGAAAACATTCTGGCAATAGTCGAGACATGTTAAGCGAATGACATGTTTATATTGGCAAGAAATAATACATTAATAAAAGTGACATAGTCATTCTGTAGTATTTCAACAATCGAGTACCCAACTTCAATTGGGATGCAGCCCCTAAAATAGGCTCATTTTAAAATAAATCATTTTTCGAAAACTAATCATAAGAATTTCATGATAATTTGGATTTAAGCAAATTGAAAGGTGTAGAATCTATTTATGGTGTGAAACTTGGGTATTGACATTGAAAAAACAAAGTTTGAGTTCATTTTGATATGTAGATGGCCCCCTTAGCAAATTTTATATACATCATTTAAAAGTAGACTTTATGTCCTGTCATTTGGCACCAGTAACTTTCTTCTACAATAATTTGTTTCAGAGTTAGTAGGGGGTGTTTACTTTTTTTCCGCCTGACTGTTCCCCACTAACAAAAAATTGAGAATGATCAACTATAAAAATGACCATATAATTAAAAAAGGAGCAAAATTTTCTGAAATATTTACCATCCGAAAACTCAAACCTAGTAGAAAAAATTATAGTTGACACTTAATTTGCTTTAATTCATAACTAAAACCTGCAATGTTTGAAGACACTGTGATTTTTTTTTATAAATTTCACTACTATATATTAAAAACGTCGCTTTATATATAAAAATCATATTAAAAACAAATTAAATGATAGGGTATTTTTGTTAGATACCTGAAGTTGAAGGTTCCATAGTCAAAAAATATTATCTTTAAATTATTACAGCGTAATTAACAAACGAATGTTGAAACAAAATTATAGATTTTTTTTTTCATTTATTATCATCGTGCGATTTGCAGTTTAACTTCTTACTTTAATGACGATCAAGATAACTTTGCGCACTTTTAGGTAGATTTCGTAAGAAATACTACCTATTGCAGTCGTTACCATGGTGCGACTTTTGAAAAATTCCTTCATAACTTTTCATTACATGACCCCAGGAACCCAAAACCACCCCCACCTAAAAAGTTTATATATATATATGTAGAAGTTATTGTTTGTAAAATGTTAATATATAGATAATTTAAATAAGTAGACGTTTGAATCACAATACGTACACTTTAATACAATTCTATAAGGGTAACTTTACATCACTTCGTTGATACTTTTCTAAATACAGCACCTTTCTTACTTAAAACTTACAACATATTTCTTACGAATAATTTGATTAGGCTTAACAATACCTTCCTTGGCATCTAATGAGCCGCTGCTTCATGCACAACATTATTTTTTAGACTGACTCTTTTCTAATTTTTGAATATGTCCAAACCTTGATCTCGTGATTGTGAATTTTCATTACTCGTGCTTTCAAATTATGGATAATAAAAATACCAGAGCATCAGTTAATTTGTTTATCATGTACGTCATAAAGAAAATAAAGTATGTTTAAATTTAAATCCTACAAATCGGTCATCCTGACATGATGGCGTCCCGACATCATCATCTTGGCTTATTATTTTTTTTTTATGTTTAAACAGCTACACTCTTGAGACTTTTATACATTTTTCTTTCACATAAAATTTTGATTATAGGTTCAATACACATACACGTATATTTAATCTATCCGACTCGTCCAGGAGTTTAACCCATAGACCACGGCTTCATGTATTCGGCCCCGGTTGACGTCTTCCCTGGACCTTCATAATCTCCTACTTTCTTTTCTTCATACCGATCATGATTCTTGGCTGCAGTTATCTCATATGGCCCCAAATATTTTTCTTTAAGTTTGATAGTATTGCCAAATTGCGTCCTCTTTATGGCGACGATATCTCCTATTTTGTATTTTCGTGGCTGTTTTCTTTTCTTATCAAACTGCACCTTGTTTTCTTCTTGTATTTTGAGTATATTTTTCTTTGCTTCTTCTCTCATGTCTTCGCGTTCTTCCATCATACATTCGGTAAATTCTTCTTCCAAAATTTTCTTGATGTTGCATGTCACTGTCTTTCATTTTATCTCCTGTCATTAATTCAAAAGGACTATATTTGGTGCTTCGTGTTACTGTGCTATTGATAATTCTTTGTAATTTTGGTATATACTTATACCACTTGGATTCATCATTATATGTTTCAGGTTGAACTAAAGTTTTGCCTGTAGATCTTCTTGCGTTATTATTTTTCTTTTCTTTAACATTTTTTGTATTATTTCCAATAGGATTATCTTTTATTTTCTGATCATAATTGTTTTTGGACTTTTTCTTTCTAACCGCTTTTCTTTTAGGTCTTTTTCTACTCTTTTTGTGTTTATTTTCTGTTTTCTTCTCAGTGTCTCTACTTTCGGCTCTCTCCTGTCTAGTGATGATGAATTTCTTATCGGTTTCTTTTTCCTTACTCGGGATCACAGGAGCCGTAAAATCTGAGGTGTTCCATTTGATAATGTCATTATCTAAATACTGTCGTACTCGTTTATTGATGATTTCCTTCTCAACTGAAGAGAATCTCTTTGGACGTTCGCAGATAGGTTTTCTATCTTCCGGTAGTATTTTTATGTTTAATTCATTATCTTTTGTTTTGTTCGTTTTGCAGGATTTTGTTAATCCTTGTATTTCTTCTCTGTTAGCTAAATTTGTATTATGAGTCAAATCCATTACGCCATTTTCGCATTCGATATTAACCATATCTTCCCAATCTCGATTATCGTTGCTTATATTTGGTGTGGCTACTTCATCTGTTTTGGAAGGGACTTTATTAATTTTAATATAACCTACTCGTACTTTATTTTCGTTTATTATTCTAACGACATCTTCCTCTACTTTTAACGTCAGGCCTTCGATTGCTTTTCTACCTATTATTAAATCAAAGTTAGTTTCTTGTATCGCATAAAATTTATCTTGTATTTCTATACCATCTACATAAACTTTATGCAAGAAATACCCCAATGGTTTAATTTCTTTTCCACCTGTGCCCGATATAGTTATATTGTCGCTGGTTAACTTTGGCGCGTTTATTGCCGTATGATATCTTGAATTGGCGATTGAAATATCACTCCCTGTATCGATTATTATGTTTGTTTTTATTCCTTGAATATTCAGGATTCTTCCTTTCTTTCCATTTAACGTGCCCGTATTAACTACTTTTCTTTGCGTGTTTTGGCTCCAATCTTGGTATTTCGTTTCTCGCCAATTTTGATTACGTTGCGGGTTATAATTTGAATAATTTTGTTGTGTTTTACTTCCCATGGTACAATTCTTACTCACGTGATCAGGTCTGCCACAATTATAACATATTATATGTGCCTCGTTTCTTCCATGGTTCACATTGTGCCTATTGTCAACTTGGCGCCTTTTCGAATTGGCGTAGTCAGCCACTCTCGATCGTTTATCCTCAAAACTCCCACTTGTATTCCTTATAGCTTGTTTATTGCAAACCCTTCGTGCCGTTTCGTAAATATCTGATTTGTTTACTAATTCGTCTATCTTTTTTATTATTAACAATTCCTCTGCAAAATGTGTCTTTGTTTCCGCAGGTAAATTATGCCTAATTTGATTAACTACAATTAATTCCGATAATTCCTCAAAGCTATCTATTTCAAGGCCGTCGATCCATTGTTTAAAATATACCTTGATCTCATAAGCGAAATCGCGCCAATTAGCCGATGGCTCTTTTTTGAGTGAGAAAAATTTCAGCCTAAACTCTTCTGGCGATAGTTTGTACCGTTTTAAAAGAATACTTTTTATATAGTCATAATCCTGCATTTCGGGTTCACTCTCCCTGGTTATTATATTAATCACATCTAATGGCATTAGGTTAATTAAATAGTTGACCCATTCTTTTTTATCAATGCCCGTTTGCGCCATTTGCCTTTCATACATAGCCAAGTATAAACTAATATCATTTGTACTATCGTATTTTGTTAATAATCTAAGCAATTCATATTGCTTACCTGAATTTGTCCTTGTGTCCACATCGATGTGCTGTCTTGAATTTTCTTGTAGTTGTATTTTCTTAATCTCAAATTCTCTTTCGCGATCTTTTTCTTCCAATTCTATTCTCCATTTTGTCTCTTCCATTTCCATTTTCAGTTTCTTTTCTTCAAGTTCCGATTGCGCTTTTAGTTTCTTTTCTTCAGTCTCTGCTCTTAATTTCTTTTCTTCAAGTTCTGATTCCGCTTTTCTAGCTGCCACAATTACTTCTAGGCGGTCCTTTATAAAATCTTCATCGTAATCTTCCCAGTTTTTAATTAGCTTTATTAGGACATGGATTGTCGGTTTTTCTGGTGGTTGAATTCCGCATTCCTCACAGAGATCTATTAGATCAATTCTTTTAGCTTTATTTAAGGATACTATGTTTTTCAAAGTTGTACTTGGATAAATATGACTACGGTTTTTACACACTTGCCTTGTTCATTCACAATCCATTTTTTGACACTGGCGATTGACAACAATTTCTCTTCGATTAATATTTTACTATTTATTCCACTAATAGTCGCTTAAAATCCCGGCATCGAGCCCCCAAATTTGTAGAAGTTATTGTTTGTAAAATGTTAATATATAGATAATTTAAATAAGTAGACGTTTGAATCACAATACGTACACTTTAATACAATTCTATAAGGGTAACTTTACATCACTTCGTTGATACTTTTCTAAATACAGTACCTTTCTTACTTAAAACTTACAACATATTTCTTACGAATAATTTGATTAGGCTTAACAATACCTTCCTTGGCATCTAATGAGCCGCTGCTTCATGCACAACATTATTTTTTAGACTGACTCTTTTCTAATTTTTGAATATGTCCAAACCTTGATCTCGTGATTGTGAATTTTCATTACTCGTGCTTTCAAATTATGGATAATAAAAATACCAGAGCATCAGTTAATTTGTTTATCATGTACGTCATAAAGAAAATAAAGTATGTTTAAATTTAAATCCTACAAATATATATATGTATGTATGTATGTACTAAATTTTGTCCGCACGATAAAAGTCGCAATTATGCACGGAACGTCTTCAAACTCGCCAACAACTTTAAGATGGCTAATTTCTTGGCGGGGATTGAAAATGAGCAAAATCGGTCCAAGGGAATGAGAATGGGGAAGGTTTAAAATTTTGAATACCGTCTTAACATGATTCTGATAAAACCAGCTTTTACACAACAATGGCAGGAAAAAATAAATATTTTTCGTTATAGCTGTTGCCAACAATTAAAAAAAAGCAATAAAATTCTCACCACAACAATTGTTTTTCTAATGCAATGTTTTCACGTGAAAAATTAAATTAGATAAACAGTTTGACGAATTGAAGACAAATTGAATATTACGTCATAAGTTTTCTAGAGCAAGATTTCTGCATGAAAATTCAAAATGAAATAAATAGTTTGACGAATTGAAAACAAATTGAATATTACGTCATAAGTTTTCTAGAGCAAGATTTCTGCATGAAAATTCAAAATGAAATAAATAGTTTGACGAATTAAAAAAACAACAAAATATTGCGTCATATTGAAAATGTAATGGACCACAGCAGGTGAATATGTAACGTCACTGAGTTTGAAGAAACGTATTAAAACATGATAAAAACTCGAGTATGGAAATATTAACATATTTTAACACTTTGAGGTTCTCTGAATTTGATTTAGCCATTTTTAAACCTGTTCCATATACATGCGTGTGTGTATATTAGAATTTTCACAAAATGTTTAGCTCCCTAGAGCTCATTCTTAGCGAAGGAACTGGGTTTATCTTTAATCTTGATTTAAGTTTTGTTGGTGAATTTAGTACTTAACTTCGAAATCTACCTCCGCCTGTAGGCCCGAGCCGGCAGGGATTTTTTTAATACTAGGCAGATGCTTACTGACATCTGCTCTATTAAAGTGACGTATGTCGGTAGTTCAAAATAGAATTTCATTTTTTCGATTTTTTGCCAGATTTGAAGGGTTTTTGCCCCATTGCGGCGGTCACTCCATCGACTGTGTGAAGCCTGCGTTACTCAGTTTTGAGCAGCTGCTATGATGGGGGATGTACGTGTTGTTTACTTTCATTTTGTTGAATAAAATGTTTTCTTCATATTATTGGATTCCTTTCATTCCATCGCTGTTTATCTTCTTTCTCCACATTTTGTGCCACAGTATGTTTCGCGCTCCAGCTTTTTACGACTGGCGTTCCGACCATGGATTCTATGGTGATTTGTGCTTGTCTAATTGTGTTGTATCATCCCCTAACGTATGTACCATGAGTTTAGGGACACCCTGTAGAAGTCCTATAGATCATATACATGGCTTCACAAAGATATCGTGTATATTTTCGCGTATTGAGAGAAATTGTTGAAGGGTAATTTGCAACTCTGCCGTGCGTCTCATTTTCTTATGAAAAATAATCCATTTTCTAACATTAAACATTCTTTCTTTTGTGTATTTTATTTTTAATTCTTTAGAGAAGGCAGAGTAAGATATTGCAAGTTTGTTAGAAACCGTTATATAATTGGTAAATAGAAGCATTTAATTTCCCGGTGATAGATTATTATTTGGTTTACTTAAAGCTATAATAATAATTTAGCAGCTCCAGATCTAACGCATTTCAAGGAATCTGTTTATATTATCTCACGCCGGATAAATCAACTGGTATCATTTCTTTGTGCAACTGAAAATTACGTTATGCATTAATCATAGGGTACTTGTAATTTCCTTTTAAGCAAACCATGTCATAAGTCAAAAAGTATAATTTAATTCATCAGTTGGTTACAGAATCTGTTTTTATTACTTTTTATCTAAATCATTTAATGATTTATTGAAAATGTTGTTCGATTATTTGATGAGGTAATAAATTATATGTCATCAGATTTATTTCACTGGGATTTTTCATTTTCGCCAAATTGTGTCTTGTTTTTATGTTTTAGTGAAAGTTTGGCGTGTTTTATCTGATGTTATGCCAAATGAATAAAACTGTGATACACTGCTGTTTCGAGGCAGAAGATACTACATAATTATAATGTAACAGTGACACATCCCTGCCTTTAATTTTACCTGGCCTTACGGCTGGGAATATGTAAAGAAATCGTCAAATAAACGAAAGTATGTTGTGCTAAATGGATTGCTAATTTAATGACTGTACTCTTTACTGTGTTATTATTGATAAAGTTGAATTTCCTAGATCCAGCAAACCAAAATATTGCAGCTTCTCGGTTCACGGGATTGGAGCTATGGGTTCTTGTAAGGTAATGTACGCCACATAGCGGCCAACAATCTTTAAATCCCAAAAGGTATGGGGTTCTGCCCGATACCACATATACAAATCTTATAGATCAAATACAGGGCTGCACAGAAGAATTTGGAAATTTTTCCGACTACTGATAGTAATTACTGAAGTCGGATTTTCAAAAGTGTTATGCGTTTCCAAAATTGTTTAGTTAAGTATCTTTATTACATGTAAGTAGGGTGGTGTTGGAAAGTGTTTCTTAATCTATGTTTGATGCATTATTTTTCTGTCCTGTCTCCTTTGGAAAGATTCTAAAACATTGTCATACTTTTCCTACACCCAAGCAATCCCAAACAAATATTAGTAGAAAGAAATGACATATTTGAATGTTTGGTCTACTGAGTCGAAGTAATAAATGTAAAAATAATACTGCACGCTGTGAAAAATGTGTGTAACGTTACCCCATAAAACGGGTGGCAGTTTGCAGAAATCAATTTTATGGAGTAGTTTAACTGGTATAAGTGGTGTAATTTAAACTGATATAACTAGTGTAATATTACAATATAATGCTGTGAAAGTATCAGAATTCACATTATTTTGATGTAATGTTACAGCAGTTATATCGGTTAAATTACTCCATAAAATTGGAGACAGCAATGCTGCCACAAATTTTATGGGGTAACGTCACACAAATTTTTATAACTGATGAATAAATATTTAGGCCTTTTACTACTTAAACATAAGACTGTTTAAAAAATCTCTAATAATCTAATTAAAAAACTTTTACTAATTTGTTAATCGGGTAAGTTATTAACTTCCAGTTTGGGCAAAATTCTACTTTTTTATAATATTGTAAAAATAAACATACAAACCTGGATACACAAAGCTTGTCTTTTCTCCTTCTTTAAAAAAAAGTAATACTTTAATTAAATAGATATCTATTCGCTTAATTAAGTTTATATATCATTATCAGACCATAAGGGATTACTGAAGTAGAATTTATTCAATTTAACGTATACTAAGTAATTCTACAATGCAGAATCAAGGGTTAATTAGAATAAGTAAAATAGCATCCAATTCGCCATGGTATTTTCATTATAAGAAACTACCAGCAGGTCAGAGAGATGATTAATATTTGCTCGAATGCATTTGCAAATTACAAATGCATTTCCAGAAGTTCTCTACTTTTCCATGCTGAAACATTATTTCGTCTGTTCAGAGAATTAATTTATGCATCAGAACTTGTTAACTTATTTTTCACTCCAAGTATTTCATTCATAAAAATAAAGAACACAATTTCAGCTATTATTTCTCCGTTAGCATTTTAAAAACAGTGGGAACTCTAACATGATTAAGTTGATACATATCTAATTTAAAATCTCAGGTACCTGAAAAATAAGTGGGCTATTTTGAAACAGATTTATATACAGGTTCCGTCAAAAGTCACGCCCTATTCCATCCTATCTTATTTCAGAAATGCGTTGCAATTTTGGAAAATGGTGAAGTAGCTGTTCAACGAATTCAAGGAGAGCCTAATTTGGATAAAACATTTTGAGACTGGGAATTTCAAATTTGAAATTTTGAATGGGAAAGAAGGACTTATAGCATAGGATTAATTTTAACGCAATTATTCTGATTGGTAAATAAATCACAAGAGCTATAATGTTCAAACTGGGTGAAAAAAATGTTCAGTCCGGGATTCGAACCAGGGATCTTTTTGGCTAAAGCTGGGATGGCTCTCCCAACTGAGCTATCCTGGACAAACCTGGCGGACACACAGAAATTAAGCAAGTGTAATTACACGTCCAACGTTTCTTGGAGTTCCATTATCTGCGATTTTTTTTTTCTGTTGAACTGATTGAACTATTTGACGTCATAATCAATAAGGTTTCTGAGTGAATTGTGTGTCCGCCAGATTTCTGCAGGATAGCTCAGTTGGCAGAACATTGGCAGCTCCAGCCAAAAAAGCCCCTGGTTCGAATCCTGGCTTGGATATTGTTTCACCCAGTTGGAAAGCTACAGTTCGTGTGATTTATTTATCAATTAGAATTGTTATATACAAATATCATTTGAAAATAATAAATTAGTCAGAAATGAAGTAAAGTAATTTCTCAATACAATAAGTGATATTTATCGTCGTCATTATAATCATTTCTAAATCATTAAATAATATTTATTGATGTTGTAATAATTTTCTAAAGCATTAAGATGATAATGGGCAATAATGTGATTTATTGCCTTTATATATTTATTCCATGTTGCACGTAGGCACCTCTGACGTCAGATAATTTTTCTTACGAGAATGTAATCGAGTGATAATGTTCAGTTTATATTAAAATGTTAGATATGTAACTTACTTTTCGTTTTGACTCAGATTTATTTGTCGTTTAAAAGCGTATTTATTGCTATGATACTACAGTTGTAGTCTTTATTTGATGAGTCTGTTAAATATTAACATTGAATTTTAAATTAAGTTATTAGAAATAACAAGAATAATTGCATTACAATTATCAAGTATAATTACGTATCCAAAGTTTCTTGGAGTTCCACTACCTGTGATTTATTCTGTTGAGCTGAATCAAATATTAGACTAGATGTCATAATCACTAAGGTTTCTGTGTGAATCGTTTGTTCGCTAGGTTTCTCCAGGACAGCTTGGTTGGCAGAGCATTGGCAGTTTAGCTAAAAACGTCCCTGGTTTGACACCTCGCCTGCATATTCGCCGATCCCAACCGTAATAGCAAAAATAAGAAACAGCGCATGCGTGGTGACTTAGATTGAAATTATCTTACTAGAAAACTTGTATGTACAGGGTAACCAGAGTGGCGCTTTTATCATATCAGGCGTGACATTTTCATCCAATCAACATTTATTTCATTTTTTTCAGTTGATTAGCAAAACCTTTTGTAAATGTTATAGTAAGCCAGTGGCTTATAATAAATAAAAACACCTCTACCATCAATTATATATTTTTACTCTTATTGTTTAGTTATTTTAAATCGCCTGCAAAATATATTTTTAAATAATTAAAGGTAATTTAGTGAAAGTCCACGTAAAGTTTTATTAATTTCAACAGAAAGAACTGTATATTTTTTAATATTTTATTTTTATATTATTATTTTTTTTTAATATTTATATTTATATTATTATTATCATTTATTAAATCCACAACTTTATTTAATATTCTATTTTTATTTGTTTTGTAATAGCCTATGTCAATTACATTATTATTTTATTTTTGACAGGAATATACATATATTTTTTCAGGTAAATTCATTATAAATATCAAAGCAAAATAGTTTACAGAAGCTCTACACAGTAACACGTGTTTCACAATAACAAGAAATTGCTATACAGTGAGCAAAAAAAGTATTTGCACAACAGGTAAATTTGTTGTAGCATATGTATAAATAAATAAAAAGCAACTAAGAATTAAAAATACAAACACTTTTACAAAACAAATAAACATATTTAATATCTGACTTAATAATTATAGTTAAAATATGAAAACATAAAAAAGTAGCATTTGTACTGCCAAAAAAATATTTGCACACTAGCAATAAAAATAGAACTAGAGGAATTATTTATAAGTTAAAAACAGTGCTAATATTTAGTATCCATGCCCTTTGCTTCAATTACAGCTTGTAATCGTCTGGGCATTGATTCTATTAATTTGTGACATGTTTCACTGTTGATTTGTAGCCGTTCTTCCCCAAGAGCTTGCTTAAGTTCTGATTTGTTAGAAATTTTCTTTTTCCTTATTTTCACATCCAAAATGTGCCATAAATTTTCAATCGGATTGAGGCCAGTTGATTGTGGTGGCGTTTTCAATTGATTTTTTACATTATAAAGCAACCATAACCTCGTAATATATGCAGTGTGTTTCGGATCGTTATCCTGTTGGAAATAATATGAATAAGGAATTCCTAATTTCAGAGCACTATTAGATAAATGATCTCGCAATATATTAATATATTGTTTAGCATTCATATTTCCTTCAATAAAAATCATTTCGCCAACTCCGTTAAAAGACATGCATTCCCAAATCATTACATGACCACCGCCATGTTTTACAGTTGGTTTCAAGTTTTTAATTTGAAGAGAAGTATTTGGCTTTCGCCGTACAGTTTTCTTACCATCTGAGCCAAAAATATTGAACATGCTTTCATCGGAAAAAATAACAGTTTTCCAAAACTCTAGTGGTTTGCTGACATAAGCTTTTGCAAATTCAAGTCTTTTCACCCTATTTGTTTCACTAATAAATGGTTTTTTTCGAGGGGCTCTTCCTCGAATATTTGCATCATGAAGAATATTTCCAATTGATTGTGGTGTAACTATTGTTCCCGACGTTGAAGCGACATCAACAGCCAATTCTCGAGCACTTAGAAAAGGGTTTTTTGAAGATTCTTTTATGATGGCTTTCCTTTGCCTGATATTTAGCTTTCTTGGACGCCCAGTTCGCGGCTTATTTATTGTCGAACCAGTTTCTTTTTTCTTCTTAATTACACAACGAACACTAGAAAAGTTTATATTTAATTTTTTACCTATTCCTCGGTAACTTAATCCAGAATTGTGAAGAAATATAATCTTCTCTCGGGTAGCAACAGACAGTTCACACGTTTTCGGCGCCATTAGAACAAAAACTCCCCAGAATCCCTGCTCCAGTTAATATATTACGTGACTTTAAAGTGCGGGGCTAATGTACTGCCGGACTGATATGCTAAACATTTGCATAATGTTCACATTTAATGTCTTTTTTAACAGTCAATGCTTCTTGTGCAAATACTTTTTAGGTATGAGAAAATATTAATTTATTTTTTAAAATGTGTAATACTACTGTTTAAGGAAGATGGGTAGTTATTTTTATTTTCTTCTTATTTAAATAAATGAATAATTAAGAGAATAGTATCAAATTTGCTTATGGTTACTTATGCAAAAAATCGTCTGTATGAAATACTTTTTTTGCTCACTGTATATGTAAAAAAAAAAATTCCTTTCAAGGAAAAATACTGGAACTAAAAACATAAAATTATAATTCTTGGTTCATTTAATGACAGATTTTGTGTTCTATTGTGTACGAGTCATAATCGCACTTCATATGAGAATAGCCTCATGATATTTTGAGATTTTTGAGAAAGGAATAAAGTTTTGGAGGAAATAGATTAGAGAACTGTTGATGGACAACAGTAGAGAAATTCACATCTGGTAGATGTATGATATTTTCGTAGCACAGAGAAACACAATGACAAATTGAGTCTGGTTGCTTTTTGTAATTTTTTTTATATATAATTTAAATCGTTTACTGTTACAGAACTCAGAAAATTAGTCAGCAAAACAATAAAAAATTCATTTTTTTTTTTTTTTTTTTTTTTTTAATATTATTAAAAAAAAAAGAAAATGTTTTTCAAAAATCTATAATTTCCGAACTCGAAGCTCAAATTTCCCGAGTTTACATATATTGGAGGGGGAGGCTCCCCACGTAACACCCATCGCGACGCCTCTGATTCTGGGGGCTCCCCTTTCAAGCTTACATGAAAAATAGTTCGTGAATTATGCTGATGTGACTAGTACTAAAATTTATACCTCTTGTAATGTATACATAAATTTCATATGAGGTACTATTCACATCTGTATACAGATAATCACAAAAAAGATGGTCACAACTTTAAGAAAAGATACTAGTAGGAAAATCGTAAAAAAAAAAAAAATAATAAATAAAAAAATTGATGGATTTGTTGACGGGAGTATTTACTTGGAAACTTCCCTTTGCTTCTCTACATATGTAATAAAGTGCCTAAAAGAGATATGTCCAATTGATCATCATTAATGGTTTTAACTTGCCTCGTTATGAGGACAACATTAATAACGAATTTCACGAGAATAAAAGGAGGACTGTAATCTATTCCTAAATCTTTAACACTAGAACTACCAAGACTGTCATTTTGACGGTTTTCAAATTCCATGGTTAAAAATTTAATATGATTTATTAATTGTTCTAGAATTTTATGATACGACTTTTAATGAAACATTAGAATAGCTAAATATTCCTATTCAATTTCCACTCACTCACCTTAATTTCCATAGTCAGTATGACCTATACCTATTTATACCAAGACCCGTCAAAATGCCGGCTTTGGCAGGGCTGCCAAAGGCGACTTTTTTTAATCCTAGCTCGCACCAACTTTTCAAAACGAAAATCTTTGATTTTTGACTGTTTGACAACATTTGGAAGAGAAATATACTACAAAATTTATTTTCTTAAAATAGTGGTGCGAATAGAATAGAAAAATAGTCGATTATGTAGTCCTGCTTTGGCAATTTCAAAGTTGAATGATCCAAAGTGTTCGGCAGCCGTTATAACGGGATCTATTTTGCTCCGATTACGATTCAGTTTAGAACTGAACGGTCTGACTGTTAAATGTAATCAGGACGCAATCATTGTCAGTTTTACTTCTAACGTGATAAAGTTCTTGGTGAAAGGTGCAATCTGTGATAAGTGTAATCTGTAAAAAGTCCAATCTAAGAAAATAGTATAGTAGGAAGGCTAATTGCTTTCCATTAAGTGATGCACAGCTTGATTTCCGACAGCCGATGTCACTCACTAATAAAGGAACCCTGCAATCCGTTCGCCGAATACCAGAAGGCGTGGCTTATCAAATATGCTATACTATAAATGCAAAAGAAACTGTTTTTTTTTAAAATTATTATTTAAAGCTGGAGTAGCACAGTTGAAGTTTATAACAAACAAACAAACAAAAACAAACTGGTTTTGTTTTTTTTTTCTTAATAATTAATGAATTATTATATTAAATGTTATTTTTGTTAAATTATATTCTTTTATTTACATTAACTAAGTCAAAAGATACAATGAAAGCCATGATCAAAAATCCGTCAATTTGATGGGTGTGGTAAAACAAGGTATATATTTACATCGGTAGTTCTAGTGTTAAAAATATAAGAATTTTATTCACGTTTGTCCAATTTAACAATTTAGCACTTTTTTAACAAAATTCCTGATTACTTCCAAGGAGACCCTGTTAAAAGGAGGGTCCGGGGCAGATATCCCAGATGCCCTTGCATTAGTCTGGTCTTGACTATCACCTTTTTTGAGAGCTGAAGCAAGGCCATCTTGATATAACTAGTACAACTTGGCATGTCAAGAAAGCCCTGCTTCCACTGGGTCCGTTTTTTGAACGCCACTTTTTTTCAAAGAAAAATCTTATTTATAATTTTCATCGAAACTTATAGAGCGGGAGGCGGCTACACGAACCATCACCTCATCGGGTTGAGGGCTGAAATTCCAGGATTAGTTAAAACTCGATTTGCATGTTAAAATGCAACTGTTTTGCCGAGTCTTACCTTGGTGGAAAATTCCTGCAAACCTGATTATAGTGGTTGACTGCTTGGTTTAGCATTGTGTTTTCCTGCTCCCAGACCTCCATGTTTTTATACCTTTGGGTGCAGTAAAACACAATGATAAACCTACCGATTAACCACTAAAATCAGGTTTGTAAGTGTTTTCCACCAAGATATGATTTGGCAGATCAGCTGCATTTCAACATGCGAATCGAGTTTTAACTAATCTTGGAATTTCAGCCGTCAACTCGATGAGATGATGGTTTGTGCAGCCGCGTCCCGATTTGTTGCTATTGATGCAAAAACCACGAATATTTTCTTAAAAAATACTGGTTTTCAAAAAACGGACCAATGAGAGTCCTGCAAATGTATGATGTACATTATGTGTAACGCAAGATTGTTATTATTATTATTATTATTATTAGTGAGTAACTTACTTAATGTTCTCTAAAAATCTAATGCCAAAATAATTAGAGATAGTAAATGCATGTTATCTCAAAATAAGTACAACACTACATGTTATCTTACTTTTATGTAATATGTATGATATAAAATATAATAAATAAAATAAAATATAAACCTGGATAAAATATGAACAGTATAAAATATAAACAAATATTCTGAATCAAATATAAACAGTATAAACATTAAAATAAGTAAATAGAATCTTAAAGCTTGACTTCGATCCATTTAATTAAGTTTACGCATCATTACCAGACCGTAAAGTTTTAATAAAGTATCATTTATTCGATTTAAGGACTACTAAATAATTCTGCAGTGTGGAATAGAGAGTTAATAACAATGAGTAAAGAATATCCACTATCTCTAACTTTTGTACCCAAAATAAATACAAAAGTTATTAAGGGGTCAGAGAAGCGATTAACATTTGCTCAAACGCATTCGTAAATTACAATTTGTACCTCGAGAATACCGGCATTATTCAGTCCCGAATGTTATTTCATTTGGTCTAAGAATTAATTTGGGTATTACGATTAATTAATTAATTTCCTTTCCGTACCAAGCGTTTCGCATACGTTATTTGTTTGATAATTAGTAAGATAGTAAGATTTCATTAGTTTTTGTTATTCATACGAGAAACTTGTACAATAGATTTAGTCAAAAAAGAAGGCCGAAAAATCATGCATCAAACATAGATTATAAAACACTTTCCAACAGATTCAGAATACTGCAATAAAACGTCCAGTTTAATAACATAAGGTGAAATATGGTGTTTGGGTAAACAAAAACACCCAGTTGGAGCACCAATCAGAAGGGTTGTGGCAAGGGTCGGCAAGTAATTTTAAGTGGAGTCCGAATACTTTTGCAACATTTTATCGAGGTCTAGAAAAAAAACACATAAGTAATATAAGTACTTATTACTTTAAATTGTCATTTTTACATACACATACATATATTATAAAATAGGAAGTTAAGTCTTTTCACGTTCAGAAGAATTACTACATATAAGGGTATACATTCTGAAAATTTTTACATACACATAATAAAATAGAAAAGGCAGGTATTCGTTGAAAATTAATGCGAAAAATTACACTTGCGATCTTGAGCCAGTTTTTTATAGTTTGGTTCACGTGGTGAACAACTAATGCGAAGAGTGTCTTCAATATGCGAAGAGTGTCCGTTAATCTCGAACGATATTTGTTCTAAAAAATCATTTTGGAGAAAGCTCTTTCGCATACATATGTAGAGCTAAACATAGTAGCCAGGTTAATAGCTAGTTTTTTGCAATTTCCATACTTTTTCGAGACATGTTTATCCTCAAAATCTTCAGGGGATGCAGTTTACATTTGCAAGGAAATATCTTCTTGCAAGTCAATTATCCCCATTTGAAGAAAAGGTTTTTCAAGAATGAACAACTTCGCAGTCACATCAGTCCATTCTGAAGATAGAGCAATTTCATATGGCGATTTAAAGAATTGAAACAACTTACCTATCTCTGCAAAGTCTTGGAATCTTGCTTCGAATTCCTTCACAAAATCTGACATAAAATTAGGAACACTGCAGTGAGTGTTTCGGAATTCTTCTTTTTATATTCAAGTATTGTTGGAAAATTAATAAATTCTTCATTTTCAATATCTTTTTAGACGGTCCAAGCTTCGAACTTCCGCGGTCAGGATGTGGACCGCGGTCCGCCAGTTGCCGACCGTGGGGTTATGGCCTAACAGCTCCGGCGCACGCGGCGCATAGTGGGACGAAAGGCGCCTTTTCGTGGACATACATCTAGAACTTCTGAAAGAAGTCGAAATGACTTGATTTTTGGTAATTTTATGCTGTTAAGGGTAGAGAATACGAACTGAAGTCAGACTTGGAAAACTTCTATGGCAAAAAATGGAGAAAATAAAAAATCTTATTCTTAAACCTGGTATTTTCAAAATTCGACTACGAAATCAACTTCGAACGTGTTAAGGACATCTAACCATGATTGCGGGTCTACCGGAATCGGACAAGGATGTGATTATTATGAATTTCTTTCAGTCAATGCCTAAGGAAACAGAAACCAAAGTCTGTTTTCCGGGATAATGCGGACCTTTTTTTTTTTTTAAATCGCTGCCTTTGTAAAAGTTACATTTAAAAGCTCGTATTTGTTTAAACAAAAGATAATAAAGGTACAAAAAGAAAAGTTTTAGAACTAAATTGTATTTGATTGAATGACACATATCTACATAAATACGACAACAACAAAAAATAAAAACTTGATAATTTTTGAAAAAGAAATACCAACTTCAACTAAACAATTTGACAACACCTCAAAATTATGCAAAATTCCATGAAACGGACAGGTTTATCGAAGCTTTATGTTTTATATTTGTCCCGTTCAATGATTTCTGGTACAATTCAGAATGCATAAAATGCGTTCCTCTAGGTTTTTCAGTTATTTGTAATTTTGGTCAATCTCGCGGATTATCCCATTTGACATAAACTGAAAAAAAAAAAAAACTGCAACAACAAACTTCACGCAGGAAGATAATAAAACTGAAAACCAAAAACAGGATAAAAAAAAATACAAAAACAAATGTCTGCAAAAATTTCAAAAACAACTAACAAACAGCGTAAGAAATTAAAACTTACAAAAATAATGCGGGTGATATGCAGACAAATTGGGTTACATCTGCCTGTGCAATAGGTAAATAACATGTAATTGCAAAACTATGAGCAGCATTGACTTACTTAACTAGCACTTATGAAAACAGAATTTTGAGACAAATAAGGTTACATTTGTCTATATAAAAAACTAGTATGTTGTGGCCATCACAAAACTTTCTTCTATATAAATCACGTCAATTAAATCCTTTAAATAGTACAAGAAATTATACCAATTTAGTACCAATTCATATCAAAGTATAGCTGAATTTGAAGTTTGATGAAAATTCGTGCATTAATTCTTGAGACAGAGCTATAGCGGAAATTCTGAAAAATATAGTATAGCAGCGCCACCTACACCAAAACATAAACAGCACTAATTGATATCAAGGTGTACCTGAATCTGAAGTTTGATGAAAATTCGTGCATTATTTATTGAGATAGAGCTATAGTGAAAATTCAGAAAAATGTAGCATGGTAGCGCCACCTGTTGAGCGATTTGCACCAAAGCATAAACAGCACTAATTCATATCAAGATATGCCTCAATCTGAAGTTTGTTGAAAACCCAAGTATTAGTTTTTGAGATAGAGCTATTGCGGAAATCGCAAAAAATGCAGCATAGCAGCGCCATCTGTTGAGTGATTTACACCAAAATGTATAAAGCGTCAATTAATGTCAAGGGCTAACTGAATCGGAAGTTTGATGAAAAATCCGTGCATTAGTTCTGGAGATTGATCTGTTTTGAAAATCGTGAAAAAAGCTGCATAGCAGCGCCACCTGTTGAGCGATTTGCACCAAACATAAACAGCACTAATTCATATCCAGGTATACCTGAATCTGAAGTTTGTTGAAAATCCAAGAATTAGCTCTAGAGACTGAGCTATTGTGGAAATCAGGAAAAATGCTGCATAGCAGCGCCACTTGTTGAGCGATTTACACCCAAAACTAATCAGCACCAATTTCTATCAGGGACTAACTGAATATTAATTTTTAGTAAATTCCGGGCATTAGTTCTTGAGATAGAGCGCCCACAAAATTTGTGTCACATACATACAGATAGAGTCACACACTCACATACAGACACTTTGTAAAAACACGTTTTTCGGAGTCTCTGACCCCTGAAACGTGTAAATCCGCTGAAAACCGAAAGTCGAAAATTTTCACTAATCCAATACTCTCTTTTTGTAAAGAAGATAAAAGAAGTGAAGGTAATAAAACCAAATGTAAATTACAGGCCATTGACTAACTATAAATAACTGTAAATGAAAAACAAAACTCCCCAAAATAAATACAACAGGAGCAATCATTATAATATTAAGAAATAAACTGATGGATAAAAACACAGAGAGTCTCAATCAGGGAGTTACAAATGATAAAAGTGTGACAATGCTATGGCAATATGATAATGAGCAGGCGCACAAAGTCTTAAGCTTGTTCATGCCAGATTAAATTACAGTTTCTAAGATAGTTCGATAGACATGTAAGGTATTGCTGGATCAAATTTTGCATTTGATAAAGGAATACAAATCATTTAAAATATTATATTTTCCCTTCAGTGCCTCAAATTTCGAACGATTGCATAGACAGCTGTATAAATTCATCTGCGAGTACGGACTCGATTAAAGGAAAAATGGTGTCTCAGCAGCGGGTAATTTCCAAAGGTATAGTGTGATTCACCTTACCGAACTATTCACAGTCACAGTGATCAGAGTCTCTTTTACTGATTTTATTTTGAAAACTCGAGGAGCTCCCGTGTCCGGTCAAGTAGAACACCAGCCATAGGCGTAACCAGCCTTTTGAACGGGGGGTGACCAGACTTTTTAACCTGAATAGTTGGATACAAACAATATCTTATATAGCAAAACATGCTAAAACGGAACCCCATGAAACCGGTCGAATTTCCGTTTTAGACAAGTTTTCAGCTTAGAAGGTATAATTATGTGGTATTTCTTTTATAAAGGGCTCAAACGCGATTTTTGTTTGCGTGAGGAGAGATGAGAAAGGGTTCAAAACATCAAAACTAAATCTAGTGGTAAAAAAAAGATGTGTGAATGTCCTTGCAGCAGTGACATAAGACTGTGACTAAATGTGGTCACAAGTGTAAAACCTTTTTGGCATATCTTCTAATAAAGATTAAAAAAGGCCTTTAACCCCTTGGGGACGAGCGACACGTATACGTGCCGCATGAAACGCTCAGAATCCTTGTTTTTCCTCACCAGTAAAATTTTACTGTAAAATTTGCCTTATTTAATCAGCGCAATTTCTCGATTCAAGAAGACACAAATTTCTGTTTTTAAAAAGCGGTGACAAAAGATTAACAATTTCGTAAAAGGCTCCCGTCCCGAAGGGGTTAATCATGCTGGAAACTTCTATAGGTACGGGGGAACACTGCATGAGATCTAAAATTATATCAGTCAAAGTCTTGAACATGGAATTTTGCCGGATGATAAATGATGACACCAGTACATACGCACGAAAGTTTTTCAGGATGTGACTCCATCACTTTTTACGGATCATCGGATGGACCCAAGAAATTTTGTAGGAAAGTTTATGTAAATAATTATTATAATATTACAAATAATTATAATGTTCATTAATATCGTAATTTCCGGCCGGATCAAACAATCATGTTCCGACCCAAAAATTTTCTTTCATTATGGAAGTTAAATATATTTATCGCGATTTAACACGTTACGTTTTCTGAAACGAGATTTTAGGGTCCGAACATAATTGTTTGATCCGCGGATTACAGGTCGGAAACTACAGTAATTCATGTTTTTACCTCAGAATGTTTTAGGTAAAGCAGGTCATGATAATATACACTAAATTTTATCAAGATGATAAAAATTATACTATCATGATGTAATAATAAAGTTAGGTGCTTGTCTGACTGTGTGTGTGTATGTACGCACGCGCGCTGAACTCTGAAAAAACAATGGAGCTCGCACAGACGTAAGATTTGACAGGACATGTATACCTGAACTCATGCATATCGAAGACAATTTCTGTAATTTTTCAATTAATTTTTATGCGAATGTTTTCGCATTTTGTGGCAATTTTTTCAAATTAGTAAAAAAGAATCTGATTTCAATATTTTATCTAGTAAACTTTGTCTTTTTTTCCATAAAATATTTTCGAGATTCTTACAGCGATTTTTCAATTTTTAATAATTTTGTAATGCTATTTTTAGAGAGTTTTTTTCGCATTTCGCGGTGATTTTTTTTTCTCTTGGACATTCCTAAAAGGAATACGTTTTAAATCTTTTACACAATTAGTTAATTTCGTTCCCTGTGGTTTTTTAATCTTTTCCGAATTTTTAATGCGATTTTTAGCGGGACTTTTCGTGCTTTGAGGCGATTTTTTGACTTTCTTTGAAACTGAAAAAACTTTCTGGTAATTTTTCCAATTGCCGTTATTAAATTCGTATTGGAACAATGGCAAATTAATTCTGATAAGAAAGCTGAAAATTTAATTTTGCTTGAAGTGTAAAGCACAATAATTCAAGATTCGCTTGTTTCGAGACAGAAGAGGTCTTAGTTTGTTCGGGAGTACGTTGACGAATGCAGTACCTCCCCCCCCCCCCTCCCCCAATCCTAGATTTGTTTAGTTCTAAGTTCGTTTAAAAAGAAAACAACCAATGAAACTCCACTAGTAATGAAGTCTTCTTTGGGGGACAGGGTTTGAAATAACGTGCGGAATCGCGCGATTTGTGCACAGAAAAGGAAAATGCCGCATAATAAAAAATGCTGTGCAGTATTTCCCCCCTCCAAATTCTTTAACAGGCCTATTATTCTTAAGTGAGTATTTATTTATTTTTTTTTTTTTTAAAGTCCGCGATTGTTATTACTTGTATGGAATTTCTCAGAATCAATTCGTGAATCGGTCCCGGAAAAATCAGAAGACTTCTTCAAACGATCTTGGAAAAATATCGAGAATTTCTATAAAAGAGTGCAGAAAGTCATCGCTAATTTCGTCAAAAGATTGCGCAAAAAAGTACGAATTTCGATAAACCATTGACGAAAATATTTTGTAAATTTCGTCAAAATGTCGCGGAAAAGAGTAGAGAATTTTTTTAATTGGTACGAAAAGATATCGAGAATTTTCCCAATCGATCGCGCAAAATTATCGCGAATTTCGACAAATGATCTCCCTGTAAAAAAATCAGCTTCTTCAATCGGTCGCAACAGAAAATAAATTTTTTCAAAGGATCGCGGTAAAAACGAGAATTTCGTCAAAGGATCGCAGAAGGAAAGCGCGAATTTCATCAAAAGTTTACGGAAAGAAAAAGGAAATTTCGTCAAACGATCGTGGAAGAAAAATGCGAATTTCATCGAAGGGTCGTGCTAAAGAAATACCAATTTCGTCAAAATATCGCGGTAAAAAATGCGAATTTCCTTAAAGGATCGCGCTAAAAAACATGAATTTTGTCAAAGGTTAGCGGCGAAAAGTGCGGATTTCGACAAAAAATCACGTAGAAATACGGGAATTTCGTCAAACGATTTTTGGAAAAAATTGTAAATATCATGAAATGATCGCAGAATAAAATTGCGAATTTGGTCAAAATTTACTGCACTGGGCTAAAAGATTGAAACGGGCTCCTTTTCCTACTTTCAAACGAACGCCTCGAAACGAGAAGAAACTTGAAAAGAAGTATAAAAATTACCGGAGGGAAAAAATTACTATATTGACTTGAAAGACTGCAACCATATTCCTTTTACGAATGTCAAAAAATGTTCGCGAAACACGAAATTCAGCCAACCAACCAACATCCAGATTAATTTGAATTTTCTGTGCTATTGTTTTTAATTTTCAAAGGAAGCAGGGTCTGTATACCACCCCCGCCCCTTACCCCCGGCTAATCGCATTTTAAAATTATCGTATCCCTTTCAATTTTTTTTTTTTTTGCTTATTTCTAGACTTTAAACTACGAAAATAAAGAGACAAATAGTTTCTATCCTCATCAAGAATTTGCGTTAATTTCTCATGAAATTGCAAAAACATGCAATAGAAAGAGCGGCGTCAGAGAAAAAGCTCCCACAAACAAAAGACGTCAAAGTGGGATTATAAAGCCACTTTTTTGACTTACTATGACTAATACAGATTCTTGTAAATAATCTAGTTTTAAAAAAGATAAACAACACAATTGTCTTAAAATAAATAAATAAAAGAACATGTGTTTCATTTTTTATCATATTTCAAAACTTAGGCTGTTAGTTTTCTGAACTAAACTAATTTGCGAAACTAATTGAACTCTGCTTTCACTTCTTTTTTCTTCTGTAGATTTCGATTTTTTTAATAATTGTGTTTGAGTCTGCGCAAGCGGGGGGGGGGGGGGGATTCCCCCCCCCCCCTGGTTACGCCTATGCCAGCACTGTTTTTTGCACAAAAAAGTCTGCCTTCACTCTGTTGATAATAATTAGGTAGATATCCCTACTTTTATCTGAGCTGGTCCACTCCACCTGCCAATGACTAATGCAGTGCTTCTCAATCTTTTTTTGTTGGCGGCACACTAAAAAATTCTGGAATTATTCGAATTTTTAAAATGTAAAAGTTGTATGATACATATATATATATATTTACAAAGGTTATTCAATGAGAGGGTTGAGCCTGTTTTTTCTAACAAATTAAATGAAAACGAGATTCCAAAGTCGCTAGACAAGTTCACATTTAATCTTCAACTTTTAAAAGCCTTTCCCGCTTTGTGGACTTTTCTTTTTGCAGATTACACAGAATGGTATCTGAGGTTCTGTTTCAATTGAGATGAATGCGAATTCGACGTAGTCATCTTTATACTTCCGTTTGTTTATCTTCCATTTGTTTTTTGTTTATTTTCCGTTTGTTAAGCACCAGATTTTATTAAGTGTTTGTCCATTATGTTTTCCTTTAGTTCTATTTGTTGCATCTTTACCAATTCAGAGAAATGAAAATCAAAACCTGGGCTCCATTTTATTATAAAAGCAACACGCATCCCCTTCTCTACCGAAAATTCGCAGTAGAAAAAAATGCCCGACGAAAAAATTCCAGTCGAGGTTGAAGACGAACACCTGTACCTCGAGTTGAAGAGAAACTTATGGCTCAAAAAGAAAGCCGAGGTCCGATGGACACGGCCAAGGGTGCGCTGGAAACACTAATATGAGAAAAAGAGTGAGCAAGGAAGATAGCATATGATAAATAAAAAGTGTCATATCGGTGGTATGACATCATTCAATTTTAATTATTTGTCAAAATTCCTCGCGGCATATTTGACAATCTCATGGCACACTGGTGTGCCGCGACATACAGGTTGAGAAACACTAGTCTAATGATTTTGTCTCTGTAATATATGGATAACTAGCGATCTGAGGTAATGAATTCGATTCTCAGGAACAAGAGTATGTTCATCGATAGCTGATTTTTCCAGTTCATCAGCAAGCTCATTGCCACAAATTCCCACGTGTGTTTTCATCCAACCAATGTTAATTGAAGAGCTCAGGTGATAACGCTAGTAAGTGACACAATCATCACTTTGAGAAAATGATGTGTAAAGATTCAAATATCTATTTGCGTTTATTGTCAAATGCCTACTTTATCAATTAAAATCTCTTTGAGTATTAGGTTTTTTGAAATAGTATTTTAACAGATGGTAGATGACCATTAATTATCTTCAATCATGTGATTCACTTATGTTTGTTATTTTGTCACTTAGCACCTTCATCATATGAGCTCTTCAATTATTTTTGAGCTATTAAGCAGTAATCTTTCATAAATCGACTTAATAATATTATTCATTGGGAAGGCCCGAAATAGGGCAAGCACTGACGACTGACAAGCTACTTTCCCAATAGATTCTCGCTTCCTCAAAGTCTAAACTGAGAAACCAATCAATGACGTGTGATATAGTTAAAAGTTCAGCTTGATATATCGAATATAGCCTAGTATTCTATGTTCAAATATAAATTGATCATTTAGAATAACTGTAAATGCAGCGTACACACCGCTATAAATTAAAATCTGTGTAGATAATGGGAGAATTAGATGGCGGAACCACCATTGTAACTGATTCTGTCGGAATCAACCGAATTTACGAATTTCGCAGTTCATGGAAAATTGAAGGTATGCATCCTTCTCTGAAAGCCAGTGCCCGTAAGCACTTCATCATCTTACTCGATCACACCTGCCCCGTACAAGAAATCTATCCGCTCTACACTTCTATGCAAGGTGCATTGGAGGAATGCCGGTTATCTTACATATCGCATCCGTGGATCAGTACCTTACTGAGAGCCGTACCGGTAAGCAGAGAGCAAACCCAGCCGCTGATGTGGGCTGAGACTCTTTAACGCTGATATCTTTAAATAAGCCGTCCACACCTCACACTCATATGAGATTTGCTTCTCAATATTACCTAAATACGATAATTTAAAGAACTCGGCGTGTAGTCCTTTGTGTCTGCAACCAGTCTTTTTAAGATTTATTGTGAAATTCCAGATTATATCACTGACCACATCCAAGTATTCAAGCCAGTTGAACTTACTGTCAAAAACAAGATACGTGGATATTTATAAAACTTATATTTATAAAACTAGTTATAGTATGAACACACCTCATTTGCCACGTTTGACGTACAATGTCCAACTTGTTTATTTTGTTATTATTATTATTATTAATATGTCCTGGATCGCATCTCGCACCGAATATCTAAAGCCTATAAGCATACATTTTTTTTTTTCAAATTAGGATTTCCATTTAAGAAAATATTCTGATACAACTGTTTATTATCGTAAAATTTTATCTTACGTCTTTTGACAGTTGTGAAATATTTGCTCAGCGCTTGCATTGAATTAATTGATTGCATATACCCTTCTTTTAGATTCCAGTAAATAAATAAATAAGTAAGCAAGTCGGACATTGTACGTCAAACGGAGCTAATGAGATGCGCTCGTACTCTAACTAATTTTATAAATATTCAGATCTTGGTGTAATGGTTGTTGCACTGTTATACGAAAATGAATGAATACAAAATTTATTACGATTATATTAAATTCAGTAATGCAGAAATAATAGGATTCCCTCTTAAATAGGACGTCATCATCATGGCAACCTAGAATCATGACCTATCATGGGATATCATTGAATTAGTTAAGTAGGATAAGATTTAATAGAATGAAGAAAACTTTCATTAATTTCTTTTTAAGTTTTGATTCGATTTTCATAAAATTTGAAATGACTCGACAAATTTCCGCAGCGATTATATACATATATTAAATTTCAAACCATTCGGTTGGGTAGTTTGCACGTTGTTAAATGCGGACACACGGACAGACAGACGGACGGACCAGATGACGACTATAGGTACTACGTATTTATATAATTACGAACGGACCTAAAAAGGCCAAAGAATACTTAACTTTATTTTTGTTGTTACTTATTTTTATTTTATCAGCTCAGTTTCTTTATCACAAAGTGATTGATCGATTCCCAGTGTTTTATAGTTCATTTGATATCGGTCAGAACACAAACTTGGTTTTTCCAACCAAATACTTGCTTTTGATACCAGAATACGAATCTAGAACCTCAAATTAGCCTAGTTAATATTCTTGCGAACTTTCTATGATTAATTCCCAATATATTTTCAAAAATTTCTCAGTTATTTCTTGAACAGTATAAGACTATTCATTTTTCATCTGGGAACAAATTCTATTTTCTATGAACTGATGAAATCTAATATATAAAAATGAAAATTTGTCTGTTTGTATAATGCTATACAAATCCACAGTTTGGAAGCGAAAATTGTGAAATGATACGTACATGTGTATTAAAACACGACCTAGGCAACTAAAGTAATCCGGAATCGAAATAACTTATAGTTAATTTTTAATTTATAAAAAACCACACATTTAACAGTAATTTCCTATCAAATTCAAGCATTTTTCGTTACAGCAGTTGCCAAAAATTAAAAATCCACAATAAAATTCTTACCACAATAGTTATTTTTCTATTGCAAAATTACCACGTGAAAAATTAAAATTAAATAAATAGGATAAGAAAAACTTGGACTTACGCTGTCAAAATTTAATAATTAAAAACTCTTATGATACTCATCAGCGTACATATAAATAAAATTTTGTTTTAAATAAATAGTTTGACGAATTTTAAAAAAGGGAATATTACGTCATAAATTTCTATTTCAAGATTTCTACGTGAGAAAGGAAAATGAAATATATAGTTTGACGAATTTAAAAAAAGGGAATATTACGTCATATTGGAAATATAAAGGACGTGGTGGATATAGTATAACGTCATATGAGTGTGTAAAAAACGTATTGAAGCATGATAAAAACCCAATTATGGAAATATTGGCATATTTTAACATTATTGCTCCAATGATGAATTGAAATAAGTTGATTTATAGCTGTATTCTTTTGCGTCTGTTATATAAATTTAAGTTCATTTATAGCTGTACTCTTTTGGGTCTGTTATATAAATTTATGCATTTTTATATTGGGTTTTCATTTGGTTCATGTGTACAACACTTCGATTGCTTTTTTTACTGTTTGTTTTATGTTGTATGTTAAATTTTAAAATTGATTTTTCAGAACGAACATTCTTTAAATTATGGGCAACGCCGGGCGCTTTAGCTAGTAAACGAATAAAATTGGAACCTTAAAGATTCCTTTTTCACTTTCAGTAACAAATTAAGACTTTAACCAAGTATTGATCTTCTTTTAATTAAGTTTTAGGTATAATTATCCGCCCGTAAAAGACTACCGAAGTAGCATTTATTCGATTTAAGGACAACTAAATGATTCTGCAACGCAGAATGGAGAGGTAATTACAATAAGTGAAGATTATTCACAACGCTGTCTTTTATAACAAAATAAATATACGCTATTAACAGGTCACAAAGACGTTTAGAATTTGCTCAAATGCATTAGTGAATTATAAATCGGATGCCGAGAATTCCTACATTATTCCGTCGTGAATATCATTTCGTTTGCCTAGAGAATTAATTTCGGTATTTACGATTAAGTAAATTTCTTTCCGGTCCATGTGCTTCCCTGATAATATTTACTCGATAAATTCTAGGATTTATTTCAGTTTTTGTTACTTCTGAATAGTGTTGCTAGATCCATTCTCATAAATAGCGGGACGGCGAAGACAAAACGAGCGGGACAAAGAAGACAACAACAAAAAAAAGTCGGAAATTATAGGTCAAACCTGGAAAATGAGGTGCGTTCGTACTATAACTAGTTTTATAAATAGTAAGATCTGGGTGAAATAGCTGTTACACTCTTATGCAAAAATGCATAAATGCAAAATTCATTACAATTCCGTATATTAAATTCAGTAATAAGTAAATAATGGGTCTCCATCTTGAAAAAGACGTCATTACCATGGCAACCTATAATCATTACCTATTATGGGATGTCATTGAATTAATGACGTATGATAGGATTTAATAGAATGAAGAAAACTTTTATTCATATCTTTTTAAGTTTTGATTTGATTTTCATAAAATTTGAAATGACGACAAAATTCTGCAACGATTATATGTATTAAATTTCAAATCATTCAGTTGGGTAGTTTTTGCACTGTTATATGTGGACCAGACGACGAGTATAGGTGCTACGTATTTATATTAGGTTGAGCAAAAAGTTCTGGGAAATTTTTAATCTAATAGTTACCAGAATTTGTATAGTATATAGGAGTACTAGTGGTATATCTATAGGAGTTCGGGAATTTCGGCTCCAAAGTGCCTATTGATCAGTTGATTTGCGTCTGTTGATCCGGCATTTTTGGAAAAAAGGTCTAACGATTCTGAAAGAAGTCGCGTCGATGAGATTAATGAGAATGAAGATGCTGGTACTGCGACAAATTTCGTACTGCCAGCAAATCCGCAATCTGGCAGAAAGTCGTGGACTATGATGGTCTCTACTTTGAAGAATTGTCCTTGTTGCTTTTGTTGTTAATTTACGCATAACAACGCAACTTTCACAAATTTCCCAGAACTTTTTGCTCAACCTAGTATAATTACCAACGCATCTAAAAAGTCCGGAGAATACTTAACTTTATTTTTGTTGTTATTTATTTTTATTTTTCAGCACAGGTTCTTTAATACTAAGGAGATTGATTGATTCCCAATGTTTTATAGTTGATTCAATATCAGTCAGAACACAAACTTGGTTTTTGCATACGAACACTCCACTTTTAATACCAGCATACGAATCTAGGCCCTGAAAATTAGCCTCGTTAATATTTTTGCAAAGTTTCGATGATTAATTCACAATATATTTTCAAAATTTTCTCAGCTATTTCTTGAAAAGCATTAGATTATTTATTTTTCATTTGGGAATAAATTCTATTTTCTATGAACTGGTGAAATAAACTAATAAAATTGGAACCTTAAAGATTCCTTTTTTCACTTTCAGTAACAAGTTAAGACTTTAATCCAGTATTGATCTTCTTTTAATTAAGTTTTATGTATAATTATCTGCCTGTAAAAGACTACCGAAGTAGCATTTATTCGATTTAAGGAGAACTGAATGATTCTGCAATGCAGAATGGAGAGGTAATTACAATAAATGAAGATTATCCACAACGCTATCTTTTATAACGAAATAAATATACGTTATTAACAGGTCACAAAGACTTTTTGAACTTGCTCAAATGCATTAGTAAATTATAAATCGGATGTCGAGAATTCCTACATTATTCATTCCTGAATATCATTTCGTTTGCGTAGAGAATTAATTTAGATATTTACGATTAATTAAATTTCTTTCCGGTCTATGTGCTTCATTGATAATATTTGCTCGATAAATTGCAGGATTTATTTCAGTTTTTGTTATTTCTGAATAGTGCTGCTAGGTACATTCACGCAAAAAGCGGGACAGGGAAGACAAAATAAAAGTGGGACGGGAAGACAAAAAATGGGACGAGGAAGATAAAAAGAACGGATCGGGAAAGAGGAAATCAGACGAGGAATATAAAAAAGAGGGATACCGAAGTCAAAAAAAAAAGTGGAAATCGGACGAGGAATATAAAAAAGCGGGACACCGAAGACAAAAAATAGTGGGATGAGGAAGATAAAAAGAACGGCACGGGGAAGAGGGGGGAAAAGGGTGGGACGAGGAATATAAAAAAGCAGGACGGAGAAGACAAAAAAAAGTGGGACTGGAAGACAAAAAAAATGGGACGAGGAAAATAAAAAGAACGGTACGGGGAAGAGGAGATAAAAAGGGGGGAGGAGAGGAATATAAAAAAGCGATACAGGGAAGACAAAAAAAGTGGGACAAGAAGGCAAAAATGGGACAAGGAAGATAAAAAGAACGGCACGGGGAAGAAGAAAAAAAGGGTGGAACGAGGAATATAAAAAAGCGGGACGGAGAAGAAAAAAAATGGGACTGGAAGACAAAAAAAATGGGACGAGGAAAATAAAAAGAACGGTACGGGGAAGAGGAGAAAAAAAGGGGGGCGAGAGGAATATAAAAAAGCGATACAGGGAAGACAAAAAAAAGTGGGACGAGAAGACAAAAAATGGGACGAGGAAGATAAAAAGAACCGCACGGGGAAGAAGAAAAAAAGCGGGACAACGGTTTCTAAATAGGGAAATAAAAATACAGTAATTTCCGATACAGATGTCATATTCGCCCCATATTGGCGCGATTTTTTTCTGTCGCCAATATCATATAGGCAACAGGTACTTAACTTGCGTCAAAGTGTCGTTATTTTGCTTGATGTGGTAACCCGGATTATGTTGTTTATGCTGTTGATGTTTTCGCCAAATTGGCAACCGAAAAAAATCGCGCCAATATGGGGCGAATATGACATCTGTACCTAATTTCCTATGAAAACGGTACCTGTCTATAACGACACCATATTTCAAACGTAAAAAATCCAAGATCCCCACAGAAAGAGAACCATACAATGTAAAAAAAGAAATACGTGTCTTAGTCTACGAAATTATATTATAACCATATACGAAAATATATATTTTTAAATAATAGTAAGAGAAATTTTTAAATAAGGTCATTTTTACTTTCTTCTATCTTCAATAGAAGAAAGTATTGTAATCGAAATTTTTTTCGACTTCCAGTTTTTGACGGATTTACACGTTTTATAGGAGTCAGAGATCCCAAAAAACATGTTTATAGAAAATGTCTGTCTGCCCGTCTGTCCGTGTGTCTGTCGCCATTGTACCATTAAAAAGTGTATGAAGTTATGCATAGAATTGAACCAAATACTTATTTTAAGTTTTTGGCTATGGCAAGCAGGTCCTCCCTGAATTTGGGAAAAATTCGGTGGTAGGGGGCGCTGTAATAGCGGTTTTTGTGCCATTTTGAATATTTTACCATCGAAAAGTGTATGAAGTTATGCATAGAATTGAACCAAATTTTCTTTGTGTTTGTTTTTGGTCATGGCACGAAGGTCCCCCTGAATTTGGAAAAATTCCGCCGGAAGGGGGCGCTATAATTGCGATGTTTGTACGATTTTCATCATTGTACCATCAAAAATGTATGAAGTCATGCATATAATTGAACCAAATTTTTTGTGTATGTTTCTGGCTATGGCAAGCAAGTCCACCCTGAATTTGAAAAAAAAATCTGCCGGAAGGGGGCGCTGTAATAGCGATGTCTGTGCCATTTTCAATATTGTACCATCGAAAACTGTATAAAATTATGCATAGAATTGAACCAAATTTTTTGTGTATGTGTAAGGCTATGGTCGGTAAGTCCTCCCTGAGCTTGAAAAAATTCCGCCAGAAAGGGGCGCTATAATTACGATGTCTGTGCTATTTTCTTTATTGTACCATCGAAAAGTATATAAAATTATGCATACAATTGTACTATAACTTTTTTGTGCATGTTTTTGGCTTTGACTAACAGATCCTCCTTGAATTTGGAAATATTGTGCGGTAAAGGGGCTCTGTAATAGCGATTTTTGTATACTTTTCTTGATTTTTCGTAGTTCTATTGTCCATCGGCGGCTCGTGCAGCGGCGGGAACTCGCTTCCTGCTAAGCCAGCTATTCGCAAACAGCTGATAACAACAGAATAAGAAAAACTATTAATTTTAACAAATATCATGGTATAGATTAACTCGTTTTTAGATCGTTTAATTGACTGAAGCAGAAATTTAAGATGTAAATGAAAGTTGGTATAGTATTGAACTAATAATATTGAAGTATTAACATGCGTAGCTACTTTTTGAAATATTAATATGTATAAGATAGAAGAAAGTTTTGGGATTGGCACATCCAACTAGTTTAAATATTGATTTGTAAAAATAATATGATTTTTTATTGCTATGTGTATAAAATATTTGAATTTTTTGATAAGCTAATAGCATTTTAATAATTAGTTTGATAATGTTAATATTTTATTTTTAAATGGAATATGAAATAAAACAATTATAACTTTTACATACAGACATATTCTGTAATTTTTAAGCTTGCTTGAGTTTTAGACAATAAAAGAAATATCACGTAAGGTACTGAAATATGTTACTTGTGCTTAAATGTAATGAAATTAAATATAAAAAATGGATATCTACCCTATCTATCTATATTATAAAGGACAAACATATCTGTGCGTAACGCATACGTCATTTTGCGAATGGCAACACTTTGAAATTTGAAATAAAATTTTGGATTTGCAATTTTTTCTTCTGCAAATTTTTAAACTTCTAAACATCGCACATTTTAAATTATTACACCGTCGTATAAGGAAAAAAATACTCTTTTAAATGCAATTTGTTTGAAAACTGTATCTCACTTTATTTTTCAGATATTAATTTTTTTGTAGTTTTTAATAACATTTTTCTTATCGTGGCAACAAAAGTACCTCATTTCATTGAAAGTCATTGAAAGTAAACGGAAAATAGTCGAAAATAGAAGATATCTTTCTGTTGCCATTTTCTCATAAAACCTAAAAAAAAAAGGTTGAAATTAAAATATGGGCTATGTCAAGAATATTGTCTGTTATTCTGTGATAATGACGTCATATGCACACTTTTCTATAGACGAAGTTTAAAACTGGATTGTAAAAGTGGGTTGCTTTAGCGGATGCAAATGACGTCATTTTATAAAAAAACGTGTATTTTATTTCTTAAACCTGAATTATGTTTTGTAGAAGTGCGTCATTTTTACAGCCCAGCTGCTTTGAAATTCTTCACAGGTGAAAATGCTTCACATTTAAAAATAATGTAATCGAAATCACACACTGATAAAACGCAATATTTCACAAAAATTTAGAGTATCTTTATAAAGTATATTTTTCAATCTTCTGATCATCGTTACATTTTCAATTTTCGTCGCATAGAGAAAAAATTTACTTTGAAATGCAATTTGTTTAAAAACTTTATCTTAATTGACTGATGTATTATATTTTCTAAAATAATTTTTAAGCATGATTTTTTTTAAAGTTTATCTTATCACGTGCTGATTTCAATACATGATAATAATAAACATTTTTCACATAAAGCAACAAACATTTTTCAGCATTTGTTTCTGACTATTTTTGCATAACGAAATTAATACTTCCTTTATAAACAAATAAAAGGATAATATTAAAAAAAACTACCGATCTAACATATTTGTGAAAGACAAATTAACGAAATTAATACTTCTTTTATAAACAAATAAAAGAATAATATTGAAAAAACAACAAATCTAACATATTTATAATCGTACAATTTAAATTCTTAGATCACCAAATAGGATTTTTTTTTAATGGAATAACTTTGCAAAGTCCATCTCAGTTTACTGATTGTCTATAGTTTTAAAAACAATTTTTAAGCATGAAATATTTTTTAATTTATCTATATCGCGCGGAGCTCGATTACGAAAGATTAATCCGTTTGCCCTTAAAACAAAATACAGACTTCATCATTTTCTTACGGCTAATATCCATTAAAAAAATTCCCTATGAATAAATAAATAAAATAATATAAATAAACCACAAATTTACCAGACATATATAAGCTCTGAAATTATCAGAATATAAAAGGATGCCATAAGTAGCAAAATCTTGGCAAATAACTCTTAGCATGCGGCTAATAAGAAAATATCGCTTTTGATAAATTAAAAAAATTTATTTGATTGTATAATTCGTATTTTCCATATGAAAAATGCTTTTTTAATGTAAGTTGTCAATCTAAAAATATTATGGAATATAAAAAAATTATTAGTTTTCAATTTAAAAAAATGATTTCACCTATATTCTTTAACCCGGGAAGCCCGGGTACGATCCCCTAGTATATATAAAATCCTAATGAAGCGACTTAATTGAAACGAATTTATGCAACGATTCTATAAAACGACTGAATTGAAACGAATTTATGTAACGATTCTATGAAACGACTGATTAAACAACTGATTATGTTTCACGGCGATTTCTCCTAAAATATGGAATAGTTTGCGATGAAATTAACACCAAAAATCCGTATTGATCCACAGATCTCAAAGCTGGTATTAGAATTTTTAAATTCGAATTAATTTTCGAAATATTAATTTTTTTCTAATTTTAAAATACTTTCTTCTAATGATGGCAACTCAAATTTCAATCATAACAGATATTTTTTTTCGCATTTCAAAAAAGGTTATAATTTTAAACTAATTTGGCGGCCAAGTTTGGTCTCCCTTAAATCTATGCTAAGAACAATGCTTTTTTTTATTTCGTTATCATTTTATTTAATACAAAATTTTCATTAAAAAAAAAAAAAAACATTTAAAATTAATGGCTTACACTTCTTTCTTTTTTTTTTAACGAAACGAAAAGAAAAATATTAGGCTCAGATGTCATATACGCACCGGCGTGCCTAATTGGCGCACAGTGGAGTATTTGACCCGAAATTCTGGTCAAAAATATTTTTCGATGTAAATATAGTCCGATTGGCTTGAAATTCTTAGATGTTATTGAGTATCACTATGACATGTTTGGTATTGTAAATGAAGTCTATAGCCTTTACGGTTCATTTACAGAGACACCCAAAAGAATTCCCTTACATTATGGTCTATGGGGAAAAATCGTTTGCTCTGTATTTTAATGATATCACACTTTTAAACGTACTGAAATTTATATACATCAGGTACTAAGGTGTACTAAGTCTCTTATTGTAGACTATGGTGTGCATATAATATATTGTTCATTTGCAGGGACACGCAAAAGAATATGGCTGAAGATTAAATTTAACTATTGAAGTCTCTGGCCAATAATTGCTGGAAGTGCGTTTGTAGTTGTGATAAGCGTTTTAAAATAGAACATTTAAAAAAAAATATATTACTTGGTGTGGATACATTCTATAGATCATATACAGGGCTGCACAAAAGTTCTCAAATGCATTTTCGTTTATTCACGGAAATGGCTGAATGGACATTTTAAAGTGTGCTATGCGTTTCCCTGAACTAACTTTTAGCATACTATGAAGTATACATACAAATCCATAGCTTAGTTTAATATTTTATATCTTAAAACCTGAAGAAATGTAAGTAAGATTTTAACACTTCACATAATAATAAATATTTTATAAATATTTTGACAATTAAGACAAAAAAAAAAGAGTCATCATTTAAGAAGAGCACAAAAAAATAAGTTAAAATATTAATTTACTAAGTAGATATTTTAAAAATACGAATAAATCACATGCCCATTAGTCCATTGACTTAACATTGCCGAAGGTAGTTTGGAAGTTGAGCGACCTGTAACCTTAACTATTTACTGTTTTTAAGAGGAAAGTAATTGTTGATAGACTTGTCTTATTAACTATTAATGTTTAATTAAATGTATTTAATTTTACTATATATAAAACTTATTATTTACATTTAATAATGCTTATTACATTTAAATTACATTTAATAATTATTATTGCATTTAATTTGTGTTTAATAGTGTTGTATTTAATAGTAAGTTCAGTAAAGTGGAGTCTATATATTATAGATTGCTAGTTTTTGAATGTATTTAATATATTATCAGTTTCAAAATGATTCTTCAGAACTCTTCTTCATCTTCTTCGTCAGTCTCTTCTTGGCTTTTATCAGGACTACTATCAAACCTTGCTGGAAGAAGAAGTTGTAGGGTCTCGCTACTGTATGGCTTGCTCCTTTCAGTTGATAGACGGAGTTATTACAAAATATGGAGTTGCTTATTTTCACGTACATTATAAAAGGAAAATTTTAATTAAATTTTCTTGGTTCCATTTGTCAGTTTTGTAATTAAAATTAGGTGTCCCTTTTTAAGAACACCGCCCTCGAAAGGGTTATTTCCCTCCTTTCTCTCCTTATGTTATACACATGAGCCCCAAGAACTAATTAGGAACCCTTTTTCAATAAATAAGTATATACAATTTGAAGATGATCGGATATTTCTATCAAAAGATATAGAGTTGCGTGCGTATGTACGTACCTACATACGTATATATGTACGTACGTACATACATACAGACAGAATATGTAGGTGCAAAAGCTCTCCGGTAATATCCTGTGAGCTAAAAACCTGGAATACGACAGCAAATATATAGTTCTTATCTCTTCAATTCGGTGGCCGCAAAACAGAGCTTTTAAATAGTCATCCCGAAAAAAAAAATGGCAACAATATGCGGAAGATTTTTTTGCATAAATTGACACTCAAGACTATAAGTAATACGATTATAATTCATACATGGCGGGGCACAGTGCGGCACATATTTAAAAAGCTCTCGATATGTATAAGTTAGAGCCAAAAACGCTTTAAAAATAACCATTTTACACAACTAATGTTTTTTTATTACATTAAAAACGAAACTATTTAAATTAACACACAGTTTAACACTAAGCTCTGACCTTTGTTAAACACGTAAGCCCTGTCTAGTTTCAATTCAACAATTCATTGAGCCACAAAAAAATTATATTTAAACATAACAACAATGCCAAAAAACAACAAGAAAACACGTCTTCTCAGAAAGAAACTTCCTCTTCAACTGAAGCCAGGAGCCATCGGATATAATTCAGCTTCCTAAAATAGACATAGATCGATGCACCAATTAGTTAGCTATTAAAAAATATGATTTTTACAATTGTTGACGAATTTTTAATTTTTGCATTTTTGGCCAGGTTTTTGGGTCAAATACTCCACTGTGTGGCGCAACAATGACGTTATTTCGCCTGACATGGTAAACCGGCTATTGTTGCTTATTTATCAATAAATGTTTATTTACATTTATTTTCTTTTATTTAAGAAAAAAATGTTATAAATTGCTTTGTTCTATAGTTATTAATTAATTTTTTTTATTTATTGTTATTTCATTTTTAAAATAATAGAAAAATAATTTAAAAATACATATGTAACTGGTATTCGAAAACGAGGTTTTTGCCAAATTGTCGTAAAAAAAATCACGCCAAACCCGGTGCTTATATGACATCTGTGTTAAATTATTTAAGCAACAAATCATAACATTTAATTTCAAATTCAAAGCAAATGACCAATATCGCCAAATTATGTAAATTGCTACACCATTCGCCAAATTATACAAGTTGACGTAATTTTTTTTTAAATAACGAAAAAACAAATAAATTAGCATAAAAATACAAATACAAATAAAGCGTCGAAATAACAATCACTTGATGGCGTATACCTGTGTAACTTCCTTACAGTCAAGTGAATGTTACATTTTCGATCAACCGAAAGATCGAAACCGATCGATTATAGTTTAATCTTATTGTCTGGCGATTTATTTTTAGTCAATGGGATAACCAAGTAGTACCGTTTTAATTTACCACTCAAAAAATAAAAAAATGCTAATTTACGAGTTAAAAAAAAAGGGTACTTTTCCGTTTACGGACACCATTATCGCCAAGCATAATAGTTGGTGCAAAATGAAAATCATGTGAATTGAAACATTTGAAAAATAAAAGAAAAAACACTTTTAAAAATATAACATTTGGAAACTACAGACTTTTATGAACTATTTTACTAAATCACAAATATATACTTAAAATAAATGAACAAATAACTGTTATACAATAAAGTATAGCAAAAAACAGCAAATCACAATGTTTCGCATGTCTTACTGTAAAAATCCTTTTCGCGATCAGGGTTGAAATAATTGGCGCATTAGCATACATTTTGGCATGGTGTCCGTATAACGGAAAAATACCAAAAAACGCTATTGGCGAGATTTGAGCCCGGCTAACATAAAAGTACCAAGAATTCTTTGCGATCATGGCAACTTTTATGTAGTTTTTTTTTCGAAAAAATAAATTTGATTCTTTAATCAAAAATGGAAACCTTTCTTATGAAAAGCGAAGGAACTGTTAATGATAGTCGCATGACTTAGGCTATTATAATAGGGATTGTTTTCAATTTTAAAAACAGTGCAAAGAATAATATTTCTAACGATTACAAATTTATTTACACATGCCTATTAAAAACAGAAAAAAAAACTTTAAAATTACTATTAAATGAGTACGAGTTAAAAGCAGGAAAATATTGAAAATTATGTCTTGAAAATTGTATTTACACATGAATATTAAAATAGAAAGGAAACTTTAAAATAATAAATACATCAATATGCGTTTAACACTTTCAGGGGCAAGGTACTTCTATTCGTATAATGTTGAAATCAGTGAATGGCACCAGAATTTACAAACAAATTTCGAAGTACGAAAATGCTTGTGTTCACTTACTTGATCACCCGACCGGAGCACCAACCAAAGAATGGCATAGGATGTAACGCTCCGGTGGAAAATCCCCACAACAATCACCGATGCCGGACATCGGAAAGCACCCAAAATAACAAGGAAAAAGGCACATATTCTGACGAACTTACATAGTAAATCATAAATTTACAAAACAATTGATGTTGCTTTCATCATAATAATAAAAATAAAAACAAAAGTGAAGTGACTTAAATGTATAACAAAAGTTAAGACTATAAATCCTTGTTCAAGATTATGAAGTGTAAATGTTCATAAAAGTTCACTGTTCACTAATGTTCAAATGAGTTCAGTGTTCGAAAGAAAAATGTTCATAAAAGTTTTATATAAGAAAAACTAACTTGAAGAAAGATCACCATAATGTTTAGACCTCAAGAGAAAATCGCCGCCAACAAAAATGTCAGACAAAGGACAGTTACTATAAAAGGCACAATGTTGAGCCTTTGATGTAGTGTCAGAAAACCACGTAATGTCCGTAGCGAACCACTGATGAGTATTAACAGTATGATAGAAGTAAAAAGTTACAAGTGTAAAAATTATCAAAATTTATACTTAATAAATGAGTATTCCCTATTAAGTGCGTTGTACATAGCACACAGTCTTCTATAGTTTGAACGGGTGATGAGAACGTTTCGAATGTTCCATCTCAGTGTACAATTCCTGTTGAATTTAAATGTACAAGGCATTAACGGACAATGTCCAAACAAATAATGTTGTATACTTCCTACATCACCACAGTTACACCTGTTATTTGGGCGTTTTCCTATTTTAAACAGATACTGTGGAAATGCTCCATGTGAAGAAAGAAAATAACCTATCACCTGGGATTCACATAGAAATAAATCGTTAACCTTGTTTAATATCGCATAAGTATCTCTTCCCTTCTCCGAATTTTCCCAAGAAACCTGCCATTGATCATGTAGAAGTGTTTTAAAATGACGCTTTAAAATAGAAGTTGGTGCAGGAATGCGTAGAACTTTATCATACAGATCATTTATAATAACTGATTTTGCCAACATGTCCGCTCTTTCATTTCCTGATATTCCAACATGCGATTTTATCCAGCCAATATATATGACTTTATTATGTAACAGGCGCAAAGAGTTGAAGATATTAAAAAGCTGACCGTTAGATGGAAATAAGCGCTGAAGAGCGTAAATTGATGACAAGCTGTCAGTATAAAGATGAAATGAATCATGCGGGGAGTCGATGCACCAACTGATAGCCTCGTCTATCGCAGCCAATTCTGCTTGAAAAACAGAGTTATAGTCATGTAATTTTAATCTCATGTCTAGCATAAAAGAATCCCTATACCAAACCGTAAATGCAGCTCCTACACTGTTCATCATTCGAGAACCGTCAGTATACAGTATCGGATGATTCACCACTGGTACTGTATCAACCACTGGCTTAACAAATTTTATATTTAAGTTTTCAAAGAAGTAAGGATAATTATATGTCCTCAGTTTATTCATAAAATCTTCACCTTTAAAACACATATTGTCAATCAAGACTGTACCATTTCCATAAATGATATTATAACGCTTAGAAGACAAATTCAGTTCTATGTCAAGTGGTGGAGCACCCACCAAAACACACAATGCGTCATTAGAAATCGTACGATATGCCTTTAAGACAGATAGCAGACATAGACGTTGACATGAGAGTAATCTTGTTATTCCATGCTGATTTAAGTCAGGCATCCAGATCTCATGCCCATATGAAATACGTTTCTTCAAGACGGTATTGTACCATATTTTAAGATAAATAGAAGGAAGACCTCTGTCACGGATTCTGGTTTGGCGCATTTTACACGTGAAATCGTTAAGCCTAGTTCTAATCATATCTAGGTGATCCATCCAGCGAAAATTGCTGTCAAGTAGAAATCCCAAATAAAGAATATTGTCCTTTACACTGATACTTTTGCCATTATGTTTAAAAATTGGTCTTCTTTTACTAAGAGTGTGGCTCCCAAACAGCATTGCGGCTGACTTCTCTGCACTAATTTGCAAATGATGTATAGAACAGATATCCGAAAAGTGATGAACACTAGTATTCATTTTATGTTCTAGCGCAGAGCGCGTATCTGTGTTCACTTACTTAATAAAAGGAAATTTTTCGTTCCAATATTCTGGTGCCAATGTGGCATTTAAAAATTAAAATTAAGTGGTCCAAAAATGAGCTACCGCCCTTGAAGGGGTTAAAGCAGTAAATTGTAGTTATTGTAGTAAATTGTATAATGTCAATCGTTTTATAACGCTGTTAAAAAGTACCGGTCGGCAGAGACTCTGTTTACTTAATTCATTTTATTTTAGCTTTTTTTCAAATGTTTAACTGATCTTCTTTAATCAAACACGAAAACAACCATTGAATGTCTTAACAGCAACTGATTTGGCCTTAAATTTTCGCCATCAAAGGGAATTGAATGAAAACCCGTTTACTGGGAGATCGCTATAGGTTTTTCATTTTAATTCAATCTTCTCTAATCTTTTAAAAAACTATTAAATTAGCGTGATTTTAGATTATAGATTTCTGGCGAGCGTAGCTTGCAGGGGGCAGAGCACCCTAGTATGTATATATATTTTCATCAATATTTCCTAAAATGCCAAGACTTCCCGGTTTAATCTCTGAAATTTCCACGTTTATTCTCCTGTTTCAAATTTCCCGGGTGTTTTATACACTGGTGGAAATTGATTTATGAAACCACGGTTTCTTAACAAGAACTTCTGTAATATTCATTAAAAATGAATGAAATTTCATGGGATATACATAGTATGTATAACACATGAGTTACAAAAATAAAATTTCATACATAATATTAAACAAAAATAAAAAGTCAAATATTATATTTTCGTAATATACAAACATGGAAATTGATTTATGAAATATCAGATTTCATTGGCTATTCTGAAGTAATATGACGAAAATTTGCATAAAACAAGGTAGCGTGACATGCACAGTAGACATAAAAAGTGTTATATTTTGAAGCAATACGTTTCAATTATACTTTTCACGATGGGTAAACGAAAGATGTTGTCCTGGAAAAAAAGAGCTAAAATCAATGCATATGCAGGATGTGGAAAGTCTATTACGGAAATTAGTAAAATTAATTAAAAGACCAGTTGGTGTGATATATAACTACAGAAAAGATCCAGCAAATTAGGGGAAAATTTTAATAAGAATGTAATCCACGTTTAAGTAAGAAAAAGAAAAGGGGTATTCTTCAACTTTCATCGAAAGCCGACCACACTTCAAAGAAGATTTGTGCAGATTTATCCCTTCCTGTTACTTCTAGAAGCGTTAGGCAAATTTTACATTCTTCACAAAGCTTGAGATGGTCGAAAATGAAGTCTGGTCCAAAATTACTTCTGCATCACAAGCAGATGCGTTTGTAGTATTGCAAGAAGTACATGACAATGGGTGATAATTGGAAGAAAATCATTTTCTCCGACGAAAAAAGGTTTAATTTGGATTCTCGAAAATTCGACAATCGAGAAAAATCGTCATCGTAAAAAATCACAATCGATACAGCCATCGATTAATTCCTAGAATCTACAATCGAGATGTTTTACAATCGATTATAACGAGAGAGCTAAAAACAATTGTTGGAAAACTTAGCTATTATTCTGGCCGAAATTTTCATAGCAGTGATAGGGTTTGTTCCATAATTCTGCTATCGTAATTATTTTCTCCTGATTTAGGCTTAAGGGGTTACGGTCACTTCAGTCAATTGAAAAGACCTGCTCGCTAATGCTAATCTTATGGAAGAAATTTATAAAGATATGTCATCTGAATTTCACTATTTTAAAATGATTTTCTTTGCATTAGAATAAATTCCCCTTTCTTCTTTATGAAACTGCAATGTCCAAATCACGTAACTATGGCGCATTTGATGAATCAAATAACCTTTCTACTGTTTAGATAACTCCAAAAAGTTTGATACAGTTTAAAGTTCTCCTAAATGTCAAATACTGTGGAATTTCTCCATTGATCGAAAACAAAAGTTTCTTTCGAAAAACGTAAGGATAGTAAGATAAAGATACCTGCCAAGAAGGAACCTGCCTAACACGGAAACTGTTTTCCAGTACCTAGCGATTCCAACATGACTCTTTAAGTCTGTATCGAAATCCAAAGTAGCTACTTCATGACACATTTAAAAACTCATTTTTTATTTTAGACGCATTAGCTAGAATCGATTATCATTTCCCTCTTTTCGATAAAGGGAAGAGGTTTGATACAAATTAAAGTTCCCTAAATGTCTAAAGTGTATCAAATGCTGTGGAATTTCTCCGTTTATCGAAAACAAGACAGCTTTATCGAAAAACGTAAGGATAACCAAACATATATAACTACTGAGAGGGAACCTGGTGACGTCACCTAGTCTTTTTTAACGCCGACTCATTCCAGCTCACCCGCAGACGATTCTTGATAAATGTATGACGTATATAATATATAATATATGATGTATAAAAGCAATTGGCAAACTGGAGTCATCGAGAAAAAATTTACACAATCGAAAAATATCGAGATGTCCGTACAATCGAGAAAATCGAGAAAAACATCTCCTTATCGCACATCACTAATTTGGATGGCCCGGATGGTTTGACGTATTATTGGAGGGATTTCCGAAAAGAAAGAAAATCTACATTCAGCAGAAATTTTGATGGCGGAAGTTTGATGATTTGGGCAGCGATAGCTTATGATGGCAAAAATGAAATTGTATTTTTAAACGGTCGCCAGACTTCTTTTGTTTACAGTTTTGTTTTAGAAAATTCACTTCTTCCATTTGCATGGCAATATTACGGTTTAGATTACATCTTCATGCAAGACAATGGAAGTATTCACATTTCAAATGCAATGAAAGATTGGTTTGACGAAAAGAATATCGTTCTTTTAGATCATCCACCTGTTAGTCCTGATCTGGACACCATCGAAAACGTTTGAGGACAGCTTGTTCGAATGATTTATGCAAATGGGAATCAGTACACGTCACTTATAGAATTGAAAGCTTCAGTCTGTCAAAACTGGAAAATAACTGATCAGAAATACATTCAAAATCTTGTTTTTTCAATGCCATCTAGAATAAAAGAAACTCTGATGAATAGAAACGGCTTCACTAGCTATTAATTTCAATTAAGTCTGATATTTCATAAATCAGTTTCCATGTTTTTATGTTACTAAAATCTAATATTTTACCTTATGTTTTAGTTTATTAATATGTATAACATTTTGTTTTTCTAAATTATTTGTTGTACATAGCATATATAACGTATGAAATTTCATTCGTTTTTAATGAATATTATAGAAGTTTTTGTTAAAAAACCGTGATTTCATAAATCAATTTCCAGCAGTGTATATCTGTAAATTACCAACACTAGACTTGGCAATTTATTACAACTTATTGCCATAAGCGCCGGGGAGGAATTAGAGGAGGGGTGAGGTTGATTTCCCTTCCCTGGAATTTTTAAACTCTATTATTTTTTTTCTGTGATGATTTTGAAAAACATGGTAATATTTACTCTTCACAAATGAATTAAAATATTAAACATTAGAGAAAGAAGACTTGAGAATATTATTTTTCAATGAGGCTCCGCCTCCCTTCACTGCACCCTCGAGAAACACAAGTTTTATTATGTTTTTTCTTTTTTTTTTTTTTTTACATTCATTTATTTAAAAAATATATTAAACGGGTGAGGAGGGTGGGAGGAAGCAAGCTCCTAGCAGAAAAAGAAATTACTGCTTAATACTCCTTCTTAAAAATGCTTGTAAAAACTTATTCTTGAATTATTAATAATTTTCAAATTTTAAATTTCTTTTTTCTTTTTATATTTATGGGTTTTAAAAATTAACGAACACGGCAAGTTCTGACAAAAAATACTTAATTCAGGGAATTTCAAGTTTAAATTTTTCATTTTAAAGAATACGACTAAAGCTCACGACCAGAGGCACATCTTTTCCAAAATCTTGCCTTTCCTTGGGTTTCACGCTGGCGGCAACCATTCTTACTGCCGCTGTGTAACGATTTTAATTCATTAAACTCCGTCTACCACATACATCTTACAAAATTTTCACATCAGAAAAGCATTGTTATTCATTAATATTACTCAAATGAATGAAAACTAGTCGGATATGCCAATCCCAAAACTTTCTTCTATCTCATACATGTTAATACTTCAAAATTCTCTAGTACAGTGCAGTGTTGCCAGTAGGCTACTTTTTTAAAATTCAGATTTCTTGATTGGCACCTCTCTTTTGAAATAGTAAAATTCGCCTTATTTAATGACATATTAAGGAAAAAACGAGGGGAAATTTACCATTTCAGAAAAGTGGTGACAATCAAGAAATCTAAATTTTAAAAAAGTAGCCCAATGGCAACACTGGTACAGTGCCAAAATTAAAAGGTAATCTTTGACCATCATGAGGATGCTAAAGATATGAAATTCCGTGCATTAGTTCTTGAGATAGGACTATCCCTAAAATCTTGTAAATCATGTAAAATGCAGAATATCAGCGCCACCGGTTAAGCGTTTTCCAACAAAATCTAATCATCAAGAACTTATGTTGACTTCTAACTAAATCTGGAGTTTGATGAAAATCCGTGCATTAGTTTTTGAGATAGAGCTATTCCGGAAATCGTGAAAAATGCAGCACAGCAGCGCCACCTGTTAGTCGATTTTCACCAAAACGTAAGCAGCAACAAATAATATCAAGGACTAACTGAATCTGAAGTTTTATGAAATACCGTGCATTAGTTCTTGAGATAGCTATTGCGGAAATCGTGAAAAATGTAGCACAGCAGCGCCACCTGTTAGTCGATTTACACCAAAAAGTAATAAAAACCAGTTTATAGCAAGGTCTAACTGAATTTAAAGTTTTGTGAAATTCCGTGCATTAGTTTTTGAGATAGAGCGCCCACAATTTCACATACAGACTCATAGAGTGAGAGAGTGACAGACAGACATTTTCTAAAAACCATTAAATCGTGTTTAGGACCTTCTAAAATGTATAAATCCATCGAAAACCGGAAGTGAAAAATTTTCACGAATCCAATACTTTCTTCTTGTAAAGATAGATGAAAGTAAAAATCATTATTTATCTCTACTTTAAACCATCTAGCAATAAAAATTCATGATACATTTAGCTACTTCGGTTTAAGCTGGAAAAAAAGAAGAAAGAAACGCACATCCTGAAACGAAAGACTCTCATATCAATTGCAGTCATAGGTTATTTCAGCACGTATTATTAGGAAGACGAAGCGGGAACATAATAGCATCATTAGTGAGAAAAGAATTCACATAAACCCTTTAATCTGTTGAAAAATGCGGCAAGAAAATAAAAGTTTATAGCGAAACCAGTCTTTAATTCGCCCACCGCGTAAGAAAGTATTTTTAACATCCAGAACGGTTGTATGGTTACATAATAAGCAAAAGAAGAGCTTCAATGTATCATCGTTCGAAAATGGTAAAGAAAAATAGAGAATGGTAAAATGAATTTGATACGAAAATCTCTACAAAAATAATGATTCGTTCTTATAGATTGACTTCAAATTACTAAATCAAAATATACTGTAACATAAACATAAATGTAAAGTATTTTTTTTTTTTTAAAACATGCTTTCATTAAAATTCACAGAAACGTAGAAAATATGTTTTTTTAAATGCACCAAAATGTAGAAAAGTCGTGAAAAAAAAACCCAAATGCACAGAGTTTAAATTAAATTGCGGTGGATTTCGATTATGGAAGATTAATGGATTTAAGTGGGAATTTTGCCAAATTAGCCAGCTATCGCCAAGTTGGCTTCATGTCTGGCAACTTATCTTTGTCGCCAAATTTGGCGATATATCGTCAAGATGGCCAAAATTTGGCGATATTTTACCAAGTTATCTAAAATTTGCCCCTATTGTGATAACCCTGACATTAGTACTTTTCAACAAATATTCATCGTAATCTCAACATCATTGTCAACCTAATTGCCAACTCTCACTCTTTTCAACAAATACTCATGCTCATGCTCATTTCTCCATAGGAAATCATAAAGTAAATTTGATCCCCTGTTGCGTTTTATCGCTGCTTCCACGGTCTTAATATAATCTTTTTTATTTTGCGCCTCGCGCAGACGATACCTTTTCTTCGCAAATGAATTTGTTACAAATTTATAAACTGAAATGTAGCTATAAAATATTTTGATGCAAGATTTATTGAAACGAAATTATGTACGCGAACGTTATGTATTTGTTTTGTGTAGTCAAATATATGTTATGTGTCTACATTTTGTAAGAACTTTTATTCCGAAGATATTTCTGTGAGCCTTTTATCTCCCGATAAGAGGAACTTAGGTAAGCCTAATCCATTTCCATGATTAAATAGTAGTTATATTTCAATTTCGAAATGAATATTGATAATTAAATATCAATATAATAATATTGAAGAAAGATTTTATAAAAGGGGAGAGAATCCAATATTATTTGGCATCCAACTGCTGGGATGTTATATTATTTAACAAAGTAAAATAAGTTAATGGAACAGATTAAAAAATTACGCACTCCATTAAAAAGCGATTTTACGCGAATTGCTAATTTACTTAAATATTAAAAAGATTAAATATTGAAAATACAGATATTGAAGAAATTGAGATTTTATATGCTCAATTAAATGAAAAATGGGCAGATCTAAAACTAAAAGAAAGAGAAGTGTTAGATCTTCTTTTAAATGATCCATCATGTTTTCAAGAAAATTATGATAAAGAATACGAAGGTTTTAACGTGAATGAAGAGAAATTTATTAAGTTAAAAACTAAAGTTCAAAAATTTTTAAAGGTTTCCGAAACTGAAAATATCACGAAACGGAAGATTAAACTTCCTAAAGTAGAATTTAAATTATTCGGGGGGAGATATTAAAGATTGGTTGGCCTTTTGGGCTCTGAAAAAATACATAACGATTCTGAAATCGCGAAAGAAGATAAATATTAATATTTGTTACAAGCAATGTTAAAGGGTTCAAGGGCAATAGAAATTGTCGAGTCGTATCCCGCTACTGGTGATAGTTATGAAAGTGTCACTCACTGTTAAAATTTTTGCAGCATTCTGGCAGGTCATTCGACCGTTTTTTGAAAAAACGGTTTCATAACCATAATTTAACTATATTCTGACCATAAAATGGCCAATAATACGGACAGAACAGTGTTAAAATTACGGTTGTGTAACCGTTTTCGGAAAAAACGGTCAAATGACCTGCCAGAATGCTGCAAATTTTTAACAGTGCTGAATGTTTAAAGGCTCGTTTTGGTCGTACTGATATGTTAATAGAAGTTTATATAAGAGAATTGCTTGCTTTAATGATGAATAATCAAAAGGAAAAGGTCCAAGAATTCCTCATTTTAAATTGTACGACAAAATTGAAACATATTTAAGATAATTAAAAATGGTAGGTGTTTCAAGTGAACATTATTCTGCAACTCTTTATCCAATGATTGAACCATGCTTGCCTGTTGAAATATTGAGAATTTGGGGAAAAAATTTAAATTCCATTACTTTAAATTGAAAAGATGAAAGTAGTAATAAGATTCCTTGATGAAATTTTTACGGCACGAAATCGAAAGCGAAGAAAAAGTGCATTTGGCGAGAAATGGGTTTAATATATAGCTAGAAAATGTAAACAAAAATATTTATCCAGCGTCAAGTAGGCGAGAAAGAGACATTTCAACGGCTACGGAATTATATAATTCATCGAAAATGAAAAGGGAAACGTGCGTTTTTTGTAAGAAGTCACATTTAAGTACCGAATGTAGACATGCTAATGTAATGCTAATTTGTAATATGCTGATGGTTTATCTCATAAAGAGAAAAAACAAATACTAATGAAAAAGGGAGGTTGTTTTAAATGTTTAGAGATAAGAAAACACATATCACGTTCTTGTAAAACGAAAATACCGCCCTGTGATTGCGGTAGATTACATTTCAAAATAATGTGTCCAGCGAAAAATAGTAATGTAATCCCGATTATGGAAAAGTCAGATATCGAAATTATAAAAGACACTGTTTTATCCAATAAAACAAGTACTCGCCATGTGCTTTTACAAGCGCTTATTGTCCGTCTTAGATATAATAATAAGATGAAATATATAAGAATATTAATTGACTCAGGCAGCAGTAAATCTTATTTATCAGCTTTTGCACTGGCCGATATTGGATATGAATGCATAGGGGAAGATAATTTAACACGTAGCTTATTCGGTGGCACAGAGACTGTATCATCGCATAAGAAGTAGTTGATCAGTCTGAGCGACTTCTTTGATAATTATCGCTGTCATGTCAAAGTGTTAGATCAAGAAAAAATTTGTTCGGACATTCCTAAAATTCCTCGTGGTTCATTTATAAGTGAAATTAGGAAACAAAAAAGTTGTGGCGGCTAGACACACTTGGAATTCTCGATCCTCGTGAAAGCGAAAACAAACAAGAAATCGAAAAAGCAACTGAAGAACATTTTAATAGAAATATAAAAATAGATGCAGAAGGAAGGTATGATGTGAGCCTCCCATGAATTGAAAACCATCCTCCATTACCAACTGGTCTAAAAATCGCTGAACGACGATTAAGAAGTTGTGTTGAATCATTAAAGGAAACGGGAACGTTACAAGAGTATGAATATGTATTAAAAGAATGAATACAAAAAGGCGTTATTGAAAAAGTTAAGGGCTTCTGTAATGACGAAAGTGAGCACTATTTGCTACACAGAGCTGTGATTAAAGAAAATTCTACTACAAGAGTTAGACCAGTCTTTGATGTTCAGCAAGACAAAAAGATTCACCGTTAATCGTTGATTGTTTAGAGAAAGGTCCTAACATTCCGGCTATTTTAAATAAATTTCGATTGAAGAAAATATTAGTGATTGAGGATATTCGAAAAGCCTTTCTACAAATTGGTTTGAATGAACGAGATAGACCATTTCTGAAATTCTTATGGTGGGAGGAGGATGACCTCGAAAAGTTGAACACTTTCTAACATAAAAAGATTGTTTTCGGCCTTACATGTCCGATTTATTTGATTGGTGCTACTATCCGATATCATCTAATGATTGTGCCTTCTAGATTTAAAGAAATAGCAGATAAAATGTTAAAGTCTTTTTACGTTGATAACTGCGTCACTAGTGTTGAAAACCAAGAACAGCTTGAAAAATTTATTGAAGAATCCAAAGTTATTCTCCAAAATGCTAAATTTGGTCTTCGAGGGTGGGAGTATAATCTCCGTAAAATAGAAGCAAAAAACTTTCCGTTATTATAAGAAAAGAATGTTCCAGTTTTGAGACTGATGTGGAATTTGAAATTTGATACTTTGAAAAGAGATTTGCGAATTTTTTTTTAAGACTATGCTATTGTAACGAAAAGAACAACTTTGAGTAATGTTCATAGAATTTTCGATCCCATTGTATTCATGTGTTCTGTCACCTTGGTGCGAAAGATTCTTCTTCAAGAATATTGGAAACTGCAAGTTTCATGGGATGCTGAACTGCCTGAATTGATTGCCAAGAAATTTGAAAAATGGCGAAAGGATGTCTCTAAATTAAAGAAAATGGAAATTCCTCGATGTATTATTTCCAATTATGAAGCACCAGAAAATCTGTCTTTGCACATATTCTGCGATGCAAGCAAGAATGCCTATTCTACATGTATATTTTTAAGATATGCGACTGAAAATACAATATCTTTTGAGCTTGTACAGGCTAGGTGCAGAGTTGCTCCAATGAAAACCATTTCTATTCCTCGATTGGAACTACTTTCCTATAATATAGGAGCTAGACTAGCACAGAGTGTGATACACGATCTTCAGTTGAAACATATCACGAAATTTTTCTGGTCTTATTCAGCAAATGCTATATATTGGATCAAGGGAACTGAAAATTTGGCTCCTTTTGTTTTCAATAGAGTTAAAGAAATCCGATCTTTGACAGAACCTGAAAATTGGTATCACATCCCTGGATCATTACATGCAGCAGACCTCCCTTCGCGTGGTTGTAATGCAGAAACTTTAGCGAAATCTAAATGCTGGGAGGGTCCGGAATGGTTGCGAAGACCGGAAAAAGAATGGCCGAAATCCAACGTTGTTCCTGATTTCAACATAATATATTCCGAAAAGAGAAAAACTGTTATTAGCACCACAAATCATGAAGAATCAACTGGAAAAATTTATAACAGATTTTCGTCGTACGACAAACTGATCACAATTATTGCTTGGATTTATAGATTTTTTACTAACTGTAAAGTGGAATGTGCCAACCGGATTTCTGGACTTTTAACTCTAGAAGAAATAAATAGAGCTGAAATAGCTTTATTAAAAATAGTACAAAAAGAAACATTTTTAGGAACTGAAGATAAATGCTTAAAATCAACGTTATGTAGAATCGAATGGACTACTTAAAGTAAAAACTCGTATTCTGATGAGACAAGATAAAAGAAATTTCCGATTTCCGATATTGTTACCCAGTCGCCATCCAGTTTTGGAAATACTTATTCAGACAAGACATCATAGTTTAAATCATGCTGGTACCCAAATATTGATGAGTAATTTAAGAGAAGACGTCTGGATTTTGAAATGCAGGAAGACTGTTAGAAAGGTAGTTAAAAACTGTGTACGTTGTAAAATATTTAATTCGAGACCTAAACCGATTGTAGAAGCACCACTTGCGGAAAATCGTATAAAATAAGCTGCAGTATTCGAAGTTGTAGGAACTGCCTACACCGGTCCTTTACTTCTTTGAGGAGGTCAGAAAGCTTGGATTATTATTTTCACATGCGCTGTCTACAGAGCTATACAATTAGAGATAGCCCCATCTTTATCGACAGACAACTTTTCGCAAGCTTTTAGAAGAGTTATAACACGAAAAGGTAGACCTGTGATAGTATATAGTGACAATGGAAAAAAAATTACGGGTGCTGAAATTTGAGCTTTTTGTGCTATTTTATGCAAATTTTAGAAAGAGTAAACGTCAGATTGAATTACCTTTACTAGGTAATGAGTACTAGACTATTTGCTTCAGATAAATGTCACGATCTGCATATTCTTAACATTTATCTGCCAGTTATAAGTCTAATTTACATATTTTTCAATGGTGTAAGGTTTACATTACTTTCAGCTTTAAAATAGTTGCCAAAGAATAGACTAATTTTTTTCTAGACTAGATTTTTATACTGATTTCAAACCTGCAACCTGTTTCGTTATATCACGTCTAGTTTTTGAGTAAAAACTAAATTTTTACTTTTGCGCGGTATTGACGCAAGTTTGATATAAGATGCTTTTTAGGGGTGTGTACCTCATTGTCAAAAGGGTGAACAGTGCCAGATTCCTATCAGTAAGATAAACAACAATTTATATACAGGAAAAAAAATTGAAATAAAAAGAAAAGTGCCCAGTTAAACTGATGGCATTGAGCTCACAGGCTGTTCACACCAATTGTATATTATACTCTTATTTATTTTTAAAAAATAATGCCCCTCAAAAATAAATGAAAGAGGATTAGCCCCCATTTCCCCCCCTTTTACTTAACCAATGAATCTCCAAATTTAATCAGGGAAGCTCCTTAACATAATAAACGGGTATACCAAATTTGAAGCAAATCAGATAATTCTGCATGAAAAAACCATTCCGCGAAATTAAGGGGGTGTCTAACCCCCTTCCCCTCCTTTATACTTAACTAATGAACCTCCAAATCTAACCAGTAAAGCTCCTTATCAGAATGAACATAGAAAAAAAATTAAAGTAAATTGGATAATTATTTATGAAAATCCATTTATCTAAAATAAGGGGAGGGAAATTTCACCCCTTTCCCCTTTATACTTAATCAATGAACCTCCAAATCTAATGAAGGAAGCCCCATATTGGAATAAACTGGTATATCAAATTTGAAGCAAATCGAATAATTCTGCACGAAAAGCCCATTTATTTTAATTAGGGGCAGGCTAGACCCCGCCCCTCCCTTTATACTTAACCAATAAACCTCCAAGTTTAATGAAGGCAGCTCCTTAACATAATAAACCGGTATACCCAATTTGGGGCAAATCGAATAGCTCTGCATGATAAACCCATTTATCTAAATTAAGGGAGGGGGGCTAGCTCCCCTTTCCCCCCTTATGCTTAACTAATGAACCTCCAAATCTAATCAAGGCAGCTTCTTAACATAATAAACCGGTATACCAAATTTGGAGCAAATCGAATAATTCTGCATGAAAAACCCATTTATCTAAATTAAGGGGGGTAGCCCCCCCCCCCTTTATACTTAACTAATGAACCTCCAAATCTAATCAGTAAAGCTCCTTAACATAATAAAGCGTTATACCATATTTGGAGCAAATCGAATAATTCTGGATGAAAAACCCATTTATCTAAATTAAGGGAGGGGGGTCTAGCCCTCTTTCCCCCATTATACTTAACCAATGAACCCGCCAAAACTAATCAGGGAAGCGCCTTATCAGAATGAACCTAGAAAAAAAATTTGAAGCAAATCGGATGTTTCTATCAAGAGTTATCGCGCTACGTACATGCATACATACATACATACGGAACTGGCGGGCACATTAGCTCTCAGGCTTTGATAGCCTGTGAGCTAAAAAGCAGTAGAATCCATCCTAACTAGTTGAAGTACATCACAAAGTAGCATAAAAAGCGATTTCTGGCTTTTTTGAACAAAAAATGAAATTTCACTTTTTTCAAACACTAAACGTGATAGAAGAAAAAAGATACTAAGTTTGAAGTCAACGCAAAACAATGGTATAGGAACATATTAGCGTACTCGTGTGGCAGAAATATTTGGACGTGAAGAAACATTATTAGGAAAACATGAAAAGTATGCAAATTAGGCACACTATTTCACTGTCACATGTCAGTATAATTTCGTAAACAACGTTTTTGTAAAGTAAACTAGGCAGTAACCATAACATAAAACAAAACAGCAAACCTGATAATGTTTTAGAATTGCATATAACTGTACAAAATTTACAAAATTTCCATAAATTGAAATATGCAACTATCTCAAAAACAAGATCTGCTGGAGTAAATCTAAAACTAGATTCGGAATCAGTACAAGAAGAAAGAAAAAAAAAAATGCATACAAAACCAGCTAATATCGGTTTTGTGAAAGCGCAGAAGTTCAAATTTGTTGACCAGTGTATTCGAAAGTTCGAGGAATTGGCATCTCTAAATTCACTAAATACCCAAAGATGGCGCAGGAAATCCGTTTCAGCATTTCATTTTTATCTAATTCGCTCGAACGTTGAATACCACCCAAGTACTCGGAAAAACTAAATATAAATCGGAAAATAATAATAATTAAAAACAAAATAACAACGTAACTCCAACAGAACGAAAGAAGTAAAGAAAGATGAAAAAATCGAGTAACAACAACAAAAAAAGCAACTATGCAATTTTTCCCTCCGCTCTAGAAAGATTTACGAACGCCTTGAAAAATAAAGATGTTTTCCTTCTCTTTCCTTATGTGTAAGTCTCCCACCTACGAATATCGACAGTTATTTTTTATCCTCCATGAATGAATAAGATTCATCGTTACGTAGCGAGAATTCATAGAAAATACTTTGCAATCCAACTTTTGAGTAAGCAATTTACGTAAGCATCTCCTTTTATGCCAATATTTGAGATAATATAAACTTTTAGTAAGAGAACCTTCACAAATTAGGATTGCAGGTTGATAGAAAATGAAAAAGTTTTTTATACTTCCAACGATCTACTGTTTGGAGATACAATAGGGGGGGGGGGGGGGAGAAATGTGGTTAGATATAAATTACAGGGCATTTTTTAATAATATCATATTCAATATAATTAAATATACAGTAAAACCTCCCTAAAGCGACCACGTTCCGTTCCAATAAAAATTGGTCGCTCCGAGAGGTGGTATCTTAATGGAGGTCATGTTTAAATCTAGATTTTAACTGTTGAAAAAAGGTAACAATTAATGTTACTAAAATTTATTTTTCACATTAGGGAAAAATATGAAAATTTAAGTATAAGAACAAATGTTAATTAGATAAATTAATTACTGCAGAGTTTAAAAAATGAATACATTTGCTTTGATTTTACCGTTTTATCTTTTATAACTTTTATTAACAAGTCCTTTCGAAGTTCAGTAAATAAATGCATTTTTTTTTTCTTTTTGGACGGGAACAAATAATGACGAATAATTAATTTATCTATTTCCATGAGAGTTTCCTGACAGAATAGAACAGGGGAGTTTATTGACCGTCATTCTTAATTTGTCATCAGAGTTAAATTCATTGCCTAAAAAGGCACAAAGATGACCCTTAAAAGTTATCGGAATAAAAAAAAAAAATTCAAAACTTAGTTTAGAAGTTTGATGAATAATTCGCTCTCCGGAATTATTTTTCTAATAAAACGTTCTTCAAGCGACCAGGAAAAAACGGAATTTGTTTTATTTTCTTCCAAGAAATGAGTCGTTCATGGAGGGAGTTCTACTGCGATGGTCTCTGTATGGAGGTAAAATTAGTATTGAGCCTATGGGAATAAATTTCGTTCCATGAAAAAATGGTCGTTCAGGGAGGTGGTCGCTCAGGGATGTTTCACTGTATATACAATAAAATTGGGCATTATGTGTATATATATATATATATAGTTAAAAAATTCCAATAGTTATTTCAAGCATTATTATATATATATATATATTATATATATATATATATTATATATATATATATATATATATACAGTAAATTCTATCTATGGCGGACTCTGTGCAAGCCGGAAATCTGTCTACCGCGGAAAATTTTCAAGTCCCTGCGAACCCATAGAAAATAACATTAATTCTTGCTGCATAAGCCGGAACTTGCTTAACGCGGAAACGGAAATGGTTTTGAGGTCCCACAAAAACCAAAATTTTGCATAAGGGGCCATCCAGAAATGATGTCACGCTTGGAGGGGGGAGGGGGGGTTCGTGAAATAGTGTCAGTTTGCGACAAGGGAGTGGGAGGGGGTAAGAAGATGTGTGACATCAAACATTTAGTTAAACATTAGACTGCTTACTATCATTGCATCGACATTAGAGGGCTTACTATCCCCGAGGATGCGAGTGATGTCAAAATGTCTGTGAACGCAATGGTCGAGCATATATTTTCTCCAAGGGAGGAAGAGTCGTAATTATAAATGAATCAGAGTAGAGTAATTTCTATTTTATGATTTAATATGTAATTTTATAAATGTTCATGTTAATGTGACAAATGAAATGTGATGGCAATTCCATTTAAGTGCTAATATTGAGGCTTCTTTTTCAAAATCAATCTGTTTTAAAGTATTTTGTGTTCATAAATTAAATATAAGATTTAAAAACCAAATACATTAAATTCCACTTCGAATTCTAAAATACTACTGTTTTCAATTCCTCGTTCATATTAATGTTTTATTACTATTGCATATTAATTATGTTTTTTGTTGTAAATCTTAATCTTATTTCATACAAAATAAGTACATAAATCATTTTTATTGTTATGCTCACAAATGTCATTAAAACACACACTTAATGTTCGAATATAAAATTTGGAATACGATCTATAACGTTGTGCTTTGTTTCTGAACTGCAAGTATATGTTTACGTAATATAGCGTGACATGTGACAAGAGGGGGGGGGGGTTATGGTGAAGTGTGACATTTTGTGACAAAGGGGAGGAGGGGGGCAAAAATATTGAAAAAAACTGTGACATCTTTTATGGATCGCCCCTAAGGCGGGAAAAAGATATTTTAAAAATGAAAGGCATTTCGTGTATGAAACTTTAAAGCTTTTATATATACGTCAAATACTCAATGTCGAACATAATAATTAAATTCCGTAGTACTTCAAAAAAGTTAATTCAAAAGAACAGAAACTGTTTAAATTTTATGGAATTCTTGTTTATGCCATTTTTTACTATAAAAATTTATTGTTATTACTAGTAGAATGCACATTTATGAAAATATGTATTGTCTAAAGTAAAGTATATTATGCTTGTGATGTGTATGTTTGTAGTATAATATGCAAATGAAGATGACCACGATTCTGAAAACGTTGAAGGGAGCGGTGAATTTAAACATATCAGGACGACTTGAGAAGAATTAGGTGACTCGAAAATATTTTTCTTGTTCAAAGAATTAAAAAATACCGATAATAACAAACTTAGTGTTAGTGAAGAATGCATGGAAACCTAAATTAAAAAAAAAAGATCGATAAAAGAATATTTTTTGATTCTTTAAATTACTATGTCAAATATGAGGAATGTAATTGTATTGGGTAAATTAAATGATTTTCAATAAATTTCAGAATTGAAGCAATTTCGTATTGGTAATGTTTATTATTGTGTTTAAATAATGTTTTTCGAAATTACTAAAAACAATAAATTTAATAACAAGTCTGATTTAATTAAAAATTACAAATAAGTAAAATAAAATAAAATAAATAAAATCATAAGACGAACCGTAGTTTTTCATCTTGATTCAAACATGAAATATATAATGTGAACTTTTAAAAAGTTCATTTTAAAAAGTTCACTGTCTTACTTAAAAGGCGACTAAAAAAATGAAAAAGATGTTACAAGTTAAAAATATTCATTTTATTTCAAACTTCTTAGTACTTTCAAGCTTTTTCAAGCTCATCATCAGAGAATATTTTAATAACTAAATGTTGATTATTTATACCTTATTTAAAACTTATTCGTGCTTTTAAGCTTTTCCAAGCTCATCATCAGAGAATATTTTAATAAATAAATGTTATTTATTTATACCTAATAACTAAATGTTGTTTATTTATACTAATACTAAAAGTTACGAACGTAAAAAAATAAAAATTATACGATTTGCGTTTTTTTTTTTTCGGAGGGGCGGGGGGAGCTCTTTTGTACAAGCCGGAATATTGTCTACCACGGAAAATGTTCTCAGTCTCGGCCGATTCCGCCTTAGACAGAGTTTACTGTATTAACTAAAGTACCCGGCGTTTCCCGGAATTTTAAGAATGTTTGTTTTGAAAAACCAATTTCAAAATTTAACATGCAACATAAAAAAATAATAACAGTCGAAGTGTTGTAAACATAAATAAAACGAAAACCCAATATAAAAATGTATAAATTTATATAACAGACGCAAAATAATACAGCTATAAATGAATTTATTTCCATTCATCATTGGAGCAGTAATGTTAAAATACGCCAATATTTCCATAATCGAATTTTTATCATGCTTCAGTACATTTTGTCACACTTATATGACGTTATATATACACCACGTCCTTTATATTTCCAATATGACGTTATATTCCATTTTTTTTTAATTCCTCAAATTAATTAAATAATTAGAATTTTTCACATGGAAATCATAAAACATAACATTCACTTTTGTTTTTAATTCGTCAAACTATTTATTTTATTTACATTTTTCACGTGGAAATCTTGCAGTAGAAATATTATGATGTAATATTCCCTTTTTTTTAAAAAAATTCGTCAAACCATTTATTTCATTTTTTCACGTGGAAATCTGGCAATAGAAAAGTGATTCTTGTGGTAAGAATTTTATTGTGCATTTTTAATTGTTGGCAGCAGTTTTAACGAAAAATGTTTCAATTTGATTGGAAAATGCTGTTAAATTTGTGGTTTTTATTAATTAAAAATTACCTATAAGTTATTCCGATTCCGGATTACTTTAGTTGCCTCGGCGTGTGTTTTAATACACATGTTCGTAACATTTCACAATTCTGGCTTCCAAACTGTGAATGCGTATAGCATTACAGACAGACATACAAATTTTCATTTTTATATATTAGATTAGGGCTAAGTGTATAACACTTCCGGGGTGAACTCATCCGGATCCCGATAATCTTTCGTTAAAATCAGCCATTTTATTTTAATTTTTAGAGATCTAATTTTTTGAATTAAGCTGCATAAGATTAACCTTTTTAGAAAGATTGAAAAAAACAAAAACAACTTGAGTGATGAGCTACATCGAAACAAAAGAAAATAAGTTGAAACTGGTGTAAATCAATAAGAACTAAAAGATCTTTTAAAAACGGCAAGAACTTTTAAATGCCAAGTGGCCAGGATTCGAACCAGATATGTCTTGGTTGAAACCGCTAATTCTCTAACACAGTGTTTCACAACCTTTTTTGGTTGATGGCACGTTAAAAATATCTGAAATTCTTTGCGGCACACCTGAATTCCTGAATATAAAATAGTGATGCAACGAATAGTGGTTTGGCCGAATAACCGAATACCGAATATTCGGCCTATTCGGCCGCCGAATAATGAACTTATTTTTGCCTAAAAACAAAATATAGTATGCACTATATGCACAATTCTTGTATATTTCACAATTAAAATGTATTGTTTTCTTTAAAAAAATTATTTATATACAAATTTTTAATTTTTTAAAGCATTCTTTTACTCTGAAAAAATATTCGGCTATGTTCGGCCTAAAAGTTGCCTCAATAATAGATTCAGCACCCCCCCCCCCCCCTCCAAAAAAAAAAAAAAATCTTAGCAAAAGTTCCTCATCAGGTATTGTGTAGCTACATTTTAATAAATATTATGTGTGTTGTTGTTACATTTTAAAATAATGACAAAATTTGAAAAGTACTAGGAAATATAAGTTTCAACTTTCAGACGAAATAAAATAAAAAATAAGAAATCTTAATATCTTAAGAAAAACCACTGATAGAAAGGATGAAAGGAATATCCTCTAAAATGGTGGAAAGAAATCATTGTAGACTTTATAAAGCTCACAATTAACAAAAACATTTTTATCATTTATTATTATCATTATTTTTTTTTCTTTGCTGTCAGCAGATAGCACTAGAGTTCTTTATAGGTATAATTCAAAATATTATTGAAAGAAATATTTTTTTATGTAACAAGGGATAAATGTTAAACTTCCCATTATGATAAAAAGAAAAAAAATTGAATTTGCTTGTACAGCTGCATTAAAACAATTTTGAATAGATTAATTTTAAATTTAACAGATTATGTTATCTTATTACAAGCAGATACTTTTTGTACTTACTGATACAGCATAAATTTTTTTTTAACATGATTCCTAAATTAGCCTCTTATATAAAAATGGGTAGATAAAACCCATTCGGGGTATGAAAGTTAATGGAAAAAAATGGGTTAGTTAATTTCAAATAAAATTTTACATGATGAATATAAATTGTCAAATTAAAAAGTTATACTGTGTAAATATAAAAACATTTATTACAGTATTATTCGGCCAAGGCCGAATAATGGACTTGATATTCGGCCGAAGCCGAATATTCGGCAGACAAGCCGAATGGGCCGAATATTCGGCTTCGGCCGAATATTCGTTACATCTGTAATATAAAATAATGTAAAAGTTATACGATACAAAATCTATATATTTATTTATTTACAAAATTTATTTAGGTTTACAATGGAAGTCTATGGGAATTTGGCGAAATATTAGAGATATCGCCAAGTTGGCGTCACTTTTGGCGACTCATTGTGGTCGCAAAATTTGGCGATATATCGCCAAGTTGGCGACAAACTTGGCGGTATTTGGCGACAGAACAGGGTCCTCCCTATGGTAACCTCCCCTTATAGATATGAAGATGCATTAAATGCTTCAATAACCAATGGCCGCCATTTTGTCTCCCTAAAATTAATTAAAATTTAATTAATGAATTAAAATTTGAAAAATCTGTATTAACATTAATTGTCATCCAGTACAAGTTTAAAAAAAAATATTTCAACTTGATAGGATGAATAATAAGTATTTTATTAACGATTGAAAATCTGAACAAGATATATATATAAATGTAGGGAGAGTGTGAACTAATAGTAGGAATTGAAAAATATGACTTGAAACATTAGAAAAAGCTTGAGCATTTTTTGGCATTGTATTATTCTAACTAAAGATTATTAAAAACTACGGCCTACAACGTTACAAAACAAACTGTCAAATCTTGCTATTGTATCAGCAGAGCAAATCATTTTAGATGTACTCAATATCCATGATGTTATGCGAAACTTTTCAGTAATGAAGATGAAAAAGTCCAATTTACGAAGAAACTTTTTTAAACATTCATTTACCTACCTGTTTCTCAAATAATGTATATTATTTATCCCATTTTATACGTTTCTAATTTTACACATACGAAGTACACACGACAAAAATGATTTCATTACTTGGTAAAAAATAGTTTATTTGTGTACCATAAACATTTAATATTTTTATTTTAATAAAATTATTAATTTATTAAAACTACAAAAGGGTTCAATAAATAAATGATTTTTTTGTTTCACGGCGTACATTATTTTATTTTATAATTTGTGTATCTTTTCTTTTACACATTCTTTTTGCATATTTTTTATGTAAACTTATAAATAACAGTGCGTATTTCATTTGTTGTTAATGGTAAGTTTTTAGGGGAGGGATATAGTGCGCAATCTAAGGTTTTGCACACAGGCGCCGACCACTACTGGTGCGCCTCTGCCAAAACTCATCCAAACTTTTATCGAAGAACGTTGAACGGTGGAACTTATCGTTTATATACCATCGTTTATATAAAACATATCTGAAGTGTTTTATTAGTTGAATCCGCATTTTATTCATTTTCTGATTGGTCTATACAGTAATCTGTATTTTGCCTTTACTTTCAACAGAGATGGATACTTCTGTTGCCACTATGACAAAAAAGTAATAAAAACTACAAAAAAAAAAATAACTCAGAAACAAATTGAGATACAGCCTTCAAACAAATTGCAATTAAAAGTGCATTTTTTTTTCTCTATACGACGGTATAAAAAGTAATATTGTGGGATCTTTAGAAGTTTAAAAATGAAATTTCATTTAAAATTGGTCCAGGAATATTAATGTTTAATCCATGGCGTACGTAATGTATGATCAACTCCGTTCGATTTTTTATGTCTTAAATTTTAGTCTTTGAAAAAATAATTTTCCAAATGGTCGTTGTAAGTTATTGAATAGCATTTTTTAAATTTGGTGTCTTGCAAATTACAAAGAGGAAGGCTAATAAGGGGATAGGAGTGAACAAGTAATATAGCACATGATAAATAGAAAATGTGGTGTTGATACGACACCATGCAATTTTAACTATTTATCAAAATCCTTTGAGGCACATTTGACAATATTTCGTGGCACACTAGTGTGCCGCGGCACACAGGTAAACACTGCTCTAACAACTGATCAGCTTACTTGGTACTTGGTAGAGCATTGGTGGTTTTAACCAAAACATCCCTGATTCGAATCCTAGCCCGGGCTTTTTTCACTCACTTGGAAATTTACAACTGTTATGATTTATTTACCAATTAAATTATTGTGCTAAAAATTAATCTAATACTTAAATAATGTTTCATATTTTTTCCTGATCTTAAAAAAGAAACAGACCAAAAAGAGTATAATTTTTAATAAATTCACTTTCTAGCTCTTTCTATACCAAGCGCAAAAAAAAATCAATAATTTTTTCGTAATTGTGTTCGGAGCCTACATCGAGTTTGGACCACGCCGAATTAATATATTGTAAGGGAACTTTTGCGAGTAAACATGAAATGTAGTCAAAAAATTGGGCGCTATTTTCAAGATGAACATTAAATGCTTATAAAAGTTGTTTTTTTTTTGTCTTTTTTTTTTTTTTTTAACTATTTTTACTTTAGTACGTATTATTAGGAAATAAATAAATAGAATGCTAAATTCATCTTTAAAAAGTTAAACTTAAAATTACGCTATGTGCAAAATACTTAAAAGATGACAAAATTTTTAAAAAGATGTTAATTTACTTCAATACTTCTTAGTGCTTTCAGCTATAAACACAGCCTTCGTCTGAGAATACAAAAATACTGTTATTAACGTCTTAGTTTTCAAATTTTACGTAGTTCATCAGTATCATAAAACAAGAAATAGTCCACTTCCCTCTATAGCAATGTTGAATTCACGCACTTTTCTGCGGGAGGGATTTCTGTGGTTCTGGGGGGGGGGGGGGGGACATTATGGAGTTCCGTGGGGGGAAATTGCACTTTTTGACCATTGAAAACACAAAATCTGAAAAATTTCGGGGGGATGTCCCCCTCGGGCCACCCCCTGAATTCAACACTGCTCTATAGCCATATTTTAGTTGCCCATTGTTTTCCGGATCTAAAAATTGACTTTTACTTTCATTCCTTTCGACACCAACTACGTGAAATTTGAAAAATAAGACGTTAATAACAGTATTTTTGTATTCTCTGACGAAAGCAGTTTTTATAGCTGAAAGTACTAAGAGTTAAAGTAATTTAACGTCTTTTTAAATATTTTTTGTCATCTTTTAAGTATTTTGCACATAGTGTAAGTTTACGCATTATTATTATTATTATTATTATTATTATTTTGATCTTAGAAAGACGTCTTGAAAAATAGCGATTTTTCCCCTTTTACCTTACATATCCTGTGGGTCTCCCACCTACGAATATCGAAAGTTATTTTTTCCTCCTCCGTAAATGAGTAACTTTCTTAAGATTCATCGTTACGTAGACAGATTTCTTAGGAAATATTTTGCAATCAAACTTTTCAGTAAGCAGTTTACGCGAACATCTCCTTTTATGCTGATTAGTGAGATAATGTAAACTTATATTAAGAGAGGCTTCAAAAATATTGATTGAATAAGGATAGATACGAGAGGTGCTTTTAAGGTATATCAAGATGGCCTTATTTTAGCTCCAGCGATCTATTTGCAGTACTCAGGCGATAAAGCACAAGAAATAAAAATCACGTATCACGCATTTGTAGCTCAATTTCCTACAATATCTGTTTAAATTATTTTATGTTTTTAGATTATTAGATATTAAAAACAAACACAAAATAAGACATTTAATACCGACTTTAATGGAAAAAAAGTAATAAAAATTCGTTAAAATCAGTTTAAAACGGACAAAACTACTATAATGAAATGGAACCTCTCTATTGTCTACAACAAAATCCCGCCCTAAATAGAAAATTTTCATGGTATCGGTGGAAAGAATACAGTACCATTACCATTGCCCATACACCTGCTAAGACAGAAACTTGTCTAAAATAGAATATTTTTCCAGTGAATAATTCATATAATTTATTGTACGGAACTCTCTGAGCTCGATTAATACTCGCACATGACCGTTTATTTTTCTTTAGAACGTAGAAATGCTGCGTTGTTATATTATTGCATTTCATCCTTATAGCATAGTGGTAGGGGAGCAAAAAAAGGCCGAATTCGGAATTAATTAGGGGAAAGCCGGAAATTGTTTTAATCCCTTTTGTTTAGGTCTAGAATGAATATGCTATGTTTTCCCCCTCGTACTAGGTGAGCGTTAGGAAATATGTATAGAATTATAGTAAAAAAAACACGTTTTTTTTAATACCATAACAATATCTCAAAACAGCTAACTCTGTCAAAAACATTGTCAGTACAAATGTTGTAGAACTTAAAATTCTGAATAAAATGAGTACCATCATTAATATTTTTGTTCAACATTAAGGTCGCAATTCTATTTCAAAATTTTGCCTTAATCGCTAATCAATAGCTTCAAGCCAGGAGAAACCAAGTTAACTTAACAATATCTCAAAATAACTAACTCTATCATAAACATTGTTAGTACAAATGTTATAGAGCCTAAAATTCTGAGTAAAATGAGTACCTACACTTAACGTTTTTGTTCAATATTAAGACCGCAATTTTGAGATATTGTTAAGTTAACTTGGTCTCTCCTGGCTTCAAGCTCTTGATTTGAAAAATTTTGAAATAGAATTGCGACCTTAATGTTGAACAAAAATATTAATGATGGTACTCATTTTATTCAGAATTTTAAGCTCTACAACATTTGTATTGACAATGTTTTTTATAGAGTTAGCTGTTTTGAGATATTGTTAAGGAAACTAACAAAAACGTGTTTTCGAAAATAAATATGTACATATTTTCTAACATTCACCCAAGTACGAGGAAAAAAACATAGTACGTTCATTTTAGACCTAAACTTACGGGATTAAAACAATTTCCAGTTTTTTCCTAATTAATTCTGAGTTCATCCCCCTGATGATGTGTCTAAAACTTTGAAGTAGAATTGTGACCTTAATATTCAACATAAGTATTGAGTGTAGGTACTCATTTTACTCAAAATTTTAATCTCTACAACATTTGTATTGATAATGTTTTTGTCAGAGTTAGCTATTTTGAGATATTGTTATGGTATGCAAAAAAACGTGTTTTTTGACTATAATTCTATACACATTTCCTAACTCTCACCTAGTACAAGGGGGGAAACATAGCATATTCATTCTAGACCTAAACAGAAGGGATTAAAACAATTTCCAGCTTTCCCCTAATTAATTCCGAATTCAACCCTCTAACCACTGGGCTATTACCATATAGCTAATAATTGATTATTAGAGTTAAGATTTATCACGGAAAAAAATTGTCAGCTAAAACTTTTACGCCACTATTTTATATTGTTTGGAAATAGTAGTGTTAAATTTTCTTGGTAACATTTCTTCTGCGACAAACGTTCAATCCTACTGATTATATGAACTGTATTATATTGCTTTGTTTTACTAGTTCTGTTATCTCACTATTTAAAATCCCCATTTTTTACCTTATATAAGTGTGTTGCGGCCCGCCTAACATCACAAACATATGTTTGCGCCCCGCGAGTAAAAAATGCTGAGTATGGCTGCCTCGAAAACCCGAAAACTACGGAATTTGGCAGAAAGTAATTCCGGGATTATCATCTGGAATCCCGAATACCGTTATAGTAATGCCTAGTTATAATTCTTCTGTGAATAAATGAAAATGTTTATTGTGAAATGCCTTTAAAATGTAGCTTACTTTAATATTGAGAGGAAGAAAAAACTCTAAATTGCGTTAACATCTAATCAATTTCAGTTAATGATATTTTAATACTTTTTCGCAAGATAAATGACTTTTTAGTGGCGTCGATAGGATGATTAAAAACGTTTTATATTCGATGCATTAAAAGAAAAGAGAGAGATAGAAAAATCATGCGTCAAGCATAGATTATGAAACACTTTCCAACACATTCAGAATAATGCAACAAATCTTCACTGTTTAATAAGTTGAAATAGGATGTCTAATTGAATCATTTCGAAACGCATAACACATTTGAATTCCCAATTTCAACAATTCCAATCTACAGTTGGAAAATTATCCGAATTCTTTGAGCAGCCCTGTATAGGATACGTATATTTGTATCTATTAACTACATGCATGCAGAAATTTAGTCCAGTTTGGAAATAAATACCTCAGTTAAAATTTCCCCCTCAGCAATTTCCGCTAATAAGGAGAATAGTACGTGAATTCTTTTGTGCAACCCTGTATACGAGGTACAGAATTTATATGCAACGAGCAATATTCAAAACATTAATTAAATTTAAAAGCGCATACCGAATTTTAAAACCCACTTTCAGCAATTATTACTCAAAGACTGTGCATGTACAGTCAATCAGGGTAACTTTGAACCACGGTGTGTAACTTTGCACCACCTCCTATTTTTCAATATTTTTGACTCTAAAAGACTAAATAAAATCCAGAACTGTGCTCTGTTGCCAAGGTTCTAAACTGGGATTGCTACTCTTTATTTTAGAAAATAAATTAGCAACATTATGCGCAATTAATTGCATCATCTAACTATTTTTGTGAAGTACTGTTTCAAGTTAATTTTGAATGCTGTTTTGAAGTTGTTGCAATCCAATTAAATTTTCATAGTAAGTAACAATATACTCATTTATCAGACATGTTATTATCTGAATGTTGTAAATGTGTTAATATTTTGTGATTATTTATTTATTTATTAATAGTTAATAAAATGTAAAATAAGAAGGCACTATCATTTTACCGCATTTTCAGGGTAACTTTGAGCCGACTCAAAGTTACACTGATGCTTATAATTTACTGATTATACGTGCTACTGTCGAAAATTTCCCATATTTGCACGTATATTTTATATAAATGCCGGAAGTGTGCATTTGATATGACATGTAAATATTTTTACAAATATGTGTAAAATACATAAAATTCATTTAGAGGCGTGATTAGGGGCGGAGCTACTCAAATTTGACATTTCAGACGTTCGACGTTTTTTATTCTTGTTTGAATAATACTAGTACTTGTATGTATTACTGTAACTATGGATATATTATAGAGTTAAAACATTGAAAATTGTTTTTCACTGCATTTTTATGTTTTATATGAACAATAAACAGGGTTTTTTTTGTTTTTTTTTCTAAATGTTCATGGTTCTCTTCTTCCACTTTTCTTATGCCTGATATTTGTTGTAATATCATAAATTATACAAATCTTGTGATGTTGGGAAATGTAAATTCGCAGTCTTTACATATCTGAAAACATTTTTTTGTGTTTAAAATTGTCCTGACTACAATACTTTTTTTTATAATTAATTATTTTATATAAAAATTTATCATATGGTGCAAAGTTACCCTAAATGGCTGGGTAACTTTGAACCAGGCTAAAAATCCATTTTTTATTGCTTTTATCTTTATTATTCCTTAATTTTTTATTGTCAAACAATAATGTAGGATCGTTTCTTCTCTTTTATGCCCCTAGTTGCGACAATATTCTTCAAATAAGAGTGTGGCATATGAAAATAGAGAAAATGCGGATTAACGTTACCCTGACTGACTGTACTGTAACTGTAACCGATTTCTTTTGTGTGTCCCTGTAAATGAACGACAAATGCTATGAATGCCCTATTCGATAGTAATCATCTTGTAGTGAAATTCAGCGATTTATATCAATTTTAATACATTTGAAATAGCGTAATGTCATTAAAATACCCTGGAAACGATTTTTCCCCATTGATCATTATGTAACGGAATTCTTTTGAGTGCCCCTGTAAACGAACTATTAATGCTACACAACTCCTATTCAATACCGAACATGCCATATGGTAAACATCAATAACATATATCAATTGCATGGAAATCCGAGCATATTGACACGAGTTAGAGCGTGGACAGATAGACGGCGAGACAAACTGAATTCATAAACACTTTTTCAACTTTGTTGGAAAGTTTTAACCCATATTGGACCGCTGTCCTATAAATAGGACAGCTAATAAAACATTTTTTTAAATAAAATTGGTAAGGATTTTTTGGATGCATTTTGTTATGACGTCTTTAAAATACATAAAAGTATAACATATAAACAAAAAAAACAAGAAACCAATTAAAATTTTATTGAAAAAAATCTATTAAAAAAATTCTTTAAGAATTGTGATCTTATAATCTAGAATTTTACCGTTATTATTATCTTTTTATTGGAGAAATCATAGAGTATTTTTGTACAACATAAACACTATTTTTAAAGTAAAATAAAATATTTGCTCATATAATTAGTTTATGTATGCATTTTATATGTCCTTACTATGTCTCTTACTAATATGCCCTGTTTATAGGACAACTAGTTACTTAAAAAATTAAATTTTTTTCAAAATTTTGCTAGTATCTACTTAATTACACCATATTTATGATACAATTGAAGTTTTAAAAAATTTCAAAAATATTTAATCGATGTGGTCCAATATGGGTTAAAAATGCTAAAAAGTTTAAAAGCACTAGCTTAATCAAAGTAGAATTATTTGAATGTTTACATTTTTTTTACTGTTATTAGTCAAAAATATTAATTATTTTAAAACGTTCTTTTTTATTCATTAGTCAACCTTCCCATTAGGACACCGGATGTCCTAAAATGGACTGACTGTTTTTAAAATGCAGTAACTTGCAAATGGTAACAGCTATTAAAATAATTCTTGCAGGAGGACTATGTAAGGTGTTAGAAGTTTTTTTCTTACTGCTATTCTCGCTTTTAGCTCTAAATAGCAGCGATAGATTGTGCTGCATGCTGCAAGCAACAGACGCTCAATCAAGACCAAAACCGAAATCATCCAGCATTTATGCGAAGGAAATTTGTTGAATATAACGAGTGGGCCTCTAAGAACAAGATTGCATTGGAGAATGAGACCCACTCTATGTATTTAACCTCCTTCCTTCGTATCAATGTTGTGTGACTTCGGTTTTGGCCTCAATTGAGCGCCTATTGCTTGTAGCGCCATCTACCACTGCTATTTAGAACTAAAACCTGGAATCGCAGTAAAAAAATAAAAAACTCTTGACATCTTACATAATCCTCCTACAAGAATTTCTTTACTGTCACCATTTGCAAGTTATTGAATTTTCAGTCCATTTTAGGACATCCGGTAATTATTATCAATCATTAAGGCACATTACGTTTAATGTTTCATCGCTGTAAACTCGACCTCTTTCCGTCTGTTTTCAATAAACTGTTATTATTCCTATATAATATAACAGACATTTTAATAATAAGCATTTGTTTACTACAGTAACTTAAAATAATATTTTCAATTGCATAAATAAATATAGAGTCATTCCATACAAAATAAACAAATCAGCTGTGGCTGACATGTCACAGATGTTAATGAAAATTAGCATATATATAGATCGTATTTATTTATGAGTAAATACAAAATAATATATTTCAGAATTGTTTATTTAGGTATTAAAACTTACATTAACCCCTTGAAGGGCGGTAATTCCGCTATGCCATCACCTAATTTTATTCTCTAATTTCCATATTGGCACCCGAATGTTTGCATGAAAATTTCACTTTTATTAAGTACGCGAAAATATACTTTTACTTGTTTACAAATAAATTTTCTTGTAAATACTTGTGTCATCCAATTATTTCAACATTTTACGAAATCAAGTATCTTGCCCTGAAAGGGTTAAAGGTTGATAGAAAATCAAGGTTTTGTCTACATGCTTGAAATTTCAATTTTGATTATTTGCCTTTGGAAAGACTATATCAAAAATTAAATATAATTAAAAAGGAATAATAAGTAACAGCCTGGCGTAATTTAGTAATTGTATTTTTGTTCCTTATTTAGAAAAAATAAATAAATAATGAAAAATTTTATTGGAAAAATGCAATATTTCTATTACTTGTTTGAACATGAAGTCTTACAATTTAAAAATTATTAAACATTATATATAAAAGTACATGTTTTAAATACAGAAACTTTCATTCTTGCATACAATTTATTTTTGCCTCAAGAATATTTTAGAGTAGAGTAGAATTGAAAAAATAATTATATAGTAATCCTAAATCATTATAAATGGTAACACTAAATTTGTAAGCAAAAAAAATCATTTGCAAGATGGTCAAAAACATCACACAACTTTGAAGCACAATTTTTCTCTACAAAATAAACAGAAATTGTCTAATTAAAAACACATTAAAACCATGATGTTATGAGATGAAAAAATATACTGTCGATTGACTGTCTATTTCATCATGGGAACTGCCCATAGAATGTAACAAATATCATCTTTTTGAACCTAATTCGATTATGTTATGAATCAAAAGGCAATTTGATTTTTTTAAACATATCATGGACTTATTGATCTTTATGCCTATTTAATATTGTTGATGTCTGAATTTTCCTTCATTTGATTTTTTGTGCCTACATAAGAGGAAAAATTGTGATTTTGTAATGTTTTTTAAGTTTTTAAACTATGTTGAAATTGAAAGAAATAAATGGCAACTTTCAAACTTGAGCAATGCGATTTTCATATGTAACACTACTTCAAGTTTCTATTCCACAGATGTTCTTAAATTCATTTGATTTTTATAACGTTTTTAATTTTCTCAAATTGAAAATTTTTTAATTTACAGCCAATTTATAATTAAACATGGTGTTACCAAATTATTTTTACAAATAAATATGCAGATAATTTTCCAGAGATTACTATATTATAAATATTTTTAATTTATGTTAAACAGTTTTCAAGATACGGAGCTTCAAACTTGCAACTTTGAACGACTGCACACATGCCATTCTATGTCACAAGTTTTTTAAATGTCCAAAACTGCCAAAATATTTTATTTTTTGACAAGATATTTTCCATAACTTTTTTTAACACTTTCCAACATAGTTGAAAATTGTTTATGCCTTCGATTTGTCTATTTGCCGTCCGTCTGTCCGTGCTCTAACTGGCATAAATATACACCTATTGACATGTAATTGATGTACGTTATTGAGGTTTGCCATGGCATGTTCGGTATTGAAAATGAAGAGAGTAGCAGTGATAGTTTATTTACAGGGGCACTCAAAAGTATTCCGTAACATTACGGTCAATGGGGAAAATCATTTGCGGTGAGTTTTGACAGTGTTACACAATTTTAAAAATAGTGAAATTTATATACATTATTGAGGTGCACAAGAAGATGGCTACTATAGAATATGTTATGTGTAGCACTTACAGTAGACGTGCAGTGAAACTCAAAAGTTTTCGTTACATTACGGTTTATATAGAAAAATTGTTTTAATGGTGTTACTATGTTGCAAACATAATGAAATTGAAATGAATGTCTCAGGTGCACTAAAAGGTGCTTTCTGTAGAATATGGGATACAAAGCATTTATCATTCATTTCCAGGGTCATGCAAAAGAGTTCGGTTGTATAATGATCTACGAGGAGAAAACTGTTCGCAGCGTATTTTAATTATGTTGCACTATTTGAAACATAATGAAATTAATATACGTACATTATTGAGTTTTACTAAAAGATGCTTGCAGTAGAATATGATGCACATCGCATTTATCGTTCATGTACAGGAACACATAAAAGATTGCAATAGTGTATCTGAAGAATTGTATATTAGGAACGATTGCTGAAAGTGCTTTTTCTTTTATGGTATGCGCTTTAAGTTAGATTAAATTTTTTCACACAAAGTGGAATGTATAAATTCTATACGAAGTTTGGCAGCTGGGTCATTTTCATAATCTGACCATGTTTTGGAATAACAAAATAATTTTTTTAGAAATAATCAGAATGTTTTAAGGTTTTTTAAATAATTACCTTACCTCATAAACATTAATATACAAGCATCAGCAGAGACCAAATTACTAATTCAACATTTTCAAACTAATTTTTAAATTTTAATTAACTTTATAAGGAACATAAGAGAGCACGGTAATGGCAAATTAAGCAAAATACTTTTATTTTTCCCCAGGCATAAATGGCAGCCATTATATCTTCTTTTCTGGCCCATACAATGATTTTCTCTTTCTTATATAATAAAAGCAGATTAAAAAATAAAAGTTCATTTAATTATCAATTAGAAGTGGGTAGTAGAACGTAAGAAGTAATGACGTACAAAAAAAAATACTCACCAAAACATTCAAAGTCTTTCTTGTTTTATTGAAACTATAAAACAATTTACTCTATTCACCTAAACCTGATAACATTTTGACTTTTAAGGAGTATTTTTTCCTTGATAAAAAGGCATGTGCTGCTCTCTAAAAAATTCCAGATGAACTTTTTGTCAGAAGCATGGCAATGACATCTTTCTTGGAACACGGTTTAAAATAATTATTAAGAATTATAGATAAGCTTAATTAATGGAAAAAATATTTTTTTAATTAGTAGCATCTTAATAAATAAAAATGTATTAAAACAAAATCCCTTCCAGCTCGGTCTACAGGCGAAGGTAGATTTCGAAGTTAAAAGTTAAATTTTTATTTTAATGAAAGAACAAATAAATTAGTATAGCATTAATAAAAGTACAAATCACTTGAAGACGAAAACACGTGTAATTTGCTTAAAGTCAAGCGAATGTGATATTTACGATCAACCATTATTGACATTTAATCTTATAGTTTGGTGATAGATTTTTCGTCGACGGGATAACCAAGTAGTACCAATATTAGTTTTTGTTGCATTAGAATTTCGCAATTTATTGATTTTCTGTAAGCAAGAAAACCCTATTGGTTTACAATGGAAATCTATGGGAATTTGGCGAAATGTTAGAGATATCGACAAGTTGGCGTCACTTTTGGTGGCTCAATTTGGTCGCCAAATTTGGTGATATATCGCGAAGTTGGCAACAAATTTGGCACATTTGGTGTTGGAACAGGGTCCCCCCCCCCCTATGGTAATCCTTCCTTATTATGTATGGATATATGATAGCATAATATATATATATATATATTTTTTTTTTTTCACGTGGAAATCTTGCAATAGAAATGTAATTGTTGTGGTAAGAATTTTATTGCTTTTTTTTTAATTGTTGGCAACTGCTATAACGAAAAATTTTTTAATTTTCCTACCATTTTTATGTAAGAGCTGGTTTTATCAGAATCATGTTAAGGCGGTATTAAAAAATTTTAACCCTCCCCCATTTCTACTGCCTTGCGCCGATTTTTCTCATTTGCAACCCCCGCCGAGATATTAACCATCTTAATGTGTTTGGTGAGTTTGAAGACGATCCGTGCATGATTGTGACTTTTATCGTGCGGACAAAATTTAGTACATACATATATACATATACATATATATATATATATATATATATATATATATATATATATATAAACTTTTTAAGTGGGGGTGGTTTGGGATTCCTGGGGTCATATAATGAAAAGTTATGAAGGAATTTTTCAAAAGTCACGCCATGGTAACGACTGCAATTGGTAGTATTTCTTAGAAAATCTACCTAAAATTGTAACCATCATGTTTTAAATAGAACTTAGTCAAATCTTTACCTAATAAATTGCTTGTTATGACAACCTACGGTAATGACATTTTGACTACAAAAGAATATATTTCTTATTTAAATTTTTTTTATAAATAATAACATATCTGTAAATTATCATTATAAAATATGATGCAATAATTAAAATTATGATATTTAACTATTTTCGTGTGCAAATGTGAAAGGACAGTAAAACACGACACTTTTTGAAAATAATCCAGCTATGCTTTTGCGTATGCCCGAATGATTCATTCGAATATCCAAATCATTCATTTTGCCAATAGCTAATTTAAACCCCTTATGCAAGCGAGAAATTTGAAAAAAAAAAAAAAAAAAAAAAAAAAAAAAAAAAAAAAAAAAACCTCTCCCGCAGGTTTGACAGTAACATTCGTAGCGTAACTAGTGTAGGTTCTCAAATATTGTGTTCAACAAAAAGTCTTTTTGAGGCCATAATTCTAGTCGCAGGGTTAAAAAAAAATTGCAAAAAAAGGTAAAATTGATTTGATGAAAGTTTTATGAGAGGATCTCTTCTACAGTAGAATATTACTTATGTTAAGATTCCTCTATAAGCAATAAAATACTTAAAAGTGTAGCTTATCTAACTTTTAAGAATGAAAAACTTTGGATTGCATTAACTTCTAATCAGCTTCAGTTAATGAGATTTTAACATTTTTTTGCAAGGTAAATTACTTTTTAATAGCGCCGATATGGTCATTCAAAGAACTTTAGATTCGACGAAATAATAAAAAGTTCTAAGATGCTTAAAAGTTGTAGATTAATCAAATAAGAATATTTTGAATTTTTTTAAATTTTGTTCCTGTTCTTAGTCATAAACATTAATTACTTTAAAAAATTAAAAACTTTTTTTTTAATTATCCTCCATCAGCAGGCACATTAGGATAATTACAATCAATTATTGATACACATTATGCATTTTTTTAATCACTGTTACGTAATATTATATTTTCATTAAATTATTATTATTATTATTACCACTTATAAATCATTTATTTTATATTTAGACTGTAAAAAGGGATACTTAGGTCTGTTCTTAAATCTAAATTGGCTACTTTCTGATACATTATTTAATTCATTTTTGTTTTTAAATGTATCAAACTGGCAGATGTTCTTATTCAGAAACTATGTAACTGAACAGGCAGAAGATTTTCAGAAAATGCTGTCAAAGTTGGCGTTTTGTACCGAATTTCCAACACGCGACAGCGCAGGAAAGGAAAAAAAACTGTAGTCTTCAGTTAACAATCGCTTATAACTCTATCTAAAAATGAGAAAAACTGTTCGATTACAAATATGTTTAATAATCATGTCTGAAAATATCATGCTTTTATGTTTAAAATGAGTCATAAAATGCGTCAGAAAGTTTCCCATTGTTAAGCTGGGAAAAAAGTTTTTTTTTTTTTTTTTTTTTTTTTTTTTCCGTAATTTGAAAAAAGGAGTTAAAAAATACCCCTCTCTTTTTCTCTTCTTCTGAACTTGGCGTTGAACCTGGGACCGGACTGCCTCGAATAGAGTCAAAGATCCCTTGCGAGAGATCGAGTTTAACCCTTTACGTACTGAATTATGAATTCATGAAAATTTTATCTTCTAATCTAAAGCATTTTTCATGAATTGTTTAAACTACATTAGGAGATTTACATAATCATTTAATAAATTTTAAAAGGATTTTAGAAGGATTGAAGGATTTAGAAGGATTAATTAAATTTGAATTTATAGAGATTTTGTGCAATATTTATAACCCCACTCAAATCTTTTATTTTAAATATTTTTCCTAGTATTTTGTAGAATTAGGAAATGGACAAATACAATGTTCTTACAATAGAAATACAGAAATATTTCCGAATTGAACCCCCCTCCCCCCCCACAAATCCTTCAACGTCAAGAAAGCTGAAAAGATGCGAAGGCAAAAGAAATCATCCTTTTAAAAATATTTTTGTTTTGTGTAACCGATAATGTTTTTGGAACAAGATAAAGTAATGTATCTATAACTCATGCTAAACTGTATTATAACTAATCGATGTATTAAATGAATTTTATAACAAGTTATTTTAATGGTACTTATAAGTACCGTCCGTAGATAAAGAGTTGAAATGAAGATAGGGGTTGTTTTCAAATGGAGGATTGGATAAGGCTTGATAAATTCCTTGTTCAGAAAGCTCGCAAATTTAACTCATTAAAACCGAGCGTTGCCTCGGGGTAACAGCATATTTGCCAATACGTTTGTTGTTTGCCCACCAGTAATACTAATAGTGAAGATAAATGTTCGCTTTCTTTGATGACAGAAATGCCGCGATAAAATGAGACAAGAATTCCAATTTTCAAAAAATGGTATGAAATGAAATATTTCCATTTTAAATAGAAAAATAAGTCCGGGGTTAAACTTAATTGCGGAGAGATTTCGTCGTTATGAGGTAATGGAAGATAAAAATGTGAATTAGACATATTTTTAATAAGACATAATTTTATTTTAATTTAAATATCAGTATTATATTTTTAATTAAATTTGAGAAGAAATGTTTGCTTTTTTGAGTAAAATCGATTTTTTAAAAAGTTAATTGAACTACTATATATTTTTTAAATGTGTTCGTTTAGAATATATTTTACATGCGGATATTTTTTTTATTACTCTAAAAAATAAATTGCAAATAATTTTAAATGTATGAGAAAATTGCTACTGTGTTAAATTCGAAAGCATTCTTTTTGTTTGTTTATTTTTAAATAAATTACAAATTTTAATTTATTGAATTTTCAGTTTTCCATTTTAAAAAGAAATTCGAACTTTAGTATTAATAGAGCCAATACGCATGAGTGCAAGAAATAAATGGAACTTTTTCCTCTTTTTCAGAGTTTCGGGAAGAATTATCGGAAAAAGCATGTTTTCTAGGAGCACGGAAATTATTTGTTAAAAAATTAGGAATAATTTAGTGTATATAGACGAGTTTTTCTGTCAGTGAAGTGGTTTAAAAATTGATAGAAAAATTCCATCTTTATGTTCAAAACCCAACTTTAGTTAAATAAAAGAGTCTCAAAAAGTCGTTTCAGGTTCTCATTTTTTAACACTTTTCAACAAAGTTGAAAAAGTGTTTATGAATTCGGTTGTCTGTCTATCTGTCCTCGCTCTAACGCACGTGAATATACTCGGATTGCCACGTAATTTATATTTTATTAAGGTTTACCTTGGCATGTTCGGTATTGAAAATGAAGTGTACACATTCATAGTTTATTTACAGGGACCCTCAAAAGAATTCCATTACATTATAAGGAGAAAAATCGTTTGCAGTGTATTTTAATGGTGTTACACTATTCCAAATATACACTGTAAAAAAAAATTCCGTTAAAATACAGAAATTGTACTGGCAATCGAGACATTTCCGTATTTTAAGGGTGTACTCAAAAAAATATTTTTCCGCTCTCAACAGCTCGAAATTTTCTGATATTATTTTCAGGCTCATTTTTAGAAGTAAAAACATGAAACTTGCTGACGTGATTTTTGAAGAGATGCATAAGAGGCCGTGTTTTAATTTTTCACTCAATTAAATAGAACTTGATTTATAAACAATTACTTTCTCAGTATAACAATTTTTTTTCGTTCTCAGCTCTCTCACTTCGGAAAATTCGGTTCAAAATGCTAACTTTGACAGCATTTTTTGCAATATATTCTGCCTTTGTCAAAAAATCGAAAAGCACGGCACATTATACAGCTTCTGAATGAGAGAATCTGCCAAACTGATGCGTTTCAGAACAAAAATGAATTTGAAAATGAATCAAAAAATAAGCAGTTTGGATTTGAATACACCCTTAACGGAAAATTTCCCCTGTAAATTCCAGAAAAACGAAATTTTTTGTGGAATTTACGGGGGAAAATTCCATAAAATACAGAAATGGTTCTGGCGTCTCGATTTCCAGTACAATTTCCGTAGTTTAGCGGATTTTTTTTTACAGTGTATTGAAACGGATACATGTCATAGGTTCATTACAAGATGCTTACTATAGACTACGTTTGTTCTTTTTTTAAACATTTATTGTTCACCTACTTTACAGGAACACACAAAGGAATTCGTTTACAGTATTGTATGGGGGCAAAAATTGCTGGAAGTGAGTTTACAACTTTGATATGCATTTTTTAATTCAAATAATGTTTTGTCTGTTAAATGATGTGTATAAATTCTATAAATGATGTACAGGGCTGCACAAAAGAAATCCAGTACATTGCTTAATGCTGGATATTGCTGAAGAGGAACTTTCAACTGGGTTATGCGATTCCTAACTGAAGTAAATTTTTGCATTCTATGTACTATGTACACTTATCTATAGATCATATACAGGGTTGTGCAAAAGATATGGGATAATTTTTCGACTGCACTGTAAAAAAGTTATGTAACGTTACTCCATAAAATTGGTGGCAACATGCTGCCTCCAATTTTATGGAGTAATTTAACTTTTATAATGATGTAATTTAAACAGATATAATCGGTGTAATATTACACATTAGTGTAATGTAATACCAGTTACATGGGTTAAATTACTCAATAAAATGGAGGCGGCAAGACTGCCACCAATTTTATGGAGTAACGTTACATAACTTTTTAATTTCTTCTATCTTTACAAGAAGAAAGTATTGGATTCGTGAAAAATTTTGACTTCCGACTTTTAATGGATTTATATGTTTTAGAAGGTCCTGAACACGATTTGATGGTTTTTAGAAAATGTCTGTCTGTGAGTCTGTTTGTCCCTCTGTCACTCTATGAATCTGTATGTAACAAAAATATTATGGGCGCTCTATCTCAAGAACTAATGCTCGGAATTTCACAAAACTTTAGATTCAGTTAGATTTTGATATAAACTGGTTCTAATTACTTTTTGGTGTAAATCGCCCAACAGGTGGCGCTGCTGTGCTGTTTTTTCACGATTTCCGCGATAGTTCTAACTCAGGAACTAATGCACGGAATTTCATAAAAATTCAGATTCAGTTAGTCCTTGATATAATTTTGTGCTGATTACCCTTTGGTGAAAATCGCCCAACAGCTGGCGCTGATATGGTGTATTATTCATGATTATCGCAATAACTCTATTTCAAGATCTAATGCACGAATTTTCATCAAACTTCAGATTCAGTAAGCCCCTGATATAAATTAGTGCTATTTAATTTTGATTGTAAATCGCCCAACAGGTGGCGCTGCTGTGATGCATTTTCACGATTTCTGCAATAGCTGTATCTCAAGAACTAATGTATGAATTTTCACGAAGCTTCATATTCAGTTAGTTCCTAGTATAAATAGGTCCTTATTAGTTTTTGGTGTAAATCGCTCAACAGCTGGCGTTGCTATGTGGAATTTTTTACGATTTCCGCAATAGCTCTATCTCAAGAACTAATGCACGGATTTTCATCAAACTTCAGATTTGGTCAGATGTTAACATAAGTTGTTGATGATTATATTTTGTTGTAAGTCACCTAACCGGTGGCGCTGATATGCTGCATTTTGCATGATTTACACGATTTTACCGATAGTCCTACCTCAAGAACTACGGAATTTCACATGTTTAGAATCCTCATTATGGGCATAGATTGTCATTTAATTTTGGCACTGTACAAGGGAATTTTGAAGTGTTAACATGCATGAGATAGAAGAAAGTTTTGGGATTGGCATATCCGACTAATTTAAGATAAAGACAAATCAAAAAATGCAGATAGGAATGGTTTAAATTGTGTTGCGCATTTTTCAATCTGTTAGTTATATACATCATATTTCACAATATTAAAAAGTGAAATTTCATGACATTATTTTGAATGTGTTGGAAAGTGCTTCAAAATCTATGCTTGACGCATTATTTTTTAGTAAATATACCTTGGTTTGATAAGCAAATCCGAGATTGCCTTTTAAAAATTCAACTAAACGCCATGAAGAAAAATTACTTAATATCCATGCATAAAAAAGTGGAATGTAAATTACGTTATGTTTCTGCTATGAATAAATAAATAGATTTATCACGAATATCTTAAAAATGTAGTTCATCTAAAATTTTGAGAAGAAAAAAAAAACTTTCGATTGCATTAACTTCTAATCAGCTTCAGTTAATGAGATTTTAATATTTTTTTCGCAAAAGTAAATGACTTTTTAATAGCACCGATATGGTGATTAAAAGCCCTTTAGATTCGATGAATTTTTAAAAAATGTTAAGATGTTTAAAAACTCTAGATTAATCAAAGAAGAAAGTTTTGATTTTTTTTGTTGTTGTTGCTGTTCTTCCTCAAAAACATTAATTATTTTGAAAGTTTCGAATTTTTTTTTCTTTTTCCATCAACCTGCCCTTTAAGGTAATTACTATCGATTATTATAAGCATTTTACCCGTCACTATTATCTAATGTTCCACTTTCAGTAAAGCGTTATTATTATTGCTTGAAAATCTCTTAATTTAAAGCTATATGTTATACGCAAAGTCTGGTTTTAATAATGCGGAATGAGACTGAAATAAATATTTGAAATGTATTATAGTTTATGAGTAATGCATTCTAACATTCTATTTTAATGTGTTTATTAGCCACCGATATGCTATTTCTTTCTCCCAGCAATTAGAGTATCGTCTCTAAAAAAATAACGTTGCGTTGAATAAGCCAGCCGTAAAACAAAGCAGATGTATCATTGCACTGTTAAATACTCCTACTGCAATTTTTTTAACTTCTAAGCATTGCACATTTTCAATTTTTATACCGTCGTATTGGGAATAAAAAGTACTTTTAAATACAATCTGTTTAAAAACTGAGTCTCAATTTATTTTTGAGATATTAATTTTCTTGTAATTTTTAGTGCCATTTGTTTAATTTTGGCAACGTAAGTACTCCATTTCTGTAGAAAGTAAAGGAAAAATAGTCGGAAAATAGTAATTGTATATTTTTGTTTCCATTTTCCCGTAACAAGTGAAAAACATTTAATTAAAATACCTGCTATTTTGAAAAAGTATAAATGAAGGATTTCTGATAAAACATGGAGCTATTAGAAACTATATTTAATTTTAACTATCTATATTAATATTACAAACACATGAAGGCATATGAATAATTAGATAGCCGATTTTCGAGTTTCTTGAATGACGAAATCTCTTTATTTGGATTTGTGCATTATTCAGGGACAGTGACGTCATATTTGCATACTTTACAATTGCATACTTTACTGTAGATGTTGTTTAAGACTGGATCGTAAATACGGAATTTTTCACCGGATGCGACTGACGCCATTTTATGCAAGATAAAAGCGTGTGGTTTAAGTCTTAAAACTGAAATATTTTTTGTGTTATCTATATTTATATACATATATATTTTTTTTTTCATCGGGGGCGACACTAAATTCTGAAAAAGTACAATTCCTATTTTCTATTTTTACTTTCTTCTATCTTTACTTGAAGAAAATATTGGATTCATGAAAAGTTTCGACTTCCTGCTTTCGAAGGATTTATACGCTTTAGAAGTTTCTGAACAAGATTTGACTGTTAAAATACCAAATAAAATAAACTAAGACAGACTTGAGCACAGTTAAAAAATAAAATTTATAAAGACAATAAAAAACAATTAAAAATACAATATGTAAACGTTTCGCCAAGCGACACGCAAGGCATCATCAGTACAAAAAATATCCATTGCATTTTAAACGTCAGAACAAATCAAGAACAGTTACAGTTAGCTATTTTAAAAACAAACAATATTCGCTAGGGACAGAACGAGCATCATTCAAAGCATGCGACCGCAATTCAGTGAACCAAGCCTCAAGGAGCAATCTACGGTGGTAGTTGTTGCAACCAGATTTCAAAATACTGGCGTTCGCAATGAGCGGAATGTGATTCATTTGAAGTGAATGATGGACAATTTTTGAATTCAAATTACTCTTTTTTAAAGCACCAGTATGTTCTTTTAGGCGAATTTCCAATGATCTACCAGTTTCACCAATATAAACACTATTGCAATCTTTACAAGGAATAATATAAACAACCACAGTAGATTGCTCCTTGAGGCTTGGTTCACTGAATTGCGGTCGCATGCTTTGAATGATGCTCGTTCTGTCCCTAGCGAATATTGTTTGTTTTTAAAATAGCTAACTGTAACTGTTCTTGATTTGTTCTGACGTTTGAAATGCAATGGATATTTTTTGTACTGATGATGCCTTGCATGTCGCTTGGCGAAACGTTTACATATTGTATTTTTAATTGTTTTTTATTCTCTTTATAAATTTTATTTTTTAACTGTGCTTAAGTCTGTCTTAGTTTATTTTATTTGGTGTTTTAATGGTTTTTAAATTCAGACGTTAAATGTATATGTACTGTAAAGATTTGACTGTTTTTAGAAATTGTCTGTTTGTGTGTCTGTCTGTCTGTATGTGACACAAGTTTTGTGGGCGCTCTATCTCGCGAATTAAAGCACGGAATTTAGTCAAACTTCAGATTCAGTTAGACCTTGACATAAATTGGTTCCGATTAGGTTTTTATGTAAAACGCACAACACGCGACGCTGGTATACTTCATTTTTTTTACGATTTCTGCGATAGTTATTTCTCATGAACTAATTCACGGAATTTCATCAAACTTCATATTCTGCTAAAACTTGTCATAAATGGACGCTGGTTAGGTTTTGGCGTAAATTTCCTAAAAGGTGGAGCTGCATGTTTCATTTTCAACGATTTCTGCGATAGCTATATCTCAAGAACTAATGTACGGAATTTCATCATATTTCATATTACGTTAGATCTTGATATAAATAGACTCTAAATAGGTTTTGGTGTAAATCGCATGTCAGGTGGCGCTGCTATGCTCCATTTTTCAAGATTTTCGTGATAGGTATATCTGAAGAACTAATGCATGGAATTATTACATTATATTATAGAAGAAAGTATTGTAATCGAAATTTTTTTCGACTTCCGGTTTTCGACGGATTTACATGTTTTAGGGGTCAGAGATCCCAAAAAACATGTTTATAGAAAATGTCTGACTGTCCGTGTGTCCGTCTGTCTGCCGCCATTGTACCATCAAACAGTGTATGAAGTTATGCATAGAATTGAACCAAATTTTTATTTTAAGTTTTTGGCTATGGCAAGCAGATCCTCCCTGAATTTGGAAAAAATGCGCCGGTAGGGGGCGCTGTAATAGCGATTTTTGTGCGATTTTGAATATGTTTGTATCGTCCAAAAGTATATGAAGTTATGCATAGAATTGAACAAAATTTTTATTTTAAGTTTTTGGATATGGCAGGTAGATATAGAATTGAACCAAATTGAACCATTATACATACCAAGTAATCTCTATATTCTAAAAAAAAAAGTAACTAATACTTTCGACGCTGCCGCCGTAAATATTTTTTTGTTCTGACCGGAGCTTTTTCTCAGTTAGTATTGCCTGCATAGAAAAATATGAAAATTGGTAGTTTTATAGAAAAATGTTTGATAAACAGAAACACGCTGAAGCAGACAGTTTTTAAATCGAAAAATTATTTTAAGGCTGCTAGTCACTTAGCTTCCGAATTACCCTCGGTAATGTTAAGTCTATGGGCGTTTGATGCATTCTTATATTTAAAATATCTCCCCAGAGAATTCATATTTTAAACTTTTTTTTAGGGTTTCGTTCATCTGACGAAACCCTATTCGTCTCACTTTTCTGTCTGTCTGTCCGTCTGTTACAGAGACCGTTTTCAGAAACTATATATGTTTGAGACTTGAAATTTTGTATACTTATAACTGAACACCTCACATCAAACGACAAATCACAAATTTTTTGAAAAAGTCTTATATTTACACCTCTGGGTTCTAACTTGTGTATTTTAAGCAATTTTTCTAACTCAGCCCCTAATTAAGTTGGAGACGTGAAATTTTGCATACTTATAGCCGAACACTTGCGATAACACGAAAAATCATAAAAAATTCCAAAAGTCTTATTTTATTTACCCCTCCGGGCTCTAACTTGTGTATTTTAAGGATTGTATTTTATATCCCCTTTTCATCCGGGGGGGGGGGCACTTTTCTAACTTTTGCCGATACCTCTCACGTGATATATCATTGCATAGCCCTTTGACCACTCTTTCATCATAGCCTTACATATTTTAGTTGCACTTTATACCTCCAGGAGCGCCTACCTATCTCGGGTGCTATGGGCCCGATCCGATCCCCTTGACTAATATGTCTACGGATGGGTTGTAAAACGGCGGTTCGTTCGGAAAGAGGTTTGTTTAGAATAGAGTGCGGCCGCTGGTTGCGAAATGTGGAACTAAAAGATTTTGCAAAAGGATAAAGTGTTTTCAAAGGAATATTAAACAAAATCCTCTGTGCGATCTGTGATCACACTTACCCGCTTGTTTCAGTGTTCTCTCCTTAAAGGGTCTTCCTTTTTTTCTTACATGTCAAAATATTTCTAAAATCTATGCTTAATTTAATATTTTATGTTTTAAAACTGACGCACTGGGAGTAAAATTTTAACACTTCATATAAGATTAAGCATAAATTTTAGAAATATTTTGAGAACTAAGGAAAAGAGAGACATCCTTTAAGAAGAGCACATTGGAAAAAGAAGTTAAAAATATTAATTTCCCGAGGAGATATTTTAAATATACGAACACATCAAACGCCCATAGACTTAACATTACCGAGGGAAATTCGGAAGCTGAGTGACTAGCAGCCTTTTGAGCTATTTAATGTGGAAATCAGTCAAAATAGTTCCTGTAAAAATGTTTTATAGGAATATAAACTATGCATAGAAATCTAACCATCTTTTGCAGGGACGTACTTGAAAATCTTGCGGTGTGCAGTGAGCAATATTTTTTTTAAATTTAACTAATTTCTTGAGGGCCTTTTTTTTTTGCAATTTTTTAATTCTAATTTTCATTTTTTTCCAATAGAGTTTTATGTTATTTTCAATAAAAGGTCATTTTTTATATTATTGTATAGTGTTTTATTGTATTCACATGTGACTATTGAAAACAGAGAGAAAACTTTAAAATAATGATTAAATGATCAAGTATTAAAAGCAGGAAATGAGGAAAATTACACAATAAAAATGCATATAGATGTGAACATTAAAAAGAAAAAAATCATTAAAATAATAATTAAATTATTACGTGTTAAAAGCCGGAAATGGCGAAAAATACCTCCTATTTAAAATGCCCAAATAATAATATTGCCAAACAGTTCCATTTCAAAAATATATTTACACGAGAGATTTATTTTATATTTCGAAAAATCTTATTATCAATTGCTGCCAATTTTAAAATAGCGCAAATAATAATATTTGCTTCCAATTAAAAAGTATTTTCACGTAAATATCAAAAAAAAAAAAAAAAAAAAGAAAGAACGAAAGAAAGAAAATTTTGCTGAAAATTACGTCATATTTAAAAGGATGCATTTAAAACGTCTTATTTAAACGTCTTATTTAAAACAATTGTCTTATAGCGTCGTTATAAAATTCCGGGAGACTGCGACATTATTTACTCATCCATTTTATACAAGCTGATTTTAAAATGTTTAACTGATCTTATTTAAACACTCGTGAAAACAGCCTTTAACCTTCGCGACAGCAGTTGATTCGATCTTTAAAATCCTTTAGTCAAAGGGAAATGAATGGAAAACTGATTTTCGAAGGTTGCCACCAGTCGTTTAATTATAATTGAATCTTCCGTAATCTCATAAAAATAGGGCGAACTAGCGTGTTTTTAGAGTCTGCGGTGTCTGAAGGTGTTTTGACGAGCGTAGCTCACTGGAGGTAGAGCGCCCTATTGTGTGAAAAATTAGTTAAGTTCTAGAACGTATACCGCAATTGAAATTGTACTCCAACAATATAGACAGTACTATAACCGAATTTTTTTGTGTGTCCCTGTAAATGAACGGTGAAGGCTATGTACATCATATTCTACAATCTTGTAGTGCCCTAAATGATGTATAACAATATCAATATGTTTTAAATAGTGCAACATCATTAAAATACACTGCAAACGGTTTTTCTCAATAATAACAACAACAACAACAATAATAATAATAATAATAATAATAATAATAATAATTTCTGCTTTTCTTTTTATTGCCTCTGTAAACGAGCTATAAATGCCACGCACTTTATTTTCAATAACTAACATTCCATGATGAAGCTCAACACCTGTATCAATTACAATGCAATCCGAGTATATTTTACGAGTTACAGCGCAGACAGAACGGACAGAAAACTGAATTCATAAACACTCTTTAATTGCAAAGTGTTATAAATATGACGCTGTACAGATTAGATTAGATTACGTTCAATTAAAGAGAATAAAAAAAAGAGTACTGGGTAATGCATCCTCCTTATATATGCCAATAATATTATTCTAAAACAAGCGAACTAGAATAATAATATTTCAAATATGCCGAACATCGTCAGATCGATTTCAGATACCTTCTGCAGAAAGTTCTTTCTGCTGGTATCGTTTTTCCAAAACAAACCATCTTAACATTTTGAAACCTCGTACTTTATAAACAAACAAGTAAATCGGTTGATATGTCGATATTCCTAAAAATGTTTGCATACCGAATAAAATTCGATTCTAAGATCTCTTGAGAAAACGTGTGTATATATATCTTTGTATAAGACGGGAAACAAGGAAGTGACTTAAAAAAGAAAAAAAAAACCAAAAGCACTATTTATAAAATTTTATTTTTAGGATTTTGTTCATCTCACGAAATCCTTATAGTCCCGCTTCTCTGTCTGTCCGTCCGTCCATCGTACTCGGAAACTATTTAAGTTACAGACTTGAATTTCTTTTTACATAGAGCTGAAAACCCCCACACCTTGTCAAAATCATAAAATTTTCAAAAATCCTTATGTTATTTTAACTAAGTGAATTCGTACTTTTCGATTTCAAAACATAACCTTAAATGCAGCAAATATCAGTGAACACCCAGGGATACGTGGTAACGCAAATGTCTCCCACGCAGTTGATCGTGGTTTCGTATGTGTCAGGCGGAATTTAAAATTTTTGATTTTGATTTGTATTATTACATTTCATTTTCAGGTGGATTTAATTAAAAGAAAATTCCTTTTTCAGGCCATTTTAAAGGTTTTTTTTGTTTTTTGCGCAGCGGTAATTTTTAAAATATCTTTTTTTTTTTTTTTTTTTTTTTTTCAGATACAGAAAATCTGGAATCTCAATCTAGAACCAATATTTTTTTTTTTGTTTACTGCTGCCATCTACTGGCCATTTTTTGAAATAATAGGGCAACTTTTTCATCTTATCATTAGAAGAATTACTCAGGAATTGAAAGCGTTTTTGTTTTCTTTTTTTATTTCGAATTTTAATAAATGTTAACGAAACTCAAAAATAAATTGAGATGCGATTTTCAAACAAATTGCTGTTAAAAGTATTTTTTCCCTATAAAGGTGTAAAAATTGAAAATGTGCGATGCTTAGAAGTTTTAAAAAGTTCAGTAGAGATTATCAGTATTTAACCGTACAATGATACATCTGCTTCGTTTTAGGGCTAGTTTATGTAACGTAACGTTATTTTTTAGTGACGACATTTTAATTGCTACCTGAAAGAAATAGCATTCCGGAGGGCTAAAAGAAAAAAATTTGAAAAATAAAGCGAATTTTTAGACATGGAAAACGACATCCTTAGGGGCGGGGGCGAGAGGTAGAGGAATGATAACATATGGTATGGCAATCGAGGGGGTCCTAAATTATAATAAAATTGATAGCGTTATATACGTACAGCCCCAATGTAGAAATTTTAATAGCTGAGTTGGTTGATTGGTTGATTGAAATTTAATCGCACAAACTCCCTACAGGGACATGCTGCGCCAAGATCATGATAAAATAAGACCAGAAATATGTGTTAAAAATTGTGATTAAGAATGTGCGATAGAAATAATAAGAGAAAAAAAGTGAAAAATGAATGTGTCAATACGCGAAGTTTTAAAAAATGTTTAATAACACCAAAATAAAGTTAAAGGACAAAGAAAAAATTTGAATTAAAATCTGTAAAAGCTCAAAAGTTATGATTGTCCAAAACACATAGCATAAATTATATTTAAAAATTCTGAGTAAAATCACATTTGTAAATCAAATATTTTAAGAGCAATGTAAAATCGTGTAGGATGAAATTCTTCAAAAACAGTATTTTTTCCATCATCATCCGAGTCATAACTGCAAGAGTCCATAGCCTCTTCTGCATTGTTGAGCAGTTGTTTGGGATGCTTTATATTAGCTATTGCTGAGCTAAGACAGGGTTTTATGTTTTTCCTCTTCACAGTTCTCCACTGTGAAGAGGCTTGAATTGAAGGTTTCTTTATTTCTTTTAGTGTATGACCTTTTTCGTTTGATTTCTGAGTTGGACAAACACCAGGTTTAAGTGACCTGCTTTTTCCTGAAATTGATGTTTGCTCAGTCTCAAGTTCAGTAGATTTTTTAGATTGAATTGGTGATTTTTGTGACAAACTAGGACTGTATTCTATTTTCATAGGTTCTAATGATGGTGGCCAAAGTTCTAATTTTGGCATAAGTCTTGTACTAGCGGTAGTGTATACATCACAGGTTTTTTCTTTAAAGTGCTAGATGATGGTGTCTCAGGAGAACAACTAGGTGGAAAGACAGATTCAGTTTGGGTGCTTATGTTTCTTACGGATTTTGATTGATGCATCAGTAAGCTGGAATAAGAAACTCCAACAGATGGAGTTCTGGTATCAATAAGTTTACGAGCATCAGGGTAAGAAAGATTTTGAGTAATTTTAAGAGTAAGAATTTCATTTTCACGAATCCAATTAGGACAAAAGCGAGAGTATGCTGTATGATCACCTTTACAGTTTGTGCAGCGTTCTGGTTTTTCACAAGATTTACCATCATGGCCGACTTCTGCACAATGTGCACAGGTAACAGAGCCACGACAGGTAGTGTTAGTATGACCAAAACGCTGGCATTTAAAACAACGGAGAGGTTTAGGGATATAAGGCCGGGACTGGGCATCTTAGGTATCCAGATTTAATTCTAGTTGGTAAATTAGGACTATTGAATGTTAGTATAATGTGCTTTGTCGGAAGCATTTGCCCATTCCGACGGATAGTAATACGGCGTACATCTATGATATCTTGTTCTTTTATACTTGTTAAAAGTTCTTCTTTTGTAGTGAACAGAAGTTCTGGTTCTGATACAACACCACGTGTTGTATTTAAGGTTTGATGTGCCTGAACAGAAACTGAAAAGGAGCCTATTGTAGAGCAATTTGAGACTAGGTGTGATTGTTTGGCTGTAGAGATCTCAACAAGTAAATCTCCAGATTGGAATTTTTTGAGTGAATGGCCACCTCCCAAAACAGACTGGAATGTTTTCGCAATAAGGAAAGAAGAAGTTCTGTTAAAAGAGCTATCAAAGAGGCTATCGGTACGTTTAATTACAAAGATGCGAGTGAAGGTATTCTGTACAACTTGTTTCTCTCCACAAGGGAGAGATATAGAAGGATTTGAATTTTCCCCATCCCTATTAGGAAAAATAGAATTCAGACCCCGGCCGCACCACTTACTACCGAGCCCAACAAGCGGATGCACATTCATGCCCCAGTGCTAACCAGGGTCCATACGGTCCAAGACAATCCTATGTCAGTTTCCACCCTTAACGAGATGGCTAGTAATTGCTTGCTCACTTGATCCCTTAGCCAGTGACAAGCCAGCTGACCAGCCGATTGATGCATATGGGACCAATATGCACCTCCCGGCTACCTGAAGAAGAGGCCAAAGCAGTGTGTTGGTTTCCATCAACTGCCAGGATCCTCCTTTCCAGGGACACGGGTCGCCACGCACGGCAAACACGTGGGGGGTTTACAATTCTCCATGAGTCGATATACAGGATGATATCGGTTCATACAGAATTGCCCTCACCTCCAAAAAGGAAACCACAACGAGAGTGAAACAAAGAGAAAAAAAGACAAGAGAAATAAGAGGAAGTAGGAAAAGAGAAAGATCGCTCAGGTGCCCGAGGTTGCGAAGCTCATGAATACCTAAGGAAGGTATACCCCTGGGGAGTTTTAATCTCTGAGAGAGAACAGTATTCGGTATGAAAGAGATTTCTTTTCCCTTTTCTAATTCTACAGTACACTTATACGTTCAAATATCAGACCAGATACTGTGATCGTTAAAGGTTAGTTGGGTTAATTAGTCTTCCAGATTCGTCCGGGATAGCTCAGTCGATAGAGCATTGGCGGCTTCAGCCAAGATATACTTAGTTCGAATCTTGTCCCGGACTTTTTTCACCCACTTGGAAATTTACAACCGTTATGATTTGTTTACCAATTAAATAATCGTGTTAAAAATTAATCTAATATAATTAGCATGCAGCGTTCTAAAAAATAACCTTCGGTTTATTCTGTTGAGCTGATTCAAATATCACACCAGATACTGTGATCGTTAAAGGTTAGTTGGGTGAATTAGTTCTCCAGATTCGTCCGGGATGGCTCAGTCGATAGAGCATTGGCGGCTTCAGTCAAGATATACTTAGTTCGAATCTTGTCCCGGACTTTTTTCACCCACTTGGAAATTTACAACCATTAGGAAGTGAATAGTTAAATCATAATAATAACAAAAATGAAGAAAAATTTTATTAAATTTTATTTTTATTAATGTTATTGCATTTATTAATTTATTTTTATTTATTGTTACGAAACTTCATATCTGAAAGAAATGTACAAAACTGTTGTGACTGAGTGCCGCGAATTCTGCGACGGTAGCGGTCGTGCGATAGCTTCAGAGGTTTCAATTTTCCTTTTTTTTCAACCTGGCTTCCGCAAGAGTCTCGGCTAAAGGGGCGCAGGCAGGTACCTTGGTCGGACACGCGGAACGCCGCGCTCAGCTAATTCTGCGGCGGTTCTCTTGCAAAGAATGTGTTTCATTTTTCCAACTATTCCAGAATTTCAGCTAAAAGAATTCGAAAAAATATCACACTATAAAGGAAAGTATTATCAAGAAAACTATATACCGGGTGTCCCAAAAAGGACTGACTGATTTTAAAATTCAATAACTTGCAAACGGTGACAGATATTAAAAAAATTCTTGCAGGAGGGTTATGCATAAAGTCAAAAGTTTTATTACAGTGATTTTCGATTTTAGTTCGAATTGCAAACAATAGATGGCGCTGTAAGCAATAGGCGCTAAAAACAGGCTCGATTTTTGGTCCTTTATCTTGTTCCATGCAGAAAAAGGAGATGGAAATGTATTATCCGGGCCACGAAGTACCAAAAATCGAGCCTGAATTTAGCATCTATTGATCTCAGCGCCATCTATTGTTTGTAATTCAAACTAAAATTGAAAATCACTGTAAAAAAACTTTTGACCTTATGCATAACACTCCTGCAAGAATTTTTTATATACCTGTCACCGTTTACAAGTTATTGAATTTTAAAATCAGTCAGTCCTTTTTAGGACACCCGGTATATACATGGTGCATCAGCTGCTTGAGAACACACGTTGTAGGTGAAACCTCACCCTGTATATCATAGTTACAAATCTTTTTCTGCTACATGTAAACATGTCAGAACCTAGACTAACTGAGGAAATGCAGAGGCATGCTGTCATTGGTTCATTGGCTGAAGAACGCTTCGATTTAGAGATTGCCACATTCTTGAAACTGTCCCGATCATTTGTCTTTAATGTAAGAAGAGAACTAAAAGCTACCAGGTTTCATGTGGCAAACGTTTCATGCAGGAAACGACATTGTCAGCAATATGAAATCATCGAGACACCAAAATTCGTGGGTCAAGTCGATGAAAATCATACGAAAGCGATGAGGGCACTCGCTAGTGAGATGCAGGTTGATGAGGCCACAATGTTATGTGTGATTCACGAGAACCTTCGTTCGAGGTCGCACGTGATAAGGAGAGCACAGTTCTTTCCCGAGAGAATTAGGGCTAACTGCCTGACCAGAGACAAGTGACTCCTTAACAAGCGGTGAAACATCAAGAGGAGCCAAGAATGCTCTTGTTTCTTTCTAATAAGAAAAACTTTGCCCAGGTCAAAAAAGTGAAACGCAAAAAGATCGGTGATGGTGTAAAATCCCCGAAGGGATCCTGACAGACATGTGCAGAAGATTTCCAGCCTCACTGATGATTCTGGGAGGTTCTGAGAAGCGAAGACGATTGGATGCATCCACATGTTTTTCTTCAAGGTGCCAGAGTCAACCGTTGCTTATATTAAGGTGTTAAAGCACTAAATTACTTCTGTAACACGTGGGAGGCCGTACGTTTTTTTTACAAGACCCTCCTCTATCCCATACAACCAATACAAACCAAAAATGGATGGCCAAAGCTTTCATGACCATGTCATCCTCAACTTGTTGCCCCCCCCCCCTCCTCCCCCCAGTTACCCATATATTAACCGAACGGCCAATTACGTATTTTTGCGTAGTTGAGAGGAACTCCAATAGTAATCCTCACAGCAATGTCGCGGCTCTCATGGCAGCGGTTATGTATGCAGAGGCAAATGTTCCCAACACTCATCTGATCATTACCTGCAACCAGTTTTGATAGCCTCTAGAGGCGGTTATTGCTGCTGGCATTGATTTCAATGAATGATGTCATTCAGTGTGTATGTGATCCCCTGTACAGAACGTCAAAATTTAGAAAAAAAATGCTGTATCTCTATTGAATATTCCTGTTTGAAAGCAGTCATTGATTTGTTCATAAATACCTGACGAGCCCTGTATATGAAAGGAAATAAAATATTATAATTCCATTATAATATAAATTTAAATTAAAGACTTAACTTTTCTAAATCTATTGAATTCTCAATTTGCATCCTGTAAAGTAACTTTTTATCTCGACAATTATTATGATCCCAGATTTAATTTCTGTGCAACTAAGAAAAAAGAAAGTGTGAAATCATAGTGCAATTTTGTAAGTGCTTGCCGTTTGACTGAAACCAGGTCTTGTCCAGGCATCACTTTGCGGCCAGGCAGGCTTGGCCATGAATCGAGAATCTTCTCACCCAGAATTAAGTAAAACCAGAAATATATATATATAAATTCACAAAATGACAAACAAAAAAAAACATACGAATTTTATCGAAAAGGTAATTTTTTTATGAAAATGATTTTGCTAAATAGATTTCTGGTTGACGGGGGCCTCCTCCGAAAAGAGCAAATTTCCAGGAACTATTGATGCATCATTGATTTGGGAAAATAAAGACGTTGGTCAAAATCGAGGTCCCCAGTGTCTTAATTGTATCTGAAAATACATCAGACACATACGCAGATATACATATGAAGAAAAAAAAACAGCTAAAAATATAGATGTAATACTTTTTAATTTTTTTTCTATTTATTTTACTGAATTCCAACTAAAGTAACTCTTTTTTTACTACTTCCCCATCTCAAAATTCAGTAACTCTACGCCTATATATATTATATAGATAGATAGATAGATAGACAGGTAGATAGATATTCGAAAGAATTTTCGAGATAATATATAGTACTATACCTGCCATAACATGCATTATAAACGGTGGAACTAAAACAAATTTTTAGAAAATTCCTAATTTTATTTATGAAACCATGATATATTTTAACATCATTTTAACTTAGTATAATTTAAATTAATAAATATTTATAGCTCTACTTTAAAATTAGTAAAAAAAAATTAATTTATTAACAAAAAATATGAAATTTACATAAATTAAATTAAAGCGCTTTACAGTAATGCTGATTTTATTTACTTTGTTGGCTATGGATTCACAGAATATTATTATAAAAAAGGCAGCTAAAACTTAAATAAAATCACTTGAAATATGCTGAACATATGCGCATCGATTTCTGATATCTTGTGCAAAAAATTCTTTCCGATGGGTATTGTTTTATCCACAATAAACTATCTTATCTTTTTGAAACATGGCACTTTACAAACAAATAAATATGTCGATATACCGATATTCTTAAGAATATTTGGATTTTTAACAAACTTCATTATGGGGTCTCTTGAGAGTGTGTGTATCTGTAACGATAAGATATGAGACAGGAAAAGAAATCAACTTTAATTACACTCTTTTATTTAACTCAACTTGTTTTTTTGTATGTAAAGAGGGTAATTTTGCAATCGATTTTTCACTCACTTCCCGATATGCTAGAATTATGTATAAAAATAAAAATATGTACACAGGTGTATTTCGAATGACAGTACAAATTTTAATATGCTTAGTACTTAATTAGAAATTAATAAATTAATTTCAAGGCATTTTCCAGTTTTCCGGCCACAGGAGATCAATTTTACCAAATAATCTGTCTGGTTGCAACAGTTTATGAGTTACAAAAACGATGGCGTTAATTATGCGCGAAACCGTTCTTGTCAAAATACGTCTTCTGGCTGAGAAACTGCAACAAAGAAATACTTTAAACATTAAAAAATAAAAAATGCAATTAAAAAACAAAAGGTAGCCTTCAATTTCATCATCGGCAACTGGGTGATTCGGTCTTAGCAGATTTGATTGTATTAGAAATGTGCTACCTGTTATGACAAAATCTGCTTAAAACGGAAAATCCCTCTTTCTTTTACTCTCGTCTTGGTAAGATATTCTCTATATCCCTCCCCCCCTTGAATTGATAAGTCTAGCTATTTCAATGCTTTCTTGCAACAGTTTAATGAGTTGACCACATAACAGAGGAAAATGCGCAAAAGAAGTACTTGACTTCCTGCACACTTTGGCGATCTTACTGACAGAAGGTACCACCTCTAATGTGTGCAGCCTGTGAATCCACCTTCCTTCATCCTGTGATGTCCGGTGATTAGTGACACGGACATTTCCGATGTTAGAGAATAACCGCCAGTATGCTCTGCCAGCGAGGGAAGTGACCAATTGCACCATAGATGACGTGCGTGGTGAATGGCCGGTTGATGTACAAGGCTAACGAGAAAGACAGGCTGCTGCGGTGCATTCCACGTATCTTTTTTACAGACCGCTGGAGTCACGTGATGCTCGAATGCACCAATGAAGGTGTGCGAAAAGATCATCAGGTCACTCTAGCGGTCTGTGAAAAAAGACGCGTGGGATGCACTGCGGTAGCCTGTCTTTTTCGTTAGCCTCGGTTGCGGCACAGATGAAGTTTTGTTATCAGGATACTTTATTTGTACGCCTCGAAATCGGCAGTTTCGTTTTTCGACATATCATTTTAAAATTTACCTCATTTTAATTTAGTAATCCCGTTTTTATAAAAATCAATTTCTGAATTGTACGGGTAAGTTCATTCAAGTTTGTACGCCCGTCAGTTGAGATGACGCCGATGCTTTGTTGAAGGAAATGGCCGTTTTTATTTTTTGCAATGAAGATGTTCGCTAAAGATTCCTTCCTTAATAATCCTCCAGGATTGCTGAAATTAATTTTACAATTATTTTTAATGGCCAAGAGGAAATCTTTCCTGCTATTTATATGATAAAATTAAGAAGATTTTTTTTTTATTAAAAAAGATATTAGCAAATAAAGAAGATTTTTTTAAATTAAAAAGAATATCATCAATGTTTACATTTCCGTTTCCTTTCCATGGAAACTGGTGAGAAATTTAATAACATAATTTCTCTACTTGACGCTTAGAAAACATATCAAGATTATTGCTATTCTTTTAAATTTTCACAACTATTAACAATTCCATATGATTTAAAATAACATTTAATTTCAACGTAACAGCTCAATCGTTAAATACAATGTATGCATCGGAATTTTCCGCTCATGGAATGCTATGCTGGTTTTCAGATCGGATAGAGGTACTGTAGATCAGATCTTTTGTTATCCACAGAGCCAAAAATCGCACAGATCGAAATCTGGAGATCTTGTAGACCAAGTCGCAAGAAAATGACGACTTATGCTTCTGGATTTAAAAAAATGGCCTCTGAGCTTATTTCACACAATCGCCCTGTGTGTCGAGGAGCATATCAAATAATGATTCCGCATGGATCGTTATTTGAGGTGTTCTAATACATTGACGTGCTTGCCAGAGCCAGGGCCCGATTAACCTCTGTAGCCAGAAGCACATTACTATTTTGGGGCCGCCTTTCAACTGGAAAAAGTCTTCTAAATTCTACATACAGTGAAACTCATGAATGCAATAAATATTATTCCTATTAGTGCATTAGCCGAGTTACATATATTTCTTTAAACAGCTTTTTTATGCTCAATCTGTACTATACCTGAAGTATGTTTGTAAGTCTATATAGTTGTTATATGCCAGTTATCCTGGTGTTTACTAAGCAGCGCATCAGGAAGTCATTAGCAGCCTATTGATCGCCTTCAAATTTCCCAATTAAATAAGTTTCTAAAGTAGTATGGATTTTCTGTTGCACTAAGCAAACGTTCACCTCCAAAAAAATTAAACGTGTAACGTAAAAAATAAAAATGGAAATTAAAGTCCCTGTTTACATTAATTTTGGGGCCCCTCTTAAATTGTTGAGGGGAAGCTCGTGCTTCTCATGCATTTTGGATAACCAGATCCTGGTGCTTGCAAAGCTGGAATTTTCTAATATGGATGCGATACGTTGCCGGATGACAGAACATGTTTCAGGAACCGCGAACTGAGCTATTAAAAAAAGGGAAAAAGGAAAGTTCCAAAATGAATGCGGAAATGAAAATATCCCATAATTTAATAATAAAAAAAAAAGAGCGTAACGGAATTTGTACAAGGATAAGTACTCACAAGGGCACCAACTTATATTGTCCCTGGGGAGCGAGCGTACCCAATAATTTGATCTCTCCACACACCCAATTTTAATTGATTTAATTCGTTATTTATTTATTTAATCGCTGAAATAAAATTTGGGTTTATTGACGTTTTCAGAATAATTTTGTTTGAAAAATAGTAAGGCCATCAATTAGACTTACAGGAGCACTGAAAACCCTTTCAGCGGATGCATAATTAAATTTCTCTCTCTCAAAAAAAAAAAAAAAAAAAAAAAAAATCCCGCATATTTTGTTATGTGTTTAATGTCATTTGGTCATTTTAATGTCTTGAATTAATAAATCAATTAGGTGACTAAACTGTATGTATTTGTTGACTTTTGTTTTTTGAGCGTTCAATAGTCAGTAATTTTTATGTTATTTATAATAAATATTAATGTATTAAGGAAGAACTTATGAGAATATAATATAATAAAATTTATTAAATTATAATAACTTTATATTTTGCTTAGAAAAAACATAATTTAACTTCGAATTATCCTCTTTAGTCATCCGTTCCTTCCTCGCCTCTGTTTTTACACACGCACTAAGAGGAAAAAATTGTATGTGGCTCATTTTCTGAAAAGAGGCAATTTTATGTCCCAGGGGTCTTGAAGGCATATTTTTAAAATTACAAAAAGAAAAAGTGATTTAAATTATCAATATTAATTAGTTATACATATAAACTGTAATTATTTGCTTATTGAAATTGAAATTTGATAAATTTAATGTATTTTTTAATGCAAATATTATGTCCTCATTCACATATGTAGGAACGAAAATGTTTTCTCTGCCATTGCAGCACGTATATTTATAATTATTTTTTTCTTAATTCATTAAACACACTTAAATACATATTTAACCATTTAATTATATTTGTATTTTATATAATGAATGAATTAGGGCACTTTTTATGATGTCCCAGCATTTGTCGTCATTCCCTCACATAACTATAAATTTGCCATTGTTTACTTAGTAGAAAAATATATATATAAAGCACATGCTTTATATATATCTAGGACAGTTTGTACAAGAGTAAAGTGAAGTATTCATCTGGTTGTTTGCTCAAAAACGTTCTTGAATAGTTAATATATGGCTTTGAAGTACTAGATCAATCTAAGTATTTTTATTACGCGTCATTCCCTCATCTATTATAAATTTAATAAAAACAAATGAAATGTCTTTTTATGTTGTTATATTATTAGAAATGTGTTTCAAAAGATATTTAGTAACTGAAAATATACCCAAGACTAATCACTTTTGTATAACATGGTTTTCAGAAGTGTTTCGTGGTTCCCTCACAATCATTCCCTCATAATTTTAATATGAGGGAATTATTTAAATTATGAGGGAATGATCTGATTCCATTTATATATGTACTAAACAGTAAAATAAGAAAATCTAATGCAATAAAATACACATTAAAAAACTCATAAGACTTTTAATTACCATAAGTAAAGATAATACATTTTTAATTTTTATTATTTTACAGGATGAAGTTGAAGAAAAAAAAAATTGTACTAATTCAAATAAACATTAACTCTTCTGAATGTTAATGCTTTATCGTTATTTTTTCAATTGATATAGAGTAAAAAAAAATTATTTATTGTCAGTATCACTTCTAATTATAATTTCTTTTCTTTTTTAACACTTTCAAGGGCGGTGGTATGTTTATGAAACCACTTAATTTTAATTCCCATGCGCCACAATGGCACCAGACTTTTTATAAACCTTTATCTATTTAACATGTATGTGAAATATAGCAGTTTTCATATTTATAAATAAATTTGTTCTTAAATTCCGGTGCCAATCATTTATTTGAACATTTTAGCAATGGAAGTGCTTTGAAATTAAAATATCAGAAGAACTACGAGATACAGTTTGGTTCATATTATTTTTTGATAAATATAGCAATAAGGTACTTGTAAGCTAAATTTTGAAATTTTTGAGGCAATTTTATTGGGCCGCATTTTTTTTTATAAAACAGCCACTTTTTAGAGAATGACCCATGTGTTATTTTACTCCAAACTTTTTGAGCCTTCCCAAGATTTTTCAAAAGTTGGCGCTACTGATCACTCATATGGATTTTCTGAAGTTCATACGGCAATTATGCGTGTTATCTGCATCTTAACTTTAACAATTTATCTACTGCAATTTTTTTCACGTAATTTTTTCTTTGTCAGTTACTATAATGAAAATTAAAGGATACACATAAAAAAATACTCACCCGTGAGAAATTTAATTAATTAGAGGTAATTAATTAAGGTGGTTCTTTAAAGTACCGTCAGTACACTATGACTAAAATATTATCTTAACAGAAAACTCACAAGGCACCAGAATTGTGGTAAAATATTTTCGATTTAATAAGTATGTGAAATAGGGCCTTTTCAGGTGCGTTCGTAATTATATAAATACGTAGCACCTATAGTCGTCGTTCAGTCCATCTGTCTGTCCGTCTGTCCGTCCGTCTGTCTGTCCGTCCGTCCGCATATAATAGAGCAAAAACTACCCAACCGAATGGTCTGAAATTTTAAATATATGATTGTTGTAAAATTTTGTCGAGCCATTTCAAATTTTATGAAAATCGGATGTATAGTTAAATTACAGGGACAGTCAAAAGTTTCTCTTTACATTACGGCCAATGGAAAAAAATATTGCACGTGCATTTTAATGATGTTAAAGCTTTCCGAATGGTCTCAAATTTTAAACATATAATTATTGCGGCATTTTGTCGAGCCGTTTCAAATTTTATGAAAATCGGATGTATAGTTTAATTACAGGGACAGTCAAAAGTTTTTCTTTACATTAAAGCCAATGGGAAAAATTATTGCAAGTGCATTTTAATGATGTTACAGCTTTCCGAATGGGCTGAAATTTTAAATATATAATTGCTGCAAAATTTTGTCGAGCCATTTCAAATTTCATGAAAATCGGATGTATAGCTTAATTACAGGGACAGTCAAAAGTTTTCCGTTACATTAAGGGGAATGGGAAAAAATTATTGCAAGTGCATTTTAATGATGTTACAGACTATGCACTTATGAATTGCAAATAAATACACATTCAGTACAATATGGGGTGCAAAAAATAATTATAAAACTAGTTATAGTACGAACGCACCTCATTTGCCACGTTTGACGAGCAATTTCCAAATTGTTATTTATTTACAAATACATTTTTTGGCAAATTCCGGTACCAATCATTTATTTCAATACTTTTAGCATTGAAAATCATTTGCCCCTGAAAGGGTTAAAAAAACGATTTTTTTTTTCTTTTAGGTTATTCGATCTTGTTAGCAGTCCTTTAGTTATGCGACGTCTATATTCCAGGGACAACATGTTCTCTCGCATCTCCACATATGCAATATATGAATTTACATCTGCCACTTCTAGCATAGCAAAAAAGAGCCGGTGCCATAAACTTTTTCGCTTTCCGATAAAAGTAACAATGAAACAGAAAAGAAATACTAGCAAAAGTATTACTACACTACATTTTAGTAATTACATATTAAAGCAGATGAAAACGATGGATAAGTACACAGACGAAAAGTAAACAAGAAGTTTCCCCAACACCCAGTGTACTGACGGTACTTATAAGTACCGCCGAGTAATTCAACTTTTAAATCAAATACATACACCCTTCACCTAAAATAGCGAGTCCAATTGTATTCTAAGATCATAATGAACACATTTTTAAAAAATCCAACACTTATTTTATATCCTTTACTGTGTTTGCAGCAATAAAAAAGACGAGCGTGACAATCTGTACAAAATGTCGACACAAAACACAACTACTGTTTCAAACATAGCCTCCTTCCTCGCAGGGGCGCGCCAGCAGTATCCGGCGCCTGTGTGCAGAACTTCAATTGGCCCCCCATATCCCCCCCCCCAAAAAAACAACTTTGACTATAAATGCATAGCTGCCAAGTCAAACTTCCGGGGGTTTTCTCAAAATTAAATAAACGAATTTGGAACCAGAAAATTTATTTAATGAAATTTGTTTCTACAGGGTTCTTTTTTATTACATTTATTAAATTAAATTTCTGATTAAAAATATTTTTGTTTGAATTAAAAATAAAGAATGTTGTCAGTTATGCAAATAACGGACATCCCTCAAATGTTTATGCTTCAGCTGTTTGCTCCATATCCCCACAATGGCATACCTCCTAAGTAAATCAGCTTCTTTTACCTCCATCACTTCCGGAATTTTTAAGATCTGATGTTTATTTATATTTATACTTAAAACAGTTCAAATAAGCTTTAATTTGGAAATATAGCTGTGTTGAATTAATCAATGGTAGGACTATGACACAAAGAAAGATTTGCTCGTAATACGGTAAATACACATAAAAGTAGAAAAATATTTTCTAAAATTATGATGTTTGTAATACAGCGGAGCGCGTTATAGTACTTTTATTTCTTTTAAAGTAATGTAACATCAATTAAGATGCGCCTTAAACAATTACCACAAGTTATAATTAGGGGTGCATTCGAAAATGTTCCAGCCCCGGGACATTTGATTTTATATTAGCAAATATAGAACCCTTATGATGGCTGAATAACAAGTTTTATGAAAAATGCACATTCATTTCGACGTTTACATTGTTAAGAAGCTGAGCGTAATTTTCCCTTGTCCACACTGTTAACCATTCCTTCTCTGTCAGATTTTTTCATTTTTCTAATTCCCAATTTCCGTGCAATGAATAGAAGTTCTAAATTAAAAATATCTTACTAATAAAACAAAGTTTCGCTCTGTCAGTGTGCGGTGACTAGCAGAATCTACGGCACATACGAAACTCAAACATTTTGTGAGGATAATCGAAAGCCTCTCCTGGTGCATCGTGCACCTAAGTTTCAGAATTTTAAATCTCTAATACTTAGTTGAGAAATTAATTAAAAAGTCCAAATTAAAAGAATGAAAAGTATTCCTAATTCAATAAGAGCATAGACCTTTTTTCAAACCGTTGACAACAAATACTCGAAGAGAGGGGCAGGGGTTAATAGAATTACAGAGCTGCTAGGGCGATAAATGTACTGGGCCTTTTTAAAAAGGACTGTTTTTTAAATTCTACTGGGCCTGACAACTAGAAAATTGCACAGCCAGACGCAAAAAAAAAAAAAAAAAAAAAAAAAAAAAAAAAAAAAAATCCCCTTTCAGAAATTCTAAAAATTATTCGGTTACGGTTTCAGGAAGTCAAAAAATCCATGAAAAATCGATTTATAAAAAATCCTTCTATTTCCTTCGAAAGAAAGGTTCAAAATCTCTGCCATGGACGCCAGGTGTTCATTGCAGACAACCAACGTCTTTCAATAGTGGACATTTTCGAACTAATATAAAATTTTCAAAATATAAATTTATAAATTTAATTTTTATTCATCCAGATGCAAAATTTTTCGCTGTTTTCAGACATGTAAATTTCTTCACGGTCGCTCAATTACAACCTTAGATATTAATTATTATTTCATTAATTGGATCATTCCTTTCAAACTCTCAATTTAAAAGCCAGACTTTCGAATCCACAAGTGATTTTTATACTATGATTCTTTGGAACGCCGTCAATTTTTTTTTAAATACACCATTTAGATATTTTAAAGTTATGCCCTATCTTTAAACGCTGTTTAATAATATATAAATTTTATAAAAATCGATTCGCAAGTTTTTGTTTTATAAAAAAGTCGATTTTTAAAAAGGAAAAGAAATGCTTTGTTGAAACGCGAATTTGTTAAAATTAAAAAAACTGACGAGCCGATCAATTTGGAACTTTCAGATTGCTTATAACACACAATAAAGATTTTAAAAAGTAGGGGGCTTCAAATTTCAGGGGGGAGAGTGAGGCGATAAAAAAAATTTGGGGGGGGGGGGGATCAAATATTTAAAACCGTACCATTTTCTACCGTTTTAGATGCGGATTTTTGACGGAACCCTGGAATAAATATTACTTTTAATATGAAAATTTCAAAAATGTACTTACCACTATTTTCGAATAGTAATTTCAGCAAATAACTTAAATTCTTACTTAAGTTCGCCACCCCCTTGACTAATATATACCAATATAAGGCTAATGACTAATATATACTGATTATGGGTAGGTTGTTTAACAGAGTTTCGTTCAGAAACAGTTTTGTTAAGAATAGAGTTCTCCCCCTGGTGATGGAATGTGTAACTAAAAGATTCGAGAATTATATTTTTGCAAGATTTTGCAGTGCGTATGCAGCACGCCGGCTAAATCCTCATGTGATATATCATCGGAAAACCCTTGAACCACTCTTTCATATTATGAACCTTTCTACCCCTCACTCAGATTCCACCCCCTGGGGATCAATTTTCTAACCGAGTTCCTAATTAAGATTTGGGAAGCTCATTTGAAGGCTTGACCGAAGGTGAAATTCTTCACGGGCCTTCGATTGGTGAGGTCTATGTTTGATCCCAGATTATTAGGGGGCATTCCCCCGTGGGGGGGGGGGGATAAAATGAATTTTTTCATATGACATATCATTTTAAAGCTTTTGGCCTGTACTTTACTAAGCGCTCACTCCTCTCCTCTTAACTCATTTTTTTCATCAGTAAGTAGAGGTCATTTTAAAGTTTTAATTTGTTCATTACTATCAAAATCATGAAAAAAATTTACATAACAAATTTGAACAATTAATAGCTTCTCCCCTATTTTCACACAGTGAGTGGGTACGTAATTCAGACAATATCGATTAAAAGGTATAAAATCGTACAAATTTAAGTTTCATTTAAAAATCATCAAAGGGGGGAGGGGTATCGTTCGAAAAAGCTCTTAACACAGAACTCAAAAATTTATTTGTTTGACTCTTAGATACTATTATATTTTCAGAAATTCGTCGAAAATGTATGGCAAAATTATGTTCCCCCTCCTATTTCCGAACCTACTGAAAATTAAATTACGAAAAAATTAGTAGTAGTTGGAATTTATTTAAATCTTGCAGTAAAACTATAGCAATTATCCTAGGTCATACAGTTTTTCAGAAAATCGCAGTTTTCCGTTGTACATAAACTTTATTTGGCGGGCGCTCAGCGGGGAAGTTGAGAGGAGTTCGAGGTATCTATCGATGCGAAATCATCCAAGAACTGTCGATAATGATTTTCCAAAAGAATTGTTGATAATTAGCCGAGATATTAATAAAAAAACCTATCTAAAAAAAACGTGGCACAGACCAAAGTGGCCATACAACTTTGCGACCTCTTTTCGAAGCGGAATTGGCACAATGGCAAGATTAAACTTTGTACAAAGTCTTTGTTTTAGGTAAGACTGATCACAATGATAAATAGTCAGCGTCATTTAAATCAGAATCATTTCCTTTCAATTGAATTCAATTATTGAAAGCAATTGTTGAAAAATATTTAATAAAATAATTCCAAGTTATTTGCAAAGTCTTATTATTCGTTTAACGACTATATTTTGTAAGATTGCAGTTATTAATTAATAAATTTATTGTATGAACTCTCTGTACGCGAGTGAAACTCGCTCGTGACCGATTATTCTTTGTTTGAAGCAAATCTATAAAATATGCAATTAAAATGTCAATAAAAAGTGATTCATTTTGATGTTGTTCTCAAAAACATGCTTCCCGACTGTAAATGACATGAAACTTTCTTACATGCTCACGGGCTCCTTTTTTTGCGTTCCATACAATGATAGGCGTGACTATTAAATTTGTTTGGAATCGAATGGAGTTTTTCATTCCTTTTTTACATGCATTGCATTTTGAGCTACATCCTGTTTTATTTAATTATTGTTTTCGTTATAATGTAGCCGATTGCTATGATTGATTTGTCCTTTATTCGGCAATTTACTTTTACATGGGTACCGTGCATAACCTGGAAGCTTATGTTGCTTTACTATTCTGCAATATAATATCTACCCGTTTTTATATCGTCAGTATGTGTATCACTACCAAGGCTACACTGTAAAAAAAATACTGCCAGTTTTCCGGTAGGAATCGGAAAAATAGTTGCCCTTATCGTACCGGAATAATTTCTGACCCAACTCGGAATAAAATCCGTAAAAATAAGGAAATAGTCAGTAAAACGGTATTTTACGGATTTTATTCCGATTTTACTTATTTTATTCCGAGCTGGGTTGGAAATTATTCCGGTACGATAAGGGCAACTATTTTTCCGATTCCTACCGGAAAACTGGTATTATTTTTTTTTACAGTGTACAGTAAGATAGAAATGTTACATATTTTCAATTACAGTATAAAGTCTAAAGTTCGGACACCCAAAGTTCGGAATTGTCCAAAATTGGGACTTTCCAGCGACTGATTCAAGTAAGGAGGGAAAAACGAAATTGTTGAAACGGACAAAGAAAAAAAAGGTCTAGAAAAAAGAAGCTTTATTAATGAATCTTAACTCATGTCTATGTACAGAATAAAATAAAAACTTCTTAATGATAAACCTAAGTTAATAAATCAGCGGACATTAACTGAAATGTTCAGTAGTTACGTAAGTTACAATTTGTTCTTAAATTGTATATTTCGTTAAATAAATGTTTTATTTTACTTTTTATTTTGTTATGATTTATTTAATGAAAATGTTTAATTTAGTATTACTAATAGCTGTTATAAACAATTTTTACTATAGGAACGCAATATTTTGCCTTTTTTAGTTGTGAAATTTATTTTTCTTCTTATTGGAAATGCAATATTTTTGATGACCCAAAGTTCGGACTTGGTAAAGTCCCGAGGATTCCAGACTTTAGACTTTGTACTTATTGGAATAATGGAGCATTCCATGTTTGCCAAGAGCTATAGTGCGCCCCTGCTTTCTGAAAAGCTGGACAGGCCTGATCTAGAGCAGGGATGTCAAGGGACTTGCGCTTTCGCCTTTCCAAATTTTTTATGTTTCTAGTTTTTTTTTTTTTTTTTTTTTTTTTTTTTTTTTTTTTTTAATTTAGTTTAGGCACTTGATGGCGACCTTAAACCTTCCGTGGCGTCTTATGACCGTCACTTTTCGACAACGAGGCGCCTTTCGACCGTTACCTTTCGACACCGTGTCGCCTTTCGGTTTGAGACTCTCCTCTCCCCCCACCTCTAAAGCTAAGCCGCTGACGAGCATCTGCAAATTTCATATACATATCTTATAAGTAAAAATTAACTCATAAATGTGTCAGGAATGACGCACTTTCGATTTAAATACTGCTTTAATAAATTTAAATTAGGTAAAAGTTTTTCAAATTTTTCAGCTCGACTAAAATATTTGGCGCCTTTACTATTCTGGCGCCTGTGTGCGGTGCACACTTTGCACACTGGGTCGGCGCGCCCCTGAATCCTCGCTAAAATAACAAACCTAGAACTACTGCTGCCATGCATCCAGATAAAGTGGAGTTAAAAGAGGGTTTTTGCAAAGTACCATTAGAATACTGGTAATATTCACTGTGGGATGAAAGTTTAAAGTGAGTGGTACTTATAAGTGCCGTCAGTAGATAAAGGGTTAAAGTGGACTTTGTCCGTTGCGTTCAGAGAATGATGCGTGGCCATTCATTTAGGAAGAAAAATCATCTCTTATTTCTTATGGAAATTTTGTAGAAACCTACTTCGAAGGTTATTTTTGTTGCAAATGTTCTAAAAATTTACCACGAATTTTTTTTTCTTTTTTTCAGCATAAATACTGTTATTCTAAAAATGAACCAGTCGGGAAGTCAGGATAGGGGACCCAGAATGATAGCGGTGCTTCCACGTGGTTAATGACCCCTGGTTTAAGTAATCAACATTCTATACTCTAAAAATGAAAAAAAGATTTTTTTTAACATGCTGCAGTGATGAGATTTTCCTTGCAAAAACTTTGATTTCATTCAGCAAATGGAAAACAAATACAATAGCATGAATGAATTTCAGCTATTAATGAACAGACTGCATCATGCTGTCGAAACACGTAGGCATTGTCTGAGGCATCTTCTATTTTTTTACTTTATGTAGTCTGTCTCTATCCAAACACGCAACTTTCTGTGACTAGTTTTCTCTAGAAACGTAGGGAAAAAAGCGGGAAAAGTTATTTTGATGTGAGGGGGAAATTTAAAGCGCGTAGGGAGTCCACTTCTATATTTTGAGTGCAAGCAGTTTCATTTCAACCAAGATTGAGCAGTGTTGTTTAGCGTCTCTTTTTGGACCATTGGTTTTTATTCCAGTTCGTAATATTCCATTAAGTAAGTTTTGATTTATCATTTCTATTACTTAACATAATATTGTATTCATTGATGAGGATACAGTAATTTTTTTCAACATTATATAGATAATTCATTTATTTTTGAAAAATGATAAAAACAATGTAATAATGAAAGGAGCAGACGATATCCAATTAAAGTATTTCCAATAAGTTTTAGTTAAATTATTTGATCTTTGTTTTGTGATTTTACAATGCAATAATGAAAGGAGCAGACGATATCCAATTAAAGTATTTCCAATAAGTTTTGGTTAAATTATTTAACCTTTGTTTGTGTGGTTTTACAATGTAATAATGAAAGGCGCAGACGACATTAAAGTATTTCCAATAGGTTTCACTTAAATTCTTTGTGTTGTGTTTTGCGGTTTTATGATTTTATAATGAAAGGAGCAGACGATATTAAAGTATTTGCAATGCGTTTCAGTTAAATAATGAAAGTATTCTTTTGCGGTTTTAAAATTCAATAAAGAAAGGAATGAACAGTATTAAAGTGTTTCTAATAAAATTTCGCTTAAACTGTTTGAGTTTTCTTTTGTGATTTATTTCTAAATGCTTGTACAGTAAAAACGCGGAAAAAAGGAAGAAATCTTTAAAAAAATATTTTTTTTTCAAGTATACATCGGAATGCTTTAAATAGATGGATGTTTTGTTTATTTATTTCATTTGCATTTTAATTTTAATTTTATGTTATTTAACATGAACATTTTTAAAACTTCCTCTCTTATAACGCATTAATAAATTTTATTTATTTATTGTTATATTTGAAACAGTCTTAGTTAATCAAGCAAGCACAATCTCTGCTGCATTTTATTTATATAATGTATAAGAAGTTGCTCAGACTTTAACGGTACGTTTACATGCCGCAGTTTATTTTTACTAATGCTAGATTAAAAAATCATCGCTTTAATTGAGGATTTCTGTACCCCGTTTTTATACTATACATCATTTTTAAATAATTATTTTCTATTCTAATATATATTTCTTTCTTTGAAAACCGTTTTCTCGTATATTTTCCGTATAAAACTTTTGCAGTTTCTAGATCGGAATATACATTCTATATAGCAAACAGTGGCGGGACGTGAGACCCAAGGCTTCAATCAGGCATTCCGTATTAATAAAAACTGTTTTGTCATATATTTTCTTTTTTTTTAAATCAAATAAATAAATAAATATATATATATATATAATTTTTAAATCATGGTAATTTAAATAACAATAATAACTAAAACTTCTTTTTGATTCCAATTTCTATTGTTATCATTTATAATTGTATAAGAAATCATTCCCAAATTATGTATCGTACTATTATATGTAAACTATTTATATTTATATTTTTATATTAATACTAATGTTTCATTTACTAGTGTTGACTCTAAGCCGTTTTAGCAGGGCGCAGCGCCCGGCGGCCTTTTTTATTTTTTATTTTATTTTATTTATATTTTTTTTGCGCCCGACGGCTCTTTTTAACACCTCCTATGCGCCCCGTGGCAATTCAATTGATCCCGGGAAAATATCACAAATTCTAGGGACTCTAAACAAACCAGTTCAAAATATTTTTTATGAACAAGGTACAAATGTGCCTCTTTTTTTTTAGAATAACCCTTTTTGAAAAAAAAAATGTACCCTTTTTTATAATAGTGTTCCGTTTTTGAAAAATGTACCCCCTTTTTTTTTTTAGAAAAGTGTTCCCTTTTTGAAAAATTCCCGCCCGGCGGCCCTTTTTTGCTAGAGTAAACACTAATTTACTATTTATTTTTTTATATTAATTAATGTGGATTTTATCATAAACTAAAATATTTTTTTGTGAATTTTGCTGAAAGATAAGATGATGGGGGAAAAAAACCCCGCTAAACACGCGCGATACCGCAGATTATAATACCACGGACAGATTATTATAGCAACAGAATATTTTGGAAAAAAAAATAACTAATATCTTGCTGAAGCACTTGTGTAGTGTTCACATTTTGTGTTGACATTTGTAAATGTGAATACTTTAAAAAAATAAATGAGTTAATACAACTAAACTTTAAGGAACCCCAAAAGTCGATTAGGCCCATTAAAGCGGCCTTGCATGAAGTAAAGCATGATAGTTTCATAGTAGAGGATACTTTTCACTTTCTTCTTTGTATGTTAACTTATAAATAAAAAGTGTGCATAATATGTATCATCATCGTATTGCAATTAACATAAAAACCTTACAATAATATTTTTACGGGTTTTTCATCATTAAACCCTCTGTCTACTAGACGGGTTCAGTGTACCCGACAGATACATTCAAAATGATTTTTCCCATGGGAAAAAGAAAAAAGAAAAAAAGACTTAAAATTTTGTAAATATGTGACCTTTTCTGGAATGTTCTGTTCTTTTTATATAAAAAGTGTCGGGTCCATTGTACCCGTTTGGTAGGCGAAGGGTTAATCTCAACAGAATTATTACTGATGTCATTGTTGAAATGTGGCGTAATAGATAATTTAATGATGATAGTTAAAAAAATTAAGTTACTTAATGACAATAATTTATGTTATTGCTATACTTAATGATAATAACTGTAATTATTAATTTAATAACACTGTGGTGCTAATGACAAATTAAATAAGTACTTAAAATAAATTAAATATTTTAATTATTAAATTAAAATTTGTGTTATAAATGAAAATGTATCCTCCACCCCTTAAAAAACAGAAAGAAAGAAATGTAAAATATAATAAAATTACAAGTGGCGCTATCATTAAGAAATTCGGTTGTCTCATGGCACAAAAGAAGAAGGTAAGGAATGCGTGAGTCATTTTTACGTGGGTGTTTGCATTGTCACCGAACACGTATGGTTGGAAATAGCAACCGTATTCGGGGAACAAACAGTGTTTTCATGGTATTCACTTACACTCTACTACAGCGAAACTTATGTACAGCGATAAACCTTTCTATAATGCTAATTTTCAAGGAACCACACATGGACGTACGCAGAGGGGGGGGGGAGGCCTGCCCCCCCCCCTCCCAAATCTTTGAAAATACTAAGATATAACTTGAAATGCTGAGCGCCGGCAGAAAAAAAAAAACCTAGGAAGGGATAAGATTTTAGAATATATGCGCCTGTAGTCCACAGTCTAATTTGCCTTTTTTTTAATGCGAAGTATAAACATTAAATAAACTAAACAAAGAATTTTTCGTTAGAACTCTCTATGCATTTTAAACATATAAACATAAACAGCAGTACAAAAATTTAAGAATTAAGAAATATTAAATATACAAAAATGAAGTTTTAACAATATTTTTCAAAATGGACAACGAAATCTGATCATTCTCTTTTTGACCCCTCTCCCCCCGCCCCTGTTTAAGGTAAATTTGAAACACATTAATGTAAAAAATAAAAATAAATTAAAAGTTTACTTCGATAAAAAATTATTTTCAAGTTCCGTATACGATCTGTTTCTCAAGTAAAGCTATAGCTATACTCTGAAGCGTATATACTCTTGCCTATTGCATACATATTCTTGCCTAGTGCGTATACCCTCTGTTTTTACGAATACATCACTGTGTAAAACTCTAAACGGCTCTTTCATTGTAAGTCTGTTCTTCTGGTCCCTTTCGTAATATTAGAGACATAAATATGCATATTTATGTCTCTAATAATATTACTGTCTTATTAATATTTATTTGTACAAAAAACTCTGATATCATGAGTACTAGCAACACGAAATCCAGCGAGGTGCAAGATTTGTGTTCCTGTGCTCCGAAGTTTGTATATAGAAGACATAGAACAAAAACATGAAATGAACTAAACTAATAATTTTTTGTCAGAAGCTACGCGCCAGACATTTTTAAAAAACTTATCAAAATAAAAAGCAAATTCAGAAATTCAATAGATAGTTAAAAACCTATATTAAACTAGCAGAACTATTCGGTTTTCCTCATGTTAACCATGGTGACCCTTTCGGATAATTACAAAAATGCAATAATATAGCGATCACAACAGCGGAGCACCGTGCATTCGTGACCATAAATCATTACAAAGGCAAACAGAAAACAGTGACGTTACTTTGACGCAATCATAGTAAAATCCTTCAGCTTTATAAATGAGAAGGCTGGTTTTCTTTGGCACGTGTAATAAAAAAAAATATACGATTTCCATGATAATACGAGAAAAAATACCAAAAATTTAACCAAATGATGTAGCATCGAGTGGCATTCTATTTCTTATGATATTATTTTTAAATGAAAACTTCCATTTTTCATTAATAAAAACTAAATCTACAATGATTACATGAAAATAACGTGTTTTCTAGATGCTTCAGGCGTGACGTCAGTCATAAAGTTTTGTTTGAAAAGAGAACGAACTGACTGTTAAAAAACGGTTGTCACAGAAAATGTTATCACTGCATCTAAAATATTTGAACACTTAGCTAAAAAGTATAGCTATAGGATAGAACTGTAATATGTAAATGAAATGATGTAAAACCGTTTGTTTAGAGTCAGTTTAATGTCACACTGAAAGCGTCTCCTAGATAGTGGCGTCATATTTGGGAGATTATTATTATTATTATTTTTTTTTTTTCCTGGTCATTTTTCGTCAAAATGAATTGTCTGTATTATAGTAGATGTTTTAACTCCAAATACATTTAAATGAAGGTACTTTGTCATTTTAACGCATTTATAGTAAGAGTTTTAAATTTTATACATATGAAAAATGTGCATTATCCTCTCTAAATGACATCAGTTTCAACTGGGAAAATACAGCGAAGTGAGTCTAAATGTTTATTGGCATATAACAATATTGTCTATACGCAGTTTCTCTTTCTGGCAATAAAGAAAGAAAAAAACATATTATATATATATATTTGTATAAAAATACTATGGCAAGTGGTTGAAAAATTATTTTTTATGCAAAGCAACATTCGTTGCATGGCAACGATCAGCGTTTGGCTGGCATTGATTCTAGCCAAAGCATTTTAAAAAATAAAAATCTGCCAATTTGCACGCGCTATTATTTACTTGTTTTCTCTCTTAATTTTGAATACACTATATTCAATTTCTGGAATATTATTTTATTAAACAAAAGGGAGAACATATAATCAATTACTCGTAAATGGCTATTTTTCTAATTTTTATGAGAAATAATATTTAAATATACATATATACACACACACACACAAAAAAAAAATCTCTCATTAAAATAGTGAAAGTGGAATTTTTCTGCTGCTGTTTTAAAATATTCAAAAGTCAATTTTTATAGCTGAAATTTTAATAATAAATATAAATTTATCCTGCCGCTGTGCGTCTGTCGGGGGTCCCTTATCTTTTCTATTTTCTTTGTCTTCTTTTTTTTTAATGCGGACCGACACACCGGAAAATTTTAAAAGCTAAATTCATTAAAATATATGTTCCAGGGGTGTGTTCAACACGCAGGGTTTGACTTAGACTATCTAGGGCCATAGATTTCGTACCAGGTACTATTCACATCTGTATACAGGGTATCACAAAAATGGTTACAACTTAAAAAAAAAAATACCTGTAGGATAACAGTAGAAAAAATAATGCATTGGTTGACAGATGTATTTATATGCGAAGCGTTTACTTTACTTATCTATGTAGGTTAAGATGTCTAAAAAAAAATGCCCGAATTGGTCACAATTAATGGTTTTGCTTGCCTCGTTACAAGGAAAATGTCAATAAAGAATTTCTTTCGAAAACAATAAAATACTAAATTGTTATAATAAAATTTTAATCATTGGTTTTCTTAGTTCATTTTTTGCGTGAGTGGAGGAGGTACGGGAAGCAAAGAGGGGAAGACCACATTCCCTTCCTAAATGTTTGAAAATATATTAATTTTGATCACTTTTGGTCAATTTTATCCATTTGGCACCTTTTAATGAAAATCCTGATTATTCTCATGGGGTCGGGCAGCTACCTCCATGCCCCTGCATTAGTCAGGCCCTGCACACGCTCTTCGACAAAATGTCTTTGAAGGCGGGAATTCTAGTTAAATCAACTTCACCCGCCAACCTAAAAATGAAACTAAAATTTATGAAGATATTTTTTATGCTGTTATTTATTACGTATATTAAAAGTTTGCCTTAAGTGAAATTTCTGCATTTTCATTTTCTCGTCTCCATCTTCACTGAGATATTCTTTAATACCAAGTTTTCATTCACAGTGAAGCAGAAAAAGTCATTTTATTTTAATTGAAATCATTCTTGCGTAACGTTATGGGCAGTATTTTCTGCGGAGAGAGAGAGAGAAAAAAGGCCGCCCATCCCATTGTAGTATTCTGTTGTTAGGAGGAAAAACTGGCTAACCTTGACCGTGAGTAATAAAGGCACCATGAGTAATAATTTACGTTTTATGATTTTTATTACCGCGAGTATTACTTTATTTTATTTATTTATTTATTTTTTCGTCTGCTATTCCTAACGGACTTGTAAAAGAAGGAACTTTACAATCTGATATTTATTTTTAATTCTGTTGAATTTTTGGTGTTAATTTCTGTATTTAAAATTGCATCTCTAACTTAATTTTACAATGAGATCAAAAAATGTACTCATCAGGAAGGTCTCCGTAAGCGCATAGATTGAGTAAGATAAAAAAATCCCAAAGTAAACGTCTACCAACTTTTCTTTTCTTTAAAATGTATATTTCAAACGGTTTATTATTTTTTCCAGAAACCCCAGACGAAAACTCCTTAACCTCTTCGCTTTCAATATTATTGACTAGCTGTTTAACCCGTTCTATGCACGGGGGTTCATGAATTTAATTCTAAAACCAAAATTTTAAATAACTATTAGTTTTAATAAAATATTTTTCTACTACTGCGTATTTTTTTAATGAAATTTAATTTATCATGTTACTATAGCAACAGACGATAAAACGATATCTTTGGAATAAGGGAATAAATAGAATAAAAAGTTTTGTTGATGTTTGGGATAAAATGTTTGCCTTTATTATTATTTTTTAAATTTAATAATTAAGCGTAATTAAATAATCTCTAATTATTTGCATGTGAGGTAAAAGAATTATCGTAATACCCGCTGGAGCTTTTTAGTATTGCAACGTGGCGTACGTAATATGTATATCTCACATTGGTTAAAGAATTCGCGTGATTACGGGTTGAACACTTAAAAAAAAGATTTTATAGTGAGTTTTTAATTGTTGGCAGCTGCTATAACGAAAAATGTTTAAATTTGATAGGAAACTGCTGTTAAATTGGTGGTTTTTTATTAATTAAAAGTTAACTATAAATTATTTCGATTCCGAATTGCTTTAGTTGCCTCGGCCATGTTTTAATACACATTTACATAACATTTCACAATTCTGGCTTCTAAACTGTGGATTTACAGACAGACATATTTTCATTTTTATATATTAGATATTTTAAACAGTTTATTATTTTTTCCAGAAACCTAAGACGAAAACTTCTTCACCACTTCGCTTTCAGTATTATTGATTATATATTATTGATTATATATTATTTATTCCAATATTATTTATAATTACTGAATTACTTCTTCAGCATTTAACTTCAGAGAAAGAGTTTTAATTTATTTGCATTATTTCGAATTTTGGACATCGAAGAATATTGTTTTCAAATCGGAATTATAATTGTGTTCGTGTATCCTGTTTAAAACTGGAAAGAATCGAGGTTCACATATATAGACTTACGGAGTGAAGAGGTTATACTATACATATATTTTTTTTCTCTTAGTGTTTAATTGTGTTAAAAAACCGTCATAAGAAAAGAAATCATATATTATTTCTGTTGTCAACACCCCTTTTTCTCAACTAATATATAGTGTCAGTAGCGCCATCTTTACAAGAAATATTGGGTGGGCTCAAAAACTTTTTAAGTAAAATAACACATATAATTTTGCTTTATTAGTGTGTATGTGTGTGTATGTGTGTGGAGAGAGAGTGGGGAGGAGCGAATGACTAAACATGATAACTCGAAATTAAATTATGTTTTCTCTATAAATAATTTAATTATGTTCTTATAAGTTCTTCCTTACTAGGACTTCCCTCAGAGGGATTAGTCTGAGCGATATTGCTGAGAACATAGATTTAATAATAACATGTGGAAGCAAAGAAAATGAGATGTTATCTTTAATTGTCCATATACTGCGATAAATTGAAATGATGAAAATAAACGAATCGTAGAATTACAAAATCTTATATATAAATTTATATACACTGTTTAAAAAAATGGGAAAGCAAACCATGCAAGACAGCCATACATGGATATAAAATTGAAAGTACGCAATATATTAAAAATAAAATAGAAAATGAAACACTAAATTATCTTATATCGAAATTTTAACTGTATAAAATGATGTCAAAAGCATAATCAGATGCTCCGCACCAATTTGAGTAACTTTAAATGACAAATATATGATGTTTAAAAAGATTTGACTATACTTTATATGGTGTGTGCTCCCCCAGAATAGTTAATATTGTACAATATCTGTGTTCCACGAATGCAATGAGGTTGTCGATAAGAGTTAAGGAATTCTCTCTTCAAAATCTGATATAGTATCAAAGTACTGAACACATCAACATTGGCATGCAATGCGTCGTTAGAGTGTGTTTTAGATATGATCGATCGGATTTAAATGATGAGTGTAGTGCATGCTGGCCACTACATACGTTGTATTGTTTTGTTTTCAAACATATTCTGCACAAATTGAGCTGTATTTAGCATGTGTTAAATAAAAGAAATCGGCAATGATTGCAACATAAAGTATGGCGCCATATCTAATTATATCATCTGCACAACCTTTGAGCTGTCAAAGTGCCATTTGAAGTAATTTACAAACCTACACATATTTTTTCAGCAAATTATGCAAGCTAAAATACGTCAATATGAACCCGATTATAAAATTTCACCAAAATAAGTTAATATATAAAAAATCTACTAATGACAATTGAGAATATGACCTTGTGATAAAATGTCTGAAAAAATGAATCAGGAAAAAAATTCATCTCACATTTAAAACGGCACTTCCCTCTGTTAGTGGCCTTGGCGAGAGAGTTAAAAGCCTAGAGATGGAACACTTTAACAAGTACTTTCGGGCAACCTACTCACTGTCTCATACAGGTCTTTATTCAATATTTACACAATTTATTTAATGCTAGGTGGGTATCTATCAGTTTTGTTGCATTTAATTTGCATGCTTTGTGGAGGAAATACAGCATTATGAAATATTTAAAGTTGCTATACCTAATAATTCCAAATTACTGGTAATTAAGATCGCTTTCCATTCATTTCATCTTTTTAAATTTTAATTTTTTTTAGAAATCATTTATAGAGACAATTTTATATTTTAAAACTAACCCGAAGTTTTTGGGCTCAGCACTAACACAGAAATAGAAAATTTTCCAGTGTTTTTGTTTCTGGAGTGTTTTATATAGCGACATTTTTAGAAATTGTTCTATTGCGAAAATTTACGTCATGCTAAATACAGCCATGTCAATTTTCATGTTTATATTCCTAACAATTCCATGTACTTCGTTACTTATATCATCTTCAGATCTTTTTCCGCTTTGTTTAGTCTTTCGATTTTTTAGAATTCGTTCTACAACGAGCAGTTACATCTTATAAATTACTGCCATGTCAACGTTCTAGTTTCTAAACCTAACAGTATACCAGAAATTTCAGTATTCCAAATAAATCATAATTTAGAACCTTTCTAGAAATTTTTACGTTTATCTGTCAAATTGAATTTTCGAACCTTGTAGAAAGCGTTCATAACGAGTATTTACATCTTAAAAGTAACTACCACACAAAATTTAAAGTTTCTAACCCAATTAATATCACAGCAGTCGCAATTTTAGAATTTGTTTACTCCTGCAGCGATGTAGGTTGTTGCCCTGACATAAAATACAGTCTTTTTTCGGAGCAGAGAAGGCCACCAACATTTTTTTACGTTGGCTATGTAGTTTCAGAGATAACACCTCCCAAACGTACAAACATTAATGATATTATAACGCTTTATAATATTAACATTAGATGTACAGGGTTGGGTTGGGTTGATTTTTGACGGCCGATTATCTGCACGAGGGATATAGGCCCGGGGGGAGTGCCCTCCGTGGGGGTCTTTCTAAGGGAACCTAATCCGTATTTACGCATGGAAAATCCACGGCTCGAAGAAAACCACGAAAACTCCGAACGATTAGGCCGACAGGCGCGATTGGGTTCGAACCCAGCACCTTCAGTCTACCAGCTTCGACAGCAGAACCTCTCGGCCACTGGTGGGGCCATTAGATGTACAGATACAAATGCCATTTATCTGTTACAAACTAAAGTGCCCGGTGTTGCCCAGAATTTGAAGGATGTTTGTTCTGAAAAATCAATTTCAAAGTTTAACATACAACAAAAAACAAACATTAAAAAAAAAGCAGTCGAAGTGTTGTACGCATGAATCAAATGAAAACAGGATATAAAAATGTATAAATGTATATAACAGACGCAAAAGAATACAGCTATAATTGAACTTATTTCAATTTATCATTGGAGCAATAATGTTAAAATACGCCAATATTTGCATAATCGGGTTTTTATCATGCTTCAATACGTTTTTTCACACTCATATGACGTTATTCTGTATTGACCACGTTCATTATATTTCCAATATGACGTAATATTTTCCTCTTTGACGTGGAAACTTTGAAGTAGAAAAGTTATGAAGTTACATACACTTTCATTTAAATTCTACTAAATTTTATTAAATATTTATTTCATTTTCATTTTTCACGTGAATATCTTGCAATAGAAAAGTTATGACGTAATATTCACCTTTTTCTTAAATTCTGTAAACTATATATTTCATTTTCATTTTTCACGAGGAAATCTCGCAGAAGTATAAATTATTTTGAACTCGGATTACTTTAGTTGCCTCGGCCGTGGATTAATACACATGTACGTATCTTTTCACAATTCTGGCTTCCAAACTGTGGATTTGTATAGAATTACAAACAGTCAGATAGACAAATTTTCATTTTTATATATTAGATTATATACAAACATAAATAACTTATCTAATACGTGTTAGCAGATGCATTTTTAAATATATATATATATATATAAACCATTATAATACTTATTCTGTTGTATTTTCATAGTCATTTATATCATTTGGCAAAAAATCTCACTTTCTTAACCCCGAATTGCGTGCTATTTACGAAAGTGCCAAAGTCCATATAACAGCGAAGTAACCAAGAAAAGCATTAAATGCATGGTAATAAGGTACTTAGAATGCGACATTTATGATCAACCATTATTAGCATTCAATCTTATAGTTAGGCGATAGATTTTTGGTCGACGGGATAACTAAGTAGTGCCAAATGCTGTACTGCAATTTAACTTCAATTTAACTTAATCTTCTCAATTCTACTATTGTAAGATTTTTAACTTCTAAACATCGCACATTTTCAATTTTTATACCGTCGTATTGGGAAAAAAAGTACCTTTAAATGCAATTTGTTTGAAAACTGCATCTCAATTTATTTTTGAAATATTAATTCTTTTGTAGTTTTTAGCGCCGTTTGTTTAATTTTGGACATTCAAGTACTCCATTTCTGTAGAAAGTAGGGGGGGAAATAGTTGGAAAATAGTAATTATACTTTTTGTTGCCTTTTTCCCTTAACAACGTAAAAAAATGTAATTAAAATGCGTGCTATTTTGAAAAAAAAATAAATGAATGATTTCTTTTTCAAAATTTAATTTTAAGTATCTATATTAAAATTAAAAACAAATGAGGGCATATGAATCATGAGATAGCCGATTTTTTTCGTAGAGTTTCTTGAATGACGACATCTCTTTTTTTGGATTTGTGTATTATTCAGCAACAGTGACGTCCTATGCGTACTTTACAGTAGAAGTTGTTTAAGACTGGATCGTAAATGAAGAATTCTTCAGCGGATGCAGATGACATCATTCTGTAGGAAATAAAAGCATATGTTTTAAGTCTTAAATTGAAATACACTTTGTACTATCCATATTTATATATTTTTTTGCATCGAGGGTGACACTAAATTCTGAAAAAACAGACTTCCCGTTTTCTAGTTTTTTTAAATCTTTGTGCAGTTTCGGCCTCAAAAAGTGAAATTAGTTGCAAAAAGATATAAATAGTTGTGAAAACAAACTTGATGAACGTTTATGCTTATTTTTATAATTTAATATGTCATATACGCACCGAGGTACCTACCTGGCGCCAAAGTGGTGTTACTTTGCCTGACATGGTAACCAGTGGCGGCTCGTGACTGTCATATTTTGGGGCACTAAATGCATGACGGACAGTATTATTCTTTTATTACCATTATTTTTTGAAAGAGAAAGATTACCTTGTTTAATGGTCGAATATTCAGCCGACAAATATGGCAAAGATTTCTGTTAAAGCAATAGTGGTAAGAGAAAAATAAATTTGGCAGCTATGGATTTAATGCCCCCCAAAATGCCAGTCACGAGCCACCACTGATGTAACAATATATAAAGCTATTTCAAATTGTTTTGTTCTATAATTATATCATTTATTGATTGTTATTTCCGTTTAAAAATAACAGAAAATGTTTTGTTTATCACTTTATTTTGTTTTCATATTGAAATAAAAAATAACGTGCTATTATAGCTCGCTATATGTAACTGGTGTTCGAAAACGACGTTTTCGCCAAATTGGCATAAAAAAATCACGCCAAACCTGGTGCGTTTATGGTATCTGTGCCACAAATATAAACATTTTATTTATATATATAATATCTTTGTTTTTAACACTTTCCAACAAAGTTGAAAAGTGTTTATGCATTCGGTTTGTCTGTCCGTCTGGCCGTCTGTACGCGCTCTAACTCCCGTAAATATACTCGGATCGTTCTGAAAGTTTTGGATTTTAGTGACCTCTACCATAGCACGAACCCTATTGCAAAAGAAGTTTGTAGCATGTTTAGTTCATTTACAGGGGCAGTCAAAAGTTTTCCGTAACATTACGGCCTATGGGAAAAAATCATTTAAAATGATTTTTAATGATGTTACATGCTTTCAAACATAATAAAATTTATATGCATTTATCAAGTGCACTAATATATGTATTCTGTAGAATATGCGCTGCAAAAAATAAATATTATTCATTTACAAGTCACACAAAAGAATTCCGTTACATAATGATATGCGGGTGGAGGGAATTTTTTCCAGCGTATTTTAATCATGTTAAATTATATCATGTATAATGGAATTGATATACGTCGCTGAGGTTTACTATAACTTATTTCGTGTATAATACGAAGTGCATAGCATTTACAGGGACACACAAAAGATTTCAGATACTATATTGTATCCGAAGTATTGTACGGTAGCGATGATTGCTGGAAATGCATTTTTAATTATGTTATGCGCTTTTATGTTTCACTATATTTATGCATTGTATATGATGTGTATAAAAGCCTGTAATTCATATACAGGGCTACACAAAAGAATTCGTAATGGTTACTGGGTATGATTGTAAATTGTTTAAAGATGGTTTTTAAATGAGTTATGCATTTTTACGCTGAACAGCATTTAGTTTACTAAGAAATGTTTGTAGAACATAGATAAAATGATATACGGGGTCACGCAAAGAATTGGATACATGGCCGTCTATAAATGATAATTTCTAGAAATGTGATTTCAGTAGTTTTAAGAGTGTTTTACTTTGAATTAAACTTTAGCTAAATAGTGGCGTGTAATAAATGTTCTAGGTTAGCTACAGGGTTATACAAAAGTATACAAGTATGTTTCCATCTATTAGTATACATTACTGAAAGAGAAATTTCAACCTGCTATTCGTTTTGTTGCTAAACTAAATTTCCCCATTATGTAGCATATATATCAATCTACAGATCAAATACAGAGCTGATCAAAAGAATTGGAATACATATTTGATATGGATGGTAACTGCTGAAATCAGTTTTTCAAATGTTTTATGCGTTTTCTAAAATGTTTACTTAGTTCTTTATATACATTTTTCCCTAAATAACGAAGTTTTGTTAAAGCATACAGGAAGTGTTGGAAAGTGTTTCAGAATCTATGCTTAACGCATAATTTTTCTTACTTGTTTATATACCATTCACTTTTATTTGTATCTAAAAATAAGTGAGTGGCTTGTTAACACAAAAGAAATTGTTTAAATCTTTTAAAAATTGCTTGAGTATATGAAACAATGAATAAGTTGCACAAAAATACGCATAAAAAACTTACAAATTTTCTCCGCCTCGCCAAGGCACTTATGCAGGAAAAGTACCAATTTCATTTTTAAAGACTAAAAAAAAAAATAATATAAATGGAAATTGTTTTTTTTTTTTTTTTAAATATTTCTTTCATTAAAATTCACAAAAATTTAGAAAATATATAAGTTTTTTAAATGCACTAAATAGTAGAAAATCCTTGAAAATAACCTTAAATGCACGGAGATTAAATTTAATTAGGTGAGTTCAATTATGGAAGATAAATGGATTCAAATGTGAATTTTGTCAAGTTACCCAGCTATCTCAAAGTTGGCTTCATATATAGAAAATTTTTTGTCGCAAAATTTGGCGATATTTTGTTATGTTGGCCAAACTTTGGCGATAACGTTGTAACCCTGTCATTGGTACTTTTCAACAAATAATCATTGTTGAAGCTAATGCTGATTTCCCAATAGAAAATCAAACGTAACCATTAAGTAATTTCCACCTCCACCGTTGCCCCCTTACGGATCGAATTTTAAAAAATCAATGTCCAATTCATATATTGACCTCAGGAATACATGTATATTCCAAATTTCAGAACTCTATGTCAACAGTGAAAAATGAATCACAAGATTTGAGTGCCACAGACAAATATAATTGGAAGTTAAAAGAAAAGAAAGAAAATAAGAAGAAATGATGCTATAAAACAAAATATTTTATTAAACATCATATAACTGTTTCTAATTTTCGCACGCGAAATATAAATATGTTTTTGGCGATTAAAAAATTATATTGAGAGATTACTGCAAAATCTCAAATCAGAGTTTTTATACCTTTTTTCTTTTAAATGGAAAAACAAACAGATTTCTTTTCCTGTTTGATTAAATTTAAATATGTTTTATCGCACTTCAATATTACTGCGTGCGTATCTTTTTTTAATTTCTCCATGTGTTCAAACCAGTTGTCTACGAAAACATCCACCGGTGAAAGTGACGCACACCAAATTTCTGTGACGTATGCAGATAAATTGTGCTTTTTAATCAGTTTTTTTAATATAATTTTGAAACGGTTTGGAACTTATTTTTCATAGTAGGTGCATTCAGTAGGCGACCCTCATAGGTACCCTCTAGTGCAATCAGAAACGAAATCCGACAAATATTTTTTGAGTTATGCTTGACGAAAGAATTTTTTAGGCTTTTTTTTAGTAGGACATGGCGTTAATATCAATCGTACGCTGAGTATTAGCCTTCGCTTCGCTCAGACAATAAATGCATTAATATTTATTTTATATAACATTGGGATTGTTATCTACTGAAAGTGCAAAAACGTAATGTCAAGAAAAGCTTACATTTTAGACACCTAAGTGCTTTATCAATTCAAGACATCAAAACAGATGACAAAATAGGCAGGAAATTTGTTTTTGTGAGAAATTTAACTATAAATCTACTGAAGGGGTTTTCAGTGCTTCTGTAAGTCTAATGGATGTCCTCAGCCTCGTGCGAAAGGGGGGAGGCGAAGGGGGCGGTCGCCCCGAGCGCGGAAATTGAGGGAGGCGCCAAATTTATACTACCAACGTCTCTCTTTTTTTTTTGCTATCGATCTTTTTTGGAGGGTTTTTTTTTCTCTCTGAGGACCACTTGTTTCTAACCTGGCTGTAAGCGATTTTTACCTTGCCAATTTTCCCATTTTCTCCAACTCAAATACTAACAGCAGTTGAAAATGGCTAGACAAAAAGAGAGAAAGGTTTAGAAAAATTTGTCCAAAACATCGCAATCTCTACCAATTAGCTGCAATTTTCTCTTATGTTAATTAGTTGCTTGATATTTCTGAATTATTATAAAATTACAAGTTTTAAAATTCTAAAATAAACGCAAAATATTTATTCAATAGACTTTATTTCTGTTTCTGAACTTTAATCGATTTTGTGTGTCCCTGTCACAAAGAAAAAGCGTGGAAACCCACACAGCCCGCTATTCCCCCTCAAAGGTCAAGATGGGTGGTGTCGGGCTGTCAAGTGAAGGAACTGGGAGCTTTCCTCTTTGGATTAACGCATTCGATTAATCTGCAGGGATATAGGGCCATCCATGTTGTAGCCTGGTGAAGTATAGAATTTTAAAAAAGGTTTTTTTTTCTCTTTTTTGTTGAGAACTTTTATCAAATACTACATTTCTTTAAAAAGACTACATTATAATGGAATACAATAATTTAAAAAAGTTCTTGAAGTAAAAAAACTGTGTCTGTAATGTTTCGCTCTTTTTAAACATATATATTAGCCTTTTATTTCGTTTCATTAAAATTCTGCCACAATGTTTTTACAGAAAATTCAGTTATAAGGGAATATAAAAATTATATAATACGATTTTAATTAAAATATTGTTCTAAACAATCTGTGCTGGTGTACATTTTTTTTTTTTTTTTTTTTTTGGATGAAAAGGCATTTTTTGGGGGGGGAATTTATGTCATTTTCACCAACAGAATTGTCTATGCGTTAAAGATTAGTGCATCATTTCCATCAATTATTTTTAAATGTTTCAGATTTTAGTTTTATTGGTTAATTTTGATTTCAAGGGATAGAAGAAAAGAAATTTAGAAATAAACTAATAAATTTTAGGAACTTTAAATGCAAGCTAAAGTTTATTGAATATGACATTATACTGACGCAATCACACTAACTTGTTCCATATATGAAAATGATCTTTTCTTTTGAAAATGGTGTCAGTTTCATCATCCGAACTAATCTCAAATCTAAGATTATGTCACCTTTTAAGGGCTTTATCAAAGAAATATGTCCCTCCGACAACACGGAGCTTTTAAATATTTAGGGACACATTTTTAAATGCAAAAGCATGACGTTTGCAGGCATGACTACTGAAGCGATTTGGCATCGAATAGTGTTTACCAATCGTTGATCAATGAGTTACTTATATATTTATAAGCGATTTTTTCCACGTGACGACAGATTTTCCTTTGACAGTATTTGATGAATGATCTTTTGCTTTTATTAAAAAATGAAAAACACTCGATCGCATAGTATCTGCATGAAAACACCTACCAATTTCATGTGTTACAATATTCCTTTAAATATGACTACATTTTCATTTGTGGAATACCCTTCAATCTACTATAATCAAATTTTATTTTTTGAAACAACTCAAATTACCATGTTTAACAATCCAGCGAGATTAGGACAAGGTTTTGAGGGCTTAGCTCGTAACGGCCTCTAATACATAAAAAAAAAAAAAAAAAATACTTTGAATTATTATTTAAGAGAAAAACTTCCTTAAAACTTGTTCAGTTAATAAAACTTTAAATTTTGTATTTTTCTCGGTGAATTAAAATAAATAAAGAAAATTTTCTTTTATTCTAAAAAAATATATATATATATATATTTTTAAATCTAAGGCAACTTTTATTTTTCTAAAACCATCATTGATTTTTAAGAATTCCTTCTTAGCTTTCCAAGGAGCTTACTAGAATTGGCTGGAAGGAATTACAGTTAACATTTGACAATTATTTTTATTTATTAGGAAGGGACCGAACCGATAGATATACACATGTTCAAATAATAACAATTGAAAAAGATATATATATTTTTTTACATTTTACTCCTATCGGTTTTTAGAGCTCTGCACGGGCCGGAATTTCCAGGCCCGGCCCGAACGAAAGCTATCTTGGCCCGGCCCGGTATAAAAATTGGAAGATTGGCCCGACTCATAGTTTCTACACAAATGTCCGTTTTTTCTCTACAAAAATGTCCGTTTTTTCTCGACATACAATTAAGATTCTTTTAATGAATACTACATACATATTTATGGGAACATTTTACAGTATATTTTAGATTACTATGTGTTCGCAAAACATAAAATACATAACAGTAAACATTAACGATTACTTACAGTGTTTTAGTCATCGTGTCTACTGACATTTCAAAATTCAAATAAGGATTCATTAAAAGATTAATGTAGTTCAGAATACAGGATTAAAAACATGATAATTTTTGAAGCTGTATAATAAAAAGTAGATTTGTGAAAATATTTCTCTCATTTTTAAGGCTTTTCTCAAATCCAAAGGAGCTACATTTCGACACATTTATGAATTCATTTCTTTTTGGAAACTCGTAAGATTGGCATGTATTCTTATTCGGAAACTATGTAAATGTCGTTTTTTTTTCTTAAATTAAAGCAATATATTTTTCTGAAAATACTGCCAAAGTTAGCGTTTTGAATCGAATTTCCGCAAGCGATAGCACAGGAAAAGAGAAAAACGTGGCAGTCACGTGACAAGAATCTCTGTTATCTCTATAAGTGATTTATCAAGTATGGAGAAAGCTATTCGTTTCCAAATGCCTTCAATAGTCAGGCTTGTCAATTTTATGCCTTTATAGTTAAAAATGGGTCAGAAAATGTGTCTAAAAGTTTCGTATTGTTGAGCGGTGAATATGAGAACCATCTTAAGGTATATTTCCAAATATACAGTTAAGGCTGTTCTTAACTGCTCTGCTCAACAAGCGCAAAACGTTTTGACATATTTACAATTTCATTTTTTAACGGAAAGATATAAATTTGGAAATCCCGACCATGGAAGCGATTTGGAATTGAACTGTTTTTGCCATTTTTTGATCAATCAATTACCTATTGAATTATAAGCGAATTCGATCACGTGACAAACACGTTTTTCGCCCGCTGTTGAGTGCTCCTTCGCCCTTCGCGCGGAAATTCGGCTCAAAACGCCCACTTTGATACTCTTTTATCAAAAATCTATTGCGTTTGCAAAAAAAATGGAAAAAAACAGCTCAATTACATATTTTCTGAACAATAACACCAGCTTGTTTCATGCATTTTCGAGCAAAAATAAATTAAAACTTATGTCAGAAAGTTGCCCTTTTGGATTTAAGAACACCCTTAACAGAAGTTCATTATCACTATTAATAATCTTACATAACATAATGCCTCTCCTACAGATCCTGAGATCGATTAAGACCAGTTTGGTCCCGGCACGAGTCTGCTAAGAAAAATTAAACCCGGAGCCAGACATCTAGTAACTGTACGATGCCGATCTCTACGATGGACATGTTACATTTCTGTATTGATGTTGCTAAACTCGCATCGGCTCGTGACGCAGATTTATACTTCTCGAGAAAATCATAGTCATTGTAAATGGCTAGTATTTTATCTGTATCGCTTGAATTCTTATATCGGGCCGATAGGCCCGATTAATTCTTTTATCGACCCGGCCCGACCCTGCAGGCCCGTTCAATTTTTCTGCCGGCCTGGCCCGACCCGTTTATTTTGTCTGTCGGCCCGGCCCATTGAAAAAATTGTCCTAATTCTGTCGGCCCGGCCCTTTTTGAAAATTCGCCTTCATTCCACCGGGTACGGGCCTCGGGCCAAACCCGGGCAGAACTCTAGTCGGTTTATAAAGGACGGTTTTAAAATGCTCAGGCAAGCAATATCTATATTGCTTTTATTTTTAAGAATCAAGGTGTTTTTAAACTAATGGTTTTCCGGCACATTCACAGACTTTATTTTAACGTAAAAACGTGAAACTGGGCAGGAATGCAAGTGATTTGGAATCGAATTTTATTTTTCATTTTTCAAAAAATATACTTAATCGAGTTACAGGTGTTCACTCTCTTATAACAACTTTTGTTGGTAAATTCCGTTCAAATCGCCAACTTTGACACCCTTTTCTGCCACTTTGTTTGCCTTTATAAGAAAAGGAAAAACGCTGTTAAGTTTCGTAATTTTTTTTTTTTTTTTTTTTTTTTATAAAAACGCTCTTGCCAGTTTTGTGCTGTTAATAATAAAAACGTATTTATGACTGTCTCAGCAAGTATCCAGTTTGAATTTTATACATATTAGTTGAAATTAAGGATTGACCGAAACGAGTTTTTAAGACCGAAAGAGAAACTGAAACCGAACTTTGGTAATCTTACTATTTTCGGCCTAAAACGAAAATGTTCTATTTTTTTAAAGTAATTAATACATATATAATTATTGATTAATTATATGTGTAATTAAATAAATTGAAGGATTATTATGTTTTGAAATTAAAAGCACAAATATAATTAAAAAGATTTACTAAAAGACGTATAATACACTTAAAAGTTAACACTTTCAAAACATTAAATACAATTCTAAAAGTCTAAAACCTACAAGTTTCACAAGTAAAACAAGTTTCACAAGTTTCAAAAGTAAACTTTTGAATTTTATAAACTAATAAGTATTTTTCTCTTTTTAACTGAAGTAAGACCCTTGATGATGGCCACAGGGTGGCCGAAACTTGTAAGTTTTAGACATTTAGAATTTTATTTATTGTTTTGAAAGTGTTAACTTTTAAGTGTATTATACGTGTAATTATTATACGTGTGGCCCTAGTTGGCTCTCTGTTCTTCTGGCCAAAACTTTTTATTTTCATATAAAATAAAATATAATTAAATCAGTGTCTAATTATATGAATTTCATCTAATTAAAAAATGTTTTAGGTATACATACCTCGATTTACCTTTTATAAAGATTTTTGCAAATGATAATCTGTTTTACCAATGTATATATTCTAATATTATTCCGTTATACTATATTCAACGGGTATTCGAAACACTTCTGCGGTTTCAAATCTATTACTGTTAAGTCTGCAATTTTTAATGAGCTTGTGAAAAGCGTCTTCAAAGTTTAGTCATGCATGTATTACTTGATTTATAATTTATTTCACATGTTGAGTCAGTTATGACTGATAATTATAAACAGTGAAATACACAGCAATAAATAAAGGGTGTTTCATTTGAGCCGATACAGCTCAAATCAATGAGTTATATTGAAAATTTCCAAAGGAAGAAACGAGATATTTGGAATAAAAATAATTTCGGACGAGTTTCGGTAAGGCCGAATTTTTGGCAACATTTTTGCCGAAAACGAAACTCCGATTTTGAGCCAAAAACGAGAACGAAACCGAATTTTCGGTCGATCTCTAGTTGAAATGTTTGGTTTACACACTGAATTGTTGATTTGATCTATGAGTTTTTGCTTTTCAAAATTTTAAGTTCTAAATTGGGTTTGAAAAAAATGCTTCGTTTTCACTTTTATCAGTTTTCGCGTGTGCTCTTAATTATTTTCATAATAATTATTTAGCATATAATGCTAAGCACTGTATTATTATGAAAATAATAAAACTTTAGCGTTATAGTTTATGTTATATTTATATGATACAGAATATTTCAGCATTACAGTTTATGATATATTTATATGATACAGAATATTCAATTAAACTATACTCGACTAAAACGTGCTTAATCAATATATATATATGTTTTATTATCGCATGCTTAACAGAAGATTGCATCTGCATTGAAAAAAAAAAAAAAAAAATCGCATATTTTTAGTTTTTTAAAGACCTACTTACGGTGACTAAAAAATACGTGACAAATGAATGTTGTTAATGTAGAAAAATACATGATTTATACAGATTTGTACGTGTGTAAATTTATGTACAGATAACTGAATCAAAAATCAACTGAATCAATTTTTTTTTTATTTAAAAAATATTTCATGTATATAGAGAAGAAATTAACTTCGTTTCACACTTCATTATTATATTTGGTAATTCATACTACATTACTGTTTTGAAGTACATTTTAAAGAAATGTATTGCTTTTGTAATTAGCCTCTTTTTTTTTTTTTTTTTTTTTTTTTTTTTTTTTTTTTCTTGAGGTATTTAGGTTATAGATTTAAGAATTTACAGCCAGAAGTGAATTTTTTTTTTTTTTTTTTTTTTGCTATATTCTCCAAGAAAAGCATTTGAAACCCTTTGTGAGCATATAAGTCGCTATTTATTAATCGCGTGTCAATAAACTAACGACAACAATATTTGCCACATTGAGAGGTTGTCTGAACAATCCGATGAATGACATGAAGTTGACATTTGCTTAAAAGTTCTTCCAGATTATTCCACTTTCAACTGAAATGCGTTTTGGAAAAGAGCAAACAGCCTTTATGCTTTTAAAAGCTTAAATAGTAACAAATAATTGACTATTGTATGATTAAAGATCTGACACCAATGAAGTCGGTGTTGTTTAAAGAATCGGAATTAAAAGTCGGTGTCGTTTAAATTCTTTCAATCCTTTGCTGTGGGTTAATGTATTTTTGTGCCGATTCTAAAAAAAAAAAAAAGAAAAAAAAAAGAAAAAGAAAGAAAGAAAAGAAAACCCATTCTCATATTTTACTCATACGAGTGTTGTGATTTTGTTTACCTCAAGCAATCAGTTAAAAATTATGGAGCAACGACGAATATTTGAGGGAAAGAATGGTGCAAAATACTTTGTACATGAAGAGCATTTATATAAGTTAAAATGCAACAGGAAATTGTCGAAATATTTTTTATGCAATTTTCAAAATTGCAAAACATCCATATTAGTTAGTGAAAGTAATGACGTTATCCGAAAACGTGGTGACCATTTACATGAACCCGAATCCGTGAAAGTCTCGGCCGTTATGTGTATCGCACAGATGAAGAACAGGGCTATATCAGAACCAAATGTTCCGCTTCTTCAAATTTACAGGTAAGATTCTCGAATTTCTATATTTATACCAACATTGTAAAAGTTTAACCTTTCAAAATTTCTGAAACTAATTTTAATTTTTTCCCCCTTTTAAACCTTAAAAAATATATGGCATTTTGCTTAACTGCATTTAAATAGTAAAATAATTGTTAAAGTTTGTGCATAGTATATAAAATTTTACTCTTCAAATGAACTATCATGAATGCATTGCAGTTATTTACAGTATATCTTGAAATAAAATTTTGAAAATATTTTTCTTTTCATTTGTACATTATTTATATACATTTAAATATAACCATTAATAAAGCATAATCATCCATAAAATTACAGTTGTTGCTTGTATTAAATCATGTTATACAATGTATAATATATTGTTGTGCATATAATATTAGATTAAATGCAAGAAAATAAAAAGAAAAATATTATTTTTTGTAAGAAATTAGGACTTGTAATCTAAGTTCTTTGATTAAAAAAAAAAAAAAAAAAAAAAAAAAAAAAAAAAAACGATTTATAAATGTTTCAAGTATGTGAATTATAAAATCACGTCTTATTCTGAAAAATAGTTCTGGAGCTATGCTTAAAGAACTAACCGCATTGCAATCTGCGTTGTAATGATTAAAATATATTTAACATTTAGAGTTCAAAATTTTAAATATCTATAAACTGTACACTACTGGCACGATTGACTTTCAGTTTGCTACCCTAAGTTGAAATTTAACGAGAAAACTAAATAATGTCAAAATAAGGTGCTCGTATTGAAAATTTCAGAGTTTAAAATTTGAAACAATTTCAGTATGAAGAAGACCCCTAAGCATTTTTTTAGTATATATATATATATAATATATATATATATATATATATATATATATATAGTCAAACCTTGTTAACACGAACACGCTTAACGCGAATTACTTTTAGTACGAACTGTTTCCGATTGCCCCGTCCTGTTGTATATGATGTATTTAAGTTCGGATATCACCAACTACTTTTAACACGAATAAAAAAAGTTTGACTTTGAGTGTTCGTGTTAACGAGGTTCAACTGTATATATATATACAACATACATTGAAGAAAAACATATTTGCCTATAGAAAGTTAAAATTTTTAGTGCACAATTCACCTTGATTTATAATTAACATATATAAGATACACAAAATGTAAATATATTGCTTACAGGTGTCAAGTATGATAAAATCCTTTAAAAACATTAAAGTCATTTAAAAATTCATAACGTTTTCGACCGACACTTACTCGGTCATCCTCAGTGAAAAACTGAGGATAACTTTTCACTGAGGATGACCGAGTAAGTGTCGGTCGAAAACGTTATGAATTTTTAAATGACTTTAATGTTTTTAAAGGATTTTATCATACTTGACACCTGTAAGCAATATATTTACATTTTGTGTATCTTATACATATTTGCCTATTTCAAAAAAAAAAAAAAAAAAAAAAAACATAACTGCCTTTTCCTTTTTTTTTTTTTTTTTTTTTTTTTTTTTTTATTGTACAATGGGGTGATTAAAATGTATCTCTTTCCTTCTTTCTTTCTTTTGTTCGACTGCACTTTAATATCTTCAGATTTACTTGATAGTGTACCATTTATTTATGAAATGTGTCACCATATGGAAATAGATAGCACTTAGTTAACGCATATAGTTATTTACAAAGAAAAAAGTATCAGAAAAGAAAAAAAAAAAAATTCTCAGAAAGATTACAGAATGAGTCCCTTTTATTAGAGAAGCCTACGTAGTACTAACACATTAGCTGAATTGGCGCATATTTCTTGAACATGTGCGGTGCCCATAAGTGTACCTGATACATAAATTAAAAATCCCAATTCTACTCCATCCAGGCAACAAAATGGATGCTTATATGGATCATCCCGAGGCAAATCCACCATTTCAAAGAAAGGATTAGTTTTTCTCCCGATGCGAGGTGGGGGAGAATGATGAATGACTTTCTTATTGTTTGATTTGAACCGGGCCCCTTGGGCCGGAATCAAGAAAAAGTGAGGAAGGGGGGGGGGGGGGGTGCGCCAACTTGAAACTTTGCCCCGAGCGCAGTTTTTTCTTCGCACGGCCCTGGATGTCCTTATTAATTTTTAAACAAAGTAGTTTGAGAATGTTAATAGAACCAAATTTCATTTCAGCGATTAAATAAATAAATAAATTACGAATTAAATCAATTGAAATTGGGTGGGCAGAGAGATCAAAATATTGAGCAGGCTCACGCCCTACGGGCCCATATAAGTTGGTGCCACTGTGTAGTGTACAACGATGAATGAGGTGTCATTGGATAAGTTTTTTTTTGCCCACATCTGACATCGCCTACTGAATTTAACTAATATGTGGCGTACAATGATGGATGAGGTATCATTGGATACAGGAGCGCCAACTTTTGAAAAATATTGAGTGGGCTTAAAATTTTTTAAATAAAATAACACATAATTTTTTCCCTTAGTGTGTATGTGTGTGTAAAGAGAGAGGGGAGGAACGAAGGACTAAAGATAATTCGAAATTAAATTGTTTTTTCTAAGCAAATTTTTAAATTAATTATAATTTTATAAATAATTTTATTAAATAATATTCTTATAAGCTCCTGTTTATAAATACATTATTATTTCTGTTAAATAACATTGGAATCTATTGAAAGTGCAAAAAACTAAATGTCAAGAAAAACATACATTTTAGTCACTTAAGTGTTTTATCAATTCAACACATCAAAGCCGTTGGCAAAATATCCAGAAAATTTGTTCTCGTAGAAATTGAACCATACATCCACTGAAAGTGTTTTCAGTGCTCCTGTAAATATAATTTATGTCCTTAGTATTTTTTAAACAAAACTATTTTGATAACGTTAATAAAACCAAATTTTATTTCAGCGAATACATAATTAAAAAAAATAAACTATGAATGAAATCAATTGAAATTGGGTGGGCGGAGAGATCAAATTATTGGGTGGGCTCGCGCCCCATGGGCCCATATAAGTTGGCGCCACTGATTGGATAGGTTTTTCTTGCTCACATTTGACATTGCATACTGAGTTTTCGTTATACTCTTAGGTTAAGTATCATCATACATGTTATTTCTGACACCAACGTCCCTTTTTCTATGCAAATACAAAACGCACAACGGTGTATGGGGTGGGGGGGGGGGGGGTATTACGAAAGGCTTTTGACATAGTACACTCATATTTCGTTAAAGAAGTTGTTTGATTAAAAAATTGCAGTTAATTATAAATGAATGAAAAATGTATCAGAAAATAAACTTAGAGATAAATTTGAAAAGATCGCACGGGCCTACTGGTATGTTATTATAATTATATTGAATCATCGGAGAAAATAGCTAATTAAACTTTAAAATCCACTGGTATATTATTATTATTATTTTAAATCATCGGAGAAAACAGCTAATTAAAGTTGAAAATCCGCTGGTATGTTATTATTATTATTAGTTTAAATCATCGGAGAAAACAGCTAATTAAACTTGAAAATCCACTGGTATGTTATTATTATTTTAAATCATCGGAGAAAATAGCTAATTAAACTTGAAAATCCAGGGCGGGAGGAAATGTCCTCTTTTATCCCCTTCCCTTGCGGGCGTCCATAGCTGCGTCTATGTATCATTGTAAAGATTTCAATGTTTTCCTTCCACAGCCAAAGACACTGAAGCCGGGTGTTACGTAGGCGGTCCTTTAAATCCGCGGGCGTATGAATTACGATTGGCGCTCACTCCATAAATAGTCACGTTAAATACGACCACGTCGAGAGTACTTTTCCCTTTAGGGAATTTTTACGATTTCGTTGCTTCGCATACGATTGTGTTCATTTTTTATATCTGAATTATAGGGCAGGACCTGATTAAAGCTCTTCATCAGTCATCAGTTTCTGTGAAAAGCAGGTGAAGAGCAACAACATCAGCAGGAAAAAATAGTTAGAATTAAAAAGCGTCTCTAAATAATAGCCTAGTTTGTGTGTTTAATACTCATTTCCGTATTACTCATTCTACTCTAAGTTCGAGAAATTATATTTTAAAATATGTCAAAAAAAAAAAAAAAAAAAATAGCAATAAATAAATGCTTTCATATTGTGAAACATAAAAAGACAAATGTTTCTTAATCTGCAAAAATATAAAATAACCACTTATCTCTTCCAAGTTAGCGTTGTTTATCTTTTAAAAACGTCAGAAGCCAATATATTTCCCAGATTTAAAGAAGTATTAAAGAAAAAAAAATTTCATTTGCTGCCACTGATTTTTGGAAACTTTTCTGATCAGTTTCTCTCTATTCTAAAAAAAAAGTAACTAATGCTGTCAACCGCCGTCGCCGTAAATGAATTTTTTGTGACCGGGGTTCTTTCTTCGCTAATATTAAGAAAACTACTGCATACAAAATATTTAAATTGGTAATATTATAGAGATTTGACAAATACGCTCACGCAGACAGTTTTTAAATAGATGAATTATTAAAAAAATATTTAATGTTAAAGTTGGTCAAAATCGTACCATTAAAAAAAAATTATAGGAGGAAAATCTATACATAGGCATTTAAACATTTTTTTCTGAGGATAGGATATATAATAGAAGCTCGCGGTGTGTAGACTGCATTTATTTTTTTAATTTGGCTCATTTTTTGAGAGGGATTTTCCAATTTTAAAATCAAATTTTCCGCATTTCGAGAGATATTATTTACATATTTTAGAAAAGGCTATTTTAAATTGTTGCCAATTTTAAAAACAGCACAAAGAATAATACTTCCTTTAAATTAAAAAAATATTTATTTAATAATTATTATTATGCGCCAAACCACACTCGCTAAAATAGTGAAACTGAAACAATAAAATATTTTAAACACTGAGAATTTTAAAAATAAAGATTATAATATATATATATATATATTTAAAAATATGCTTTTATTTTAAAACAGATATATTGATAATAAGTTTACCTCTCAAATTCTATTTTTGTAGGGTGTCGGTAATACTGATGCCCTTAATGCTTTAATAGATTTCAGCATAATTACTTCTTATTTTCCATGGTACTGTAACTATTGAAACAGATTTCAGGACTTATTAAAAGCAGCCCGCGAAAATTTAAGGGTTTTCCTTTTTTTTTTTTTATGGATTTTTTTTTTTTTTGGGGGGGGGGGGGGATTATTGTTTTATAATATCACAATAGCACATAGCTAAGGGTTTCAAATTGTAACCGAACCCTTAATAACAGTCAATCGTACCAAAATAATTTACGCATTTGCAATTGGTTTATAAAAAAAATAATTTTATATAAAGGAGGAAAAGTTAGTCGAATGTGTTCGAATACTTAAAAAAATAGAATAATGTTAGTGAATTTTTGCAGAATTTAACCCTTTATATCCTGACGGTACTTTTAAGTACCATAAACCCTTTGAGGGGTAAGTAATTATGGTTCTGTAATGTCGAATTCACATCGGAATCTGCAAAAAGATTTATTGCAAAATAAGGAAAAGCAATTTGACGGCCTTTTTTCCACCAAAGTTACAAAAGTAAAATTTAATAAAATTTTTCTGGTGCGTATCTTCATTAATCGTCGGTGGGATAAAATGTATCCCACGGCCCTTCAAGGAATTAATAACCCTCTCGCTGAGCAACCCGAGAGTTTCTCGAGCAACGTAAAAGTAGCAAAATTTGCGTAACACGAGATTTCATCGGGATGCATTTTTTTCGTCTAATTAACCCTCCTTGATTATTCCACCAGTAACTTTTATTGTAAATTTTGTCTTATCTAATCGGAGCATTTTCCCGATTAAATCAGGCGAAAATTTTTGTTTTAAAAAACCGGTGACAAAAAAAATTCTTAAAAGACGCTCGTCGCGAAGGAATTAAATACGCAATTTTTCAAGCTATTTTGATAAAACAATTACGCAACGAGAGGGTTAAAGAAAATTCAATGTAAAATTTATTTAACCCTTAAATGCGCGATTATTCCTTTTGTTTCGAAAAAAATATGTATGATTCTCTGAAAGGTTTATTACACAGGAAAAATAATGAAAAAAAAAAAAAAAAATCAGTACGTCAATCTTTTCTTCTGTTGCACATATGCAATACAAGTAAAAACTACTGTCATGTGGCTGTTTCACGCTAAAATATTGCAAATTAGTAAATATTTTAATAAATATGCTCCAACTTATTTACATAATTATTTATTTTATAAAACTTAACCTTTAACCCTTTAATTTCCATGGTAGAATGTGTTCCAGAAATTACGTAGTTCAAAGAATCTGACTTTACTCCAGAAAGTTTTAATGGTTAATTTCGTTTTATTTAAATACGGAATGTCTGTTATTAATTAAAGCAAATACTGCTATTTTAATTTTCTGATCTGAATTAGAAATATGCGAATAAAAAATAGATTAACTTCAAAACACTGTTGTTTGCATATATGCAAAGCTGCGCACTAAAGGGTTAGCCCTTTGAGGGGCAAGTAATTGTGTTTCTGTAATCTCGAATTCACACCGGAATCTGCAAAAAGATTTATTGCAAAATAAGGAAAAGGAATTTTACGGCTTTTTTCCACCAAAGTTAGAAATGTAAAATTTAATAAAAATTTTCTGGTGCAAATCTTCATTAATCGTAGGTGGGATAAAATATATCCCACCTCCCCTCAAGGGGTTAAAGAAAATTCAGTCTAAAACTTATTTAATTCGTCTACTAATAAAAGTAGACGAATTTTTCTTGCAAAATAATTTGCTCAATCCTATTTACAAAGCACAGTGAAACAATCGAAGCTAAATATTTTTTAATGTGGTTATTTTCTGAACCATTTACACTAAAGTGTAGCTTTTATCCTATTCAAAAATGTTATACGAAATCAACCATTTACTAAAGTGTAGCTTTTATCCTATTCAAAAATGTTATACGAAATCAACCATTTACTAAAGTGTAGCTTTTATCCTATTCAAAAATGTTATTCGAAATCAACCATTTACACTAAAATGTAGCTTTTATCCTATTCAAAAATGTTATACGAAATCAACCATTTACTAAAGTGTAGCTTTTATCCTATTCAAAAATGTTATACGAAATCAACCATTTATTCTAAAGTGTAGCTTTTATCCTATTCAAAAATGTTATACGAAAAATTTGCAACTACAAAACACTTTTCTGTTACAGATAGGATCACAATACATTGATTTACATTGTTCTTTGTAAGAATTGTGAGGTTTCCATTACAGTATTTTTTGTTAATTAATCTAATTATTCTTGTAAACATTTTTCAAAAAGTGCTCTAACTACCGATTTATTAAATCAGTTTTAGTTAAAAAAAATTTCTAAAAAAGATTATTATTATATATGTTTTTCTGGATATCTTAGACATATATTATGTTATGTACCGTTATGTACTGAATTATGAATTCGTGAAAATTTTATCTTCTAAAACATTTTTTGTGAATTGATTAAACTACATTAGAAGATTTACATAATCATTTAATAAATTTTAGAAGGATTGGAGGATTTAGGAGGATTAATTAAATTTGAATTTATGGGTCATTCTCACAATCTTTTGACTTTCATGTCCCTAAATAATAATTTTTTTATTTAATACACTTTTTGTGGGTTTTTTTTATTATTTTTTCATATACTGGGGAACATCCCATTGCATGATTGCATAACAACATTAACGAGATAAATAAGTTTGGGACGATGTTGGGGGTCCAAATACCAGGAAAACTCATCTATCGTCCCGTGTCCTTGATGCTGAGTTTTAAGTTTGGAGCTGTCTGTATAAAATTGTTTCAATAAAAATAATTCGATGTAATTTTTTTCTGAAACTGGAACTATTGTTTTGTATAAATATATAACTAAAAATTAAGCTGCACACATTTATAGGGTTGTTATTATTTTTAAAACTCTGTGCCTGGGTTTTAGATTCCTTATCATCCCTCTTCTAAAATTATACAGAAAACCATTTCAGATACAGCCACAGAATTTTTTTCAAGTTTTTTCTCATGCAGAAGTATGCTAGAGAAATAATGTCTAAAGTTCTTTGGCAGGAAATTTACTGTAGAATTTAAATCAGCATTTAAATATCAATTTCAGGCATCATGACTTTATTGGTAGTCTCACCGTCCCGAAGGTTTATTCCTGCACTTTTCGAGCTAAATTAAAAAAAAAAATTAATTTAATCCAATGTTAACAACTCTTTCTAAAATTGAATGAACATTGTGGCTATCACTTCGTCTTAGCATGATTTTTCTAAAAATAGGTGGTAATTTTCCTTACCGTTCCAGCCTTACCGTCCCCTTTTTTTACCATTTCGTCCCTTTTTTCCAATACCATCCCCATTTTCTACCTTACTGTCCCTTCTTCAACACCCCTTTAAGACAATGTTATGCAAAAATTCTGTATTAAAAGTACTACATTGTCATTATTTCTTATTTGAATGTCCTGTGGGTACTATGCAAATTCATTATAAGTAAAAATTTAAAAGAAAATAAAAAGTTATAGGGGTAAAACGGTAAGGAAAATTAAACTCGCAAGTTTAACTTAAACCTCAGTTAAATAAAAAAAATTTCGCTGCTGACCTTTTTTTTTCTTTATTTTGAATCATTAAGGCATTCGTCTATCAGATTAAAATGTTATTTTAGCAAGTTTAATTTCGCCAGATTTTTTTTTCCCCCAAAACTCAAAAAATTGTGAGAATGTCCCTTATAGGTATTTTGTGCAATATTTATAACCCCACTGAAATCTTTTATTTTAAATATTTTTCTTAGTATTTTGTAGAATTAGGAAATGTACAAATATTATGTTCTTACAATAGAAATATATAAATATTTCCGAATTGGAATATCCCCCCACCCCCACCCCAACGCCAAGAAAGCTGAATGCAAAGGCAAAATAAATCATCCTTTTAAAAAATATTTTAGTTTTGTGCAACCAATAATGCTTTTGGAACAAGATAAAATAATGTATCTATAACTCATTCTAAACTGTATTACAATTAATCAATGCATCAAATGAATTTTATAACAAGTTATTTTAATGGTACTTATAAGTGCCGTCAGGTAGATAAAAGGCTAACGTAAATAATTAGGTGAAGCATTTTTTTTAAATACCAAATTCTGGATATAAAGGTTTAAAAATAATTATTATAAACTAACACTTTGTTTAAATAACTTTTTAATTTAGAGGTTATGTATTATTTGAGAGCTAATTTTTGTAATTACTTTGTGCTTTAAATTGACTTTTGGCACAATTTTGCTAAAATATCCACGTAAAATAACGTGGATAGTCTTTAGTCCAAAATAAATAAGATTGGTAGTGAAATAAAGTAAAAGAATGTTGCAAAGAATCCCAATTAAAATGATAAATTGAAGTTTCGACGAAACATTTTACAACAAATGTAATTTATCACGTGTAAATTTACTTTCTTGGAAATCTTTTACGTTTTAAGCGTATATTTATTATATTTGAAACCGTGTCTTGAATTTATAGCTGCTAATTTTAAAAACAGTTTGGATTTTTATCGCTCCTTTTCGATTCATTTATTAATATTTTCAACGAGATTTAATAATGGGGTTCCCGTAAGTTTATTTATTTTCGGAAAAAAGGAAAACAAATGATTCAGAGTAACGATATTATAATATAACGTTGAAAGGAATAGCATAGAATTAAATGATAATTTCTAAAGTTATATGTTTAAATTATAAGATTTAATTTTTTTTCCTTACATTTTCAGGGAACTTGGAAACTTTGAAAAAAACTAATTTTTTCTTTTTTTTTTTTCTTTCTTTTAATGGATTCACTTGAGAATTAGCTCTCGAAGTGTTGTTAAGAACAGACTAAAATACTTATTCACAAAATTTGAAATTAAAATACTAAAAATATTTTTATTTGTTGCATTTTAAATATTTTAATACGACAAAAACTTTGACATATTTCGAAATGTTTCTTTTGCATAAAATATGGCAAAATTTATGTATAGGATACTTTTCGTATTACAATGGAAGTTGGCATGAATTGTAAAAGTACACTGAACGTATAAGAAGATTTTTTTATATATACAGTAGCGCTCAAAAGTATTTTGACCAAGATAATAATTCCCTTAATTGAAAAGAATAATAAATTACAAAAATCAATCATTTATTTTATTTAAACATATTCAATGTTTTAATTTTAATAAATTAACAATAAATATTAATAATATTAATAAAATTATATATATACTATATATATATATATATATATATATATATATATATATAACCACTAATTAAACATTACCGACCATCATCAAAAACCGCATTATTGTGAATGAATTGACAATAAAAATGGATGTCACAAACCTATAATATAGAACTGTATGTATAAAATAAAGTACCTTATACTTAATTACAAGAATTAATAAGGAAGAATAAAAAAAAAGAAGAATATGGATTCCGAAAAAATTGAAAAACTTATATATTGAATTACGTTTTCAAGAGTACAGAATTCAATGATATAAGCAAATCGGTTGTTTTCTGTGAGAAAAAAGCTAAAAGCTGAATTTTTTTTTTTTTCCTGTACTCGAACAACCAATAGAACCAAAAGAATAGTCTCAAGATGAAAGCAGAACATTATCAAATGGCATGAAATGGAAAAAAAAAACACTACAACCCATTAAATATTTAATTTATAGCAATAGAAATCTTACACAACTTACCGAATAAATTCCCAGTAGATTTTCAAAATATATTCCCGCACATGGAATCCACAAGCATGATAAGATTAAGGTGGATAAAACAGTTAAGTTAACACAGAAATTAAAACCTATGGATTCAGTTAATTCATTGTGAAATACCGTGATAAATACAATTAATATAATATAAATAGAAAATAATTACATTATTTAAAATACCTAAAAACAATTTTAAATTGTTTAATATGAATTTTACAATATTGCCAATATTCAGCGTTAAATACCACGTGGTGTAAAAAAATTAAAATTATTACTTTAATAGAAGCTTTAAAAACACAAAATTTTTGGTGCTGCCATCTATTATGTTATTTTAAAACTATTATTATTATTCAAATGTCACAAAAAGAAGAACCTAATAACAGCTAAAGAAATAAAATCATATCAACTGCATTACTACACAAATCCTAATATAAAAATACCATACTATATATCATTATTCAAAAAAAAAATTAAATAAATTAAATGTTAATAAAATGCTTTCAATATATTCTATTACCAAACCCATTTAATCTATAATAAGAAATTAAAAAAAAAAATTAACATTGATAATATATAGAATATAGCTATATGCTATAAAATAAAATAAATTATATATAATAATAATATAAAAACTTTAATAATTAGCATTACATAAAAAATGAACAGGAAAGAAAATAAACAAATAAATAAATAAAAAATGGATGTTTATAGAAGATTGTCAGATTCTAAAATTCGCAATATCCTAAAGATCACAAATATAGTGTGTGAATTATCTTCATATTAGCCATAAAAAAGCTAAAAAAAATATGATTGTGACAACCAAACAATTAAACCGATAATAATCATGGAATACAAAGTTGAAAATAAAACAATATTAAAAAGTATAGAGGAATAATAATAAAAACTATTTACCCAATTTTAATATATACAGTACAACATAAGTTATATCAAATAAACTTATATGCATAATAATCACTAAAAAGATGGCATACTATTATTAATTAATATGATATTGTCCTGAGTAGACTAAATTTTAAAAACAAGTCAATATTGAATTTGATTAAATAAGCTAAATTTAATATGAATTGAAATAAAAAGAAAAGTCACCAATTACATATAAAACATCAAATCAACATCCATATAAAATACGTATTAGAAATGTAGTTATAATACTAAAGCCCCATCTTTTTTTTTAAATTAACCATTGCGTATTATCCAGACAACACCCCCCTCCTCCGTACTCTAACATCTACCCACCCTACCATCCTATAGAAATTGTTTATTATTATATTACAATTTTTAATTTTGTATAAATATTTTTTTATTTTATAAATTTTTTTGTAATTTTGTTTACGCATGTGTTAATTTTTTTTTTTTTTTTTTTTTTTTTTTTTTTTTTTTTAAGATCATGTAAATACTAATTGTATAATAATGAATATATGAATTTTTTTGGAAAACCATGATTTAATGCATCATAAATTAGTTTTTTAATATTATTGTGAATTAGATGAGAAGAACATAAACATTTTATTCTATATAAATGATTAAGTAGTATATTTCGATATACAGAATGATGAAGACAAGATTTAAAATTTGTAAATGTATTCACTTAGAATTTAAATTCTTTACGTTTATCATATAAATCTGTTATTGTTTTGTTGTCTTTTATTGAAATTTTAAGATCTAAGAAGTTAATTGTATTGTTAGATAAGAGGTTTTCCGTTAATTCCAAATTAGTGGGATAATCAACTGGAAATTGAGAAATTTTAGATTGATCAGTGGCAATTAAAATTATGTCATCAATATAACGATATAAATGGAGATTATTATTAGTAAAAGTACGTTCATAGTGATATAAGTATAAGTCTGATAATAAACTGGATGTACAACCACCTTGTGGTATACCGACGTGCTGTAAATATAATGTGTTATCTTTATATATATATATATATATATTTATTTATATCTGAATTTTGTCATGCTGTAACTCTCGAATTTTTTGAACCGATTTGGATGAAATTTTTCATATGCATAGTACATACTAATGCCTCGTCCGAGTTCGTTGGCCAGGTTCATCCGCGATCTTGTTTCAAAATGACGGCCATTTGAATTGGGGACGTTTGAATTGACACGTTTGGAAATTTTTAGGTTTCCTAACTTTCTCTTTAAAATTACCTATGTTATTAACTTACACTGTGTGACTCTTTGAAATATCTTTTAATGTTTCTAACATTCTGTTTAAAATAATACGTGAGAGTTTGCATTTTGTGAAACGTAACATTTTCTATAAGTATACAATGTTAGAAAACATGAAAAAAATTCAAAAATTCCAAAGGCCGCCATTTTGCAACAAGATGGCGGATGAAGCTGGCCAACGAACTTGGTCGAGACATTAGTATGTACTATGCATATGAAAAGTTTAATCGAAATCGGTTCAAAAATTCAAGAGTTACAACATGACAAAATTAAGATATAAATATATATTTCCTCCTGAGACCCAAGCAAAATATAATGCATATATATTTTTTAATATAAGTTTTTTTCAATAAATAGGCATCAAAAATGATGTTTTTAAAGAAATTAATAAATTTCGATTTTTTAAATTTTATTTTACAACACATCCATCTAAATGGATGTTCAGGCCATAACTCGCTTTAAAATAATTTAAAAAATGCTAAAAGTATAGGAAAGAATAGAATTTATTATAAAGAACATAAGGCAAGTATTAACATCTGCTATTAAAATTGCAAAAGTAGTTTAAACAAATTAAAGTAACATAAAAACGAAACTTACCAGAAGAACGTAGAATTCCAACTTGACTCATTTATTACGCCATTTTGTAAACAAAGTAGTTACCGTTGCCAAAATCCAAAAGCTGAATGTTGATTTTTGATTCATACATTGCCATGCCAAACTGGTTTTAGATTGCTACAGTGAAATTTAAAGCAACAGAAGGAGAAAGCAAAACATCCATTTAAATGGATGCAGGTCTCAGGAGGATATACATATATATGGATATATATCGATATACATATATAGTATATACATAATTTTATTAATATTATTAATATTTAATGTTAATTTATTAAAATTAAAACATTGAATATGGTTAAATAAAATAAATGATTGATTTTTGTATTTTATTATTCTTTTCAATTAAGTGAATTATTATCTCTGTCAAAATACTTTTGAGCGCTACTGTATATCTGCAGAATTTAAATTTATGTTGCATCATTTATTTCGCTTACAGGGATGCAAGCGCTGCGTCATAAATGGCTGATTTTCACCATTAACCCCTTGAAGGGCGGTGGGATAAAATATATCCCACCTAATTTAAACAAGTTTCTCACCAAAAAATTTTAACTAAATTGTATACTTTTAACTTTGGAGGGAAATCGTTGAAAAATTGCTTTTCCTTATTTAAAATTAAATTTTTCGTTTATTCCGGTGAGAATTCAATATTTAGAGACATTTTTGCTTGCCCCTCAACGGGTTAAATTTTAATAGTATTCTTCCCCTTAATTAAATCTCAGACATTCTGTCATTAAATAACGTGAGGAATACTATAAGAATTTAGTGGTAGCAATCATTCAATTGCATAGCTTCTGAATAAAAACACCTGCCAATCTTATGCATGACCGAAAAGAAATGAATTCAAAAATGTCTCAGAACTCTTACAGATTTGAAAACAGCCTTTATAAATAATTTTCACATATCTACTTTTTATTATACAGCTTCAAAAGTTATGATGTTTTTAACTCTCTTTTTTTATTCTAAACTACATTAATTTTTTAATGAATCCTTATTTGAATGTTGAAAAGTCAAAGAGTCTAAGTAATCATTATGTTACTATTGTGTATTTTCTGTCTTGCGAACACAAAGTAATTTTAAAATATACTGTAAAATTATCCCATAAATGTAGTATTCTTTAAAAGAATCTTAATTATAAGCTAAAAAAAATTGGAATTTTTTGTAGAAATTGAGTCGGGCTATATTTAATTGATTTTTGCACGGGTCGGGCCTGTTATCACTGATTCTTGTACGTGCCAGGCCGTAAATTGTAAAAATATAAACAGGGCGGTCCGGGCCCGGGCTTAGAAATTCCGGCCCGTGCAGACCTCTAAAAGAATCTCACTTAAAATGATACATTGTTTCGCCGAAACATTTTACAACAAACTTGATTTATCACGTGTAAATTTACTATCTTACTTTAAGTTTTAAGCGTAATTTTATTATGTTGAAACCGTGTCTTGAATTTATAGCTGCTCATTTTAAAAACAGTTTGCATTTTTATGGCTCATTTTCTGTTCATTTATTATTTTTAACAAGGCTGAATATTGTGAGACACATAGAAGCATGTCTTTCCGTAAGTAATATTTATTTTCGAGGAAAAGGAAAACAAATTGTTGGATGAGTTCAGGATTATAACAGGCGCAGGGACGGGGAACCTTTTCACATCCACATGCCAAATTTTTACATAAATATCTTTTACTTGATCATGACGTGCCAACAATAAACAAATTTAATGGATCAAATAACAATGAATCAAAATGACTTAAAATTTTGCTTTTAGCATTAAAAAAAATATGGATAATATTTTGTGTTATACTTTAGAAATTTATTTTTTAAATATTATTTCTGTTGTCTCATCTTAGATGCCAAATAATTTATATCAGATTCGTACTTAATATATATATATATATATATATACAAAAGGCAAGTTGAATTGAACTCATTTGACAAGATTTGCTTGAATTGTTTATACTATTTATTTCCGAAAAGAATGTCTGGGAGAAAAATATTGTCAAAATAGCAAGTGCCAGAATATACAGCTTTTAGTGTCTGGAATCGAATTCCAAGTTGTTATAATTTTACCATCGGCATTTTTATTTCTAATGCCTTTTAATCTTTATTTTGTGATAATCTCCTAATTCTCTTTTATTCTTGAAATTTTGTGAGCCAATATTGAGCTAGTTCGGGATACATTAAGTTATATTTAATTTCTTTAATGTGTATGGCAATGACAACCAACCGAACTAATCGCATTCACATAAACAGAGGCAACATTTAGATTAATTAATACACTGGTGTCCAAAATTAAGGTCCAATCACAAAATGCTAATTTTCAAGCACGCGAATACTCAAAAGGAAATAATATAATTCGAATAATTACTATCTCTACAGCACAGCTAGTCCATATGACATCTCATTCATGTCACACATGGTCACAAGTGTCACAGTCACTACGGTGAAGCAAAAAAAAAAAAAAGGAAATTCCATACATCTCATTATGAGTCTCAAATGATCACTATATATGACTCCACTGAATCGTCACTGTGACTGCTGCTTTGTGACGAGTCACCATGTGACTTTACAATGTTGTTACACTGTGACTCTCATGTGACTGTCATCTCTAGACTCAATTTCAAAGTCATCGTGAACGCTGCATTGTGTCACATGTCACATTAAAGTCACATGATGACTTTCAGGTGACAGAGAGACTACTGTGAAGTCACCATTGTGTCCTTTTGTGGAAAGTAACCATGTGACTATAATGTGATATTGTTTGGTGACTTATACTAAGGCAACGTTCATGATGACTTTGAAATTGAGTCTAAAAATGACAGTCACATGAGAGTCACAATGTAAATACATTGTAAAGTCACCTGGTGATTCGTGACAAAGCAGCAGCCACATTGACGTCTCAGTGGAGTCACATATAGTGATCATTTGAGACTCATAATCAGACGTGTGGAATTTATTATTTTTTGTTTCACCGTAGTGACTGTAACACTTGTGACCATGTGTAACATGAATGAGATGCTATATGAACTAGCCGTGTTGTAGGGATAGTAATTATTTGAATTATATTATTTTCTTTTGAGTATTCGCTTACTTAAAAATTAGCATTTTGTGACTGGTCCTTAATTTTGGACATCAGTGTACATTTTGTGAAATCTACTATATTTTGGTGCAGAACCTGAATCAACGCCGTGCCAAAAATAATCTGCAGCGTGCCACTTATGGCACGCGTGCCATAGGGATAGGTTCGCCGTCCCTGTAGGGTGTTGAAAGGAATAGCATAATTCCATTCATTAAAAAATTGCATAACACATTTAAAGGGTATTTTCCAAAATTATATATTTGAAATATAAAATTTAAACTTTTTCTTACATTTTCACAGAACTTGGAAATAGAGCGTTGCGTCGGGTCGGGTAACCCGATTTTACTGAACCCGACCCGCGGTTCGGGTCTGTTTATTGTACTTGTTTCAGTTGACCCAATTTTTCCAAATGTATTCTAGAATATTTTCAGATAATAATTGAACATTAATGAGTATATATATAATATGTTCATTTTTGAACGTGAAAGATAACATTAATGCTAGAGCTATCATTGTTGACTATTTGTCCATAATTGTATTAAATATGGATTAATTTTCTTCCATTTAGGGTTCGGATCGTTTTTGGGTTGAAGTATATCGGGTTCGTGTCGGATTTTGTTTTGCCGATTTTTTTTTTGTCCGTTTTGGATTTGACGAAAAATTTCTCGGATTCGGTTCGGTTTTCAGGCTGACTTCAAATGGAATTTTCGGGTTAGGGTCGGGTTCAACATAACCCATATACTACTTGGAAAGTGTTAAATGACTTTGGTATGTGTTTGTGTTTCTCCGTATGTGTATTTATTTCTACACAAACACACACACAATAATAACAGTACACAAACAGAAATTTGAAGTTCCTGCCGTTAAAGCGCTATTCAGAAACATGGGTCGAGTATGATAAACTTGATATAATTTTGCAGAATCGTATGGCACAAAATAATTAGGAAAGACCTGTTTGAAATGATCAAGAAAAATTGGCATATGGATAAAAGACTTAATAATGTCAAAGACGTTTTGGGGTAAAGCGTTGTTAGAGGAAAAAATTAGTTTTTAAAAATGAAGCATTTTTAGTGGGAAATTGTTGCTTGGAGTATTGATGTATTGATTTATAAAAAATCAAAGAAAGGGAGATTGTTGCATGCAAATATTAGTTCTAAAGATTTAAATATTTTTTAGGAGAAATTGCTATATGGATAATTAATCATAAAAATCAAAGATTTTCTTTAAAAAATAATTTTTTTTTTTCTGGTGAGAGGAGGAAGCTATATGAAAAATGACTTATAAAAACAAAGGATCTTTTAGGAGGTGGGAGGGGAATTATTATATGGGAAATTTTTGCAGAGAAATAAGTTATCCGAGCGTAAATAAAATACCTTAAACAAAAAGAACAAGTTTTGAAATTTTTGAGAAGTTACAAATTAAATGGTAAAATGTGACGACGTCCAAATAATTTTAAAAGCAATTTAGATGTTATGTATATGGCTTGTTTGTGGGTAAAAATTTTCAATTATTTTATACGTTTAGCTGAGTTTTTGGCATAAGTTTTCTAAAATCTCCATTTAGATTACTCCGGTGGTTTTTGGTAAAATAAATAAGATTGATAGAAAGGTAAAGTAAAAGAATTCTACAAAGTATCTGAATTATAATTATTAACTAAATTTCCCCGAAACTTTTGCAATGCATGTAATTTATCATGTGTAAATTTCTTAGACCATTTCATAGACTTAGAAAATTTTAACTTTTTCTCCTAATGCATTTTATTATTCTGAAATCGTTGCTTGAATTTATAAATGCTAACCTTTAAAACAGTGAACTTTAAAATAAGCATATTTATGGCCTTTTTTCAGTTTATTTATGAATAATTTTAATAAAGTTAAATAATATGATTGAAGATTGTTTGCCTGTTCTTTCGTATTTACCTTTAGAACATTTTAACTTTTTCTCTTAATGCAATTTTATTATGCTGAAGCCGTTGCTTGAATTTATAAATGCTAACGTATAAAACAGTTAACTTTGAAATAAGCATATTTATAGTTTATTTTCGGTTCATTTATGAATAATTTTGATAAAGTTGAACAATATATGATTGAAGATTGTTTGCCTGTTCTTTCATATTTACACTTAGAACATTTTAACTTTTTCTCTTAATGCAATTTTATTATGCTGAAACCGTTGCTTGAATTTAAAAATGCTGACCTTTAAAACAGTTAACTTTAAAATAAGCATATTTATAGGTTATTTTCAATTTATTTATTAATAATTAAGTGGAATTAAGTGGCTATGATTGAAGATTGTTTGCCTGTTCTTTTGTATTTACAATTAGAATTTAAGCGCGTATTTCGATTATATGCCTGTTAAATTTCTGTTTTATTTATATCATTTTATTTATTTATTGCTGAATTTTTCATTTCGCTATGGAATATAAGCCGGAAACAAATGCCGAACTATTTATAGCGTTTTAAGTGCAGACTGGTCAACGTAATCGAGTTATGCACGCGATCGATATAGCTTTTGTTTATATATATATATATATTCATTCTTGAAAATTATTTCAAAAGCTATAAAAAATTAGTAAGTTGAGATACAGTTTTCAAACAAATTGCATTTGAAAGTAACTTTCTTTTTTATATATGACGGTTTAAAAATTCAAATTGTGCGATTTTTAGAAGTTAAAAAAAAATTGCGATAAAATTAAATAGATTGATAAAGTCGTTGCCACCGTTGATATGAAGTCAGCGATACTCATGGACATGCTTTGCTTTATAATACAGATCTTGTTTAATAAACCACTAAGAGGCATCCTCTAAGAAGAATACACAGAAAAGGGAATTTAAAAATTATAATTTTCGGCTTAAAAATTTGAAAATTACGAATACTGGTTACTCTAATATTGGTTAAACTGAAGGCAAACTAATAATAAACCAAACTCATAGTTTTTCGCCGGGATTTGTCTGCCGTTCTGACAATGAAAAGAGAAAAAAAATGTTTTAAAATATTTAATACTTATTAATTTCATTGTCCTGATTTGCAAAACATAATGCCAAAATATTGTGCACTACTTATTTAAATGTTTTGCTCTTCAAAACCCAGGAATATTCCCGAAATACAAAAAAAGATCTTTTTTGTTTCTCTCATTTTTGTATGAATATCGAAGGCGAAGCGCAAATGCATTTCCTATCTTTTTTCCACATGGTGCGGTAAGCTATAAAAAATAATTTTTCTTTCTTTAGGTATTGGGAATGTTTGTTGAATTAAAAATTTTAAAATAAGACATCAGCTCAACAAAAATTTCTTTGTAGAGCTCCCCCCCCCCCCCCCCAGCCCTGCATCCGAGCAAGACAACTTCTAATTCAGCAAATACTCTTCTAAAGTACTCTTCTTCTCTACTCTTCAGTAAGTTACGAGTACTAAAAAAAATACTATTACTAATTTGTAATTTCACTCTTCTTATTTGCAAAAATATATTGCCAAAATATTTTTCCCTATTTATTAAAATTTATTCTCAAAAACTATGGAATATTTCTAAAATACAGATTTTTTTTTTTCTTTTCGTATCAAAGAAAAAATACTCTTAGTACTGTTTTTTCCTAATTTCATTCTCCTTATTTGCAAAATACGTTGCCAAAATATTTTCTGTATTTATTTAAAATATTTTATACTAAAAAGCACTGGAATATTTCTAAAATACAAGATTTTTTTTCTTTATCTATCGAAGAAAAAAAATACTATTTTTTACTATTTTCATTCTTCTTATTTGCTGTCTTATCAAAATATTTTTCACTGCTTTCTGAAAAGTTCTGAAATATTTCTAAAATACAGATTTTTTTTTTTCTTTTCGTATCAATATCGAAACACAACTGCACTTCCTATCCCTCTACCATATGATGCGGGGAGCTATTAAGGATGATATCTTTTTGAAGTATTGGGGAGTGTTGAAAGCGCTCATCTGTTATTTTACATTCTACAAAAGCAGCTGCAAAAGCCAGCTGACTTTCTTTTCGAGATGCTGTATATTTTAAGTGGGGAAGCACTCTCACCGTCAGATAAGAAGCTTCTTTTGAATTGCTGATTCCTGCTGGCAGTTAAAAAAAACTCAGCAGTTGCGCTCTAATTTAATAACACTGCTTGAGACGGTTTTCTTCTTGTGATGTTTTTAAATTATTCTGATTTTCACGGAAATTTTCTTTTCTTTTCTTTTTCTTTCGTTTAAGCAAATGTGTGTTGTGCAAAATGTTTTAAGTGATCGAATGAAATATTGGCTATATATGTTTTAACTGGCAATATGTTAGGATTTAGTGATATATTCTTCGTAAAAAAAAAAAAAAAAAAAAAAAAAAAAAGAGAAGAAAAGGGATTTACAAAACTTGTTGCCAAAATATTGCACACTGTTTATTTAAATATTTTACTCTGCAAAGCCCAGGAAAAATTCTGAAATACAGAAAAGTTCTTTTTTGTTTCTCTCGTTTTTGTATGAATATCGAAGGCATATTCATTGGAAGCGCAAATGAATTTTTTCTATAGAAAAAAAGGATTTGTTTTTTTAGGTATCGAGAATGTCGGCTGGACTAAGAATTAAAAAATAAGAACTAGGCTAAACTAAAATTTCTTTGCAGAGTCCCTCCCCCAGCTCCCAAATCCCCCATATCCCCCGTACAAGATGTTGACAACTTCTAATTCTGTTTCGCATTTAAAAATTATCTTAAACGGGTTGGGAAGAAAGTTTAGTATCCACCGAAAGAAAAAAGAGAAAAGGAAAAAAATGTACTATTTCTTACTAATTTCATTCTTCTTATTCGCAAAATAAGTGTCTTGTCAAAATATTTTTCCCTTTTTTCAAAAAATATTTCATTCTGAAAAGCGGTGGAATATTTTTAAAGTACAGTTTTTTTTTTTTTTCTTTTCGTGTCATAGAAAAATAAATACTCTTAATACTATTTTTCACTAATTTCATTCACCTTATTTGCAAAATATTTTGCCAAAATATTTTTCACTATTTTTCAAAAATATTTCATTCTGTAAAGCTCTGGAGTATTTTCTAAGTACATATTTTTGTTTTTCTTTTCGTATAAAAGAAAAAATACTCTTAGTACTGTTTTTTACTAATTTTATTCTCCTTATTTGTAAAACACGTTGCCAAAATATTCTTCACTATTTATTTAAAATATTTTATTCTGAAAAGCTCTGGAATATTTTTAAAATACAGGGTTTTTTTTTTTCCCTTCCGTATCATTATCGAAGCGCAAATGTATTTCCTTATCCTTTATACCACATGATGCGGGAAGAACTATTAAAGATGATATCTTTTCGAAGTATTGGGAAGTGTTGAAAGTGCTCAGCTGCTATTTTACCGCCCACAAAAGCAGCTGCAGAAACCAGCTGACTTCCTTTTCCTTATGCTGTATATTTTAAGTGGGGAAGCACTCCCGCCGTCAGATAAGCAGCTCCTTTGAATTGCTGATTCCTGCTGGCAGTTAAAAGAAACACAGCAGTTGCGCTCTAATTTAAGGGGATTGATTCTTCGAGCACTTGAAAACACCCGCTCCGTAATGTTAATCCTATGGGCAGGTTATTTTCGAATTTCTCGTTTCAATTTGAATATTTTTAAACGAATTTTTTTTTTTTTTTTTTTTTTTTTTTTTGCATAGGCTAGATGAGGTTGATCTTTAATATGACTCTTTTTTACTTTTTCGATTTTGGTTCCAGATTTTTTTTAAAAAAAGTACTTTCAGTTTCCAAACCGGTTTCGAAACTGAAAGTGCCTTTTTAAAAAAAATCTGCAACCAAAATCGAAAAAGTAAAAAGGTACTTTCAGTTTCCAAACCGGTTTCAAAACTGAAAGTACCTTTAAAAAAAAAAAAAAAAATCTGCAACCAAAACCGAAAAATTAAAAAAAGAGTCATATTAAAGATCGACCTCATCTAGTCTATGCAAAAAAATTGTTTAAAAATATTCAAATTGAAACGAGAAATTCGAAAATAACCTGCCCATAGGATTAACATAAAAGAGCGCGCGTTTTCAAGTGCGCGAAGAATTCACTTAATAGCACTGCTTGAGACGGTTTTCTTCTTGTGAGGTTTCTAAATTATTCTGATTTTCGCGAAAATTTTCTTTTCTTTTTGTTTCGATAAGAAAACGCGTGTTGTGCAAAATGTTTTAAGTGATCAAATGAAATATGGGCTTTAAATGTATTAACTGGCAATATTTTAGAGTTTAGTGATGTATTCTTCGTAAAGAAAAAATAAAAGGAAAGGAAAAGAAGGAAGCAGAAGAAGAAGAAAAGGGATTTGAAAAACATGTTGTCAAAATATTGTACACTGTTTATTTAAATATTTTACCCTGCAAAGCCCAGGAATATTTCTGAAATACAGAAAAGTTGTTTTTTGTTTCTCTCGTTTTTGTATGAATATAGGAGGCGAAGTGCAAATGCATTTCCTACCCTTTTCGCACATGGTACAGTAAGCTATAGAAAAAAGGATTTTTTTTAAAAGTATATAGGGAATGTCGGCTGAACTAAGAATTAAAAAATAAGAACCAGGATAAACTAGCATTTCTTTGCAGAGTCCTTCCTCCCCTCACCTCCCCACCAGCCCTCAAATCCCCGTACAAGATGTTCACAACTTCTAATTCTGTTTCTCATTTAAAAATTATCTTAAACGGATGGGGGAGAAAGTTTAGAATCCCCCGATAGAAAAAAGATAAAAGTAAAGAAAAGAAATATTCTTTCTTACTAATTTCTTTCTCCTTATTTGCAAAATGCGAATCTTGCCAAAATATTTTATTCTGAAAAGCTGTAGAATATTTCTAGAATACAGTATTTTGTTTTTCTTTTCATATCAAAGAAAAAATACTCTTAATACTATTTTTTACTAATTTCATTCTCCTTATTTCAAAATATGTTGCTAAAATTTTTTTCACTATTTATCTAAAATATTTCATTCTGTAAAGCTCTGGAATACTTCTAAAGTACAGATTTTTGCTTTTCTTTTCGTATCAAGGAAAAAATACTCTTAGTACTGTTTTTTTATCTAATTTTTTTCTCCTTATTTTTAAAACACGTTGCCAAAATATTTTTCACTATTTATTTAAAATATTTTATTCTGAAAAGCTCTGAAATATTTCTAAAATGCACATATATATATATATATTTCGTGTATAAGACAAAAATACTCTTAATGCTCTTTTTTGCTAATTTCATTCTTCTTATTTACAAAATATGTTGCCAAAATATTTTTCACTATTTATTTAAAATATTTTATTCTGAAAAGCTCTGGAATATTTTTAAAATACAGGCTTTTTTTCTTTTTTTTCCGTGTCATTGTCGAAGCGCAAATATATTTCCTATGCTTATACCACATGATTCGGGAAGAGCTATTAGCATGATATCTTTTTGAAGTATTGGGAGCGCTCAGCTGTTATTTTACCGCCTACAAAACCAGCTGACTTTCTTTTCGAGTTGCTATATATTTTAAGTGGGGAAGCATCCCCGCCGTCAGATAAGAAACTCCTTTGAATTGCTGATTCTTGCTGGCAGTTAAAAAAAAAAAAAAAAGCAGTTGCGCTCTAATTTAATAGCACTGTTTGAGACGGCGTTCTTCTTGTGAGGTTTTTAAATTATTCTGATTTTTCACAAAAGTTTCCTTTTTCTTTTCTTTCGTGAAGCGAACGCGTGTTGTGCAAAATGTTTTAAGTGATCGAATGAAATATGGGCTTTAAATCTTTTAACTGGCAATATTTTAGATTTTAGTGATAAAACCTTCATAAAAAGGGGGGGGGGGGGTAATGGGTGTTTATGTGTTTTACCTTAATACTGTTCATTTCTTACTCTTAATATATTAAAAGATTCTATTCTATTTTTTTCTCTTTGCTTCACAAAACCAAAGCGCTTTCCTCCCACTCCCAAGATGAAAAATCCCTTTGTGTTCTTTTTTTCACATAGTCAACTTACCATTTAACGATTTAGCTTTAAATAATAATAATAGCAATAAAAAAGTAATTAAGAATATGCTAGATTATTCGCACATAGATTGAGATTGCGACATTTGTATTTAATTTATATTCACATAGACAGTCATTTAATAGTGTGATGATAACGTCGATCTTAGGTGAAAACAACGCCTCCCTCTGTATAAGTATTATTTGTGTTATCGAACAGGCACATAAAGTCACAGAATAATGGGAAGTTTAATTTCATAGAGATTTTTACGAATTCTATACAATATACTTTAGTATTTAACTCAATCAAACGGGTCGGTAAAGATAACATACGAATTGACATTGTTCCAAATTAATGAAAAAGTATTCAGACCGGGAGTCGAACCGAAGAGTTCTGGCTCAGATTGCCTACTCTCTCCCTATTGAGCTACCTGGGTCGACAATCGGCGACACAATTCACTCAGACAACCTTTTTTGGCAATAGCAGTTTCATCGAGTTAAAAATAATAAATTATATCTAATCATACATCGTTTAATGGTTGTTCCATTCATGGGTGCAAGTCTACAGTCTCAGGACTGATTTCAATCTTGGAAGAAGATTTTTTATATTAATAATAATTTTAATAGCAATTTTATAAGCAAAAACTTTTAATCACTTTCTTTCCTTGTAAAAGATCAATTTTTAGATATAATGAAGACATTGAAATCTTTTAGATTATCTCCTTTAGTTATGCCTAATACATACTCGAAAATGTTTTCAGTCTTGACTTGGATAGACTTATTGCACTCATGGTTCCATTATATGCGGTATATTCTGTTGAGCTATCCACAGCAAATGGGTCATCTGGTCTAATCGTAGACAAGATGCTAGTGCCAAAAAGGTGTCCTAAAAGGTTGTTTACTTGATACCAGGACCGACGGAATATCACGCGGGGCCCTGGCGAATCACTTAGCGGAGCCCAACATCTCTGACTGCAGTACTGAACTAATAAAAATTATTTTTAAAAATTGCATATGTCTTAGAATCTCTATAGATATTTTACGCTATCGTACGTGGCACAGAAATCGCGATTATTTGTTAATTTTTTAATGGCAACGCTCGAATGAAACGCATCTTATTGGTTATTGAACAGCATTTAATGCATCTCCATACCTATAAGCGGGTTTACCGTAGGGGGGACCCTGCTTCGTCACCAAATACCGCCAAGTTTGTCGCCAACTTGGCGATATATCGCCAAATTTGGCGACCAAAATTAATCGCCAAAAGTGACGCCAACTTGGCGATAAGTCTAATATTTCGCCAAATTCCTATAGACTTCCATTGTAAACCAATAGGGTTTACTTCCTTATAGAAAATCAACAAATTGAGATATTTTAATGCAACTACTTATATTTAATGCAACTACAAAAACTAATATTAGCTTAAGGGATTATATTAATTATATTTAAGGGGGTCCAAGTGAATTAAATTATGAATAAAACTAACATGATACAATGCTTCGCATGCTTTCACAAACATAAATTTTAAGGGCAAGCAAACTGGTCGCCAAGGGCGGCTAGTAATTTATAATATAGCGTATAGAATGCATGAAAAATAACATACAAATTCATTCACATGCAATGCGTACAAATATTTTTAATTTGTGAAAATCTTCTATCCTTTAGAATAATTTTAAATTTTAATTTTTTGTGTTTGCGGTTTCTTTTAGAATCCCCACATCTATACATTCCCCGGCAATTATATCAATTATGACTGAAAGAAACAAAGTTAATACTAACTTTTTTTTTTGTTTTGTTTTCGCTAAAAAACATGAAAAGATAAATTTAGAGCAATAGTTTCATTATCTTTCACAAGGCAATGTTATTTCTATTGTATAGAGACGCCCGGGCCCCTAACAGGACTCCAACTGGCAAGGGGAGCCGTTTGCCCGATTGTTGCGCTGGCTTTAATTGACACTTATCACTTAGTCAACTTAAATTAGCTTATTTGAAACAGCTGTCAAATCAGAAGTGGCACTCTATATATTTCAAAGTTAATAAATGGGGAACTAACTTGAAAATCATAGATTGCACTGGAGTAATATGAGGAACAGTGAAAGCGTCCAGCTTATAATTTACCGCTTACAAGAGCAACTGACTTTCTCAGTTGCGTCTTGTTCTACCCAGGCTTCTCGCTGCCGCTCGCCATTGCGCCAAATCGCGACAAAATGATCCATTTGGCGAGTAAAAGAACAATCAGACTCGGCAAATCGCGAGTGCTAAATTTCTGCTCTTCGTGTGTGTGTGCCGATAAAGTCGAGATTCTTATCCGCGTTGCTGAACGATTAATGTCACTTTGCATAACATATTCAATCGCACCATGTTATTTACATTGCTCTATTTATAGACATGCTAATTCAACACCAATCCAGTTTAGCAACAGCCACAGAAAGGATTATGCGGTTGGTACTTTTATACTGTCAGTTAATCACTATCTATACGCCGGCGTCGCGACAGTTAAAATACAAATAAAATTACTCGCATCAAGCGACAAATAGAGAAAAGTTTTGCTAGAATGCGGCTTTGAATTAGCCATTTACCATGTATGCAAAGTATTATTGGCCGGTTAAATTTTTTCTATCGGCTAAGAGTCGAAATCTCATAACAACTTTTAATGTATATTTTCACAACGGTAAATCAAAGATAGCTGTTTTTATTTAGTTTTAATTTTTATTTAGACTGCTAAAAGAAACATTTAGAATGTACTTATTTTTAATAGTTTCTGTAGCGGCAAGCCTACTTTCTATTTTATAAGCAATTACAAAAAAAAAAAAAAAAAAAAAAAAAGTTATTTTACAACATTTTGAAAAAAGGGATATAATAAGTGGTTAAAGATAGATTTTCAGTGTTTTGCGTCGAATCTATTTTGCTAACATTTCCTTCATTTGGCTACTGTTTTTTATTTCTCATTCGCCAAATCGCTAATGTTGATCAAAAGCCAGCGAGAACACTGGTTCTACCACATTTTTTTTTTTTTTTAAATAGAATATTTTACCTTATTTAAACGCAGAAAAATATAAAACAAATCCTGAAATCTTGCACGGCGATTGCAAATTTTGACCTTTAAATACAGGGTATCCGAGCTAAAAGTATCCAAAAGTTATGGCTTATTATTACAGAACTATCCATTAGAATATAATAGACTGGTCCTCTGTGGATTGGAATGGAAACCCCTCCGAGATTTTTTGGGACTCCACCATACTATCACAGAGATGAGAGATGTTACCGAGTTTTTGAATCTGACATTTCCTGGAAGTTGGATTGGAATACAGGGCCCAATTGCTTGGCCCCAAGATCTCTGGTTTTGACTTCATTAAACTTTTTTGCTTGGGTATTCATTAAATCCATTGTGTATAAACAAAAAATTACTGTGGATGACTTGAAGAGTGTATCATTCAAGTACCGTATATACTCGCGTATAGGTCGAGGAATTTCTGACAATTTTTGGCAAGCAAATTTGGGGGGTCGACTTATACGCGAGTCAATTAAAAAATAAAAAATAAAACTTCGAATACTGCAAAATTATGACTTTTTATGTGTATGAATAATAAAATATTACAGAAAACATACAAATAATAATAATTTATCATTAAAAAAATTTTCAATGATTTATTTTTATTTACTTACTACTTTTTCGCATAGGCAAGTGAAATATTTGGTTTGATTTTGCACATAATTGAAGTAAAAAGTTAGGGGTCGACTTATACGCGGGTTTTTTATTTTTTGCAAAATTTGCATCCTAAAGTTAGGGGGTCGACTTATACGCGAGTCGACCTATACGCGAGTATATACGGTAATTCATCTAATAACTCCAGATATGCTACGAAACACTTGGAGAGAACTGGATTACTGTTTAGACGTTTGTCCTTCTAGAAAAGGCGCACACATCGAAATCTGTTCATATTAAAACTTGGTGAGATGTTCTTTCTGTTTAAATATATATTTTTTTAATTCTAATGGGTAGTACCGTAAAAATAAACCTAACTTTTAGATACTTTTAGCCCGGATACCATGTATTAAATAGAAAATTTGTTATCAGAAATAGAGGAACCCTTGGAAATTCCAAGGAGTTTACTCACCTTGCTTTCTTTTCGAAATGTATATTTTAAGCGGGGAAGCATTCTCACTGTCAGGGTTCGGTGATACGTATCGATATATATATATATATATATATATATATATCCGAAATTTATTTTTAAATATCATGATGTTTGATATTTTTGATACTGATTTTCAAAATATCATTGTGTATGATATTTTTGGTCAAAAGAAGTGTAAATAAGTTTTTCAACTGTTATTCACTGTGTTGTTCTGTAGATAAAGAGCTTTTGCTATGCAGTGGCTTTTTTTAATCATCCTCCTCCCAATAATAATAATAATAATAATCTTTTCCAAGCTTTACATTTGAAACTGAATTTTTAAATGCAGAACTAATAATTATGTGGGACAATATGCACATAGAACAGCCGTTGAAAAATAAAATGTCTAATTTAGATAATAATTTACTTATAGCTTCATTAGAAAGAATATTTTCTGGGTTTGGGTCTAATTCACTTTAAGCAGCACAGCAGGTTTAGAGCAGGGGTCGGCAAGTAATTTTAAGTGGGGTCCAAATACTTTTGAAAAAAATGTTCGAGGTCCAGCGAAATAGAAACGCATAAATAATATAAGCACTTATTACTTTCAAATTGTTATTTTTACATACACAATGTAATAGAAAATAGAAAACTCAGGTATTCGTTCTGAAAAATTACTCGATATAGATAGGTATACGTTCTGAAAATTTTACACTTGAGCCAGCTTTTTAAGTTTGGTTCACGGGGTGAACAGCTAATACGAAGAGTGTCTTCAAGATGAGCGTCCGTTAATCTCGAACGATATTTCTTCTTCAAAAAATTCTTTTAAGAGAAAGTTCTTTCACATACATATGTGAGCCAAATATAATAGTCGGGTTAATAGCTGGTTTTTTGCAATTTTCCTACTTTTCTGAGAACTGTTTACCCCAAAATTCTTCAGGGGATGCAGTTTTACACATTTGCAAGGAAATATCTTCATGCAAGTCAATTATCTCTATTTGAAGTAAAGGTTTTTCAAAGCTGAACAAACTCCGCAACTACATCAGTCCATTCTGCAGCTGCAGCAACTTCATAAGGCGATTTAAAGAATTGAGACGACTTACCTATCTCTCCAAAGTCTTGCTTCAAATTCCTTCACAAGATCTGACATAAAACTTAGGAACACTACAGTGTGTATTTCGGAGTGTTCTTTTTATATTCAAGAATTGTTGGAAAATTAATAAATTCTTCAGTTGCAATATCATTTTTCGGCGGTCCTGGCTTCGACCTTCCGCGGTCCGCCAATTGCCGACCGTGGGGTTAGAGAATGAAAAACCATGCAAGAATACATATATGTTCAAATTATTCAATAAAAACAAATTATTTTCTATTTAAAATTTTGTTGTATAAAACACATTTTTTTTTAAATACTTGATATTAAATCCTATAGTGTGACGTTTGTGAGTGCAAAAAGCAAATTGTGTCAGTTTTCAGTTACTTGATCTAGAGGTCTGCATGGGCCGACATTTCCGACTGACAGGGCCCGGCCCGACTCAGAGAAAAAAAAATTCGGCCCGGCCCGTACAAAAAAATATTGGCCCGGCCCGTAGAAGAAATTTATTGGCCCGGCTCGGTATAAAAGTTAAAAGTTTGGCCCGAGTCCGGCCCGGCCCGAAAATAAAGTTAAAATCCCGGCACGGCCCGAGTGAATTTCTACAAAACATTGATTTTTACGTCGATTTGGTTAAAAGTTAGTCTCGATCGAGGAGTTCAAGCCAAAAATATTTATCTTAAGTTTTCTTTTCATGTTTATAATCTTCATTTTTATAAAAGTGCCGCAGGGTGCGATATTTATTTTTTTTTAACCACTTCACCGGTTGCCCCGAGATAACTCGGGGGTAAAAGCACTGTTTCCCCATACCCTTCGCCGGTGAAGTGGTTAATGAATCTCTATTTCTTGTATGTAAATGTTTCAGTTATCATTAATATTGTTAATCCATATTCCATGTATTGAAGTGTTAAATATCTGAAAAATGCTATACAGTAAAATCTAAGACTAAATTGCATAGAAAAGAAAAAAAAATGCGTTATAGACAAGTTCCCTTCTTAGCAAGTGTAAATGTATTATATATTATTTTCTTACGTAATAGTATATTAATTTTGCATGGATCAACACGTTTTTCAGTTTAAAACAAGATTCCGTCATAGACAGGTTCTTTTTCACATGTTTTACAATATTTTAATTTAACTATATTCTAATAAGTGTAGAAATCTACTACTCTTTAAAAAGAACGAATTTGAATGTTTAATTGTAGAATAATGGCGATTTAAAAATGTATGCATTTTTTAACAAAAAATTTGTACCAAGCCTAATTTTACTGACATTTGAACGGACCAAGCCACGCCGAGACAATGATTTTCATACGGGCTGGGTGAAAACTAGGAATGAAAATTTTGGGCCATGAAGATTAGGAATGAAACCAGTATCCGGATGTGTGCAGAAAAAATAAGTTAGGTCCGGCCCGAACCTTCAGGAAAAAAGTAAGGCCCGAGCCCGACCCGGCCCGTAAAGAGTAGTGACTAGGCCCGGCCCGAGACTTCAGAAAAAAGTAAGGCCCGGCAAGGCCCGAGTGCCGTGAATGAAAATAGGCCCGAGCCCGGCCCGCGGACCGGCCCGTGCAGATCTCTAACTTGATCTTTCATTTTGTTACGGCGTAAGGGAAGAAAAGGGGATTTACAATATTGTATTATTAAGTTTTCATGCTAACTTCAATATGTTTTAGTTTCTAATTTATATTAAGTCTGAAAATATTAATTATCAATAAAGTGATTATTCTAAAAATATCGAATATATCGAAATATCGAAATATCGAATATACATATTAAAACTATCGAATATATATCAAAATATCACATATTTTGGATATTTTCGAAACATCACGATGTTTACCAACCACGCTCACCGTCAAATAAAAAGTTCCTTCGTTTTGCTGGTTCCTGCTGACAGTTTAAAAACACGGTAGTTGCGCGCAAATTTAATAGCACTGCTTCAGACAGCTTTCTTCTGGTGAGGTAAATTATTCAGATTTCCACGGAAGTCTTCTTTTCTTTTTACGTTAAGAAAATACGTGTTGAGCAAAATGTTTTAAGTGATCGAATGAGATATGAGCTTTGAATGTTTTAACTTAAACTATTTTGGGATTTTGTGAAGTAGTTTAGGTAAAGAAAGAAAAATATAAAGTTAAGAGTGAAGGAGTGAAAGAAAAGAAAGGGGGAGGGGATATACTGGGCGTTAGTATTTCTGTAATTTCAATTGTTTTGTGTAATTTCAAAAATTGAAAAAATGATATATCCGGGTTATTCCCGATGAGAATACAGCGTTTATGAATGTTTAGAATATGCATAGAACTTCATTATAAATAAAATATTCAATTTTAAGTCTTTTTTTTAGTTTATCGAGCGCAGATGATAAATTCCCAATGTTCTCTTGAACGCATTGCACTCATGATATTTAACTAACAAATATTTAATTCATTTCATTTAAATCTCATTTGATTTTATATTCGGAATCACTTTAATGTAAAATGATGCATTAAATGTTGTACTATTAAACAATCAAGTTGGTGGCGCCGAAATTCATCTGACAAATAAATTTTCAAAATCCAAGTGAGATGGGAGAGCAATTAGATTAAATAGTTTATTAAATAAAACTGAAATAGTATGTAAATTCTATTCATCATTAGAAGTTAATAATTGTTCCATAATAGTAATTTTCCGTATTTAACAGAGCCAATACACAAAAAAAAAATGTTCTCTGCTTCGTTGCAGAGTCAGGACTTCCATTATACACTCTGTATTAAACAGAGCCATGATTTAACAATTGGCATCTCTGATTACAGAGTCAGGACATGTTACATGTTCTCTGCTTGGTTACAGAGTCAAGACTAACCATTTTAAAAATGATACATATTATATAAAATAAACATCAAAATAAAAATTACAATATGCAGTTATAAATCTTCTAAATAGCTATAATATTCATTTAAATGACATCCAAGTAATTATAAAACTAATAAATCACCATCAATTCAAAATTATTATAAAGTAAATAAATCTATATTACATGACCTTGAAATCATAATGTTACTCATAAATATTGATTCAGGGTTATAAACAATTTAGATAAACAGATTAGATTTTTTCTGTCAAAAGAAATCAGTTTTATAATTATGTTTCACAATATAAAGATAAACAGAGTTAAATTATAAACAAATAAATTTGAGGGCATTTACGCCGAAACATCCTCCGCCTCCATGAACGAAGTTCATCAAACAATTATAACTTACCAAATTTCCACTATCACATACTAAATAATCAAATATTAAATACAAAATTAAAATATTACCTTAAATGTCAAGTATAACTAAAATGAAATGCAATTAAATCCTACTACTTCTAAAAAAAAAAACAGTTTCTGGAACAACTAAAAATAGAAAAAGACATTAATATACAAAATAGTTCAGAAAGTTACAAAAATTAGACATAGAAAAAAATAATAATAATAAAGTTAGTTAAAATAAAGTAAAATTCTATTATATTAAATGTCCATCGGTAGAGGAGACAATTTTGTGATAGGGCGTTTCAGTTCACCAGTAGAAATCTTTAATTTGACAACACGAACAATATTATCATCACCAGGAAATAGTTCAATTATTCTGCCCAATTTCCACCTTAATGGGGGCTGGTTTTCTTCCTTTATCAACACCAAGTCATTGATTTTTAAGTTCGGGTTGCTTCTAAACCACTTTGTACGTTGCTGCAATTGTGAGAGATAGTCTGACGACCACCTTTTCCAAAAACTTTGGAAAATCTTTTGTAGCAATTTCCAACGTTCCAAAGGAGTTACATAGGTAGAGGAGATATCAGGCTCAGGTAAGGAGGTCAAGGGTGCTCCTATAATAAAATGTCCTGGCGTCAGAGCCGTAAAGTCATTTGGATCAGAAGACTCAGCGACAAGCGGTCTTGAATTTAAGCATGACTCAATTTGTGCAATTAAGGTCAAAAATTCTTCATAAGTTAAAATCTGATCACCAATTGTTCTCTTCAAATGATTTTTCATTTGTTTTATTCCCGCTTCCCAAAGGCCTCCAAAGTGAGGGGCGGAAGGTGGGTTGAATTTCCATACTATCATTTCGTCAGTAAGATACTTGTGCAATTTTTCATCAGAAGCAATTAGAGACATCATTCTCTTTATTTCGCGGTCTGCCCCTACAAAATTTGTACCTCTGTCGGAAAATATTTCTAGAGGTTTTCCACGTCGAGCCACGAATCTTTTCAATGAGGCTAGAAAGGTTTCAGTTGTAAGATCAGTGACTAATTCAAGATGGATAGCTTTTGTTACGAAACAAACATACAGACAAACATAATGTTTAAAGGGTTTCACACCACGTCTCTTACGAGGTTTGATCAAAAAGGGGCCGGCTAAGTCGACTCCTACTCTTGAAAATACTCGAGCTTGTGTCACGCGTGCTGATGGCAGATTTCCCATCAACTGAGATGAAAGGTGTGATGAATTTCGGAAACATTTCATACATTTCCTTATTTCTCTTTTCACAGCTTCTTTAGCATTAATTATCCAAAATTTTTGTCGAATTGCTGAAATTGTCAATTGAGTCCCGCTATGAAGATGTTTCTCATGAAAATACTTTATTATCAAGTCTGTAACATGATGTCTTTTAGGGAGAATGATTTGATGTTTTTGATATTCAGACAAGTTTGCATTTTTTAGCCTACCTCCAACACGAAGAATATCATTTTCGTCAAGAAATGGATGTAAAGGAAGTAGTTTGCTTTTAGAATTTAGGATCTTTCTGGATTTTAGAATTTTCAGTTCGTCTCCGAATTCATGGTTTTGAATTAATTTCACAATAGCATTTGTTGCCCTTTCAAGTTCTGGAACAGTCAAAAAACCATAGACTCGTTCAGATGGGCATGTACTATTTTTGATGAATCTGAGGCACCAAGCCGTAATTCGTTTTAATTTAGTCCAGGATGAAAATTTAAATAAAAGCTCAAATTCTGGAATATTTTGGGATATGGAGCAAACAAGCGTTTTACGTTGTTCTTGCAAGACCTCTTCATCAGGTAGATTAGGTTGAGTTTCAGGGGGAAATACTGGTAACGATTCTTCCTTCAGCCAGCTAGGACCATGTAACCATACCTCGTTATTAATCAATTCAGATGCAGAGCAACCACGAGAGAGAACATCTGCAGGATTTTCCTTTCCTTTACAAAATTTCCATTGTACAGGAGCAACAAGTTCCTGAATTTCGCGTACGCGGTTTGCCACAAAGGGCTTCCAGTTGTTAGCACTTCCTTTAATCCAGTGCAAGGTAATTTGGGAGTCACTTAGACAAAATATATTTTCATTCACAATTTTAAATATTTCCTTTAAATAATTCGCTAATCTTGCAGCCGTAAGTGCTCCAAGAAGTTCGAGGGGCGGCAATGTAATTTTCTTGAGAGGCGCTACTCTCGACTTTGCTATTACAAATGAAGTTTCACAAGAAGAAGAATCACGTAGATAATCCACTGACCCATACCCCTTTAAACTAGCATCAGAAAATATGAAAAGTTGAGCGGTTTCAGGATTTAATTTTGGGATAGTTACAAAATATTTTCTAAGAATTTCAAAATTTACCAAGTCTTTTATTTCATTATGCCATTTTCTGAATTTTCCACTTAAAGAATCTGGTAATGTAGAATCCCAGTCAATTCCATGTTCCCAGAGTTCTTGCATTAAAAATTTAATTCTTATCACGAAAGGGGAAACGAGTCCAATAGGATCATAAATTTTTGCCACAGTTTGTAAAACAATACGTTTGGTAATAATTTTATGGCCAAATTCTACCAAAAGTGGTTGTATGTCTATTTTCAAGGTGTCACTTTCTGTTATTCATATAATTCCCAATACCTTCGAAAGATTTTGTTCAAGAGTGTCTTCCTCAAAGTTTATTCCATGTTCCTTCCATAAAAATTTTAAATCGGAAGAATTGGTTTTAAATTTTCTGAGTTTCATATTGGCCTCACTCAATATCTTCTCTGCACCGTTTGATAAAACAAAAGCTTCGTTTACTGAATCAGCTCCATGAAACAGGTCATCAACGTATAAGGAAGTATCCAGCATATTAACTATTTTTCCAAACAAATCTTTATACCCCTCAATGTGATGTTTGATGGTTGCAGAAAGGAAAAAGGGTGAAGTTGTTACACCAAAAGTTACACGGGTCATGCGAAAAACCTTCAAAATGGGATTGTTACTAGTGATATTGTCAAACCACAGGAACCTCAAAAAATTTCTATCTTCTTCTTGTATCTGGATTTGCAAGAATGCTTTTTCTATATCTGCCGAGAAAGCAATTTTGTGGAGACGGAATTTTAAAATAATGTCCAATATGTTAGGATTTAGATTGGGCCCAGGAAATAAGCACTCGTTTAACGATTTTGCCCCCTTATCTTTGGATGACGCATCAAAAACAATTCTTACTTTAGTTGTCGATTTATCTTCCCTTATTACTGGTCTGTGAGGCATGTAATACGTGTTTATTTCATCTTTATTAAACTCACATTCTTCAATTATACCCAAACCACATTGTTCATTTAATATTTTCTCATATTCCTTAAGTAACCATTCATTTTTGCACAATTTTGATTTTAATCCCCAAAGTCTATGTTTAGCTACATCAAAATTGGATTCCAATTCATTTTTATTTACTTTCCACAAAAGTTTAATTTCATATCTTCCATTTACAAAATTTAAATTATCATTAAATAAATCAAGAGCATCTAAATCCTTTTGTGAAAATAATTCATTTTTACTATCACAAATACCCAAAGACTCTAGTTTCCAAAACTTTTGCAAATCAAAATTTTCTATTTCATTAACAGATACAAGATGAGCATTAACTGTTTCGTTACCTTTAGAGTTTATTTTTCCCACTATTGTGTACCCAAAAAGTGTATTAGCTACATATAAATGGTCATTAATTTCTTCAACGACACCTCTCCGAACATTCCAGAAATAATCAGCTCCAAGTAAAATTTGTACTTCGGATTCCTCGGGCGTAGGGTCGGCTAACCTCCATCTTTTACTTTCAATGTATTTTATAACTAGAGGGTCAGAATTGGGAACCTTCAATGTTGTTGCACTTATCAAATCGGTAGCTAACACCTCAACATCTATAAAACGATGATAATTCATTTTACTTCGCAATTTAATTTTAAAAACATCATATTCTTCTTCGCGACCTTGATCCATGCCAAAAGCGAATACAGTTAAATGTTCTTTTCTTAAAACAGGCAAATTTAATTCACGAGCTAATGCTTTTGTTATGAAGCTTTTTTCGCTTGCAGAATCAAGTAATAATCGAACTACCTTTGATTTAGAATTACCTTGAGCAGTTACACAACATGTTTGCAATAAAACAGCATGCTTAGAATTTCTAAAATTACAATGAGAATTAGATACAACTGTTTGATTTTGATTTTCATTAATTTCTGGTTTCAAACTTTTCTTAAAGCAAAATAATTTGTTATGTTCAGTGCTTTTACAATTTAGACATGGCTTTAATTTTATGCGGCATTGCGAAGATAAATGCGATTTCAAAAAGCATTTGTAACATCTACCCTCCTTACGTAACATTAATCTTTTCTTATCATCAGCTAAATTTTTACACTCGGAAGATAAATGATCATTACCTTTGCAAAATACACAAAAACTTTAATATTGGCATTTAAGGTATTAGCATGTTGATATTTATTTGATGTTTTCTTTTCACGAAATTCAGTTTTATTTTTATGTACAAAAGAAGAGGATGTATCATTTTTAGAACTTGCCATTGACAAAGCCTTTTCTCTACATTCTATTTCACATTTCAGAAAGGCAATTAGATCGGTTACATCTGACTCTTTGCTAGTATCACGTTTTCTATGATATTCAATCACTAATTCATGGGGCAATAGCTTTAGCAAAATAGGATTTAGCAATTGTCCATAAGAACTGGATGTTACCCCCAAATTTCTTAAACTTCTAATATTAACTTCGCACATGTCATGCAATCTTCTTAATGCATTTAAATTTGAACAATTTTTAACTGGTTCCATATTTAATAAATTAGTCATGTGTTTATTAATAATAACATCAACCTTACCAAAACGGTCCTTTAATAAATCAATACAAGTATCATAATTTTGTTCTGTCAAAGGAAACCCTTCTACCACATTATAGGCCCGATTACATAACAAGGATTTTAGATAAGCGAATTTTTCTATCTTAGATAGTGATTTATTCTGGTGTATCGATGTTTCAAAACAGTTAAAAAATTCGACCCATTCTTCGATTTCACCAGAAAATTTTGGAACATTTAATTTAGGCAATTTCATGGCAGAACTCGTTTCTGTTCCACTAGCAGAACCATTCAACGAATTTACACGACTAGTTGCTATCATAGAAACATTATCCTTTTTACATTTTCTTAATCTATTTTTAATTTTAAATTTAGCACTGATCAATTGGTCAGTGTACTTTTCACTATTAGCAATGTCCTTTTCATATTCTTTTAAGTCGGATATTTGAGCTTCAATATCACGATTCAAACTTTGGAAAGCCGTTTCTTTTAAGAGGAATATTTCTTGAAGCTCTAATAATTCATCAGTTTTCGTATTATCAATGTCATCATTTAATAATGTTTCTAATTTTGTAATTAATTTCGTGAAACTCGTTCGTTCAACAAAACGTTTTGCTTTCAGCTTTTCAAGATTTTCCATTTTAAATAAAGAATAATTCTTATTTTAAAACATAAACCATTCATAGAAAATAAAAAAAATATTTTCTTACCTGTTAATTCCAGGTAATGTAGATGGCATGTCGTAATCCAAATGGCACAATAATAATTCCACACTAATCACAGGTTGAAAGATAAATCACACACTAATCACATGTTGAAAGATAAATCACAGTTGTTAATCACAAATCTCTTTCACAATAGCTCACTATTCTTTCCAAAAAATGTTTCGCGGGTTATGAGGCACCAAAAATAATGGTGGCGCCGAAATTCATCTGACAAATAAATTTTCAAAATCCAAGTGAGATGGGAGAGCAATTAGATTAAATAGTTTATTAAATAAAACTGAAATAGTATGTAAATTCTATTCATCATTAGAAGTTAATAATTGTTCCATAATAGTAATTTTCCGTATTTAACAGAGCCAATACAAAAAAAAAAAATGTTCTCTGCTTCGTTGCAGAGTCAGGACTTCCATTATACACTCTGTATTAAACAGAGCCATGATTTAACAATTGGCATCTCTGATTACAGAGTCAGGACATGTTACATGTTCTCTGCTTGGTTACAGAGTCAAGACTAACCATTTTAAAAATGATACATATTATATAAAATAAACATCAAAATAAAAATTACAATATGCAGTTATAAATCTTCTAAATAGCTATAATATTCATTTAAATGACATCCAAGTAATTATAAAACTAATAAATCACCATCAATTCAAAATTATTATAAAGTAAATAAATCTATATTACATGACCTTGAAATCATAATGTTACTCATAAATATTGATTCAGGGTTATAAACAATTTAGATAAACAGATTAGATTTTTTCTGTCAAAAGAAATCAGTTTTATAATTATGTTTCACAATATAAAGATAAACAGAGTTAAATTATAAACAAATAAATTTGAGGGCATTTACGCCGAAACACAAGTATTGTTCATTTATTTGTTTAAATATTTGTGATTCTAGACAATAGTTTCAATAATTATTCTAAAATCGCTAGATTAGATTTTTTTTTCTTTCTTTTAATATTTCTATTTAGAGAATCCCTGTTAAAAATTCAATCACGAATTTCAAATGGTTCTTACATTATGGAAGATGAATCTTGTTTACCAGATTGCAAAATATTTTTGTTATAGCTTGTTTTGATAAAAATATGTGTAAATATGTGTATTAAAAAATAGTCGCAACGTCATTTTAGTTTAGGGCAAAAGGCAATAATGTTTTCGTAGCATTAGCGCTTTTTTCCCCCGAAATTTAAATGATATTGTGACTATTTTTTTAAATGTACATAATTTTACCAAAAAAAAAAACTGTAACAAAAATATTTTGCAATAAATCTGGTAAACAAGTGAGTAAAGATTAAGAAAATATGCACAAGATATGCGCAGATAGCAGATATTCTGTCATATATGACGTCATACTAAAACCCCGCGTTTTTGCGTTATCAACCCCGTCCACAAGATGGCGCAGCTGTGTCAATTTACGGCAGATTCCAGCATTAGCATTGTACGCTTAATAGCTTAATATATATGTAGTTTTGGCTTATACTTAATCTAATACAAATTTGTTTTTGCAATATTATACTAATAAAAGAAAGTTTCGCTCTGCATCTGTGTGCATGTGTCTCTGCGATGGCTAACGAAATCTACGGCACCAACAAGGCTGAAATTTTTGCAAAGATAGTCCAAGGCCTCTCGTAATGCACCTGAGACTTAGAATTTTAAATTTCTAATAATTAGCTGAGATATTAATCAAAAACTCAGCAAGAGGTCCAGTTACAAAAAAGTATTTCTTTCTTCAAAACCACAAGCTGGCTAGAATTGAACCCTGATGCGAGGCTCGCGTCCGATTATCCAATCAACACGCTCTTCTTGAAATGGTATCGAGGCTACCGGTATGCAGAAAGAAAAAGCATAGATTTTAATCGGGCCGCAAAGAAAATTATTTCTCAATTTCTTCTATAAGGGGGCTTGTCACTCAGCTTCCAATTTCCCCTCAGTAATGTAAGGACTATGGGCATTTGATGCATTCGTATATTTAAAATATCTCCTCGGAAAATTAATATGTTTAACTTCTATTTTTTATGTACACTTCCTAAAAGATTTTTTTCTTAGTTCTCAAGATATTTCTAAAGTATAGACTTAATTTTATAGGAAGTGTTAAAATCTTGCTCACATTTTGCCCGCTTTTAACATATAAAGTATTAAATTCAGCATAGATTTTAGAAATATTTTGAAAACTAAGAAAAAAAGAGACATATTTTAAGGGGGTCTGGGACACAATTTAAAATAATTTTTATTTATTGAGTTAAAATTTTGATTTTTTTTGGTGATGGTTAACCATGTTATCTGTAAACAAAATCACATGATGAAACTTCTCATATATATATATATATATTAATTAAAATTTAAAATTCATTAAAAAAGTGGGATAATTTAAAATCGTTATAACTCAAAATATTGTATGTAGAATTTTATTTTTTTTTTCATTTAAATAAACAGAAATATATAAATTTAAATTTTAATTCAGCATTTTTAAAAATATTAATTTTAAAAAATTAAAAATATTTACAGCAAAAATTTAAAAAAAATGGTGTAACTTAAAAAAAAAAAATCATATTTTCAAAAGTAAATATTTTTTTTTTAATTTGCTAAGCCAAAATTAAAGTAAAACAATTGAAAAAGACATGTTCCAAGTTTGAACATTTATCTTTAACCGTTCTTGACTTATAACGATTTAAATACGAGAAATGGTGAAAAAAGCCATCATGAAGAAAACGCATTTTCACAAGAATTCGTTTCTACATCAACCATTGCTTGAAAGCTAAATTTTGAAAACAAATCGAAACAAAAAATTAATATTTCTTGTTCTAATTAAGATAGAAACATGATTTAAACGTCATTTTAAGAAGAAAAAAAACAGAGAAATTTTTAATGCAATAAAAGTTTTTAGAAAATTTGGAGATTTTTGTGTCCCGGGCACCCCTGAAGAAGAGTACACAGTAAAAAGATGTTAAAAATATGAATTTCCCGAGAAGATATTTTAAATATACGAATGCATCGAAATTCCATAGCCTTAACATTACGGAGGGAAATTCTGAAGGTGAGTGACCCTTAAGAGGAGGAGGGTTTACCAGAATTTGTAATTCGCCAGGTTGCCACATTTCAAAGTACACTAGGAATATTTAAGGAACATTATATATTTTTTTAATATTGTTTTTATCGATTTGAAAAACACACATATGCGTAATTTTTAACGACTAATCCAAATATCAAATTTTCTTTGAAATCTCACCGCAATTAACAAATTTACATTAATTAACAATTTTAATTTTTTGAGCGTTTTTTATCTGGCAGCTATTTGATAAATGATCTGAGAAGCGCGCGTGCGCAGCAGGTATAAAATCATACAAATTTAAGGTTTATTTAAGAACATTATCATGGGCCCGGGCAACACGCGCCGGGCGGTTCAGCTAGTTTTGTAATAAATGCAAAAAGACTCTGAAGAATTCATTATTTTTTGTTCTTAATAATCCATTTTAAACTGGTTTTAAGTACAAAATAATTCTTTTTTCATCCATTAAAAAATAATTCAAGAGACGAAATTTCATTCACTCAGACAGTGTTTTGACCGTGAGATTACAAAATAGATCTTATGAGGAAATTATCTGGCTCTTGGAATCACATAAATTAACGGAAAATATTAGCTTGATCAGTAAATTTCACGAACACTGTTCGATTTAATTGAAGATTGTTAGTTGATCTATTCGGATTGTCTGGCATTGATATTTTTTGAATTTTACTTAGCTTATTTGAAACAACTGGAGAATATTAAGAAGTGGTACTCTACGTATTTCGAAATTAATAAATCGGAACAATCTTGAGAAGAATTGCAGAGGAAGAATATAAAAAGCGCACTTAAAGCACCCACTGACCTACAAACGGTTTTAAAAACCAGCTAGCCTCTTTTCGAGATGCTGTATAATATTTTAAGTGGTTAAGTACTTCTCATCGTCACATAAAAACTCCTTTTATAATTGCTTATTCCTGCCGGCAATTTAAAAATACGGCAGCTTTTCTCAAATTTAAAGGCATTGTTTGAGATAATGTTCCTGCCGCTCTCTTTTAATTGATGCTGACTTTTACAGAAATTTGTTTTTTATCAGTTCTTGCTTTTCCTTTCGCGATTTAAATATAATTTGTTTCATAAGGACTTTCCAGAAATACATGGCGTCCCCTTCACCCTCATCCGTGGAAAAAAAAAAAAAAAAAAAAAACCTAGAAAACAGGAATTTTGCTTTTTCAGAAATTAGTGTCGCCCCCGATGAAAAAAGAGAAAAATATATGTATATAAATATAGATAGTACAAAACATATTTCAGTTCTAAGACTTAAAACACACGCTTTTATTTTATATAAAATAACGTCATTCGCATCCTCTGAAGAATTCCTCATTTACGATCCAGTCTTAACCCCTTAATTCTCGCTCCCGTCATATTCTCGGGCTGTATCTTTTACTCAAATTGTTTGATTCCCACCAGTTTTATATAATAGTGAAATTGGGTATATTTTGGTATCGTTTTAACTGTCATTAAATAAGGTGAATATTTCTTTTTCATAAAAGTGGTGCCAATAAACAATTTGAATTATTCAACCGTAATTTAATTCGAGTGTTAAGGGGTTAAACAACATCTACAATAAATTATTCATATGATGTCACTATCGCTGAATAATACACAAATCCAAAAAGCAGATGTCACTCAAGAAACTCTAAAAAAAAAAAAAAGAAAGAAAGAAAGAAAGAAAGAAAGAAAAATGGGCTATCTAATAATTTGTATGCCTTCATTTGTTTGTAATATAGATAATTAAATACAGTTTACAATAGCTCCATGTTATCAGAAATCATTCATTTATATTTTTTCAAAATAGCACGTATTTTAATTATATTTTTTCTTTCAGTAGTTATGATGAAATGGCAACAAAAAGATATAATTACTATTTTCACACTATTTTTCCTTTACTATCTAACAAAATGGAGTACTTGAGTTGCTAAAATTAAACAAAAGGCACTAAAAACTTAAAAAAAAAATAATATCTCTAAAATAAATTGAGATGCCGTTTTCAAACAAATTGCATTAAAAAATACTTTTTTTTTTCCCAATGTGACGGTATAAAAATCGAAAATGTGCGATGCTTAGAAGTTTAAAAAATTGCAGTAGAGTATTTAACAGTACAGTGATACATCTGCTTTGTTTTACGGCTGCTTATGCAGTGGAATGTTATTTTTTGGAGACGGCACTCTATTTTCTGGGAGAAAGAAATAGCACATCGGGGGCTAAGAAAAGAAAATCGGGGGCTAAATTACAAAGAAATTCCAAAAAGCATCTATTTTTTCTAAACTACAACAGATGTACAACTTGCCTTCTCTAACTTCTAGACACGTGTGCATGCTAAATTGGTTTGCCAGTTGTCCCCGATTTACGCAGGATGTCCTGATTTTCAAGAATTTTAAGACTCGTCCTGCTAGTCCAAGAGCCGACAGCACAAAAACCTATGTTATCAAGCACAAGAAAAAAACCTTTATTTTATGGAAGAGTAGATGTAGGGGAAGCTAATGATCCATGTCTGCCGGAAGTGAAGTGGTGCATAAGCCAAAAATGAATACCACTAGTGGTTGACTCGTAGGTTTATCATTGTGTTTGTCCTACAAACAAAGATATGAAAACATGGAGGACTGGGAGCAGGAAAACACAATGATAAACCTACGAGTTAACCGCTGGTTGTATTCATTTTTGGCTTATGCACCACTTCATTTCCGGCACTCATGGATCATTAGATTCCCCTACTTCTACTCTTCCATAAAATAAAGGTTTTTTTTCTTGTGCTTGATAACATAGGTTTTTGTGCTGCCGGCTCTTGGACTATGCGGAAACAGTACGCGAGACGCCAAAAGTCCCGTTTTTGATGATGTACAAATTTTTTTAGAATTTTTTTTTTCGCAGTAAAACTGTTAAAACACAACTTATTTATAAGGGATAATTTTGTCAGTCTCGGTGAAAGAAGCCTATTTATTCAGACCACAACCCTGTGTAAAACGGAATTTTTTTCTTGCCCCTCGCAATTTTATTTTTACAAGTTTTACTGTACTTAGTACTTAGTTCAGTAAATCTTGTAAAAACGGAACCTGCCTATGACGAATACCGTCTTTTGCATAAAACATTCATGGTCTCTACAGATGGAATACCATACAATTATAACTGCTCAATCGAAAACTTCTCCAATATGGAATATTTTTTCGATTGCGAGTCATTTTATTTTCCATATATGACGTCATATTCGCACGCTTTCGATATTTACTCATTTTAATACACCTTATATTATTAAGAAATAAGAAATACTTGAAAAGTGCCAATATGACGTCATATTCATATATTTTTTTAATTCAAAATTTTTCTTATTTCATTTTCCTTTTCCGCATGAAAATTAGTTATTGAGGAGAAATTATTATTCCAGGTTTTCAGTTTTTGGCAACGAGATTAAAAAAGATGGTTAAATTTTATTGGAAAAAAATCGATTCACACTCAGAAATGAATACACAGATTTCACGAAAATTTCTTTGTTTTTCACGAAACCGTTTCCTGGGAAATTCTCCGAGCGAATATTTCGTCAAATTGATGAAATTACTTTTTTCACTTGCTTGACGATAAAAATTTCGTCAAAAGAGTGTTGGTGGTGCCATCTATCGAACAGTTTGGAAGCTTCTGTATTTATTGACAAGGGGAAGAAAAAATTCTCTTCTAGTTTTCCTCGGGGTGATTCGAACCCGCGGCCTTTGGCGTGGGAGATCGTTGCTCTTCGGACCTCGCTATTGGGAACTTGTATAGATGACTTTTAGATTGATGTAAGGAATTCTGCGGCGTGTTTATATTTTTATAAGGTATATTTTAATTTTATCGGTGCTGCTATAATTTCTGAAAGTTTTAAGTAAGGCTAATTTATTATTGTGGTTTTCTCATGGTCAATGAATAATTATAATATGGCTTGATTAAATAATTTATTAGTGAAATTTTCTTTGCTCAATGAACGATTAGAATATGGTCAGGTTAATTTGTTGCTCACAAATAACGAATTGTGAAGTGCATATTGCGTGAGATTTTATCACTTTGAGTAGGTGGATAAGATTTTAACACTTTACTGTTTATAAAGGGGAGAGGGATCAATTATGTTTATTTTTAATTTGATTGAAAACAGAATATACTTCTTAAATAAATTAAAAAAAAAAAAGATATCCTGGAAGTTTGAAATTTTATTGACCAAATTTGCTTTTTGAATGGTTTTGAAGAACACAGGAAATTTATTCTTTTCGAATTAAAACATAACGAACAACAACATATAAATAAATAAATATTCTCTATGAAAAATAATGAAATTTGGAATTATTAAGCAAAATATTTGAATAAAATGAATAAAATATTAGCCTATGTTTATTTTCGGGTTAATAATCCATCTATATGCAAAGATACAAAGGCATTAATTCATTCGGTTGGAAGTTGACTTGACTCAAAACATTTATACACACTTTCGCATTTATAATATTATATACGGATAATAAGGTATTTTTATGTCTATTATTATTATTGTTTTTTATTACTTTTTAATGTTTGATTTTTTTTTCTATAAAAATGCACTTTGAGTGTGTGTGTGGGGGGGGGGGAAGGGGGGACCTTTAATATATTCCGCATTAAAAAATTTTGAAGCGAAGAAAAAATTATTTAAAATTCTTATTGTTTTTTATTACTTTTTTAATGTTTGACTTTTTTCTATAAAAATGCATTTTGAGGGGGGGGGGGGGGGGACCTTTAATAAACCTTTAAAAAGGTGCACTGAAATTTTTTTGAAGCGAAGGAAAAATGATTTAAAATTCTTTTAACGTAATCGAAATTACTCAGTTTGATACGTGTTAAAATTTAGCAAAATCAACATAAATACAAAATTTTTATCAGTTCATTTTCTAAATTCGCTGACAGGCCTTATGTAACTTATTTTCTTTCTTTCTTTCTATTTTTTTTTTTTTTTTTTTATTAATCAAGACAGTTAAAAAAGAAAAAAAATGGAAGTATCTTTAATCCTTGGAGTATTTTCTACAAAATATGATATTACTTATATAAAATTTATTTTTCCCTTTTCAACATTTTATTCATCGTGAATTTCACCCCAAGGAAGGAATCGACTGAGAAATCTAATTTTAGTTACTATCTTTTATCCAAGTACTTATCTATATTTAGTTGATTTTTGAGAATTAAAAAATAGAATTCAATGTTTGAATCTGCTGAACGTGGCAAGATTTATATTTTATTGAATCTCAAAATTAAAAAAAATTACATTTAATCTTCTAGTTACATGTTATATTATTTCTCTAAAACTGTCGTAAAAATTTCCCTTTGAAATTTAAATAGATATTTCATGTTGAAAAAAAAAATGGAGTGCCTCAACTTGACTTTCAAATATATTATAGACTACTTTACATTCAGATACTTAGGTAATTCAAAAGTATAAAAAAAAAAATAGATAATGCAACACATGCAACATATTCTACCTAAAATACTTCAATTATAGTGTCAATATTCCGTAATCTGATTTTCTGCCAAAGTTAGCATTAAACATGAGCAATCCTGGCTTCAATGTATGGTTTCAATGTATGAGAATTACAACAATGGTCACAATATTTTATTTAATTTTGTCTCAAACCATACTCGGTAGTTGTCTGTGAATTCGATTACAAAAGAATATTTAGTCATAGGCTCGCTAGCCTGTGAGTTGGAAAAATACGTTTTATTGTATTAACTGTGACTATATGGAAATTTCGCTTAATTCTTGAAATAGTGTCCATTTATCATTTTTGGCGACTTGTTTTTGACTCTAAATTTTTGCGATATTTTGCCAATGTTAGCCAAGCTTGGTAAATATTTGGGCGCAGTAGTGTATGTGTGCGTGTGTATATCTACATGCAAATATTACTGCACATTAAAGGGCAGAATTAGCACTAGCCACTGGCCACGGTGCCACTAAATGAGAAAAATGGCTATTAAAAAATTGTCTCTCAGCGGCCACATTATGACCACTTTCTCACAAGGTTAGAGTAGAATTTTCTTTCATTTCATCAAAGATTCTGCTTTTTCTGGTTGCAACATGTTCATATTAATCCTTTAAGACCGCTTTTTAATTTTATATTTTTTGGTAGAAATTTAAAGTTTGGGTGGTTTCCCCTTACCGATATTGAATTTGATTGAAAAAAAAATATTTAAAAAAATACCCCATGTCAGGTTATGCCAAGGAAGGACCCACACAATTATGTGGGTTCGGACTTAATGCAGCTGTTTTGGGGCTATAGCTATACAATTGTGTAGTTTGGGATTACGTATGCAAATATCTAAAAATAAAAGTTTAAGCAAAAAAAGTTGTTGTTTATTGAGATAATTTTCATCAGCCACAATGAAAATGTTTGAAACAATGTTTGTTCTTGGACAGACCACTACAATTTCATTTTCTGAGATGTGCTCAATGCTCGCACCCCTCTTAAGAGCCGTTGACAAATGGTATGCCCATCACTCCGTTTGGATTGTACCTGATCCTTCAAATTTCTTTTTTTAGTTTTTCCAGCAGCGGTATTTTGTTGAAATACCGATCGAAGTACATAAAACTAGGTCTGAACCAGAGTAAGGACTACAGCAGGTCCTAAGCCAAATCCTTGTGGACTAGGTCTGTACTTTCCCACTGGTAAACTACAAAATTTAAAACTATCCCAGGTGATACTGTTACAACAGAGTGTGGTTTATTTTTTATATATTGCTTTACTGAAGCACGTCCTAAAAAAAAGGAATCGTCTGCTCATCTATGGAAAATTTTCCCTGATCTCCTGGTAAATTCAAGCAGACACTACGGAATCTGTCGAGCATTTGCTGAACTTTCCATAATTTATTATTTATTCCTTGTGGCTTACTTGCTGTGTCGACAAAATGGAATGAATTTATCAAACTTAAAAATCTATCTCGTGATATGCATATAACTCATATAAAACTTATAAATCATATATGACATCTATAACTCAGAGCAGAAACATACCGTTCGTTACATGTGCATATTATATATCTAATACTATCAATTTTAAATAGAAATCATGAATATTTTAAATAGAAATCATGAATAGTACAAACCTATTTAAAATTAATCCGGTTTAAAAATGTAATTAATAAAAAATAAATTGCTAAAAACATAAGTTTTAAAAAAATCACTTAAAAATAAATTTATATATTAGGAATTGTACCCATTTTGGAAACGGTAAAACCCGGACCCGTACAAATGTGTGGGTCATTTGTTTTTCAACATTTGTAAAGCCTAAAAAAAATTTATCAAAGACAAAATCAATTAAAATCACGAATAAAGTATATGAAAAGAAAAATTAAATCTAAGCAAACATTAAAAATCATATTTAAAAGAAATTACGACAGTACATACTTTTTGCCTATTGCTGTCAGATGATATAGTCTTTTTAAAAGCAGAAAATCTAACCCTGTATTTTAGTTAGTGCCCCCTAGTGGTGTCTTATCAAAGCATCTGAAGCCAATTAACTCATATAAATGTGCAGATTTGGTTTTAAATCCCGCAAAAACAGGAAATAGTGTGGGTCAAGGCTTAAAGGGTTAAGGATGCTAGTCACTCATCTTCCGAATTCCTCTCGCTAATTCTAAGTCTATGGATGCAGAATGCATTCGTATATTTAAAATATCTCCTCGGAAAAATTAATCATTTTAACTCCTTTTTTTCTAAAGGATGTCTCTTTTTTTCTTAGTTCTCAAAATATTTCTAAAATCTGTGCTTAATTTAATATTTTATGTATTAAAAGCTGACGAACTGTGAGTAAGATTTTAACACTTTTTATAAAATTAAGCTTAGATTTTAGAAATATTTTGAAAACTAAGAAAAAAAGAGACATGTTTTTAAAAGAGTACGCAGAAAAGCAGTTAAAAATATTAATTTTCGGAAGAGATACTTTAAATATACGAATGTATCAAACGCCCATAGACTTAACATTAATGACGGGAATTCGGCAGCTGAATGACTAACAGCCTTAACATATTTATTTGGGCTATTCAGTTTTGGATTAATGCTAATGGAAATTTTACCAAAAGACTTTTAAATAAAAAAGTGGCCACTAGTTTAAAGAAAGTAGTCACTTATAAAACTGGTATTACTGGCCACTGGCTGCTAATGAAATTTCCCAGTTTTGCCCTTTACTGTACCTTTCCTTTATGACTTTCTCTATATGAACGATGCTTACACGTTACTCTGTTCACGAAATGGTTTATAGGTGGTTGAAAAACAGCTTAAAAATGGTTTAGATTTAGATACTAAATACATAGACCGATTTTCCCGTAAGTGTACATACAGTTCTTGCGCCAGGGGTCAATAACATTAGCTCAATCGACGTGTATCTTTTCTGTGATATGTTATTTTCTTCATCTAGTAGCAGCCAATAAGAACAAACTAACCCTATAGCAGTGTTTCGCAACCTTTTATTGGTCACGCCCCACCGAATCATCTGTAAAATTACAATGCCCCCCCCCCCCCTTCCCCACACTCTTTGACACATATCTTTTATTATTTAAAAAGTAAACTCTTTTCAAATGGAAAGTCTAACAGAGTCTTAACAATAACTATTCATTTCAAAATTTTAAAACTTATCAAAGAAGTGAATTTTTTGTCATAAATGTGTTTTAATATAACTCTATAAATGCAATGAAGCTATGCATCTAGACATTTATGCCAAAAAAGGGTTTTGTTTTTCCTTTCAAACTTACCTCAATGTTAAACAAAAGTGTTACATGGTCTGCAATTTTATCTTCAGAATTCTATTGAAGATATTCTCACATTTTAAATGAAAATGTTAACATTAACACATTTTATAATTAATTTTAGTCACTTCTTAAATGTTGTAGGAAAAGCTTTGGGCACCAAATTTTTTATCAATGTATAACACACTACACAAAAAGCATTTCCTGATAATTTTCTTTATTAATTTTAAGTAACCATTACTCGCCACCAAAATATATTTCTCTATTTCCCTTCCCGATTATCGTTAATTGACTGTCATGTATTATACTAATTTAAAATTTAAATTGTATATGTCATAATGTATATTTATTTATTCTTCAGGGGACCTGTATCAGAGCCATCAACATTCCATTTCTTTTTGAAATTCTATTTAAAATTTATAGATTTTATAAAGTTGGTAGAACCTGATTTAGAATTTCAAATATTTTTCAAGTTAAATATATTCAAGAGAGTCAGATTTAGATATACTCTTAACGAGTTTCACGTGTAAAATTTTCTTCATATGACATATAGGAAAGCTAACAGGAATACAAAGATCATTCCATAGAAAATCAAAAGAACTGCGAACGATTGTAAAAAATATATATATATATAATAACAACCAGAAAAATTACAGAAATTTTTATATATATATAAGAAAACGAAGGTGTAATTTATCTATCTCTTTAAGTTTATTTATATGATTAGCGTGGCTTTATTCTATTTTGACAGAAAACTTTTTTTAATTTGACAAAAGTACATTTTAAAATTTTGCATATATTACTTTTATTTTTTTGTCTATGATATTGTTTTCCCCAAAAAAATCTAACAGCGAATGAGTGAGTAACAAGTTTGGAATTGCCCCCCTAAAAAGTCAAATTGCCCCTCAGTGGGGCGTACGTCCCACGTTGGGAACCACTGCCCTATAGACTAAGGAACAGAAAGAAGACTTCCAAAAAATAAAATCTTCAACTAAATACAATTTGTTATGTTTTTAATAATATTTATTATACTTGTTTAATATTATTTCGATAGCTAAATAGTTTGTGCTTTACCATTACATGATAATTTAAGCTCAATAATATCATAGAAATACATATTTTGAAATATTTAAATGTTTGTTTAAATTTGTTCTGCCTTTTGTTTCCCAACCCCGATTATTATTATTATTATTATTATTATTAATGTACTAAAATCTCTATTTTCTAAAATAACAAGATCATGCATCAAGCATAAATTATGAAACACTTTCCATCCTAGAATACTTTAACAAAACTTCACCGTTTAAAAAACTGAAAGATGATGTCTAAGTTGACAATTTGGAAAATGCATACAACATTTGAAAATCCAATTTCAGGAGATACCACCAATCGTAAAAAAAATACCTTAATTCTTTTGTGTAGCCCTGTATGTTATTTATAGATTTTTGTATATGCATAGCATGTAAAAATTTTGTTATAAAACACATAACAGTGAAGAAAATTCCCCTTCACCAATTTCTGTCAATAAACGGAAATGCACTCGAGATCTTTTGTGCTGTCCTGTATATTATTTATAGTATTTATAGACACCAAATTATAGCCAAAAAATTAGTTAATTTAAAAACGCGTACCACAACAGAAAATACACTTCCAGCAATTGTTGTCCATAGAGAGTAAAGTAACCGAATTCGTGATTTCCTGTAAATGAATGATGAATGCTATACATACGATATTCGGTAGTAAGCATCTTGTAGTGCATCTTAGTAATGTATATTAATTTCAATACGCTTAAAAAAGTGCATACCATCATTAAAATACACCGAAAACCATTAGACCGTAATGTAACGGAATTATTTTGAGTGTTCCTGTAAATGAACTATAAACGGTACACAATTCGAGGACTGAAAGAACTTCTTAAAACATAAATGCACTATGTTGTGCGCATTTATGTATACATTTTTTTGTGGTGTTTAACAAGTTATTTTGGTTCTTATTGTTTCACACTAAATATTTTAAGTAATTAATCACATTTTTTTTTATAAATTATATCGATTTGTTTTATTTATTTTACCCACCAATATCCATCATCAATTCATTTTTTCTATGTGTTTAAGTTTTCGAAATCTGCAAGGAAAACAAAACATTGTCCGGGAATGCAGTGTACTTTCTGTTTAAAGTAAATAGTTTTACATTAAAATTACCGAATTTTAATGACATTATCGTGTTTATTATTGTTATAACAAATAATTTTAACCATACATTAACATATGCGTCCTTAAATTTAGTTTCTGAAAAACTGTTAATTCTGCCTGAGTTTTTTTTTTCTTTTAAAAAGTGCTTTCTTTCATAATACGTCTCGCATCTTTGCAATGCACCAAAAACCCCTTCATGCGTATTTTCTTCTAACTATAATCCGCGTCGGATTGTTTCATGTGATTTTAGCATTTCATCATACGAGGTTTTGTTAATTCCTGCATCATAATCATTTCCATCATCATCCTATTCGTCTTCATCGCAATTCATTGCTGTATTGTTTTTATTTTTCACACTGTCGAAAATATCCAATTCGGATAGTGTTTCCGAGGTCTCAATTTCAGAATTAAGTGAAATACAGTCATCAATCAGCACATAATGGTTAATTTCTTCTTTTTTTCTCATCTGTATCCACATTTTTTAAGTTACTCTTAGGGATTATCGTCTTCGTCCTCCATACTTGCGGAATTCTCACTGCTGACAAAGAAGGCGCCTTGTAAAACCAGTTCAAGGCCATTGAACATCATAAAATGTGTTTAAAGAAAGAATAAGTTTGAAAAGTCCAGAAATATTTTGAGAAATGGGGAGAAAAAAAAATTAGATCAGAAGAAAAAGTTCGTTAAATAGAGAATGCACTTCGCTATTTGGAGGTTATTTTACGAAGAAATTCGCAAAATGTTCTTGGTTCCAAGGAAAAGTTCGCAAAATAGAGGTTCGTTAAATAGAGGTCCGACTGCATAATAAACCCCAATAACATGCATCAATTGTATCGCCATTCGAGTATACTTACACGAGTCAGATCATGGACAGATAGACAGACAGGCAGACAAACCGAATTCATAAGCAAAATAGGTACGCGAGTCTAAATAAAAGCATTAAAAAACAATGCAAGACCAAATTTTTGAGACTATTTTTGTGTGAAATCAGCAAACAATAGCATTTTTCGGTAACTTTTTTTTATGTTTTCTTTGAAAGCTCAGCTTTTTTTTTTTTTTTCCCAGATAAGAAAACATATTAGCATCAAAACGTTATCTTTGTAGCTGCCAGAAGTTCTTGACCTTTATCTTTTCGACTGGAACATCTGAGGTGTGTTTTGGAACGTTGCCTTTAAAAATAGCTCATGCCAAAGCATATCAGTGTCATATTATTCCTGAGATTTTTATGTATTATTTTATTAAGTAAATATTTAGAAAAAATGACTTCCTGGGTGAAATAAATATATTAATATATTCATTTCTGGCAAATTTTTTTTTTTTTTTGAAAACTTAATAAAGCAGAGGAGAAGGTCCAACCACTTTTGTTTTCAATCTAGATACTACAATTTTCAAAATTAGTAAATTGAAAAGTGACAACAGGCTACCTTGACATGTTTTGCACCTGTTGAAGAAGAAAAAAAATCAGTTTAAAAAGCATTTTGACTTTATAAAAAGCAAAATTACTAAAATCTGCAAATTTTGAGTTTTGAAAATGGGGTCTAAATACCGGCTATCTAAGTTTTTTTTCCCCAAAGGAATCCCACAACTAGTCCTTATATCAATTATTAAGCAATAAGAACATTATTTTAACAAATTTTAGTGATTAATAACATTTCTTATGCACTGAAAAAATACGTAATTTTTAATAAAGAAGCTTTTGTGTCAAATTTATAAAAAACTGAACGACTATCACTGTCAATCACCTTTCCCTTATGTTTCTAGTTTTGTTTCTTAACGTGGAAGAAAAAAGAAAGAAAAGGCTTTCTGCTTGAACAGACAATTGTTTTATTTGACAAAATCACAAACACAATAATCTCTCTCTGCGTAGGTGCAGTCGCAATGGGTTCATATATTACATTCTTTACATTGAACCAAGAGTCCTCTTCCCCATTCTTGTCTGCAGAGAAAGCTCCCTCGCAAAAGACACAAATTGCATAGAGGTCTGCACGGGCCGGAATTTCCAGGCCCGGGCCCGACCCGGCCCGAATGAAAGCTATTTTGGCCCGGCCCGGCCCGGCCCGGTGTAAAAATTGAAAGTTCGACCCGAGACCGGCCCGGCCCGGCTCGACTAAATTTCTACAAAAAATTCCGTTTTTTCTCGACATATAATTAAGATTCTTTTAATGAATACTACATGCATATTTATGGGAACATTTTACAGTATATTTTAAATTACTATGTGTTCGCAAAATAGAAAACACACAATAGTAAACATTAACGATTACTTACAGTGTTTTAGTCAACGTCTCTACAGACGTTTCAAATTTTAAATAAGGGTTCATTAAAAGATTATTGTAGTTTAGAATAAAGGGTTAAAAAACATGATAACTTTTGAAGCTTATAATAAAAGGTAGATTTGTAAAAATATTTCTGTCATTTTTAAGGCTTTTCTCAAATCCAAAGGAGCTACATTTTGATACATTTATAAATTCATTTCTTTTCGGAAACGCACGAGATTGGCAGGTATTCTTATTCAGAAACCATGTAAATGACGTTTTTTTCTTTGATAAAAGTAATATATCTTTCAGAAAATACTGCCAAAGTTAGCGTTTTGAATCGAATTTTCGGAAGCGATAGCACAGAAAAGGAGAAAAACGTACACTCACGTGACAAGTCTCTGTTATGTCTGTACGTAATTTATGAAAAATGGAAACGCTATTCGATCCCAAATGCCTTCAATACTCAGGCCTGTCAATTTTATACCTTTATCTTTAAAAATGAGTCAGAAAATGTGTCTGAGAGTTTCGCATTGTTGAGCAGTAAATATGAGAACCACCTTAAGGTACATTTCCAAAGATACTGTTAACAGAAGTTCATTATCGCTATTAATACTTTTACAAAACATAAAGCCTGTCCTACACATCCTGAGAACGATTAAGACCAGTTCCGTCCCGGCTCAAGGCTGCCGAAAAAAATTAAACCCGGGATCAGGCATAATGTAACTGTACGATGCCGATCTCTACGATGGACATGTTACATTTCTGTATTGATGTTGTTAAACTCGCATCGGCTCGTAACGCACATTTATACTTCTCGAAAAAGTCATATTCATTGGAAATGGCCTCGTATTTTATCTGCTACTCTCAAATTCTTATATCGGGCCGATAGGCCCGATTAATTTCTTTTATCGGCCCGGCCCGGCCCGTTGAAAAAATTGTCCTAATTCTGCCGGCCCGGCACGTTTGAAAATTCTCCTCCATTCTGCCGGCCCGGCCCGCGGGCCGAGCCCGTGCAGACCTCTAAAATTGCATCATTTCACTTTAAAATAAACGATCAAGTGCGAGTATTACTCACGCACAGAGGGTTCCGTACAATAATATATGAATTAATAAGTGTATTCTTAAAAAAATACCGTTGCTAAAAAAATGCTAAGACTTTGTAAAAACTATACAACATAGGGTTGGGTGGGTATAGCTGCATAGTATACAGGGTGCAATCCTTTAACCTGAAAATACTTGCGAACGGAGAGAGCTACAGCTAAACAAGTGAGGTAACGGTACAGTAAAGCGGCTATGCCCGACCTAATGTAAACGACAGCAGCACTCCTAGTGGCGAAATTTGTAAGATAGCCATTGCAAATCGAAAACGAAAAGAGGTAGAGCAAATTTTCCAATTAGAAAGTTTTAGAGCATTAATTAATTAGTACGAAACGACATTTGGTTCGCACGGATAAGATAAATCGTCGCCTGCATACCCAAAAATGTCCGAAATCGATGAGCGACGATTGTACTTTGTCTATTCACATTCCGGAAATGTAGCAGAGCACAATCGCAGATTGTAACGTTGTATTGCACTGTAATGTCTGTAAAGATTCAATTTCCAATGCATTTAAAATTTTAGAATAACCCTTTCAGAGGCAGAAGAATTATGTTCGTAAACTGATGAAATAATTGACTGACACCAGGATATTCAAACAAATTTCTCAGAAAACAAAAACCCGCTAATTTGCACTTTCATTACAAAAGCAAAATTTTATTAAAATATTCTTGGTGCCATTCGTCAGTTTTGGAATTAAAATTAGGTGGCTAGACCGTCTAGCCACCGCCCTTGAAAGGGTTAAATCTGTGTCGTCGTATTGAAGAGGCTTGCAATAGACGTTCCACGCTGAGAAATGTGCATGCAGAATTACTCTCACGAATACAAACGTGTATCGTGAGCAATGGCGAACTTTTTGAACATACTGAATATTAACTTTTTATCACTGTGAGACAGTTTGTATTTTTTTTGAGTGTGTGATGTTATCAAAATGTATTGAGAGAAGTACGTATTTATAGCATAAATTGTGCGTATTTCTTCATACTTCTGACTATTCCATTCAAACGTTTACACAAAATGGAATGCATCGATTTCGGACATTTTTGGGTAAACAGGCGAAGATTTATCCTATCCATGTAAACCAAATGTCGTATTCTATTAATTAATTGATGCTCTAAAACTTTCTAACTGGAAATTTTGCTCTATCTCTTTTCGTTTTCGATTTGCAGTGGCTATCTTCCAAATTTCGCCACTAGGAGGCACTGCTGTCGTTTTCATTAAATCGGGCTTAGTCGCTTTACTATACCGTTACCTCACTTGCATAGCTATAGCTCTCTCCGTTCACAAGTATTTTCAGGTTAAAGGGACTTTCCTTTGCACCCTGTATACTAGAAAAGTATAAATGTATGTACCATGAAAGTTCAAAGATATATGGAAACTAAATAATAGCAAATATAGCTATTCTGTATATTTTTTTATTCCATATGGGCTTTTATTTAACCTTTAAAGACATAGTAGGTGTATTGAGAGAGCCACTCAATGGAAACTAGTCGCGAATCCCATAGTATTCATGTGATTAATTCTCATTAAATTAGTCTGTTTTTAACAATTTGACGTTTATTGCTTTTATACTGCTACTGGGTATTGCATTACATAAATATATCCTTAAAATTTGTTATCTAGGCTTTAAAAGCCGATGGAGCATAGAGTATGCCGTCCCTGTCATTATGTATGTCCAAACCGTCCGTGTCTTTAAGGGTTGATATCTCGGCAGATTACCGACGATTTTTTCCGAAATTCATGATCAACAATGCTTTTATACTTCTGCTACGATAGGTGCCTTCAGTTCTGCTCAACGCTTTTGCTGAAGCCCGTAAATCGAAATTTGAGTGTAACGGAAAAATGCGATTTTCTCAAAAATTATGTGACCTAGGGTAATCGCTATAATTTTCCTGCAAGGTTTAAATTAATGTCTACTACCTCTAATTTTTTCATAATTTTAGTTTCAATAGATTCGGAGTTAGAGGGGGGGGGGGGGGGGAAGACGTATTTTTGTACTACATTTTCCACCATAACATTGAAAATATAATACCTAAAATTAAACGAAATATATTTTTGATTTCAGCGTTACGAAAACTTTCATACGATACCCCACACGATATACAAAGAAAAGATTTTTTCAAGTAATTTAATTAGCCCTCTACATTTTCCCTAAATACATTTATGAATATTTATTAATCTGTAAATAGGTGGGTCAATAGTCTTTATTACTTCCCCGAATTTGAACTTTCCACGTTGCATAGTTTACGAGTAAAAGGGCTGTGACAGACAGACAGACAGATACACACAGGAGTGATCTTATAATGGTTACGTTTTTACTTTTTAAGTACGGAACCCTAAAAATCCAATTACTGGCCTTTCGATTGTTTTTTCTTCATGTTTACCTCCGTCATTTTTCTTCTTTCTCTTCATATTTATCGCAGGCAATTTTGGAGTGTCCAACAGTGTTTTTTTCTGAAGTGATCCGGTAACCAATATCGCTCCTGAAGACTTGCGGCCACGGTTGCTTTTTTTTCATATTGCGAAATGGAACTGGAACTATTTCTGAACCATTTAAATTAATTTATTAATTATGGAACTATTTAAATTAATTTATTTTCCTTCTCTTCAAGCAGAGCAAACCCGACGAGGTCTAAATACCGGTTAGCGGTATTTGGATCTCTCTAGATAACCGGTATTCGGACCACTGCTATGTCTAAGCTAAAACCGGTATTACTCATTTATATGGTAAAATACCAATAACTTGCGTGTGGCGATTGAAAGTTAAATATGTCTAGAAAATAATTTCATCATCAATTCAAGCCAATATACGGTCAGACTATTTTTAAAAAATGAAGAACAAAGATCAGAAAAACTTTTTATGTCCCAGATGACGTCGTTTCGACACTTTTGCATTTGCTGTTTCTAAATGAGACAGACTTCAGCGACGTACTTTTCGTAACTTTCTTCTCTCAATTTAAAGTTTCAAACTCTGACTATTTCCACCAGGCTGCACTCAGTTCTCAGAACTCCTAGTAGCCGGTATTTGGACCCAGCCTGTATTTGGACTTTCTCCTCTATATATTAATTTTTTTTAAACTGCTGTTTATCTATGTCTATGTCAGTCTGCCTATCGCACGTAGAGATCTGCAAATCTGAATAAGCATAGACGAAGACAGGTCACAATTAGAGTTGAAAGCTATCCCGATTTACGCAGGACGTCCGGAATTTTAGGGGTGCCGAGATAAGTCCGGCGGAACGAAACTGCAATTATAGAACATTGTTTGTTCCTGCAACCTTTTTTAGAAACTGTCTGTGCAAAAAAAGTAACAGCTATGTCGCATAAAAAATTCGTGAAAAATGCAAAAATCGCAGAGGACAAAGTTTACAAAATGGGATAGAAGTTTGAAACCGGATTCTTTTTAGGAATGTCAAAAAATAACCGCACAATGTGAAAAAACCCTGATTCGCATTAAAATTCGCGAAAAATGTAATACTCGCTCAGAACAAAATTTACTACATTGGGCTACAGTAAATATATTAATAAGTTACTGGGCATTGCATTACACAAATATATCATGAAAAGTTGTTACATAGGCTTTAAAAGCCGGTGGCGCAAAGAGTATGCCGCCCGTGTCTTTATGTGTGTCCAAACCGTCCATGTCTTTAAAGGTTTATATCTGGGCTAATTACTGACAATTTTTTTCGAAAATCATTATCAACAATCCTTTTATACTTCCGTGACGATAGGCATCTCGAGCGCTTCTTAACACCCTTCCTGAGCGCCAGCAAAATGAAATTTGTGTGTAAGTGAAAACTGCGATTTTCTCAAAACTATGTGACCTACGGTAGTCGCTTTAGTTTTCCTATACGGTTTAAATACACTTCTACTACCCCTAATTTTTTCATAATTTTAGTTTCAGTAGATTCGGAAATGGATGGGGGAACATAGTTTTGCATTGCATTTTCGATGATATCTCTGAAAATATATTACCTAAAATTAAAACAAATGTATTTTTGAGTTCTTCGTTACGAGAGCTTTCACACGATATTATAAAAAAAGATTTTTATTTTTAAGTAACTTAATTAGCCCCCTACATTTTCCCTAAATTTATTTGTGAATGGTTAATAATCTATAAATATGTGGGTCAATACTCTTTATAACTTCTACTAAATTTGAACTTTCCACGTTTCATAGTTTACGAGAAAAACGGCTGTGACAGACGGACAGACAGACAGACACACGAGTGATCTTATAATGGTTCCTTTTTCACTTTTCAAGTATGGAAACCTAAAAATTGCAGTAAAAGCGAAATTTAATCATCTGCTGTTTCCAACACCAAAATCAAGTCAGTGATACGCGGGCGGACATGTTTGGCCTTTATAATACAGGGCTATTACAAATGATGGACCCCATTTAAAAAAAAAAAAAATCATATTTTCGAAACGACTGCACATATTACAATAAGTGATACATGAATTTAAAGAGAAATATACCAAGTCTTTTTCAGTTACAAATGTTCGATGTGTGACCCTCTTGTTACATGGCATACGCCCAATCTGTAATCCAGTTCGTCCCAAACATTTTGTAGCATCACTCTGTGAATGGTTCTGAATTCTGCACAAATGCGTTCTTTAAGTTCAGACAGTGTCAAAGACATTGTTTATGTACCACCAATGCCGAAAACAAAGTGTTCAGAACTTAAAGAACGCATTTGTCAAGCTTTCAAAACCATTGACAGAGTGGTGCTACAGAATGTTTGGAACGAACTCGATTACAGATTGGACGTATGCCGTGTAACAAAAGAGTCACACACAGAGCCTGATCAAGCTGAAGTTTGGGCCCGCTACCTCCCCATTCTCGGCGACACTTTCAGAAAAAAATTAGGTTTATTTGATGAGTTGACAAAGTTGTTTGGGTGAAAGTTTCATTTTGTGGCCCCTGAAATTGGTGGGACCAGGGCCGTGCATTAATCAGGCCCTGGTCACACATCGAACATTTGTAACAGAAAAAACTTCGTATATTTCTCTTTAAATTCATGTATCACTTATTGTAATATGTGCAGTAGTTTCGAAAATATGATTTTTTTAAAGCAGGTCCATCATTTGTAATAGCCCTGTGTAGATGGAGAAGATATGGAGAAATGACAAGAGCAGCAGAAGGAAACATGCTCTTAACAACTAGGAGTTGCTTTTCCGACCTTGTGAAGATGCTATCAGATGTGGCAATGAATCACAACGTAACTGTGTTTGCCAACTGCTGAGCCTACCGGTCGTTAAGATGTCGTTCAAGTCTTGGAGGAGGGCGCGTGCATCTGTATGTGACTTCTCAGTGTCAGCAGGGGAGTCTTCCCGAGTTATTTTAAGATCTCCGCTGGATGCACTTTTAACATCCACTCGGCGACACACTTGCAACATTCCTGTGAATCGGGCGGGTGTTAATTGTAATGATGGATTTTTGCTTAGTTTTTTTTTTTTTTTCCTACTGGAGGAGGAAACTGCGACGGCTGAAATAAATGTTTTGTGTACATTTCTGTGGCACGAATTTACACAGAGTGTGGGGGAAATATCTGGCCAAATTTTGAAGGATATCGGAGGATCTTAAAATAAAAACTTTGTGTCAAAGAATTTGTTTGTGGAAATGATACAGGACTTTTCTCTAAGTCAATCAATGGATATTAGTGTGGGTACAGATAAGCGAAAAACACAGTAAAAAAAGAGAGAAAGTACCAGTATTTTCTACCAAAAAATCTTCCACTAATAATATCGCAAGTTTGACTAAGTCGAATTTTTCTTTAAGAAATCATTGGTATTTACCACTTTTTTGACTGCGTTTTTCACAGATCTGTCGCCACTCTGGCTATCTTTCTGAAGCATAAAACTTCGCTTCGATTTTGAAAGAAATGCATAATTAATAGAAATTTTTAACTCTGCCAAAGAATGGGTATACGAAAATACAATGTTCTGTGCTTTGTAGCTTCATCGATGACATTGTTTCCATCAAGGACTTCTTTAATTGAGGTCATATGGTTCATAACCCTCGAAACAACACACCTTTTGTATTGAACGTGATCCAACAAAATTCCTCGGCTCTTATTAAAAGGAAGCTCTGTTAAACTAAACGAAATTAAAAAAAAAAAATGTTACAAACAAAATTTATTACTAAACAGTTCATTAACAAAATTTTGTTTAATAATAATAATTTGTTTAAATTAATTTAAATTTAATATTTATTTATTTATTTACATTTAAATTTAATTTTTAAAAATTATTTTAAATTAACAATTTATTTAAATTAATTTAAATTTAATATTTGTTTTTTACTTAAATTTAATTTTTATTTTCAAATAAAGTAGAGCGCCAATTATCGGAACTCAAATTAACCGAACTTCCAATTATCCGAACAGCCTATTTCTCTCAATTTTTTCTTTTAATGATGATGATATTATGGATGAGATTTAAGATGAAAAAGAAATTGAAGAAATGAAAATGAATGTCCATCAAATAACGAAGTCTTTGAATGTTTGGAAATGGCTCGAACAGCAGAAGAATTCTGATCCTATTAAACTAATGTATTTAAGAATTCGAGATATGGCAGCATTGGAAAGAACGTCTTCTTTGAAGCAAGCAACAATCGAAAGCTTCTTTGCTTAAATTATAATCTCTGGAGTTCAGAAAATGATAAAAAGAGAAAAAGAAAATTTTATAAAAAAAAAATGCAATTTAACAAATTACAACGACCATTTCGAAAATGATTTTTTCAAAGACTAAAATTTAAGACATAAAAAATCGCACGGAGTTGATGATACATTACGTACGCCATGAATTAAACATTAATAGTGTTATTACACGTAAAAATTCCAAGCGACAGAAATCGCCTGCGACTCGTAAGTATTATATCCACCTAAAACTTACCAAGCATTTCATTGGCTGTTCGGGAAAAGGCTTTTCCATCGTCAGATTTCCAAGAAATCTGACGGCCAATTTTAAATGAAATTTATTTCTTAAACCTCTAAACATCCCACAATATTACTTTTTATATCGTCGTATAGAGAAAAAAATGTACTTTTAAATGCAATTTGTTTGAAAGCTGTATCTCAATTTGTTTCTTGGTTATTAATTTTTTTTTTTTTTTTTTTGTAGTTTTTACTATTTTTTTGTCATAGTGGCAACACTCTGTTGTCCATCTCTGTTGAAAGTAAAGGGAAATACAGATTACTGTATAGACGCATCAGAAAACGAATAAAATGGTGATTAAACAATAAAAACCTTCAGATATGCTTTTGATTTCCTACCCTGACGAGGACAATAACCTTTTTTCCAAATGGTTAATAAAAAGTAAACAAACAAACAACAAAAAAAAAAAACAGTTTTTAGACACGCTATCACTAACTGGTGCTGCCTGTCCTAAGCCTGGATAAAGTGTGAAGGTTTTAATGTAGTCAGGAACATCCCTTAAATTGTCTGTCCATTTATCCGAACTAGGGTCGGTCCCGACTTGTTCGGATAATAACTGCAATATGTAATTTGTTTACTTTATTAAACAAAATTTTGTCTGTGTATGAAGATCCTGGGATTTTCTAATGATTTCAGACCTCAGAACACGCGCAAATTTTTCTGATACCTTTCTTTCAAAGTCAAGAACATGAGGTCACCAGTTTCACTCACAGAACCGGCGAAGTGTGGGTTGTTACGCCTCCAGAATAATCGACGGAGGTCTCGACACCATTCCGCGCCACCGAAACCGGTTCAATCATCGAAGAACATTACCTTTTATAGAAAAATCGTGTTGGTAGCTTTGTTTTTCTTTCTTTTTTTTCTTTCTTGTGTTCTTCAACATTACTACCGGTCGAATCTGTCACACTTCAGCTTAATTGCAAGATCTAATTGAGATCCGGAAAAAAAAATTAAGAGTGAGTGAAAACAAGCTTTCATAATTCTCAGCGTGGGGTTTAGATGTTGCATGCTGCTTAACAGCATGGGAAGTTATGAATGACTCATTTCTTCATGGTGATTAATATTTCATTTATCTTTGGGAGTAATGGTATATTTAGATAGCTTTAGTTTCTATTTGTTTTATTGTTATTATTTTTTCAATGGACCATATTCTCCCCTTGGGTTCGAGGCTACAAAAAGTCGTCTGCTTGGGAATAACATTTATAACGCTGTTGAAAAGCATTATGTTTAGAAATTTTATGCTTATATTTTATTTTATACGGATTTTTAGACCTTTTCAGGGGCACGTATGGGTCGCAGAGTATTTACTCTGTGGTATGGGTTATACACGAATTCTTTTCTCTATTTTAAAGTAATGGCATGCATATTTTTCATTTTATTTATAAAATAAAAAAATTAAATTTTAGTTAATACGTATATATGGATTTTAATCAATATGTATATAAGTATTGATCGAAAATAATTCGTACAAAATGAATTTGCAGTATTTTACGCATGCATTTACCTGTATTTCTGTTGCATCAAATGACGCAATAAGGTAAACAAACACGTTAGTCACTATTTTTACACTACGTGATTTCCACTGTGACGTCACGAGAATACTGTCCATTAAGGCTCTTCTCAAATCCAAAGAAGCAGCTTTTTGAAAAATTACTGAGTTTCTTTTTATTTGGAAATGTGTGAAATTGGCAGGGGTTCTTATTCAAAACTATGAGATCGAATGGCGCTTTCCACCTTTTTCAAGAAGAAGTTGCGATCTTTCAAAAAATACTGTCAAATTGGGTGCTTTTAACCACTTAACTGCGCTACTTTTCTTGCCCGAACAAAGTTCGAGCAAGAAAAGTTAGCTTGCTTCGTTACTAAAAGTTTTTCCACACCACTAAATTTTACCTGAAATCTTCAGTTCTTTAAATGGCAGACTTTCCTCGATTGTTTAAGACAAATATTTTTGTACTTAAAAAGTGGTGTTGTCTTGGTGTTGTCTTAGTGTTGTCTCCCTGTTTTTAGTTTATGATGTCAAAACAAATGTGACACTTAAGTGATTAAGCGAACTCCAAACGCAGTAAGAAAGTGGAAAAACTTGTCGTCACGTGACACGAAACGATTATAAGTCGATAAGTAACTTATTTATGAAAAGATAGAAAACACTGTTCGATTCCAAATCGCTTCAATAATCAGGCATGCCATTTTTATGCCTTTACGTTTAAAAATGAAGTCAGAAAATGCCTCAGAAAGTTTCGCGATGTCGTGCGGGGAATTTGAGAAACACCTCTCTGTTTAACTCTCATTAACACCTCTCATTTTGACAAAAATGCCGAATTTCAGATTTTTATCTTAAAATGAACTTTAGCATCTCTAGAACAATGTGCCCGAATTTCTTGATAATCTGACAAATATTCAAGGAGATATGATTATTTCTACGTATCTTTCTGTAATATTTTTTTTTTTTTTTTTTTTTTTGTAAATGAAGTATTTAAACTTATTTTTATCAGTTCATATTTTTCCATATTCTCAATGTAATCAAAATGCCAAGGTTTTCACAATAATTGATTAGATTGTCTGAAATTTTTTAATGTATCTTTAGATTATATGAGTGCTAACTAAGTATCGATTTATTTTATATCTTTAAAATTCTTGTTTTTTTTTAAAAAAATCTGAAAAGAAGAAGGAAAATGTTAGAGATGAGACGGGCTCAGCGAGAGCCCGGTCCCGAAATGAGCTCGATGCTCAATTTTTCTACTCGTCTTTGGGCAAGGGCAGGCTCAAAGTAAAATTTTTAATTATTCACAAATAGTAAAACCAAAAACTTATTTTTGAGAAACAAATATGGGGCATTCTCACAATCTTTTGGCTTTCGGGAATAAAAATCTCGTGAAATTAAACTTGCTAAAATAACACTTTAATCTGATAGACGAATGCCCTTAATGATTCAAAATAAAGAAAAAATGGTCAGCAGTGAAATTTTTTTTTATTTAATTGAGGTTTATGTTAAACTTGCGAGTTTAATTTTCCTTACCATTTTACCACTATAACTTTCTATTTTCTTCTAAATTTTTTACTTATAATGAATTTGCATAGTACCCACAAAACATTCAAACAAGAAATAATAACAATGTAGTAATTTTAGTACAAAATTTTAGTATAACATTGTTTTAAAGGGGTGTTAAAGAAGGGACGGAAGGAAAAAAAAGGGGATGGTATAGGAAAAAATGGATGGTAATGGAAAAACAAGAGACGGTAAGGATGGGACGGTAAGGAAAATTACCACTATTTTTATGCAAACTATGTTAAGACTAAGTGATAGCCACAATGTTCATTGATTTTTAAAAACAATTTTTTACATCGGATTAAATAAAAAAAAAACAAAAGACATTAATTTACCTCGAAAAGTGCAGGAATAAACCTTGGGAACGGTAAGACTACCAATAAAGCCACGATGCTTGAAACGGATATTTAAATGCTGCAATAAATTTCCTGTCAAAGAATTTTAGACATTCTTTCTGATACGACGTTGGCGGCGACGTTCTGTGAAAAGAGTATCTCCATCCCCAATCCCCTCGCCCACTAGTACGACAAATGACTCAATCTTCATTGCAACTATATCGAAAAGTAGATTAAATTGTACTTCACTCCAGGGTATAAAAGAATTTTATTATTCACAGTAATCTTTATTTTACGGTCCATCAGAGGTTGAAAATAAAAGCCCTCGTATAACAGTACAAATACTCCATTGGGAATTCATATGAAAAACAAATACACGAAAATCACATAGTTCATTTGAAATGGGCAGAAATTATTGTTTTTATATATCCCTAAGAATGAATTTTGACTCTTCCAAACAAAATCTGAAATTATGCTGCTGCATAGAAAGGAGAGTACAAATTTTAATAATACGGCATCTGCTTCAGAAAACACATTAATATACAAATGACACAATACAGAGAATAATACAACAGTGCTATTAAAAGTTAATATATTAGAATCGTGTAAAACAAAGTTTTTTCCTTGCTACAGTATGCTATAGTCCGCCGACGATAACTTGGACGATGAATAACGAAAATTTTGATGAATTTATTCACCAACTAACTGACCCGCCAACGTTGCACGGGAAGATAATAATAACATTAAGTAAACCTCAAATGTGTATAATTTTACACATTTAACCCAATCTTGTATGAACTATATTTTTAAACGAAAATCTTTCCAAACAACATAGTAAGAAATAGTATGAACGCTAAATATTTTTTTATTTTTTTTTTTCGTATTTTGATCAGAAGCGCGGATGCAGATTTTTAAGCATTGCAGAGAAAAGCAAAAACCCTAAAAATGGCGTACTAAAAATAATTTTTGTGAAAGGGTTGATATTCATCCTTTTTTAATGGATGGAATAAAGGCAAAAGTACGATAATGAGGCGGGTACTTTTTGCTTTTTCATATTTTGTTGTATCGAGCTGATGCGCGTTGCAAAAGACGCGAAAACAAATAGGCGTTTTTCGACTCTCGGTTCTTTCTCCTACTTTAAAATCTGCTGAACGGCAATTTGACCGCTTCGCTGCTGCGACTTTCACACCCTTTTGCAATGTTCTTTATAGTTTTTAGTTAATATATCGGTTAATTAACAAAAAATAAAAAACTTGAACCTCCGGTACCTTACAACCTGCCTTGGACCATCCTCATCTAAATTTTCAGACCTCTACGAGTGCTAGATTTTCTTAGCCATTGCCCACACACACACACAGACTAGTGGAATCTTCTTTAATCAATAATGCACTTTCTGCACCATTTATGCCTGCTAGCAACATTCTTTCCTCATGCCATCGCAACTTTTTAAAGGTTGTCGGCCAAGTCATCGTCGGCGGACTATATTTTATCTATATTAGTTTAAATTTGCATATTGTATTGTTCCTGTGTGTAATTTGAGTTTGTTGTTTCTTTAACAGATACAAAATGTCTTTCGAGCGACGACTCCCACTTTTAAGAACTGACTTCAGCATCATCGATCGCGAATTCAGTTCTATTCGTGAAAAATTCGATCAAGAAATGAAGATGATGGAAGAAGAAATGAGCCGGTTCCGCACCCAGCTTATGGACCGAGAAATGCCCAAAATCCAAAGCCACAGTGCATCCGTGGCTCCCGACGGCCAGACAACCCACCGGTCGGAGGTCAGAACGTGGCTAGAAGGTCTCAGTTCCCCCCTCATCCAAGAGGCAGACGATGGCAAGAAGTTGAGACTAAGATTTGACGTCAGTCAGTACCAACCTGAAGAGATCGTTGTGAAGACGGTAGACAACAAACTTCAGGTAATGCATTAAATTAATACAGTATCTAATTTTAAAATCCAATAATGCATTACAGTCGGACCTCTATTTAACGAAGTAGCTAAGTCCCGAAAAAAAGTTCGTTATATGGAGAATTCGTTAAATAGAGAGTCACTTTTTAAAATACTTTAAACTGCATAAAACGTAATTTAAGTCCATAAACACTAAATATAATTAAAAAAAGTAATTAGTCACACTTTTTTTTTATGAATTATATCTATTTGTTTTATTTATTTTACCCATCAAAAAAAAAAAAAAAAAAAACTGCTAGGGAAATAAGAATGAAACAAAACATTGTCTGGAAATACATTGTATTTTCAGTTAAAAAAATAATTTTACATTAAAATCACGATTTTTTATTATGGCTGATAAGCTGTCTGGAGGAATACCAGATTTTAAAGCAGAATTCTTTTTCTTCACGCCTTTATCCACCTCATCAAGAGTATTTTTTTTTACTTTAATGCTCTAGCACTTTCGCTTTGACATTTTTGAGCTACAAGAACCGAAATTATCAACACGACTGATCATGATCAACAATCTAGAAAACGGGAAACTGTAGTTTAAGGACATGGGACAACTCCATTGAGGGTTAAAAGGGAATACTTAAAGTTTGGACTTCTGGGATGGGAAAGCAAAGGATCACAGCAATTTTACTTCTCTCGGTGAGTTAGGTGCCTGGTAAGACCTGTTCATGGTCATTGATTATCATAAAATGTGTTAAGAGAAAGAAAAAGTTTGAAATGTCCAGTAATATTTTAAGAAAAAGGGAGAATAAAAAATTAGATCCCAAGGAAAAGTTCGTTAAATAGAGAATGCACTTCGCTATTTGGAGGTTATTTTACGAAGAAATTTGCTAAATGTTCTTGGTTACAAGCAAAAGTTCGCAAAATAGAGAAATTCGCAAAATAGAGGTTCGTTGAATAGAGGTCCGACTGTATATATTTATCGACTTTATGTCAACTGAAATCCAGTTTTGGCTGATGTCGTTGAGAAGTTTGTGAAGATGGTAGACAATAAACTTCAGGTACAGCATTAAATTCATACAGTATCTAACTTTAAAATCCTGCAATGCATTATATATTTGTCGGCACTATGGCAACTGACGTCGCCCTCCGATCTCCAGGATAATTTTTCCAACCATAATTTCCTATTGCTGCTTCAGTCCGGTGAAAAATAGGGGGGGGGGGGGCAGCTTCATTTTTGCAAAAATTTCAGGAGACAGTAAAAATTGCTTCTTTCTTACACCGAATTGATGAAGGGAACATAAATACGCACCCATTGCTCAAGCTCCTCTGCATGCGATTGTGGCGATTTAGCAAGTGCCTCTCTTGCCCACTTACCTTACGCTGGCATATTCGACGCTCCTTATCAATCCCCATAAATTGGCTGAGTAACATTTTTCCTCTTCCAGCTCTTCATTCAAAATTAAAACAAATCTTTAGTCTTCTAATGGACCTATCTAACAATTAGTTCTATAATTGGTACATAAAGGAATATTCTCTTTTTCTTCCTATCACCATATAGTGTTTCTCTTACCTTAAACAGCTGTCGCTTTGGATTTACTATTGTCCCTTGTCGCGTTTATGGCGATCTAATTTATGACCATAGTCTGTAACATCTTTATGTATATACCGGGTGTCCCAAAAAGGACTGACTGATTTTAAAACTCAATAACTTGCAAACGGTGACAGATATTTAAAAATTTCTTGCAGGAGGTTTATGCATAAGGTCAAAAGTTTTATTACAGTGATTTTTGATTTTAGTTCGAATTACAAACAATAGATGGCGCTGTAAGCAATAGTCGCTAAATACAGGCTCGATTTTTGGTCCTTTCTCTTGTTTCATGCGGAAAAAGGAGATGGAAATGTATTATCCGGGCCACGAAATACCAAAAATCGAGCCTGAATTTAGCGTCTATTGATCGCAGCGCCATCTATTGTTTGTAATTCGAACTAAAATTGAACATCACTGTAAAAAAACTTTTGACCTTATGCACAACCCTCCTGCAAGAATTTTTTAAATATCTGTTACCGTTTACAAGTTGTTGAATTTTAAAATCAGTCAGTCCTTTTTAGGACATCCGGTATATATATATTTAAAGATTTCATACAGTCGCCCATTGTTCGCGTTTTCTTTTTCGGCGGCTTGAGTCTGTGGGCTCATTGTTGTAATTTTTTAAGACCTTAATAAAAGTGTCCCGGGGGGGGGGGCATCTATGCTCTACAGGCGTAATTCCCACGTCTGAGCAGTTCACCTTCGGCAGTCAAATCTCATATAGCATCTAAGCAATTCAATGGAGCTATATGCAGTGGCGCTATTTGTGGAAGGCTAGGGGGGAGGGGCAATTATTTCCCCTTTCCCCAAGGAATTTCATATTTAAGAATATATCAATCATCACATGTCAGACTAAAATGAATAAATTAAAAATCAGAAATGGCACAAAAGCTAAAGTAATTTATTAGATTCAACTAAAATGGAAATATTATGATTAAATAAACACATTTTAAGGACAGAAATTAATAATTATCAATAATATTTGCAACATGCTTAAAGTTAGACACATTTATCATTAATCAGTCAGTTGGCAAATTCAAAAAATATATATGGAAATAAAAAAAAACTATTAATTGCTTCTCAGATGTGTATAACAAGATCAAATAAAATTTATTCCTTTTGTCCCCTACCCATTTCAAAGAAAACATTCAGGCAAATAATCTGCAAAGTGTTCTAATACAAAAAGTAATAGCAATGTTTGCTTACATAATTAGCAAGTTCGAAATTGCGCGTCAAACGTGGCCAATGACGTTCATACTATAACTAGTTTTATAAATATTTTTTGCACCGCATATTGTATTGAATGTATATTTTAGTCCACTTCATAAGTGCATATCAATTTCATTCTCTTCGAAAGGCTGTAATATCATTAAAATGCACTTGAAATAAATTTTTCCCATTGGCCGTAATGTAAAGAAAAAATTTTGACTGTCCCTGTCATTAAACTATACATTCGATTTTCATAAAATTTGAAATGACTAAATTTTGTAAAATTGACAAAATTTTGCAACAATTATATATTTAAAATTTCAGACCATTTGGTTGGGTAGTTTTTGCTCTGTTATATGCGGACAGACAGACAGACGGACCGAACGACGACTATAGGCGCTACGTATTTATATAATTACGAACGCACCTAATAAGATTATTAGAAACTACTAGTCCAGGGGAAATGTACATTTTACCTTGCAAAAAATCGGGTAGAAGATTTTTTTTTTCTGACTTGTTTATAATGATGCCGACATGGAAAAACCAAGTTTTCCAACAAAATTTCTTAAGGCTAAATTTTCTGTGGCCAAAAATCAACAAAATTTTGGGACTTTTTTTGATTTTTTTTAAATATCTCGATACCTGTTGCCGTAGCATGATTTTTGTCAATTACAATATTAAAGAGGACAAAAGTCTCTACAACTTTCATATTTACAACTTTTTTATACACTCAACAGCAAGCGCAATACGCCCGCCGTTTCAAAAATAAGACAATTTTTCGATTTTCTTAAAAACCGTGAAAACGTAGTTCTCCCCCGGTTATTCATATGTTTCCCACGGATTTAATCACGTTTGTCAACTTCTAAAAATTGGTAGCAGTAAATTAAATATTATTTGCACACCCACGTCTTTATTTTCATCACAACATACATTTTATATTCAATAAAATTATATAATTTTAAAAATAGGATAGTGTGTAGATGAATAAAACAATTTTCGTATCTACAGTAATTTTAAGTGTGTATAATGTTAATTTCAAAGCATTGTTTAAAAGAATACTTTAGTATTTAATAACTTATTGGTACTATAGTTTCAATTAAGAAAGAATTTTTGTTTAATTTTAATAATTTTGTAATTGTAATAATTTTTATAATGCATGCATATTTTTCCAGGAAACAATGGGATAGATATGAAAATTTGCGAAAAACATACTTTATTCCACATATTACACACTTAACATACAATGGTATATTTTATTTTCCAATTATTGATAACATATATTTTAATGCTTTATTTTTTAAAGATAGTAAACATTGGATTATACTTCCATATAAAATGGGGGAGGGGAGGCACTCAGAAAATAAATATATTTTATGTAAGAAATGCTTTTACCTTATAAAATAGCTACAATAAAAATGACAACAGGTTATTTCACTAACGAATTTTATATATTTATCTCCTGTAAAATTTAAAAAGTTAGTTCTCTGCATCGAGTGTGTATGTAAGTTGAAAAAAATAGCCATATATATATATATATACATCAGTGCCGAAACTAACCTTTCTTGCACCAGGGACAAACATGCATTTTGCCCCCCCCCCCCCCCCCCATCACAAACCTCCGCAAAAGAAATTTACAAAAAGAATTTTACTAATTTCTAATACCCGAATTATTTTAAAATTTAAATGTAATCATGAAATACGTAATGCTGAACTGCGTAACCAGCTTTGTCTAATATTGATTCATTAAAACCTTTAAAAGGGAACCCAAAATATTCCGCTTTATACAGGTTTCCCTCTCAGCAGTTGCAATTGCTAGTATTATTTCTGTACTTTTTTCATTTAAGACAGGATTCCTTTATCCTATTTTAATGCATTTGTTTAAAATTTTCTTTTCGATTAACATGTAATTTTTTCATTTAAAACAGGATTCTGTTATCCAGTTTTAATGCATTTGGTTCAATTTGCATTTTGGATTTTCCGGCTGTGAGACAATTTTAGCCAAATTTCATACTATATATTTTTTGGTATCAAACGACAAAAAAATCTTTATTTGGCGCCCCTTCGCCTTCCACTCTGGCGCCCGGGGCACATGCTCCCTCTGTCCCCTCTAGTTTCGGCCCTGATATATATATATATATACAGGGTGATTCATAAAAGATGGGCGGAACTTTAAGGGGTTATAGTACACTTAAAGACAAATAATATTAAATAGGAGACTAAGGGTCCCAGGCGTATTCCCAAGGAGATAGGGGGCATTAAAGTTTAGGGTCCGAAATTTCAAATGATTATAAAACATGGAAAAATTGGTCGATTCGTTTGCGGTTTTTGCAAAAAAATTTCTTTATGCCAGTATTTTCTTGAAATAAAATTTTAAAGTTCAATTTCAAAAAATGCCGATAGGGGGCGCTTTACACTTTGGAGTAACAAACAACTATTTTTTAACGTTATTTTTTGTATTTCTTTAAATGATTTCGAAAGCTTAGACTTAAACTTAAATTTTGATCTAAAAATCTGAGTCCTAACGAGTAGTTAAGTAGCATAAACTGAAATTTGAAATTTGAAACCCTTCTCCCCCCAGAACAAAAATCAGTTATTCCCGATCTTTGTGTCGTAGATTAGACTCTAACTACTGCCGCGTTTTGCTAAAATTATTCTTTATGTCAGTATTTTCTTGAAAATAAATTTTAAAGAAAATTTTCAAAAAATTCCGATAGAGGGCGCTTTAGACTTTGGAGTAACGAACAACTATTTTATACCGTTATTTTTTGTGTCTCATTAAATGCTTTCTAAAGCTTAGACTTAAACTTAAATTTTCAGCTCAAAATCTGAATCGCTGAGCGTGGTTCAGTAGCGAGGGGAGGGGGTTCAAATTTCAACTTCTGAACATAGTTCAGTTTGCACTACTTAACCATGCCCAACGATTCTGTGCTGTGATACGAGGCAAAAATACAACTTTCGTCAAGGACTGCATAGTCGGAATTCACTCATAAAGGCACTGGCACAGTTGGAAACGTCGCTCATGCAAACGTTAAAGCTCCATTCCTGACGCTAGTCACCGGGTGAAGAAGGAAACAGAAAGTATGCAAATGTCAAATGGGGAAGAAGAAGAACACGTATGCAAAATTTCGACACGATTCAGGCATAAAAACCACTGAACGGTGAGTCAAGTGTAAGTCGCTGTAGTAATGAATCGGAAGATGGTGCCCTTCACGAATAAGGAAAAGGCTGAGATGCATTTAATTTACGGAGCGGCAGATGGAAATGGTGCAGAGGCACAACGAATGTACGGAGAGCGATTTCCCAACAGGCGGTTGCCTAACCGCAAAACTTTCGAGCGCTTGCACAGACAGTTGTGTGAGAGGGGATCATTTCTCGCTTCCCGGTCGAATGCAGGTCGTGCAAAAAAGAACGAATCAGTAGTTGTTGCAGAAGCCATTCTGGATGTAGTAGCGGCGCAGTCAAGTACAAGTACACGAACAGTGGCTAGGCAGGTGGATACCTCACAGTCCATGACTTGGAGGGTACTGAAGGATGAACATTTGCTCCCGTTTCATGTGCAACGAGTCCAGAAACTGTCTCCAGGGGATTATCCAAATCGTATTGAATTCGCCCGCTGGTTTCTGCAGCAGAACGCGCTAAATCCACATTTTGGACGAACTGTGCTTTTCACCGATGAATGTACCTTCACACGTGAAGGTACATTTAACACACACAATGCATATGTATGGGCGGATGTCAATCCACATGCTACGTATCCACATGCTCATCAGAGACGCTTTTCCATCAATGTTTGGGCAGGAATCCTCGGAGACCACCTAATCGGACCGTACCTTCTTCCTGAACGCCTCAACGGTAAAACATACCTCACATTTCTGCAACATGTGCTGCCAGACCTGTTAAACGTTGTTCCTCCACGCATCCGGCGGGTCATGTGGTTCCAGCACGATGGAGCGCCAGCCCATTACGTACGAGACGTCCGCAACTATCTGGACATCACATTTCCGAACAGATGGATTGGTCGAGGTGGTCCTGTTGCTTGGCCTGCTCGCTCGCCAGATCTTTCACCCCTCGATTTCTTTTTTTGGGGACGATTGAAGGCTCTTATGTATGAGACACCCATTGAATCCCCCGAGGAACTGGTCGCCAGACTTTCCGCCGCTGTAGGGGAAGTGCTCGAAAAGCCTGATGCTTTCGCGAATGTTCGCCGTTCCATTCTTCGCCGTTGTTCTGCGTGCATAACCTCTGGTGGTCACAATTTTGAACATTTATTGTAATTACATGTTAATAAATATGCTTTGGTAACATAATCCTAATTTGTGTCTTTTTACCTCGTATCACAGCACACAATGTGTGGACATGGTAAACTGAACTGTGCTCAGGAGTAGAAATTTCAAACCCCTCTCCCCAGAAACTTAACCACGTCTAACGATTCAGATTTTGGGCTTAAAATTTAAGTCTAAGCTTTAGAAAGCATTTAATGAGACACAAAAAATAACGGTATAAAATAGTTGTTCGTTACTCCAAAGTCTAAAGCGCCCTCTATCGGAATTTTTGGAAAATTTTCTTTAAAATTTATTTTCAAGAAAATACTGACATAAAGAATAATTTTAGCAAAACGCGGCAGTAGTTAGAGCCTAATCTACGACACAAAGATCGGGAATAACTGATTTTTGTTCTGGGGGGAGAAGGGTTTCAAATTTCAAATTTCAGTTTACGCTACTTAACTACTCGTTAGGACTCAGATTTTTAGATCAAAATTTAAGTTTAAGTCTAAGCGTTCGAAATCATTTAAAGAAATACAAAAAATAACGTTAAAAAATAGTTGTTTGTTACTCCAAAGTCTAAAGCGCCCCCTATCGGCATTTTTTGAAATTGAACTTTAAAATTTTATTTCAAGAAAATACTGGCATAAAGAAAATTTTTTGCAAAAACCGCAAACGAATCGACCAATTTTTCCATGTTTTATAATCATTTGAAATTTCGGACCCTAAACTTTAATGCCCCCTATCTCCTTGGGAATACGTCTGGGACCCTTAGTCTCCTATTTAATATTATTTGTCTTTAAGTGTACTATAACCCCTTAAAGTTCTGCCCATCTTTTATGAATCACCCTGTATATATATATATATATGAAATTTGGATAAAAAAGTCTCGCAGCCGGAAAACTGACCAAAAATAAAAAATAATAAAAACTGTAATAGAAAAAAACTAAAACTAAAATAGAAAAAGTAAACACTAATACGGTTATACGGTTGAAATTCAACGTCAGCACTTCTAAGCCCTCAAAAAAAAAAAAAAAAAAAAAAAAAAAAAAAAAAAATCATTTAAAACTATTAAATTGCAAACGAGAAATTGTAAAAGGAACGCTTCCATAGGTTTAACCTTAGCATTCCAGTTTCTTCGAGTGAGTAGTGAAGTCTCACGCGAAAACATTTGCACGCTCATGTTAAACCTACAAAAGTGTTCTTTTCAGAATTCTTGCTTGAATTTTAATATTTATTTATTTTTTCATATGATACTGAGGTCGATATCTAACGATGTCTTTGTATGACTAATTTAGTCTCATAATTCATATAACTATCTATATTATAAAGGACAAACATATCTGTGCGTAACGCATACGTCATTTTGCGAATGGCAGCACTTTGAAGTTTGAAATGAAATTTCGGTTTTGCAATTTTCGCTACTGCAAATTTTTAAACTTCTAAACATCGTACATTTTCAATTTTTATACCTTCGTTCAGGGAAAAAAATTTGCTTTTAAATGCAATTTGTTTGAAATCTGTATCTCAATTTGTTTTTGAGGTATTAATTTTTTTGTAGTTTTTAAAACAAATTTTGTAATGGTGGCAACTGAAGTACTCCATTTATATTGAAAGTAAAAGGAAAATATTCATGGTTTATTATTTTTATTCATTATATCCTTATTGATGCCATTTTCACATTACAAATAAAAGTAACTTTTTTATAATTTTTGAACAGGAAATGATGCCAGACATTGAAAAAAAAAAAAAAAAAAAAAAAAACACGCATTCTTCTTCATAAATCAGCTACATTTTAATATTTTTACATTACGCTGATAAATGAGTTTGAGGCGCTCGGTAAAATGATTCAGTGTGTAAAAATGATGTATTTAAAACAAAACGATCATTTTTTTTTTTTTTTTTTTTTTTTGATAAAACTAAATATTTGACCAATACTATAAATGGCCATTACTATGACAACTAAAGGCAAATTTCGGAATTTTTTTTATCGCGGATACTAAGATTAGAACTTAAATTAGTGCGAATGTTCACATGAAAAGTTGTATCGGACAAACGTGACTTTAAGTTTTGGAAATACATTCATTAATAATCTATTGCGCATTAAAATACTTTCAAATTGTGAATTTGAGTGGTGCGTATGTCAATTACGAGAATGTGAAAATAACGTACATTTTAGATTTTATGGGGGAAATTTTTATGTGTGACAAAGCGAAATCCTTTTTACTGATCTTTCATCCCGTAAAAACAAACATAAGAGCCCCCATCGATAACTTCATCATAATTACTCATCTTGATTACGTAATCAAATACAGTTTAATTTTTCAATAATTTAAGCAGTTGAAATTTATAGAAATAATATTTTGGTAATTTTAGGTTAAAAAATATTATTTGTTTTAAGAGTTAGACAATCAATGTAAGGCGATTTTTTATTGTAATTATTTTTGTAGGTTTATTATAAATTCGATCTGACAGTTCCTTTCAAACATTTTAGTACGCCGAATTTCGACGGGTTTCACTCGTGACATTAAACGCCTCAATACTACAACTATCATAAAATTTTTGAAAATAAAATCTTCATATACGGAATCCGGTCCTTAAAGAAAAAATTATATATTTTTAAGAGAAAGAATATGACCAGTTATACCTTCTAAGATGGAAAACTGTTTAAAGCGGAATATATTTTGGTTCGGTTTTCAAGGTTTTAATGAATCCATATTTGAAAAATCTGATTACGTATTTGATGATTACACACTTATAATTTTCAAAATCTGGCTATTAGAGATTTATTAAAATAATTAACGAGGGGTGGGGTAAAATATGCATGAATTTTGCCCCCCCCCCCCCGAAAGGCTAATTTTGGCCCTCAAACACATAATTTACTGCTACCAACATATAGAATTTGACATACATGATTAAATCCGTGGGAAACATATGAATAATCGGGGGAGAAGTACGTTTTTCACGGTTTTTAAGAAAATTGAAAAAAATGTCTTACTTTTGAAATGGCGTACTGCGCTTGCTATTGGGTGTATAAAAAAATTGTAAATATGAAAGTTGTAGAGAATTTTGTCCTCTTTAATATTGTAACTGACAAAAATTATGCTACTGCAACGGCTATTGAGATATTTAAAAAAATCGAAAAAAGTCCCAAAATTTTGTTGTTTTTCGACCACAGAAAATTTAGCCTTAAGAAATTGTTAGAAAACTTGGTTTTTCCATGTTGGCATCATTATAAACAATTCAGAAAAAAAAAATCTTCTACCCGATTTTTTGTAAGGTAACCCCCCTTTTTTTGTACATTTCCCCTGGACTATACAGAGAACCCATCAAAACTTGGTGGAAAAAAAATTACTATAAAAATATCAGTAAAATAAGCTTCTTTACTGTTTAAGAGGAAGAGAGTATGAAACAGTGTTTCAAGAATTTTATTTCAAAAGTTTTTTTTTTCCCAGTGAAGTACAGTACTGTTTGTTTTCGGACAGAAAAACCCTTCGTGCTTTTGCGCATGAGTCAGGTCTTCTTTGATTTTGTCAAAATAGGGGTAATCGGTGTTTGTTTAGCTGCGTTTGGCCAATCTTAGTGACAACCAACAAATGAACAACTTCGGAAAATACCCAGCTCAGCGCAACACCTCTTTGGTTATTAGAATCGTCCCAGAGTGCTAGGCGCTGCTTTCGAAAACGAACAGTACTAACTATTTTCGATGTAAACTTTAAACAAATAATCCGTAAACAACTGTGTAATCCAAGTCCATTCGACATTACCGCCATGTTCACCACTGCAAGAAAGAAAATTTCATGGACCTATGTAGTATCATACAAATAGGAAGTATATTCCCACATCCATATCATATTCAATAAATAAAAAGCACACATCTCTCCACCTGTGATAATGCAACGAGCGAGATCCTATGCGCATGTGCATTGCATCTGCCCAAAGGCACAAATTTGTACATATACAACCAGTGTTGTAGTTGGGTGTGAATGCCGTTCCCAGAAATATTTGGTTTTTTACCGTAAAAAAAGAAAAAAAATCGCAAACGAGCACTTTTTTTTTCTTAGCGAAACGTAATTTATGCTAGTTTTAAGAAGATCCGTTTCACTTATATTCATAAGCCGCTTTTACCCAGTTATTTTCTTCTGATGGACTGATGGTTTCTATTATTATGAAACAGCCATTATAAATGAAGTGTTAGGTGAAATTGAAAGAGCAGCCGTAAAGAGTTCTTTCATCTTCACCTAACTCTTCATTTATATAGGCTGATTCATAATAATAGAAGCCATTAGCCTATCAGAAGAAAAGGATACATTCCAAGGGTATAAGTTCGATTAAAAAAAAAAACTATTTAATACTTTGAGCAGAAAGAAGAAGCTACACCTGCAGTTTTCATGACACTAACATGATAACATAGCTGCCAATTTGTACGGTTTTGTTACCTCTAAAATTGAATACAAATTTTTGCCATATTTAATCTTGACAATTGTTAGATTTCGGCGATTGAATTAGGTAAAATTTAGTAGTAAGTTTTAGTGGTAAGAAAAATCTTAGAAATTGGTAGCTATGCAGTAACGTAATACTGCAGCAAAATTGCCATTTAACAAACAAAATCTATCAAGGGCTTTTTCAAATAAACAATTTTATTCCCCGTTTTCTTCAAAGTAACGGAAATGTACATCAAAGAAATGTTACTAGTACAATAAAAATTAATGAATAAAGTGAAAATTTATATTTCATCTCCTTAGTTGGTGACGATTTGTGTAAATCCGGTTTATCCGAGTTTTTTTGCTTATCCGAGGTGAGCTTGGTCCATATTAACTCGGATAATCGGGAGTCTACTGTAATAATTATAACTGTTAATTGAAAAAAGTTGGCTTTTGGCTAAATGTTTTAAATTGGCTTTTGGCTTATCAAAAATCCGGTAGCATCAACATCTACTCTAGGAAAAGTTGAGTTCCCACAAATATTTTTTTTCCAAGTACAACACTATGTATACAATGTTGCTTTAATTGAACAATTTCTGCTAATTAATAAAAGTTTTGAACAAACGAGTGGTAAGGTAACATTAACAAATCTGCGGCCAAATATCTTTCATTTAAAATAAGAATCATATAATTTGATGAAGTAGTTTTTTACTCACGAATTTTTGAAAGAAAACGTTTAGCCGTTTAAATGTATAGATGTCAGCACTGTTGGAAATTTAGCGTTGGGATGACAAAACATTTGTGTTAGAGCATCTGCAACCACTAGATGTTGAAACCTCGTTCCAACATTTGGTGCTTCGGTTGAACAATAAACTTGTGTAAGTTGAACCATAAGCTGGTAAAATATTGGATCAAGAAATAGTTAAAATGTTGAACAATAAACAGGTTTAAAAATGTATAAAGCCGTTACGGTTATACTTTGCAAACAAAAGTTAGTCGGACTGAGATCTGTGTTTAATGAGGAATGCAACTCACTACGAAAATCCCAGTTTGAATCGGGGTTCGAACCTGATATCTCTTATTTTACATTACAATATTTAAATTAACTTAGCTGGAATTTTGGAGGTTGTACCCTTCGGAATTACTCATTGCAAAATTCATCTACGTTAACTCACTGTATCTGAAATCTGAAGAAATCGAAAGTGCGCTCATGCGTATAAGCTAAAAATAAAGATCAACAGCCAATCGATTAAAGCGAACTTCCACAGCCAATCAGAGTGAGTGATAGTGGCTGTATCTAGCTACAGGTCTCTATTCACTAAGTCAGTTGGGGATTCCGAGTTAACTTAAATCATGTAGTGGTAACTCCGTATTACTTTCAGATTTATAGCCAGCGTTCTAACCAATGGACAAGCAAGAGGATACAATTGCATCCTAAGTAGCATATTGAGAATGCATAGAAGTATTTCTTCTAATTGGTTAACCCATAAGCCCTATCGATGTGTCCTAGGGACTTCAATGCATATACTTTACAATGGATAAAAAAAATGACGGAGTAACTTGACGGATTCAATGGCCCCAATTCATGTTAAAAATTAAAGTCATTTATATGGTTTAACAATGAAAGGGTAATGGAAGGGTATGGTTTAAAATGAAGAGGGGTTTTTTTAAGTTAAAAAAAAGGATAATTTGGTTCATCTAATAATTAATTTACATCCTAAAATGGCTCAACTTTAAACTAAAATTTTAAGAGTATATAATAAGAATTGTTCCCACTATTTTTGTTTACGTATTCAATCAAGAATAAAGTACAGAAATATTCCCGTGTCAATAAATCGAAAAATAAATCGTTCTTACGCTAATGGCCTTATGGTCATCAAATTTAGTTTTTCCTATTTGCTAATTTTAATGATGTCATATATCAAATAGATCGTTTATTCAAATGCGTTGTCGGTGATCGCCCAACAACCCACAGAATTCCTGACAACCTACGCAGTACACATAGTCAGATGAAATTTGAAGATTTAAGTGGGCAGCCGAACAATCAAAACGCGTCTAAAGTCTCTTCAGTGCCAGACTGATCATTATAATTATTAATAATATCCACGATGTGCATGAAATTTAATTAACTAAATTATCTTTATCTCTGATTTTAAGAAAAATATAGTAAATTTTATTCGTCACAAGTGACTTTAACCTTTAACTGATGTTACCGGTCTCACAGACCACTGATTTTTTCAATTTTCATAGTTTAACTTGCAAATTTCAGTTTATCTACAAACACTACTGAAATTTTGTTTCTTTTGGAACTTTAGTACTAACACCAGAGACTTTTGAACAGGTGAATTTTAATTATAACACTCCTGTACAAAATGTTTAGTACAAAAACAACATCATATATGAGTTAATCGCGGGTTTTATTCATCTTTCGATGGGGCGGTCTCACAGACCGCTTCACACTAGTTATGTGACAATTTCTGTGACATCAGTTAAAGGTTAATTTTAACTTTTTTCTGTATCTGGTTTGTAAATGGGTGCATTTAACTAACTTTAGGGTGATGAATTGAGTGGAATAATCCGATTCTCTCAATCACAGGGCAGTTACAGTCGTGGAAAAAAAAAGGTAAACATCCATTACTAACTCTGCAAAAAATTATCGTAGAAGAAAGTTACTGGTATCAAACGATTGGTAATAAAGTCTACTTTTAAATGATGTATATAAAATTTGCTTAGGGCGCCATATGCATATTAAAACGAATTATAACTTTTTTTTTCAATAGCAGTACACAATTCTGACAGCGTAAATGAACTCTACACCATGCAATTAGCCTAAAAACAAATTTTTATGCAATTCGTACGCTAAGTTTCTGAGAAATTATATTATTTTAAAATGTGAGTACTTTAGGTGCTGTATCCAAATTGAAGTTCGGTACTCGATTGTTGACCGAGAAAGCTCCCTTCTTGATCAAAGCATCTTAAACGCCACTCAAGCAGACATTGAAGACTGCTAGATTACAGGATAGCATATGAAATTTCAAAATATCTAGTCACTTCTATTATAGGCCCCTTAAACCATCATTTTACCGTTTTTAGGGTTCCATACTTAAAAAATAAAACCGGAACCATTACAAGATCACCCCTGTGTCTGTTCGTTACAGACCTTTTAATCGTAAACTACGGAACGTGGAATGTTCAAATTCGGGGAAGTAATAAAGACCATTGACCAACATATTTTCAGATTAATAAACACTCATAAATATATTTAGTAAAAAAGTAGAGGGGCTAATTATGCTACTTGAAAAAAAAAATCTTTTCTTTATATATCATGTGGGGTATCCTGTGAAAGCTTTTGTAACGCTGAACTCAAAAATACATTCCTTTTAATGTTAGGTATTATATTTTCAAAGATATTGTTGAAAATGCAGCGCAAATATATGTCCTCCCCCCCATCTAATTCCGAATCTACTGAAACTAAGATTATGAAAAAATTAGAGGTAGTAGACGTTAATGTAAACCTTGCCGGAAAATTATAGCGATTACCCTAGGTCACATAGTTTTTGAGTAATTAGCATTTTTCTGTTATACACAAATTTCGATTTACGGGCATTCAGAAAAATTGTTGAGCATCGCTGAATATAGGGGAGACCAGGGGAATGCCGCCAACCCGGGTTATGCCGCCACCCCACCTAGTTTAAAAACTAAGGGCAGTTTGAGATAGTGAATATGCCTGCACTATAGCGGCCAACAATATAAACAGTGCCTAAAGTGAGAGCGACATTGCTGTACGTCGTTCGTTTGTTCTAGTGAAAAATGTAGATTTCATCTAGTTGCTTATTATTTTGGAGCTTCAAATGAGTAGAGATAAGCACCTTTTATTGTAACATTAGGTATTTAAGATAATATGACCCGTAATCTACATGCATTCGCCGACATTTTGATGCAATGTGTTGAACAAGTTCGGTTCTTCTTTCGGCTTTGTTCTGGGATTTCCGGCATATTGTCCTCTCGGGGTAATGCCGCCGACATGCAAATCGGGTGAGAAATGGCCTCATTTTAATGTAGTGGAGGCGATTCAGCAGAGTGACTTTTCCAATATGAAGTAAATTGTAAGCTTATCCATTATTCTGCTCAATTACATTGCTTTCTAACTATTTTCAGTAGGTTGTGTGTTTCCTAGTATCCAGTTGATGAATGTACTAGGTCATTAAAGAGTGGCGGCATTACCCCGGTACAGTGGCGGAATTACCCCAGTGTCCTGGGTAATCCCGCCACTGTGCAGATGTTTAAAAAATATTTTTTTATGTATGCTTACTTTACAGTTATGATTACGGTTAAATTTATACAGATACTAAAGATCATGATTCAGCTTTAGAATTTTTACTATTAAAAAATATACATTTTTTCGAGGAGAAAAAATTTAAATTCTTTTAAGGTGTCGCCATTCCCCCGGTCTCCCCTACCTATCGTTGCAGAAGAATAGAAGCATTGTTGATAATGATTTTCGAAAAAAATCATCGGTAATTAGCCGAGATATTAACCCTTAAAGGTACGGTCAGTTTGGACATACACAAGGACAGGGGCGGCGTACTCTATGCCTAGTTAACAACTTTTAATAATATATATGTGTAATGTAATGTCCAGTAACAGTATAAAAGCAATAAACGTCAAATTGTTAAAAACATACTAATTTAAGGGGTCTCGGGGCTCTAAAAAGTGGAAAAAATGAAAAAAAGACCATTTTCAACGTTTAATGTCTTAAAATGTATATGATTTTAAAACACAATTTTAGTTGGGATGAAAGATATGAGTATGTTCTTTCGTTTCATGTATTTAAAAAATTGCAAGATACAGACTTAGTATTTATAGGGGGCTCGAAACTGTTAGACATTTGTCGAACAAAAAATTGGCATAACAGTTTACGCGCAGGATTACAAAATGAATATTGCAACTAGAATGAAAAGTTTGGTGCTTACTTATACTTCAGATTGCAATAATTTCCAAGAACTTAAATAAATTTGTATTTAAAGCATTTTTATATTTTTAATGCAATGTCGCATTTAGCTAATACAAAATTTTGAAAATTTCGACAGTAAAATCCCCTAAAAAAATATTTTTTTGAACAATAAAAAGGAAATTTTAGGTTCAGTTTATACAGACTAACATGAAATATATGTTTTGAAAATTTCATGAAAAAATATTCATAAGTTTTTGAGGTATCCTGCGCGTTATGCCCAAAAAACGCCATTTGGAAAATGACTTTAACCCGGGAGAACTCGCTGCATGAGATTTTCTCTCACAGTCGTACTTTTTTAAGACTTTTATTTAAATCATTTTTCATTTTAATTAAAATTTCAAAATGTTTTTCAATTATTTTACCTATTTTGTGAATAAAAGTACCAAGCCAACCAAAAAAAGTTGATATTATATGAATGTAAAGTAAAAGAAAAGCAATTGGGCATTTTCACTAGCGAGTTCTCCCGGGTTAAAGTTTCGGAAACGCCGCTTCAGCTATTGAGCTGGTATAATTCTAAAAGCCAAAACTTCTGTTCTAATGGGAATTTCAAGGAAACAATTATATCAAAATATTCAGAAAAAATAGGAGTTTAACATCTAAAAAAATTTAATTTTTTTTAAATTTTGAAGCTTTAAGAGTCCTGCGACCACTTAATCCTTTCCGGCACGGAGTAATTCTATTTATAAACTTATGAAATAATGAACTGACACCAGAATTTATAAACGAATTTATTAGAAAATGCGAACTTGCTTATTTTCACGTACATGATAAAAGGAAAATTTAAATATTCTTGGTGCCGTTTGTCTGTTTTGGAATTAAAATTAGGTGTCAGTTTTTTAAGGGCATCGCCCTCGAAAGATTTAATTAGAATGAATCGCATAAATACTGTGGAATTCGCGATAGTTTGCATTGATTGTATCTCTCAATGCGCCTCGAGTGACTTTAAAAGTTAATTAAACACCTATCTGGAAAAACGCGGCACTGACCAAGGCGGCGTTGAAACTTTGAGACCTCAATTCGAAGCGCGCTTAGCACAATGCCAAATTTAAACTTTGAACTAAGGTTTTGTTTTAGCTACATTGTAGAAATAAAGGTTATTACTACGCTGAATTTAGTTTCATGAAATGCCAAATGAAGTTTAACTATGCACTGCTTTTATTGTCAGTACCGAATTAAGTTCATCATAAACAGATTTGGATAATATTAAAAAAAGAGTTATACGAATAGCTATATTTGCTATTATTTAGGTTCCATATCTCTTTGAACTTTCATGGTATACCCATTTACACTTTTCTAATATATACAGTTATACCCAACCCTACGTTGTACAGTTTTTTACCAAATCTTAGTATTCTTTTAGCAACGTTTTTTTTTTTTTTTTTTTTTTTTTTTTTTTTTTTTTTTTTTTATAATACAATTACAAATTCATATATTTATTCTACGGAACCCTCTAAAAATTGCAAATTCAACGTATTTATGTTTGGGTATTTTAGTATTATTGCTACATAAAAAATAGCACATTAGGAATATAATTTCAGGGGATATTAATGAAAATGTGATTTAACATTAGAAGAACTAAATTTTGAATGTCTATAATTCAAAAACTTATCATTCAAATGACTTGAAACTTGGTGTCTAGGCATAGTTTGAACCGAAGACAAGAAATATCTTGTTAAAATTGGGTATTGCCATTAAAAAAAATGAAGTTTGGGTTCGATTTAATATGTAGATGCCCCCCCCCCTAAGCAAATTTTACATACATCATTTAAAAGTAAACTTTATTTTTAATCGGTCGGTACCAGTAACTTTCTTCTACAATAATTTGTTGAGGAGTTAGTAGGGGGTGTTTACTTCCCCCCCCCCCCCCACGACTGTACATAAAAGCAAAAGTGAAATATTTTAAATATTCTAAAGCCTCTTCAGTACCAATCTGATCATTATAATTATTAATAATATCCACGATGAGCATGGGTCCCGACAATGAGGGGGCATGGGAGGGGCCTACATTGATCTTAAAACTTAATTAGCTAAATTATCTTTATCTCCGATTTTGAGAAACATATAGTAAATTTTATTAATTTTAACTATTTTTTTTCTGTATCTGGCTCGTAAATGGATGCATTTAACTAACTTTGGGGTGTTGAATTGAGTGGAATAACCAGATTCTCTCAATCACGTCACATTTATTAGATACAGGGCAGTTACGTAAAAGCAAAAGTGAAATATTTGACAAAAATTGACCGTTTGAATTACAAACATAACATATTTATCAATAAAAAAGTTTTCTTGATTACTTAACACAAACTATGAACTAATACGAGCACGAAACTGTTGCACAAAAGCCCATAATGTTAATATTAACAATGTTATTTTTCAAAACAGTATGAAGTCTTTCTTGATGACAGTTCTGAACGTTTTGACAGTTATTTTTACTGAAGAATGCATCCAAATAAAGATTTTAACCTACAGTGAACGGAAAAAAAAGTTGGACAACAGCTTCTATTGATTTCATTGTTTAATTATTTTGCTCTATGTTACTTTTTTAAAGTAAAAGTTTATTTTAAAAAATAACAATTTTTAAGATGATTTACACAGTTTTATTTTACTTGAATAAAACTTATATCTAAATTATAAATTTATAAACCGTGGTGATTATATAACATTCAGCACCAAATAAAAACTTGCGACACTTACACAACATGCCAAAAAATACTTTTAAATTTAAAACAAAGCCATCAAATATTTCGTGTGATGTTCTTTTGCTGCTATTACAGCTTGTAGCCTCTTATTCATCGAAAGGGCCAGTTTTTCAGTTAAATCTGATGGTACATTTTGCATACATTGAGAATAGTAGTTTTTAGTTCATTTTTATTCTTAATCTCCTTTTCTAGTAATTGTTTCTCCATATAAGTCCACAAATGCTACATAGGATTTAGGCCCGGTCTTTGGGGATAATGGGGTAGCACTTTTTTCGCTTTGTATAATAACCATTCCTCTACAATCCGAGCGTTATGCTTAGGATCATTGTCTTGGACCAAAGAATAATTTCCATTTAAATTTAATTTTGAAGCTGTTTCTGGTAAATTTTCTTTTAGAATGTTCAAATACATCATTTTGTTCATTATACCTTCAATGAACACTAGATTTCCAACACCACTAGCTCCCATTGAACTCCATACTATAAAGTATCGCCACCATGTTTTACAGTCGCTTTTATATGTGCTAATTTTAGAGCTGTTCCTTCTCTTCGCCATACGAAACGCCGACCATCAGATCCAAACAAATTAAATTTCGACTCATCTGTAAAAATAACTGTAAATGACTTCCAGAATTCTTGTGGCTTTCCAACATATTGTTTAGCATATTCAAGACTTTTTTTACATTTCTGAGAGACAAATTGACGAAAATATCAACTGCTTTAAAAATTACAGTATATAAAATTTAAGAACTACCAAATATAAATGTCACTTTTTTCGTCTTCAAATTTATCATAGTTAATGAATAGTTGAACTTTCAAAATGAGGCGTTTATTTCTTGTCAAACCTGTATACTACAGCATGTTTTCTATTGATTATAGAGCAGGTAAATTTATCGTTTATTTACAGAGATACCCTGGTTATGAGTCATAACGGCTGAATGTGCGTTTTCAGCTGTGATGTGCATTTTAAAACTTAACCTATTTTTTAGTGTTTTACTAGGTGTGTACATCGTATACAGGGCTGCACGAAAGAATTCGCACATATCACCGGCTATGGGCAGCAATAGCTGAAAATGAAATTTCTTAACACTACTACGATTGTGTTGAAAAATGTTTTATATAAAGATCGACCCAAACACGTTTTTAAGATCAAAACCGAAGCTGAAACCAAATTTCGGTAATCTTCCTATTTTCGGACGAAAAGGAAAACGTCCAGCATTTTTTAAAGTAATTAATACATATATAAATATACATAATTATTAATTTATTATACGTGTTTATTATATACATAATCATTAATTAACTATGCATGTTTATAAAACATACGTAATTATTAATTAATTATACATGTTTATTAAACATACATAATTATCAATTAATTATGTGGCCCAAGTTGGCTCTGTGTGCTTCCGACCAAACCTTTTTATTTTCATATAAAATAAAATGCAATTAATTCATCAACGACACAGAATGATTTTGTAATTATACAAATTTCATCTAATTAAAAAATGTTTTAGGTATGCATGCATACCTCGATTTATCTTTTATAATGATTTTTGCAAATGATCATCTGTTATACTAGAACTTTCTCAAAGAGTATTCGAAACACTTCTGCGGTTTCATACTAAAAATTTTCTGTAACTGTTAAGCCTCCAGTTTTTAATATACACGTGGAAAGAATCTTCAAAGTTTACTCCTATATGCATTATTTGCTTTATAATTTGCACTCACGTCTTGAGTCAGTCATGGCTGATAATTATAAACAGCGAAGTTCATAGCAATAAACAAAGAGCGTCTCATTAGAGCCGATACAACTCAAATCAATGATAGACCGGGAACCGGCAGCACAGACTATCACCTCATCGAGTTCACGGCTGAAATTCCTGAATTAGTTAAAACTCGATTTGCACATTAAAACGCAATCGGTTTGCCAAGTCATATCTTGGTGGAAAACACCTAAAAACCCGATTTTAGCGGCTCACTCGTAGGTCTACCATTGTGTTTTACTGCTCCCAGTCCTCCATGTTTTCATACTTTTGGGTGCAGGAAAGCACAGTGGTAAACCTACGAGTCAACCACTAAAATCGGGTTTTTAGGTGTTTTCCACCAAAATATGACTTGGCAAACCGATTGCGTTTTAATATGCAAATCGAGTTTTAACTAATTCTGGAATTTCAGCCGTGAACTCGATGAGGTGATTGTCTGTGAGTAACGCTGAAAATTTCCGAAGGAAGAAATGAGATTTTTGGAATACAGATAGTTTCGGTTTGACCGAATTTTCGACATCTCTTTCGCCGAAACTCTGATTTAGGTTTTGAAAATGAAAACGAATTTTCATTCAATCTCTAGTTTTATAATCTATGCCTCGATGCAGGATTTTTCTTTCTTGTTTCTAAGAAAACGTTTATTTGTAGGAAGAGCTTATTTTTTTTCTTCTTTAGATTTAATTTGAATATTATTCATTCTTTGATAATTTTATTTGGCCCAAAGATAAGAAATTTAAAGCCAAATAAAATTATTAAAATTGCTAAGAAAAAACAAACAGGAATTTGTGTCGGTAGTTTAAATCGAAAAATCATGGCAGTCATTTCAGCTGTGAAACAGAAGAAATTTTATTTTGGCATGGAAACAAAACATGGAGCCTTAACTTAGCTCGCCCGCAGCATTTCATTCTAGTGATGTTCAGGGTCGATTTTAAACGCCTTTCACTTGACACACTGACACCATAAATAAGAAAGATGTGTCAAAAAAAAGAAGAAAAAAAAAGAGAAGTTGAAGAAAAAGGTCGTCTAATATGTCACATGCTGAATTTTCTTTAAAATCCAAAAACGTGTATCTTTAACTCATTGAAGGGCGGTGGGATATATTACTTCCCACCTACGATTAATGAAGTTCTGCACCAGAAAAATTTTATTAAATTTTACTTTTTTAACTTTGGTGGAAAAAAGTCGTAAAATTGCTTTTCCTTATTTTGTAATAAATTTTTGTGAAGATTCCTGTGTGAATTCGACATAACAGAAACGCAATTTCTTGCCCCTGAAAGGGTTAAGAGGCCACACTAGTCACGCGGATAAACTCGAACGCTAATGCTAAGTTTATGGAAGTGTTATTTTCAAATATCTCACTTTGATTTTAATATTTTTGAATGATATTTTTTGCATTGGATAGCTGAGGACGATCTACAACCGGGCTAGTTTTTACTTTTTCAATTTTAGTTTAAGATTTTTTTAAAAGTACTTTCACTTTCGGAACCGGTTCTGAAATTTAAGCTATCCAAATATAAAAAAGAAACTATAACCAAAATCGAAAAAGTAAAAACTAGCGCGGTTGTAGATCGTCCTCAGCTATTCTATCAAAAAGAAAGAAAGAAAAAAAAATCATTCAAAAATATTAAAATAAAAGCGAGATATTTGAAAATAACGCCCCCATAGACTTATTCGATCTTTTCCGCGTGACTAGTGTGGAAAAAAAGGAAAACGCTAATGCTCAGTCTATGGGAGCGTTATTTTCAAATATCTCGCTCAAATTTTAATCTTTTTGAAGGATTTTTTTGCATAGGATAGCTGAGGACGATCTACAACCGGGCTATTTTTTACTTTTTCGATTTCAGATTTTTTTTTTTTGATCGGAACCGGTTCCAAAATTAAAATTATCCTATTATAAAAAAAAAAAAACTATAACCAAAATCGAAAAGTTTTTACTTTTCGCGTTTTTACGCTCAAACTAAGGTTAATCTTATAGGAGCATTCTTTTCAGGTTAGTTTCATGAGTACTTGTAGTGTAAGTCACATACGTGGAATTTACTAAGATTTTTGGCTACCTTTATGTTGGAACTGAAAAATGTGACTTATTTTATCGGAAACATCTCATTAATTGAATAAGGCGAAGTGAACTTTTCGAAAATAACGGGGGCCAAAAAGCGTAGCAGTTATCAGCTAAGGAACTAGCCTGAAAATTTCTTGTTCGCATATTAATAGTATTTTTAAATGATTTTTTTTTTTTCATAGGATACCTAAGGTCGATATATTTTATTGTGCGTTTGTACTTTTTCGATTTTAGTTATAGTTTTTTTTTTTTTTTAATCTAAGGATACTTTAACTTTTGGAACCGTTTAGAACTGGTTCTGAAAGCTAAACTATCCTCATATTTTGAAAAAAAAAAAAAAAAAAGACTTTATCCAAAATTTAAAAAGTACTAATTCTTGCAATAGAAGATATCCACCTTAGGTATCCTATGCAAAAAAAAAAAAAAAAAAAAAAAAAAATCCATTTAAAAACATTAATATGAGAGCGAGAAATCTGTAAAGATTTCTACCATAGGATTAACATTAGCGTGTTGTTTCTCAAATCTGAAGGAGCCATTTTCCTCCAACATATTTCTGATTCATTTTTGTTCGGAAACGCACGAAAATGACAGCTGTTCTTATTCAGAAACTACTGTAATCGAATGGTGTTTTCCATTTTTCAGTAAAGGCAGAAAATCTTTCAGAAAATACTGTTAAAGTTGCTGTTTCGAACAGAATTTCAGAACGTGACAGGAGGAAAAGGGGGATTAAAAGGTCGTCTAACATGTGACATACTGCAATTTTCCTAGAAATTCAAAAGCGTATCTTTAACAAGACAGAAAAATCATGCGTTAAGGTTGTTCTCAAATCCAAAGGAGCTATTTTCTGACACATTTCTGAATTCATTTTTGTTCGTAAGCTCATGAAAATGGCAGGTTGTTATTATTCAGAAACTATATAATCGAATGGTGCTTTCCATTTTTCGTTAAAATCAGAAGATACTGTTAAAGTTTCTGCTTTGAACAGAATTTCCAGACGCGAGAAAGCAGGAAAGGAGAAAAACTTGTTGTAATGTGACATCAATCGCTAATAATTTGATAAGTAATTCTTGTGTCTAAAAATGAAAACACCATTCGATTACAAATCTCTTTCATAGTAAAGCATGCTATGCTTTTGCGTTTAAAAAAAAAGTGGAAAAAAATCTTTCGATTTCATAGTTTCTGAATAACAACGCCTGCCAATTCCACGTGTTTCCGAACAAAAATGAAATATAAAATGTGTCAGAAAGTAGCCCTTTTGGATTTGAGAACAGCCTTAAATTCAATAAACTTTTCTATTCATAAATTAAAAAGGGAATGTTTTGAAGGCATAATTTTAAATACTGTATATTCTTAAATAAGAAAAGCATGTTTGTGAATGTTGGAGAGCTCATAAAACAGAGTGCATTAAATATGCGTGTAACGTACGCATATAAAATTCTTGGGTGTGGTCCACTCTCAGTCTTTTATCTATAGGTATAAATCGTACGAGATAGACTTTCACGAAATATATAGCCACTGCTAAAGCTTTTTTATGCATAGTATGTATTGGGTCTTATCCCGTAGTTTCCAGACAATAACTTTTATTTTTTTAGACGCACAGAATGTTAATACTTTGATTAAGATATGAAACAAGATCAACCACACAGCAGACTAAAAATTTCGGATAATAAAGGTTAGAAACGCTATGAAACTTTTTTGAAAAAAGCTTGAAAAGCTTCTAACTTTCATAAATATTGTTCAGGTTAGACTTTTTTAAAGGGTGCTGCAAGCTGGCCTTTTTTAAGCGACTTAAAAAAAAAAAAAAAGACTTCTGTTTATAGTCGTTATGTGCTTATGTATGTCCTTAATATTCTCACCAACCACAGAACATATTTCAATGCAACTTTTACTTACACTACACTTCTATTTCACCAGTGAAGTTTTTAAGCTGAAAGGATTAATCGCATCGCATACATTTTTTTGTTTGTTTGTTTTTTACAGGAACGCATCAAATACTTTAATGAATGACTACCGAGCTTCAAACGTGAGCCATGAGCGTTATAAATGTGAGAAAGTTGGCAGACGAGAAATTGACTGAAAGGAATTTGAACAAAATCCTGAGTTATGAGCAACTAGAGTGTCTTCATAAATAAGAAAGTGGCGGCATACTTCTGTTACCAGCCTCGAGCAATGAAATTTGATTGGTCGAGTGAATTTTGAATGAAATCATGAGCGATTCTCCGCTCAAGTACCTTTATATATAAAATAGTGATGAAATATGAGCAAAGAAATTTGATTGGTCAAAAGGCTTTTGAGAAAAACCTTGGCAGGCCTACCATTATCGCCAACCTAATGTTACTTGACTCGCCCCCCCCCCCCTCGTTTAATAGAACTTGTCCAGATTAGTATTGACATGTTTTGGAACATGGGTTGCTTGGACAAAAGCTTCTAGTCTGAGTATGCCACCACTCTTTTATTTATAAAAACACCCAAATAACAACAACGTAGATTTAATTGGATGTACCTATCAGAAAAAATACTCTCTTGCTCCAAACTACTCTTGCTAAAATACACCAACTGGCGTCCCCACCCCACAAAAAAAAAAAAAAAAAAAAAAAAAAAGATGTTAATAACATGAGTTTTTTCCACAATTGCAAGCAAATAGTTCACTAAGAAGCAATTACATAAAGGTTCATTGATTTTTTTTAAATTATTTGTTATTTTAAACTGGCAGTGCAGCTTGTCTTTTTTTAAAGTGGAAAATGCATCATGCCTTTTTTCCAGCAAAACTTTCACATTGTAATTTTTTACTTTTTCAAAGTATTTTGCCTTTGGTTTCTACGTAGAATACAGGTTAAATGTTAAAAAAAAAAAAAAAAAAAAAAAACTAAGGCCAACTATTAGATAACATATTGCATAATTTATTTCAGTTTAAGTTGTTTATTGTCCGACTATTCAATATGTAATATACGCTGTAATTATAAATAATTCAGTGGGAGAGCTAAGGAAAGTGGCCTACTCATCAAAAAGTGATCTTTTAAAGATCGACCCTGCCCCTATTTAAAAGAAACGTGAAAATTATTTTTAATAAAAATGAAATTTAAATAAAAGTTTACTATGAGATTATTTTGTGCCATTTTTTTTACTTTCTTCACAATTGTTTATTATTAGACAAAATAACGATAAACTAGATAGAAAAAAAATTAACTGTGCATAGTCTATTACAATGGACACATTTCAACAAATCAACTTAAAATATCAATTTTAGACAAAAAGAGGGAGAACAGATATTTATTGAATTGCCTAAAAATATTATCATTACAATAACAGTATATGTTGATTTTTCTATCTCTTCGGACCGACTTGAACTGACCCTTTATCCTTTTTAGAAAGATTCACAGATGCCCCAAAAAAGAAAAAAAAAAAAACCTGTAAATCAGCAGATATTTACTGAATTGTTGAACGTTTTCATGGTGCGACACAGTGCCGACCTTTTTTGTAAAAGGAGCCGGGTTTGATTCTTCATGGTACTCTTCATCAAAGGGTCCAGCATGAAACAAAATTTTGGAGCCTTAAGGGGACAGTTTACCTTTTCAACAATTTTGTTTACTTTAAAAAATATGGTAGATTTTCAAATGTGTATTACACAAGACTGCACATGGATTTTTAGATACATCTAATATTACATTTAATATTTATTTTTTACTGATATATCTGTATGCAACATAAAACCAGGGTTCGATTCGATACAGGAAAAATTTGGGGCCTGTTTAGGGCCCTTTCACAAAAATCTATTCAATAAAATAGGGCCCTTCACAAAATTCCTTTTAATAAAATAGCCACTTCGTAAAATTCTTTTTCCTAAAAACTGTTTTAAAATCTGTAATTTGTAAATAAAACCAGGCCACGGAAAACAAAAACTTTAGCAAGGAGATTTTAAGAAGTTTTTGTTAATAAATTCTTGGTTCGAATTTGAGTAACTGGATTTCAACTTTCGTTACAAAATGTTATTTTTCACAAAAATATAATAAAATTCACAAAAATAACTTTTACCTTTCACGAAATGGGTCCCAAGAATAAAAACCTGCATCGACCCCTGAAAACGATGAAATCTAACACATCTGTATATACTTTTATTTTTTGAAAAATAACAAAAAACCTGAAGGCTAATTCCATGCGCAGATTTATCATAGATATAATAAAGAACATGTACAAAAAAGTTTAAATCTCTATCTCAAGTACAAAAAAAGCCTTAGCATTTTTAAAACATGAAAGTGAAGGAAATATGAGCATGGATGAAAAGTCATTTAAATTTTAATTTGTATGGATTGGGCTTAGTGTATTAACAAAATTTACAATATCTCACACTATAATTACCATATAGGTAAAAATGAGTCGTCGAAATATTCACAATTAAACAGGCTTTTTTAAATGTTATAAAAGAAAAATCGATTTTTTGACCAATTTTAAGGTAAACTGTCCCCTTAAAATTTTTTGTAAACATTGAAAAAAGAAAGAAATCTTATAGATCGGGAGCCGGCAGCACAGACAATCACCACCCCATCGAGTTCACTGATGAAATTCTAGGATTAGTTAAATCTTCATTCGCATATTAAAATGCAATCGATCTGCCAAGTCATATCTTAGTGGCAGGGTTGGCAAGGTTTTGGACACAATGGTAAAAACCACGGTAAAATACATGGTTTAAACCGTACTGTCCAAAACCCTTCTGTCTAAAACTGTCCAAAACTATATTTTGTAGTAAAATTGTATTATCAGAACAATGCTAAAAGTTTAAAAAATTGGCAAAAAGATTACAATACAAAAATACCAATTTAGTATTAACAACCTAATTACCCTACGTTATACTACCTAACAATTTAGTAGTAACAACCTAATTGCCCTACGTAACAAAGTAATTACATTAAAAAGATATTAAATTTAATTATGTATCATAATTTTAATGTTATTCATTTAAATAATAGTAGTTAAATAGAAGTACTAACGATTTTTATGAAGAATACATTCTGATTCTGTAACTGAAAGTCCCGAGAATTGTTACTGGAAATAATTGATAAATGGAGTTCAGGTTCAGTATACTGATTAAACCAGCTTACTGCTGGCAACTATGTATATGTGTATATTAAGAAATAGTATAAATAAAAATAATTGATTTTGTTTGATTATGAGATATTTAAATTTTGACTATTATTATAACACTATATTATATGACTATTATTATAATAACACTATTTAACTCTTAAGAAATAGAATGTTCACTAGAATTAGATTAAATTCATAATAAAAATACATATTTAAAAAAATAACTTCTAGATTTTAAATTAAATATTTGTGTTTTCTTTCATTATTCTATAACCTAGAAAAGATAATTTACAATAAAACATTATTTAAAAGAAATTTCTTAGTAAAATTTTCTTGCACAAAAATTGAAACAAAAGCAAATCACCCCTCCCTATACTACATGTGTGGTATTATAAAGAATTTCTTATTATTATAACTCAATTTTAACAGAAACAGAACTTTTTATGTTACACAGATATTAGAAAAATTTGAATTTTTTTTCATTTACCAAAGAATTAAATGGAATGTTAGTAAAATATATTGTGAGATATTTATATTTATTCATATGTTTAATAAGTGTGCAGTGGTTACATGTGGAATGTTGCTTTTTTAAGGTTTTGGACACTTTAGTACAGTTTTGGACGCTTTAGTACAGTTTTGGACACTTTAGTACAGTAAAACCCACATGTCCTGTCCAAAACTAGTTTTGGGCGTCCAAAACCCCAACCCTGCTTGGTGGATCAGATTGGTTAGTCATATCTTTAGCAGCAGACTCATAGGTTTACTACTGCGTTTTCCTGCTTCCAGTCCTCCATGTTTTCATACTTTTTGGTACAGGAAAACACAATGGTAAATCTACGAGTCAGCCGCTAAAATCAGGTTTTCAGGTGTTTTCTACCAAGATATGACTTGGCAGACCGATTGTGTTTTAATACCCAAATCAAGATTTAACTAATCCTAGAATTTCATCTGTGAACTCAATGAGGTGACTGTCTGTGCTGCTAGCTCCCGGTCTATTGCCAAGATGTCAAGTCAGACTCGACGGTATAAGCACCCCCCCCCCCCCCCCCCCAGACACTTTCTTCCATTAGTGCCTTAATTTAATGATTTTGTTCTGAGGCTATTTTAAAACCGCAATATAAAAGGTGATGAATAAGTGGTAACAGAATTACAGAGAGAAAAAACATCCTCCCGAGAAAAATGCAAATCAGTCTACCATATCTGATATTCATGACAAATGTTCAAAAATGATTGTTGTGACAACTTGCTCGCTTATAAACTTCTTTTGTGCCCTATGATACACTCTTTTGACAAGAACAGAAATAAATAATACAAGTATATCTGGAAACCAAGGTTATGAAAACCTGGGCCGTGCACTTTTTAGCGAAAATATATGACAAGACATGGAGTTGAAGAATTAATTTATGTAACTATTTTATTTATAATCATATCTGTTATTGTAGTAAGATACTTATGAATGAGAATGTTTATGTTTAGTACTAAATAAACAATAAATTTCAATGAAACTTCATCTTGTGACAGTCAAAAACATGAGTGACAATTAAATTTTTTTTTTTTTTTTTTGCTTAGTAAATAATGTCTTAATGTATTTTGTTAATGAGTAAATAAGATATATCAAAAGAGATAGCAACACTGCGTAAAACTGCTGAATACTGTACAAATAAAAAAATCCTTCAATTTTAAGGCACAAAAACTGAATAAATTTATAATAACACATATAGCTAGCTCTGTTATCATGCTTCACGAAAAAATAAGCTATGTAGTGTTTAACTGCATTTTTTCTGTAACTATATTTAAATTTTCATTGTATTACATGCATCTCAGCTATAAGAAAAGGAAAAAAGCTATTACATTTTCTGGTACTTAAATAGTGATGCCTGCAAACTGCAAATGCATTTTCTTACAAAAATGAGTTCATGAGTAGGTGAAAAAAGTTCATGTCGTTGAGTGAAATAAAAATTTGAGAACACTCTTAACCTTCTCACCGCCGCAAACTCATAATCCGTTCACTAAGCTGTAGGTTTCACTGCAGCAGAAGCATTTTTTTTTATTTATATAATTCTACAAATATAACGCAGTTTTAAAATATTTTGTTATGATTAATACTCTCACGGCTTATACTCCGTTATGTAATTAATTTTTTTTATGTCATGTTAGAAAATAATCTCTTTTGAGACTTTTTAAAAAAATTACAGGAAAACAACATTACAATTCTGCTCTTTTGCTCGGTGGTCAGGGGGTTAATGCACTAAAAAATTAATCCACTCCAATAAGTAAAAAGAACAAACAATCATGCATAGGCAGCATATATTATGAAACACTTTACAACACATTCAGAATACTCTAACAAAACTTCTCAGTTTACTAAGGTAAAAGATAACGTCTAAATGAAGAATTTGGAAAATGCATAGTGCATTTAATAACCCAATTTCTGTTATTACCATGAATAGTCGGGAAAATATACAATTTTTTTGTGCAGCCCTGTATATGATTTATAGATATGTATGTATATACTACATAGTATGCAAAAAGTTAAATCAGTTAAACGCATAGCACAGTTCAAAATTTCCATTCAGCAATTTCTGCCAATAAACAGGTGTTGTTGAAAACTTTTGTATAGCCCTGTATATCATCTATAGAATTTATACATACTAAGTTATTTAAAAAAAAATTAAATTTAAAAACGCATACCACAACTGAAAACACACTTTCAGCAATTATTGTTCGTAGGCTTTAATAGTTCAATTACTGTTCATTTTCTTCTGTAGCCAAATTCTTTTGTGTGTCCCTGTAAATGAATGATAAATTTTATGCTCATTACGTTCTATAGTAAGAACCTTGTAGTACACTTCAGTGTTATATATCAATTTTAATATGTTTAAAATAGTGCACTACTATCATTAGAATATACCACAAACGATTTTCCACCATAGACCGTAATGGGACGGAATTCTTTTGAGTGTCCCTGTAAATGAACTGTAAATGATACACACTTCATTTTCAATACCGAACATGCCATAGTAAACCCAATAGTAACCCAAAGTAAAAGTTAACATATATCAATTTCATGGGAATCAGACTATATTTATGCAAGTTAGAGCACAGACGGATGGACAGTCAAACCGAATTCATAAACACTCTTTTACTATGTCAGAAAGTGTTAAAAACATCAGAAACAACATAATACGGAATTTCCTTATATATGGTCTTGAAATTTAAAATAAACATTCCAAACACAGAACATATATTTATTTCATCACTGTTTCTGCTGAAAAATGTACATGCTATTTATTAAATATTCAGCTATTAACAAATATTTACAACATATGAATGCACAAAGAATTCATCCCAGTTAGCTTATAAATTACACTTTCTTTTCATCTAATTCATCTAAAAAGTTTTCTTGCTTCACTGTAAAAATTGAATATAAATCTTTCATCAATTAAGAAAAAAATTACAAAAATTTGGCAATTTTTCAATTTTCTTTATTTTTTGATGCCTCAAACGTTCCATTCTATAATTTAAAAATATTTTATTAAATTTTTACTTTGAAAAGATAGATAAATAACAAAAAGCATGCATTCCTGTTTTATTTATTATATGCATAATTTAAAATTCTACGGATATTTTAGTTATTTATAACGTGATAAGAAACTGTCAATGTGTTACTGCTCTAAATACTATGATAAATAGACAAAGAAAAGCTGTAAAAATTCACTGTAAGATTTGAATATAAATCTTTCATCAATTAAGAAAAAAATTACAAAAATTTGGCAATTTATTCAATTTTCTTTATTTTTTGATGCATCAAATGTTCCATTCTATAATTTTAAAATATTTTATTGAATTTTCACTTTAAAAAGATAGATAAATAACTAAAAGCATACATTCCTGTTTTATTTATTATATGCATAATTTAAAATTCTAAGGTTGGTTGGTTGTATTGGGTTTTACGGCGCAAAATCCCTTTAGGGACATGCTGCGCCATAAAATTCTAAGGATATTTTAGCTATTTATAACGTGATAAGAAACTGTCAATGCGTTACTGCTCTAAATACTATAATAAATAGACAAAGAAAAGCCAAAAAACGCATTGAGGATGTGTATTTCAATTTAAAATCACCTTAATTCAAAAAGTACATTATAATTTATGCAAATAATAAGATAGAACTTTTATATTCGGATACCCATAATGCTTCAAAAATTAGTTTAAAGGATTAAAAGATTTGTAATTTATATTAAAAGATATCATACAAAGTTCACTAACAAGCAAAAACATCAATAGAAAAGTAGCATTGTAAGTCGCTTATAGTGTCGGTAGAAACATTTTACTATTTCAATTCCGAAATTTAAAAAAAAGATAAGTTTAAAAAAGGATACATATTCCTAAAACAGATCCAGCAAGTCCTAATCCAGTCCATATATTCCTTTGACGCATTTTTTTCAATTTTACTACTCTGTCGAAATTTTCTTTTTCAATTCGTTTTAAGTAGAAAATTTGTGCTTGATTTAACTGAGATGTTGCCGCTTCTTTTATATCTTCTGGCTTCATAAGGAGAACAAATTAAAGCTTGATACAATCAAAGTGTAACACGAAGCCGATTGGTGTGTTTGTAAACAAATTTCAACTTTCAAATTGGTTGGGTGGTTCGAGATCCATTCAAGTTGGGAGGGTTACTGAAAATTGCAAATTTTTGAGTTGTTTTGAACATGACCTTAAAAAAAGATGCGGATAAAGCAGCAACAGCAACGCAAATCTCCCTTGTAGCCAATAAAAACTCTCCGTTTCATTTCGTCATCAAATTAAAATAACTAGCTGGCTGGCACTCGACGTGTGTTTCGTCTCTACTAAAGCTAACAAACCAACCAACCACATGATGCGAATTATTTTGTTTACAAACAAAGCCCGCCGTTGCTAACGGGACAATAGTCGCTATAGGTCTCAAACTCAAACGGGATAATAAAACCGTCCAGAATAGTAATGTTATCCTCATAAAACTCTAAAAGATCAAGCTGTACAAATGTGGATTTATTTTTTTTTTTTTTTTCATATCGAACTTCAAGAATATTTTACAGAAAAAGAAAAGAGCTGAAAACTTTTAATGTATCGTAAATGTTTATTTATTTTTTGAAATAACAAAATTATGAAAAAAGAAGCATGTTTTTTAAAAACGAATGAATTAAGTAATGTTGTTCGAATGTCTGACTTTCTGCCTATGACTCAATTCTATCAAAGATTCATTGATTTTCTGCTTAATAATGTAGATGAAATAAAATAAATGAAAATAGCGATGGAAGAAGCAAAATACTATAAAAACTCGAGTAAGACAACCATATACAGATTTTTTATTCATGGTATCTCTTTTTTTCAAAGTAATTTTTTAAAGCTGTTTAACTATTTTTATACTGTGATATATATAAATCAAGAGTAATTTTGCAAATCAAGAGAAAATTTTGCTACTGGGAAAATAACATGTACATAGATTTCTTACTTTACTATTACTGAAGTGTTCAATTTCAATTAATTTACTCATATCAAAATATTCGTGTTCAGTTGCTACAAGATAAAACACTTAGCCATTCAACCAAGCTGAAACATGGTGATGATTTTATAATGGGACAATACGATTTGCTGCTCCGCAGACTTTGCCATCGTGTGCACATCCATATGTGGCAAATACATACATCCACACCTGATAAATTGTTAATTTTTTTTTTTATCCAAATCATACTTGACAGTTTATTTTAATAACATCTTCTTAAAGTTCTAAACTCATATTAATTTTTGTCAGTGTTTTTATTATTAATATTTGGAATTAGAATTAAATAAATTTAAATTACTCATTTTGTTTTTTCCATTACAGGTTCAAGCCAAACATGAAGAGAAAAGCGATACAAAATCTGTTTACCGAGAATATAACAGAGAGTTTCTTCTTCCAAAAGGCACAAACCCTGAAATGATCAAATCATCTTTATCAACAGATGGTGTGCTTACAGTTGAAGCTCCACTACCAGCTTTAGAAGGTGTTCACATGATACCCATTGAAAATAAATAAACACTGTAGATGCACATTTTCTATTATTGATTTTTTTTAAACCACAAGCTACTTAAAAAAAGCTGTACATGGATATATCACACATCTTGTAGTTGTGTATTTCAGAAAAGATGAATACTATGAATATAATTATCATGATTATTCTCACTGTCACAGAGCCTTGATTATGCAATACTTCTATAAAAAGAATTACAATTATACTTGATGCTATTAATTTTATTTCCTTTTATTTTGTAAATTTGTCCTAATAAACAAAATTTAATTATTCTGTGGAAATGTATGTTTGTTTATTTTCATATTTCAGAAATAGAAAAATAAAATTTGTGTAGTTCAAGTAATAGTTTAATGTACATCAGAGGCTTGCATGTTTATCTTACTTGCAGTATAGTGTTAAATAATATCTATATTACAAATGTAAATAAGTGCGAGAAGTAAGTCAAAATTACGTCCACTACTAACCATATCACAATATTAAAATATTTATTTGCTTAAAAGACATTATAAAAACACATTAAAAATAAATTAAAAATCCATATTTACATGTTTCAACTCATTACTGAGTCGTCATCAGACTGTATAACAGAAAATTACAAATGCATATGAAAAATGGAAAAAATCATCGAATATAAACAAGTAATCAAATAACGCGCCCTATATTTCCGCGATTGCTCGTGTTCCCTCTATGTCTCGATGCCGTAAGTTGTCCAACCATTCAACCCATAAATTCGAGATACAAAAAGATAATGTATCGTTATAAACTCCTGAACCTCTTAAATAAATTTATTTATCTAAGATATAATATTTATGTAGATTATTATACTAATATAGATAAAATATAATAAAGGTAATACAGTCGAACCTCTATTTTGCGAACTTTTCCTTGGAACCAAGACTATTTTGTGAATTTCTTCGTAAAATAATCTCCAAATAGCGAAGGGCATTCTCTATTTAACGAACTTTTTCTTGTGATCAAAAAATTTTTTTCTCCCCATTTCTCAAAATATTTCTGGACATTTCAAACTTATTCTTTCTTTTAACACATTTTATGATGTTCAATGGCCTTGAACTGGTTTTACCAGGCGCCTTCTTTGTCAGCAGTGAGAATTCGGTAAGTACGGAGGATGAAAACGATAATCCCTTACAGTAACTTTAAAAAATGTGGATACAGTGAGAAAAAAAGAAGAAATTAACCATGATGTGCTGATTGATGATTCTATTTCACTTAATTCTTAAATTGAGACCTCGGAAACACTACCCGAATTGGATATTTTCGACAGTGAAAAATAAAAACAATACAGCAATGAATTGCGATGAAGACGAATATGATGGTGATGGAAATGGTCATTATGCAGGAATTAACAAAACTTCGTATGATGAAATGCTAAAATCCTTTGAAACAATCCGACGCGAATTATAGTTAGAAGAAAATACGCATGAAGGGGTTTTTGGTGAATTGCAAAGATGCGAGACGTATTATGAGAGAAAGCACTTTTTTAAATAAAAAACTCAGGCAAAATTAACAGAGTTTTTCAGAAATTAAATTTAAGGACACATATGTTAATCTATGGTTAAAATTATTTGTTATAATAATAATAAATACGATAATGTCATTAAAATTCGTTAATTTTAATGTAAAACTATTTACTTTAAACAGAAAATACAGTGTATTACCGGACAATGTTTTGTTTTCCTTGCAGATTTCAAAGATTAAAACACATAAAAAAAATGAATTGATGATGGATATTGGTGGGTAAAATAACTAAAACAAATCGATATAATTTATTTAAAAAAATGTGATTAATTACTTTTAGTAAAAATATTTAGTGTTTATGAATTTAAAATCTGTTTTATGTAGTTTAAAGTATTTTAAAAGGTGAATCTCTATTTAACGAATTTTCCATATAACGAACTTTTTTCCAGGATTTAGCGACTTCATTAAGTAGAGGTTCGACTGTACTTCTTTATCCCGGCTAAATCAAATGGAGAACATTAACATACTTTTTAACGAGAGTAAAATAATCTACAGGTCTAATTTTTATTTACAATTATTTATGAGAGAGACCATTGAAATTTATTTAAGAGGTTCAGGAGTTTGTAACGATACATTATCTTTTCGTATCCTGAATTTATGGGTTGAATGGCTGGACAACTTACGCGTCGCAACATAGAGGGAACATGAACAATCGCGGAAATGTAGGGCGCATTATTTGTTTACTTGTTTATATTCGATGATTTTTTCCATTTTTCATATGCATTTGTAATTTTTTATTATACATTCTGATGATGACTCAGTAATGAGTTGAAACATGTAAATATAGATTTTTAATTTACTTTTAATGTGTTTTTACAACGTCTTTTAAGCAAATAAATATTTTAATATTGTGATAATGTCTATATTATTATTAAGTATATTTTCTATTTTAGAAAACTGCTATATATACATATACATAATAAGTTTTGCAAAAAAAAATATATATATATATCTACCCTATATATATAAAATCCTAATGAAACGAATTTATGAAACGCCTGAAATGTATCGATTCTTTGAATCGACTGATTAAACAACTGATTTTGTTTCATGGCGATTTCTCCTAAAATATGGAATACTTTGCGATGAAATTAACAACAAAAATCCATGTTGATCCACAGATCTCAAAACTGGTATTAGAATTTTTAAATTCGAATTAGTTTTCGAAATATTAATTTTTTTCTAATTTTAAATACATTTTTTCTAATGATGGCAACTCAAATTTTAATCATAACAGAAATTTTTTTTTCATAATTCAGAAAAGGTTACTATTTTAAATTAATTTGGCGGCAGTTGGGCCTCCTTTAAATCTATGCTAAGAATAATGTTTTTTTTTTTTTTTTGTATTTCGTTATCATTTTATTAAATACAAAACTTTCATTTAAAAATGAAACATTTAAATTGATGGCTTTCACTTCTTTTTTTAAGAAAAACAAAACGAAAAGAAAAATATTAGACACAGATGTCATATACGCACCGGGGTGCCTAATTGGCGCACAAATGGCATTATTTTGATAGACATGGTAACCCGGCTATTGTTGTTTATTTAATAATAAATGTATATTTACTTTTATTTCTTTTTTAAATTTATATAAATTATTTTGTTCTATAGTAATTAATTTTTTTTTGCTATTTCCTTTTGAAAATAATAGAAAATAATTAAAAAATACGGTACAATGTAGTAGTTATTCCGTCACCCAATTTCGCAAATTATCTAAATCGCCAAATTGTACAGATTGACAAAATTTTTATTTTAAATAACAAAAGAACAAATAAATTAGTATAACATTAATAAATATAAAAATAAAACGTCGAAATAAAAAATCACTTGATGACGTAAACACGTGTAACTTGCTAAAAGTCAAGTGAATGTGACATTTACGATCAAGCATTATTGACATTTAATCTTATAATTCGCGAAAGATTTTTTGTCGACGAGATAACTAAGTTGTACCAAAAATACATATGTAACTGGTATTCGAAAACGAGACTTTCGCCAAATTTTCGTAAAAAAAAAAATCATGCCAAACATGCAGTGCGTATACATCTGGCAAAATATTAAATTACGTAACAAACCATGACATTTAATTTCAACTTCAAATCAATGTTTTAGTTTACCACACGAACAATAAAGAAAATGCTAACTGGCGAGTTGAAAAAAAAGATATTGGCGAGATTTGCACCCGGCTTTTTTTTCTTTCGGCACAGATGTCATATACGGCCCCATATTGGCGTGATTTTTTTCTGACGCCAATGTCATATACGCAACGGGTATTTAACTGGCGCCAAAGTATCGTTATTTTGCTTGATATGGTAAGCCGGATGTTGTTGATGCGTTCCCCAAATTGGCGTTGGAAAAAAATCGCGGCAGTATGGGACGTATATGACATTTGTTCCAAACTTTCATATGAAAAGCGAAGGGATCAGAACGTATTTGTTTATGGCATTTGATGACTTGAACTATTATAATATAGATGAAATGATGGGGATAGAATAATATTTGGCGACTTATCACCTGTGCCTGGATAACATTAAAGTATCAAAATGGCACCTAGAGTATAAAAAACAAAGTGTTCCGCCCGAAACTATTGATGATAGTCACATGATTTAGGCTATTGTTATAGAGATTGTTTTAAAATATCGGTTGACAAAGACTCTGAATGCTTAATTCATTTTATTTTAGCTTCTTTTCAAATGTTTAACTGATCCTCTTTAATCAAAAACGAAAACAACCATTGGATGTCTTAACAGCAACTGATTCTCTGTTAAATTTTTGCAATCAAAGGGCATTGAATGGAAACCCGTTTACAGGGAGATCTGCACAGCTTTTTCAGTATAATTTAATCTTCTCTAATATTTTTAAAACCCATTAGATTTTCAGATTCTGCGGTGTCTGAACGGGGGTTGGCAAGCATAGCTTGCAGGGGGCAGATTCCCCTAGTATATATATAAATAAATAAACATGGGTAATATATGGACCCAGCGTTTTTCACAGGCAGTTTCAGGAGGGTGCTGCACGCATATTCACAATACCTACTCGGTTCAGATTCGACACTGGTATTTCTCAGTATATTTTTCTGGTATGAAATTTCGAATATTCTGAAACACTTAGTTTTTTATTATTTCTATGTAATAATGATATTATCATAATTCTAATAATATTATGAATGTAAAAGTGTGAATATGTTTGACTGAAGTCAGAATCAAAACAGATAACTAAATTTTTTTGTATTCATTATCCATTATATTAAATTTTTTTCCAATGTTTAAATTTTCCTTTAAGTTAAGTGTTTGTGTAATACATAAAATAAAAGTTATAAAAATAAAACCTACTTTCAATCAAATGTAGCAATAGAATATTCTCGTGCGTTTGTAATATTGTGGCATTCCAAAGGAAAAAAATATGAAAATTGATTTGACATTAAAGTAATAATAGGTACAGCAAAGTTAACCTTACTAAAAATGTACCTAATGGGAAAATCCAGGAGTGATTGCGTTTCTCGATTTTTTATAACCATGACTTCTTTCTAATAGTAATACTTGATTTATAAATTACTAGATTAAAAAAATGTAATGATTACTATTTGGAAATGGCATTTAAAGATTCCAAATACACAATTACCCTGAAAACTATATTAGTTATGTTGGTTATATTGTGCTAATATTTGCATCCATAGCTAACAGTGTTGTCAATTTAGTGGAATTCTGGATTCAAAATCTCTACCAGTCTTTCTAAACAGTATTTTCATTTTATTTAATCGACAAAAGTCTGCCGAAAATTAGTATTAAAAATTTCTGATATGTATTTTGAATAGAAAATACATTTTGCACTGAATGCTACCACTGATACTTGAAATGTAATACAATTTTTGTTGAAATGTTGGATTTGCTTTAAAAATATTTGTAAAGAAATGTCAAAACTCTAAATTGTAGCTATCTCCAACAAAATGTCAATATTGCGAAAATATTTACTGTATTTTGGAAATAATATTAATAGTGAAATTACAAAATATTTTTTTGCCAATTTACATTTTGCACATATTTGCGCAATACTGATAAAAATATTTTGCAATTTTACTATTAACGTTTCAATTATAAAGTAAATATTTTTGCAATTTGCTTGTAACTTTTATTTTATGTATTGCAAACAAATAAAATGTGTAAACTTTATTAACTTAAGTGAAATTTTTAAACATTGGATAAAAAATTAATATAATGCATAATAAATACAAAAGGCATTTAAATATCCATTTTGACACTGATTTCAGGCAAACATTTTCACACTTTTACATTTATAATATTATTAGTATTAAGATAATATCATTATTACAACAGAGATAATAACAAAATTAAGTGTTCAGAATATTCGAAATTTCGCACCAGAAAATTATACTGAGAAACCAGTGTCGAATCTGAACTGCGTAGGTATTATGAATATGCGAGCTGCACACCACTTGCCCTTTGGTTTACAAAATAGCAACCCTCATTCAAAAAATTAGCACCCTTTTTGCTTCCCTGTAAAAAAAAGAAAGGTCCCTTTTCCTTCTTGCATTAACCCTCCGAGCGTCTTGCAAAAGGGTAAAATTGTAATATTGTTTCCTTTGCATTTTGTTTTAAATGCTAAGAAAATATGATTCTTTCAACATTATAAAAAAAACTCAATTACAAATATGAATGTAATCCTTTTCTTCAGTGTATTTAAAATTCATTAAATCTATAGAATTATATTATCTTAAATATTGCTTGTATTGCTGTGAAACCTGGAGCTTAGTGAACGGAATATTACGTCCCAAACACTTAGAGGGTTAAAAAATTTGCTTGCAGAGCAAAATCTAACTCAGTGTTATCTTGAAAAGAAATATCTGGGTTTTAATATTAAAAGTGAGTTTAAAAATCAAAAGAATGAATTTAAATTTAAAAAGTGCTCTTTTCTCACCTGCAGCATTCTGCACTTTTTAAACGTAGGGGAAACTCAGATGGACCCATATATATATTACTAGGAATGCACTGAACAATGATTTTAGCCGAATATTAGGCACAAAGGTATTTGGCCAGCTGAATACTGAATAGTAACTATTCACTCAAATATTCAACTGGTCGAATATACAAATTTAAACATATTAAGTTAAATTTTAAAACAATTTTACACAATATTTAACACAGTTACTTCCGTTTTAATAAACAAGAACTTTTTACAAGTAAACATTGCATTAAAAAAATATAGGTTTTAAGTTATTACTTATGATAACATGAGAATAGTTTTAAACTTTTAATTAATAAAACTTTAAATTTTCACGTGGATTGAAATAAATGAATAAAATTTTCTTATATTCTAAAACTGAAGTTTTAAAATTGAAATTTTAAAGGAATTAGAAGGAAAATTTTAGTCATATACTGTTTATTCGTCACGGAAGTTTATTCGTACAATCTATTCAAATGGTGTCAACTCAGCAAAAATTATTTTCCTGTGTCTTTTGAATTAGTGAGAAGGTTTTTAAATGTACCAGAGAGGTGCAAATGCTATCAAAGGCTTGCATATTGGTCTTACTTTCAGTAACATGCTAAAAAATATCTACTATTATTATTTTTAAAGTATACTTTCTATTTTAAGAAACTGTTATATACATATATAAATGATAAAATAAGTTTTGCAAAAAAAAAAATTTAAACATAGGCAATAAAGGACCCATATATATGTTACTAGGAAAACACTGAATAATGACTTTAGCCAAATATCTAGCCAGCTGAATACACATGGAGTGGGTGGTCATTATCAGACCTTATAAACATACAGATTGTTCCTAAAATCTTGAAACAAACTTTCAGGGAGGTGGGCGGGGATAATGTGGTCAAGACAAACATTTTTTGTACAAGAAACTAGGGATGTAACGAATATTCGGCCACTATTCGGTATTCGGCCCTTTTGCCGAATACCTGTGGCCGAATAGTGGGACATTTGACCGAATACCTGTAGCTGAATAGTGGCATATTTGGCCGAATATTTTAAGATATTTGGTTAGATATGTTCCAGAAAATCAAAACAAAATATGATTTTAAATATTTTCGACAAACAATATTAAAAAATTATACCTAAATACATTAATTATTATAAGAAAAAGATTTCATTCTGAAATATGGGGTGGAGGAAGTATTATGAGGGGGTTGTTAATTTTGAGAAAAAGAAAAGAGAAAAGTATATCTTGGTAGCAGAAAAGAATATATAATATTTTAATGGAATGAATAATTATATTTTAAGAAAATAATCTTTTCTTTTGACATACAGAGTGTAAATTTACTAAGTTTAAGTTGCATGAAAAAGGATATAAAAAGACAGAGGACATATACAAGTTCTTATTTTTAGGGGGTGAAAGGATTTTACTAAAATAAAAAAAGTTTCATTTTTACAGAGGTAATGAATTCTATTTTAGATAGTATATATATATAATATATATATAAATTACTAGAACTATCTATGGATTAAATAAAAAATTATGAATTAAATTATTATTTACATTTTTAAAAGTCATATGTTATCTTTAAAGTATTTTTTAAGACATTTAAAGTATAACAAAAAATACATTCAGCTGTTATGATTTTTGAAAACTCAAACAAAAAATTAATTTCAATTAGTCCTTAATTTAATTTTTTTATTTTGAAATTGAAAAAAAAATTAAACAATTAAAATAAAAGTCATTTATATTAAAGTCAGTATTCGGCCGCCGAATATTCGGTATTCGGCCTAAAACTTGGCCGAATATTCGGTATTCGGCTAAATCACTATTCGTTACATCACTACAAGAAACTAGCACCTTAATCCACTTATTCCATCAAAAATACAGGGTATGTCACTACAAGCTGAAACTGAATTATCGTTCATAATTTAAAAATAAGAAAGATTTTTTAACGAGATTTTCATCATATTAACTTTGCTTCTATTGTATGAACAAAACTCCAAGTTCATCCTGGAGTGAGATACATTGTATTTTTGATTGAACAAGTGAGTTGTAAACCTGGTTTCCTGGACAAAAACTGTCTGTCTTGATGCCTATTATCACTCCTGAAAGTTTGTCCTGATTTGTTTAGAAACACTCTGTCTGTGAAAAAAGAAGTTAGCAGATTATTTACCAAATAATGTTCAGGAACTTGCATTTGTATATCATTAATTCATAGGAAGGTTTGTTATTAATGGTTAATTTTCGAAATATCGCCTTCCAAATAAATGTGATGCTGTCTCCTGGAGTATCAATAAAATTAAACAAACATCAGACAAGAAATGTGATCAATGGTGTGACAATCAAAGGTCTTTATTATGCAGAAGTGAACTTAAAATCGTCTTTTTTAACATTTCTTGACTGTCACTTATTAAATTAGGATAATATTTGTTAATGTTAATAAAATGTTCATGTAAATTGAATAAATTTTATTTTAAAAGTTTCAAATTATAATATGGAGTATCTAACAAAAACACATCAAAATAATATTTTAGTAGTTGTTCTCATTGAATATATATTTCAACAAGTACAGTAATATTGCAAAATCAATTTACCACACAAATTGGGGGAATCCTATATATAGGTTGTCTTTGAAATATGCTTTTTTTTTTCACTTGGAGATTCACTTTTAGAAAAAATCCAAAACGAGATGTCTGACTTACTACTACGAAATACTGTGACTGCATCTAGCGGAACAGTAGGGAATTTTTATCAAACACATCTGAGAACGAGTATTAAACATAACTTTGTGTTTCAGAAGTTGTTTCACTAGATGCAAACACAGTTATTCATAGCAGTAAGTCAGACATCTCATTTTTTATTATTACTAGATGTTCTACTGTTTCTCTGAGGCAACGATATGTAGGCAATGTAAATTGCAGAAGTGTTCAAAATAAGGTAGAAATTGGGATTAATTAAAAAAAATAACACTTTTTAAATTTTTTATATGGTACATGGATCTTATAACTTATATTTAGAAAAAAAAAAATGTCTCAATGTTCAGTCAAGTAAAACAGTAAAAAGTCCATTCTTCTATGACCAAAACTTATCAAGTTATGATACATCAAATTTTATTACTTTTTTTTTACTTCCCGGCACTTGAAAATAATATGTCCATTTTTAGTGCCAGAAAGTTTCAGCACTAAAATTTTTCTAAATAATTGAAATTCTAACTTATTTTGAATACTTTTGCAATTTACATTGCCCACATGTATCAAGCAGGTAAAAAAATTCAATGTTTCAATCTTTTTAGGACACCCTGTATATTGCTACCTGCTTACAAACTGCTCTCTGCAGACAAACACTCCACCTGCATGTTTCTTTCTACCATAGATTAAAATACAAGATGGGACATTTGCGGCAAAATCTGTAATGGCAACAGTACTAGCGTCACTACAAACAATGGGGAAGAATTATCAAGTCTCCGAAATTTACTTATGTTGATGAAATATGTTTACTCTCTATGTTGTGAATATCTATTCTTTCCTAAACGAACCAGAGGCAGACAATATTTTATTTATGTTTGATTTATTTAGCTGGGTCGCTAGGTTTTTTTTTTTTTGTTGTACTTGTTCGTTCAACTTTAACTTATAAAATGATAATTATAATATAAAAGAAAACCCCAAGGAAATATTGTTGAAAACGTAAATATGTAAGTTAATCAGATAAAATTGTAAGAAATTAAATTCGGTTATTGTGTTAATTTGTTCACATTGAATACAATTTTATCAGTATCTCTATGTTTTGCTTTATTTTAAAGTTTAGATTTATATAATTCTAAAAATTTGTAAAAAGGAATTTTTCACTATCTATAATTTTATTATTATTACTATATGTTAATATCATAAATATTATTGAACTGATTGTATGTTACTTAGATTAAAAACAATCATTTTGTTTTATCTGTGAGAAAGCGAAAATGCATAAATTTTTAAAAATTATTGTAATAATTGTTTAATACATTAAACTTCATAAATTAATAAAACATCGTCTGTAAAAATTTTTCTACCAAATGGGAATATTTATGAAAGTTTCTGGGACTAGTAGAGTGCAATATTTCGTATATTTTTACATTACACCATTGCTTTATGTAGCTTTAAATCTGATTATATCATATTTACTTGACGTATAATATTCAAAATGAAATTTTTAGCTTGTTTTTCATTGCATGTAAATCATTCACCCAACATGTACGAAAAAAAAAAATATATCAGTGCATGAACATAGAATATATATTAGATATATAGAATAGAATATCTATTCTATATTCATGTATCGGTGTAACATTCTGTTGAAAACGTAAACATGCAACATTAAAAAAGAAAGATCACAATAAGGTAGACGCTTAATAACAAAAATATTACAAGGATGGGAAGTTTCTTCCCCATTGTCACTAAAGGCACCGCAATCGCATTACTATTACGCTCTATGGTAGTGTCCAATCTTGTATGTTAATCTATGCTTTCTACATCCTTGTTGCAAAAGAAATCTTGGGAGAACAATAGTATCTAACTATTGTAAATACAGCTAAAAGATAAATTTTAGAATGCTTATTAAAATGTACTCAGCTATTCTGTATAAAAATAAACACTATATCTTTAAAAAAAGGGTTGGGTTGATTTTTGACGGCCAATTATCTACACGAGGGATATAGGCCCGGGGGGAGTGCCCTCCGTGGGGGTCTTTCTAAGGGAACCTAATCCGTATTAACGCATGGAAGATCCACGGCTCGAAGAAAACCACGAAAACTCCGAACGATTAGGCCGACGGGCGCAATTGGGATCGAACCCAGCACTTTTAAAAAAAAAGGAGGCATTAATGTAACTGATCCAAGTAACATCAAAGAGAAAAATGTGAGAAGATAGAGAGAAAATAGTTAAATTCATGAATTTATTAAGATTCTACCTATGTTAAGGCATTTTTTAATAACTAATTTCTAGTGCACTGGGATTATCACTATTCATTCTTTTATGGCAAGGTGCATATTATAGTATAGTCAGTGAAGGGATATTTTAAAATCATTCTCTAGACAAAGTTTTTCTTTTCAAACTCAGCAAAACTTTTAAATGATTGATGTGAACACTAAAATCTTACCTATTAAAACACACTTAACTTTTTATTTAAGACAAAAATTAAAAATTTGAGGAGTACACTCTATTTTATGCATATATATAGATACAGTAGACTCCCTCAAATCCGGACAGCTTGGGACCAGAGGTTGTGCGGATTTTAGAATTTTGCGGATTTCTGGTCATTGATTTGTTTACATTTTTGAAACATTAATTTGATTGGTAGTTAAGCAAGGGAAATTATAATGAATGCTTACAATAAAGTGAAACATTAAAATAAGTAAAATATTAAAATAATCTATTAGTTTAAAAGCAAGTAATTATTAAAATAATTATGTAAAATAAAAAATTTATGAATGAAATCGATTCAATTCGATTCCAAAAGTCCTATGCTGCCATCTAGTGATAGCAAGGAGAACAGTGTTAATGCTATTATCCATATATATAGCTTATTGCGCTCACTGTAACCTTTTCCATTGTTATTTAGAGTCCTGAATGCTTTTCTTATACTGCTTTGTATGTTTAGAAATAAATTTGTCTATAATTTAAAAAAAAAATTCCGCGAACAATAATTTTAAAATAGCGTTCCGGTTCGTGGATTTTTCCATTTCGTACCCTGGGATTTTTGATATAGATATGCTAATTTATATCAAAATCAAAAGTAATGTAAATTTATGAAGGATTAATTATTATTATTTATTTAAGAGAATGATTAACAAAAAATTTAGTAAAAAAAAATTGCGGTAGTTGCCGATTTCGGCGCCATCTTGAATTTTGTTCCTGCAACTTAACTGTAAATTTCATTGTTTACATCTGAAAAAATACGCGGATTTTAGGCATTCGCAGATTTTAGGGTCGCGGATTTAAGGGAGTCTACTGTATATATATATTTAAATTAATGTCGTAATGGTTGAAAACAATTTTAACATAATGCACTATAATACGTTTATAACAACAGACATGGTGAAAATCTATATATCTCAATAATATTCATGCTGTTTTGTATGTTATCTCTCTATATTCTAAAAAAAAAAGTAACTAATGCTGTCACTGCCACTGTATGTGAATTTTTTTGTGGTCTGAGGTCTTTCTTCGTTAATATTAAGAAAACTACTGCATACAAAAATATAAAAATTGGTGGTATTGTAGAGAAATATTTGTCAAACACACTAAAACAGATAGTTTTTATATCGAAGAATTATTTTAAGAGATATTTAATGTTAAAGTAGGTCAAAATCGTTCCATTAAAAAAGTTATAGGAGCAAAACTTATGCATAGGAATTTAATAACTTTTTCTAAGGATGTAAATTGGAAGCTCCCGGTGTGCAGACTGCATTTATTTTTTTTATTTGACTGATTTTTGGAGGGTTTATTTCCATTTTAAATTTAAATTTTCAGCATTTCCAGAAATATTTTTACTTATTTTAGAAAAGCTTATTATTTTAAATTGCTGTCAACTGTAAAAACTTCTCAAAAAGTAATATTTCCTTTAAATTAAAACTTTATTTACACATGATTATTATAAACAGAAAAAAAACCCCTACGAAATTAGAATTAAATGATTACGTATTAAAAGCAGGAAATATGAAAATTTCATCATAAAAATTGTTTTCACACATGAATATTTAAAAAGAAAAAAACTATAAACTAAGGAATTATTTAATATGTGCTAAAAGCGGTAAACGTGTGTTTAATTATGTCCTATTTCAAATGACCAATTAATAAACATTGCCAAACAGTTTAAATTAAAATATATATTTACACATACACCAGAGATTTATTTTATATTTTGAGATGATCTTTTTAACTATTGTTCCCAATTCTAAGACAGCGCAAAAAATATTTCCTTTCTAACACTAAAAATATTTTCAAGTGAATATCACAAAGAGAAAAGAAAAGTTTGGTGAAAATTACGTCAGATTTAAAATCATTTTTTTGCAGCTTTATTAAAAAATACCAGAAAGCAAAGACTTTGTTGACCTAGTTCCTTTTACATTTTAGCTAATTTTCAGATGTTTAACTAATCGTAGTTAATCGAATACGAAAACAGCTATTAACAGCAGTTGATTTCGCCTTAAGATCCCTCAGTAAAAGAAAAATGAATGGAAACCCGTTTAAAGTGAAATTGCTACTGGCTTTTTAATTATATTTCAATCTTCTGTAATCTTTTTAAAGCCAATCAAATTAACGGATTTCTAGAGTCTGATTGGGGGTTGGCGAGCATAGCTCATAGGGGGCAGAGCGAGAGCCCCCTAGTTTTTAAAAATATTTCATTCAGCAATATTATGCTATTTTAGAAAAAATCCAAAACAGCAGCACATAAATTAATATAAATAGATATTTATGAGATTCTTACTTATTTATTAATATAATGAAGAAACAAAGAGAAAGTATCAGCTTAGTGGCACTTTCCTTAGGTAAGAATTTTAAAAGTACTTTTTCTGACATGGTTCTACAAACATTTTTTTTTTTTTTTTTTGGTCTTTGAGTTTTTGGGATGTGTATATTTGGACTTTTTTTTTTTCTCTTTTTAATTCAAAGTTCCACCTATCTATAGCTTTGTATGGTTTATAATCATTAAACAATGGGCCATTCAAATGAATTAACATTGTGTCATTAAATTTTTATGCTTCCAGTCACAAATTAAAATATTTTGGTCGCCAACAACAACAGCATTTGTTGGGCTGTACAGACCCCTGTAATTAAGTAACATTACATGTAAATGTTCATTTACATGCAATGTTACTTAAACGTAATGTTACTTAATGTTGCAAACTTCTATTCATCTCAAAATCAACTAGTAGGAGTCATTCTTGAATCTAGATGAAGTTTGCAATTATATGCATATAGGACAAGTGTTATCATGTGTCACTAATTATCTGATGAGTTAGAATATCTTAAATCAGCTAAGAAAGCGAGTCAAAGAAAACTAGTATGTTGTGGCCATCGGCCATCACAAAACTTTCTTCTATCTCATACATGTCAATACTTCAAAATTCACTATCTCAGTGCCAAATTAAATGGCAATCTGTGTTCATCATGAGAATTCTAAAACTATGAAATTCTGTGCATTAGTTCTCGAGGTATGACAGTCAATAAAATCGTGTAAATGCAGCATAGCAGCGCCACCTATCGGGTTATTTACACCAGAACCTAATTATCACCAACTTATGGCAACGTCTAACTGAATATGAAGTTTGAGGAAAATTCGTGGATTGGTTCTTGAGATAGAGGTATTGCGCAAATCATGACAAATGCAGCATAGAAGCGCCACCTGTTGAGCGATTTGCAACAACACATAATCAGCAGCAATATTAATCAAGTTATACTTAAATCTGAAGTTTGATGAAAATTCGTGCATTAGTTCTTGAGATAAAGCTAATGAGGAAATAGTTCAAAATGCAGCACAGCAGTGCCACCTATTGGGCGATTTACACCAACACGTAGTCAGCATCATTTCATATGATGGACTAACTAAATCTGAAGCTTGCTGAAAATGTGTGCATTAGTTCTTGAGATACAGCTACTGCGAAAATAGTGTAAATCCTGCAAAATGCAGCATAGCAGCGCCACCTGTAGGGCGATTTACACCAAAATGTAAACAGCATCCATTGATGTCAAGGACTAACGGAATCTGAAGTTTTATAAAAATCTGTGCATTAGTTCTTGAGATAGAGCTTTTGCGGAAATCCTGCAAAATGCTACATAGCAGCGCCACCTGCAGGGCAATTTACACCAAAAACTAATCAGCACCAATCTATATCAGGGACTACCTGAATATAAATTTTTATTAAATTCCGTGCATTAGTTCTTGAGATAGAGCGCCCACAAAATTTGTATCACATACTTACAGACAGACAGACATTTTTTAAAAACATGTTTTTTGGAATCTCTGACCCATAAAACGTGTAAATCCGTCGAAAACTGGAATTAAAAAATTTTCATGAAACAAATACTTTCTTCTTGTAAAGATAGAAGAAAGTAAAAAAAGGCAGAATTTTTTTTCCACCATACAATGATTAACAAATTCTTATAATTTAATCAGAATTTAACAGATATTTATACAATATAATGAAATAAACTATATATTATATTATATTAAACTCTGACTATCTGTTTGTATTTCACAGCTATTCTTCCTATAATAATGCAAATTTTGCGATGAAACTAGCATCAATTATTTGTATGGATCTGAGAATGTTCTAATAATTCTCAGAATTTTAAAATTTTAATTACTTTTCACGATATTAAATGTAACTTTTAAAATGTTTTTCAAAAGATAGCAATTAGTTACTGTTTAATTCAGTTTTCTACTTTAATTCGTGTTTTAGTGCTAGTTTCCTTCATTTGGAATTACTTTATTTGCAGATATATTGTTTTCAAACTTTTCTAGATTATAAAATTAGACAACTCAGCATAATTAACTCTCAACAAAACTCAATACAATCAATATATTAAGAGTGTGTTAGAGAGAGTTAAGTAAAATCTAATGTTAAATACAAGACAGACAGCAGAAATTTTGTAAAGCAATGCAATAATTGCTGTAAGGATGGGTAAATAAAAAATAAAATTTATGCAGGGTATTGGTAGTGCCTAAATATGTTATATGCAAGAGCAGCCTTCATTATTTCGCTCATTCAGCTATAGGCTACAGCTCTTTTTCTTGCCTGCCAAAATAATAAGATGCAATTTAAAATCACATTTTTTATGTAACTATTTAAATTTTGATTGTATCACGTATACAGTGTTTTCAGCAACATGGAAAATCAGGAAATTTGAAAGTAGTCATGTAAATTTAAAAATATATATAAAAAAGGTCAGAGAATTTACAAATATTTTCTAAAAAGTCTGGAGAAAAAAAATGAAAAATGATGTTAAATTCATCAAATGGACTCGGAAAAAAATTGTGAACTTTGTCAAACAACATAAAAAAAAAAAAAAAAAATTCAGAAATTTGAAGAGTGATCTCAAAAAAAAAAAAAAAAAAAAAAAAAAAAAAAAAAAAAAAAAATTCGTTAATTTTCTCAAAGGAATGCAGAAATAATAATAATAATAAAAAAAAACAATTTAACAAATTACAACGACCATTTGGAAAATGATTTTTTCAAAGACTAAAATTTAAGACATAAAAAATCGCATGGAGTTGATCATACATTACGTATGCCATGAATTAAACATTAATAGTGGTATTACACGTAAAAATTACAAGCGACAAAAATCGCCTGCGACTCATCAATTTCCTGAAACTTATGTATTATCCAAGCATTTCATTGGCTGTTCGGGAAAAGGCTTTTCCATCGTCAGATTTTTTGTAAATCTGACGACCAATTTTAAATGAAATTTCATTCTTAAACTTCTAAACATACCACAATATTACTTTTTATACCGCCGTATAGAGAAAAAAATGTACTTTTAAATGCAATTTGTTTGAAAGCTGTATCTCAATTTGTTTCCGAGTTATTAATTTTTTTTTTTTTTTTTTTTGTAGTTTTTATTATTTTTTTGTCATAGTGGCAACAGAAGTATCCATCGCTGTTGAAAGTAAAGGGAAAATACATATTACTGTATAGACAAATCAGAAAACGAATAAAATGCGGATTCAACCAATAAAACACATCCAATGTGTTTTTGATTTCCTACCCTGACAGAGGACAATAACCATTTTTCCAAATGGTTAATAAGATAATTTTTTTGTATTCATGGAATTTTTTTAGATTTGGTCAGGGAAATTGCCAGACATGTTTTGCTGGGAACCCTGGTATATCTCTCTTAATTTTGCTAAGAAATTTGTAATATGAGTACAAACTTGTGAAACATTGATACCTGGAAAATCTTATCAAGAATTTTTTGATTGATAATAGATATAATATTTTATGAACTTTTAAATTTATATTAACTTATGTGATTTTTGTGATAGGAGCCCACACTAACAAAATATTTTCTCTGTCTTAATGTAAAAATCTTTTTGTAGTTAAAATTAATTTGCTGAACATTTTAATATTTTCTTCTTGGCGTAATCATTAATTCAACTATAAACAAATTTATTTTGAAGATAGTATTTCCAAATGGTTAACTTTTTTATATAAATATCACTATACGTGATTGTTAAAGAATTTTATATATACATATATATATATACAGTAAAGTCTCTAAAATTCGTACTTCTAAAATCTGCAATCTTCTGAAATTTGCTTGTATTTCAAAACGTAAACAATGAAATTCCCAGTTAAGCAGTATTCTTTACAATTTTTATTCCAAATATCAGCGAATGAAAACGAAATTATTTTTAATGTAAATTTATGAGAAAATAGCAATTACACTGGATATTATGCAAATAAAATGCTTTTATTTCACAGAAACCTACTCACAACAAAATGCAAAACAACAGAAATTGATGTGAAGCGTAAACAAGCCCACAAAGTTTTTAGTATGGCACAATCTATCGGCCACTATAGAAAGTAGCGAATTAATTAATTTTATATTTCATGTGAGGTTGGCAACACACATTTCATTATTATTTTGCATTTGCTTTGAGTTGTACAGACCAACAGCAAATAACTGTTTGCAGAATTCAAAAGAAACTTCATCAAGAGAAAATGGAAGTTCTCAAGCAAAGTTTGGGAGTGGGACTAGAAATGCTTAAAAATAGTATACAAGAAATGCTTAAAAATAGTAATAAAAAATAATTTTGGGTAATAAATTATAATGTACAGATAAATAAAAGGGATTCAAGTTTTGATTTGTTTAAATTGAATTATTACAAACTCTTCTTGTAAATGGATACAGGTAAGTAAAAAAAAAAAAAAATCATTTAATCCAGAATCTGCAAAACTCTAAAATCTGCACAGCCTCCGGTCCCAAGCTGTGTGGATTTTTGAGACTCTACTGCATATTACAAAATCCTTATGGCTATTTTGTTTTCCGAGTGATAACTCCAAGCCAACATTTTTGGTCATTAGATTCTGTAAGTAACAGAAAAGATTGATTTATATTATTGAATACCATAACTGGCACTTAATTTTTGCATGCCATCTTATTCAACTTCATATCTTGAGTTTCTTTTTAAATCCTTAAAGGATAACCTCCCCAATCGAAAAATTTTTCTTTTACAACTTGACTAAAATCTTAAAGGTCATTGTGTTGTGTTATTAATTGCCATAAATAATCTGCATTTTTTAAATGATAATATTTTATGCTAAATATTGAATATGAATATTGAATCCTTAAACGATAACCTCCCCAATCGAAAAAATTTTCTTTTACAACTTGACTAAAATCTTAAAGGTCATTGTGTTGTGTTATTAATTGCCATAAATAATCTGCATTTTTTAAATGATAATATTTTATGCTAAATATTGAATATGTTTTATCTTTGCTAATTTCACATGTTTTAAGATAACTCTTTACGGCATCAGACATGTTTATCAACAGATTGCAATTTTCATCCCACATGCATACAAATATGAGATCGACTCATTAGGTCTCAAGTTGACTACTTAGGTAAAGTATTAAAAGTAGAAATTATTTCTGTCAATAATTTAAAACACTTAATTACAAAAAAGAGAAAATATTAGATTTGTTCTAAAAAAATATTTAAAAAAAACTAACAATTAAAAAACAGTTGGTTTAAACTGTGCCTCTTCTCTAATTTTTTGCTTAAACAATACACTACAGTGCATCCCTGGTATCACTGACACAGTTAACATTTTAATTTTGGGCATTTTTTTTTTTCTGTCAGTTTCTTCCAAAAAGAACTCAATCTTGTACTCAACAAACTTCCCAATTACAAATTATATTATTATCTGTCAACAAAATCAAATTACATAATATTTTAACAACATAAAAAACTTTTCCTCACCCTGCTTTTTTTTTTATGATAAGGAGAAAATAAAATTACTATGGTATATACCACTTTGAAAATGTATTTTCTTCAGTAATTTTTTTATTTTGTCAAGGCAACAAATTTTTACAAAAAATGATTAATTCTTAATAAGCTTCATGGAGTAAAAAATATGCACAAAATATCTATTAAACTTCTGAAAATAGACAAGGCGATAAAGATTTTCAGTTATCTTGCTCTCAACTTTTGGAAAATCCAATTTTATTTTTACAACAGCTTTTAGAAAATTATTATACTTAAAAATTCTAAATAAAAGAACATTTTATACCTATTTTTAAATGACATCAACAAATAATGGAAGCAGGGAAAGTTTAGAAAAAAAACAATGTAGTAAAATATTTTCATGAAATTAAATAAGGAAGTAAGAAAGATATACATTGGATTTTGATAAGCAATATTTCACAATACGGCTTTGAAAAATATTTGAAATATAAAATTTTCATGGAAATACATAAAAATTACTAAGTATTATTAATTAATTTAGCAAATATATATATATGTTGCATAAAATAGTTAATAATAATAATTTATAATACTGATACAATCTATTTATGTAAAATCAATAGACACATGAAATAAATGTTAAAAATCAATATATTTTTATAAATACTTTAATTCTTCCAGTAATATATACAATTTTTTAATCTTATGAAGTCTTCAAATGTTTTTTTAACTACTTAATCTTTGACAGAAAGTCATTTTCAAAGCATACAAAATGTCACTTAATTCTTTATTATTTGAACAATATTGTAATCCAATAAGTACCCACATGTAACATTAAGAATATTTCACTGATTCTCTACTACAGATCTTGGAGGGAAATAAATACTTATTTCTTACCAAGATCTTTCTTATCTGCAGCTGATTTTGCTTGTCTAAGTAATTTTGCCTTACGTTCTTCTTCTAATTGGGTTCTTTGCTGTTCAACAACTTCTTTTCTTTCTGTAAGAAATTCTGCATATTCTTCTACAGTTAGTTTTGGTACAGTCATAACACCACAAGTTCGGGCTTCGTCGATTACTATTTGACATATATCTTTTAACGGCATATAATCATATATTGGGTCTTGCTGTTTAATTTTTGCAATTTCATAAACGTGCTTGAACGTAATTTTTCCCGCTACATCACCAGGACCTGAAAATAAAAAGACACGTAAAATAAAATGTTCATAGGATAGTAATTTGTATAAAAATATCAAAGTTGCAAGACATGTAACCAGAAGTTTTTAGCTCTCACAGGCTATCAAAGCCTGAGAGCTAATATGCCCATTGGTTCTGTATGTACGTAACACGATCTCTTGATAGAAATATCTAATTTTCTTCAAATTTTGTAAATAGGTTCATTCTGATAAGGTGCTTCCCTGATTAGTTTGGGAGTTCATTGGTTAAGTATAGGGGGGGGGGGGGTAATGTCCCACCTTAATTTAGATAAATGGGTTTTTCATAAAGAGTTATCCAATTTGCTTCAAATTTGGTATACCAGTTTATTCTGATAAGGCGCTTGCTTCCCTGATTAGATTTGGAGGTTCATTGGTAACGTATAAAAGGAGGAAACCCCAGGGCTAATCTTCCCTTATTTTGTTAAGCATTTTGCTCAAAAAGAGTGAATTCTATTTTATGAATAATAGATATAAATAAGAGTATAAGCAAGAGGTTGAACCTTCAATGGTCAAAGATGATAAAAGAAGGTTAACAGTTCTTCTTTGCAGCAATGCCGCAGGTACACACAAGTATAGGGTAATAGTCCTAGGAAAGAGTGCTATTTCTTGTGCTCTAAGTAGGTTAAAAAGAAGTGGTCTCCTTCCTGTTATTTATAAAAAGTATAAGAAGATGTGAATCACACAGGAGTTATGTACAGAATGGTTTGAGAACCATTTTCTGAAAAAAGCCTGGGAGCACTGTTGTAAAGATGGCCTGACCTAAAGACAGCAAAATTTTGTTACTGATTTATAATTGCCATGCATACCCAGAACTTACTGTCCCTAATGCAACAACATTATTTTTGCCACCTAATACTACATCATTAATCCAGCCTATGGATCGGGATGTAATAAATAGCCTGAAATGCAACTATAAAAGTGCTTTTCTTCAGAGACTCCTGAATTCTTATTTTCGTCCTGATATGATTGCTGAATTAAAAAAAGAATTCAATATCAAAGATTGCTTCTACATGCTGAGGGATGCCTGGGATTCGGTAACTCAGGAAACTCTTGTGAATTCATGGCATAACTTATGGCCAGAATCCCTTTCTTTTGAAACAGATAATAATGACAAAGAATTTGCTGGTTTTAAACCTTAACTAACAAAAATCAAAGCTGCTGAACTCATGCTTTATGCGCAAACTACTCAGTTAGATAAATTAAATGAAGAGACTACGGTGGAATTCTTAGAAACTGATGACCAGTCTCAAATTGTGAACCAAATGACTGGAACTGAAATAATTTCCTCAGTTCTAAACTCAGAGGAAAACAAATCTGAAACAGAATCAAATGAAGAGGAAATAGAGAAAGTTTCCATGGCTAAAAGAATTTCTTTAGGGCATTCATATTTAAAATTCCTGGAAACACAAGACTATGTAACAGAACAGGAAATATCAACTTTTCACAGAGTTCAGGAAAGATTAATTTCTAAAAAAACCACAATTTTTAAAACAAACCAAAATTGATAATATGTTTAGGAAACAAGTTCAGTGCTAATGGTTTATATATATACAGTTTTTTTTTTTTTTTTTTTTTTTTTTTTTTCCCCTGGGAAATAATAAATTAATAGATTTTATTTTTTTTCTTTGAATAATAAATTATTAAACTACATATTTTTGTGTTTAAAACCATTTGTATTTAACATTATTTTAATGTGTTATTATTGATACCACATATATTTTGCTATGCTTACAAGCTAAATTTTAAAAATGATCTATATAACGCAAAATTCCATGTAACGCAACATCTCACTTTTTTAGTTTTGATAGATCTTCTACTGTATTTATTTGAATAAAAAGTAAAAGAATTGTGATATATGAACTAGTATAGGCTATTTGGGCAGACATTTTTCAAATGGTTGGGTTAACAAATGTTTTTGATTTTTAATCCCTAGCGCGATCTTGGCACTATCAACTTTCAGTCAAATTTGAATGTCAATGTGAGTAATATTTTGAGAGCTTTCACGTTGAAAAGTGTAATTATCTATGGGAAGCCAGAGCTATGCTAAAATTGAAAACCATAATGTTTCTAGAAACTTAATTTTCAAAAAATAGCCAATAAATTTTTCAACATATTTACTAAAATTATTAAAAATTTATATTCTTTTTATTACACAACTGTATAGAAATTATAATTTTTACCATACTTTCAACTTTATTTAAACTATTTCAACACTTTGTTTACAATATTATTAATCAATTAATATGGTGGAAATATTGATGATTGATTTTGAGATGACAGAAATTTTCAAAATGAATTATTAAAATACACAGAATTTTACTGCTTTACTTAACCACTTCACCGGCGAAGGGTATAGGGAAACAGTGCTTTTACCCCCGACTTAACTCGGGGCAGCTGTTAAAGTGATTAAAAAAGGTGCAAATTACAAATCTTCAAATCAAAAATAGATTCTACTGCAGCAATTTAAATAATAAGAATAGTTAGCTTCAATAATTGCTTTCAGACTTTCCAACAGTTTTGTTAGAAATATTATATACATTTTTTTTTTTGTTTTTTGGTATAAATATCAAAAAGAAATGTGGAACATTTTCTTCTATTAGAATTATAATTAAGAAATAAAAACAATAAGTTTTAATGTTTTGAAATCATGGATGAAAATAACAATTCCTCGTTCAAATAAAAAGAGGGGGTAAAAAAGTTTTAAAAATGCAGAGGAAATAGAGAAGATGAAAGTATACATATGCTTTTTATTTATCAATATTAAACTGACAGAATAAACACCTGACTATGAAAAGGTGTTCTTGACATGTTTAGGAATCTTCTGTGGTTGATCTAACCTGATCAATACGGAGTAAAGTGGAGGATTCAATGATGAATTTTATCACCCATTACACATTTCAATTACACTATTTATTTGTGATTTTACGATTTTACTAAAGTTATTATAAAAATAACACTAACATCCAATCAGTGGATAGGGAAGCATTGAATATAGCAAGTCATAAAAGGCTTTAGATGACAAATCCAAGGAAAATATATATACTGTTTTTAAAAGAAGATTATGAAGAACTATACTGTAAAGTGTATAAGCAGACTGTCAAGATTGGTGGAATTGGTATGCACTTTTGTTATTCCACTGCACTGGGAAATAATGTTAAAAAATTCTGTTATGCAGACTTGCCGAGTTCTGAAAGTTAAAAATCAGGGGATTTTATTTTCAAAATCAGGAGATTGTGCAATTTTTTTTTTTTTAAACCTATTTTTTAAATGCAAATGTGCTTAGTACAAGTACAATTTTAAACCATGCTGTATTATTATTGAAGATTAAAAAGAAGTATATCACTTTTAAGCAAATAAGAAAAAATTAACTTCCTACACATAGAAGAAACTTAAGCATATGATGATGTTTTAATATACACATTGTTTTGCTAGACACTTAAAACTATAATGAAATTCTTCAACAAGTCTTAATATAGACAAATTATTGATAGTAAAAAACCTGCCTTAACAGTCACAATGTTTTAAAAATTCATCCCTTATAATCATTTTAAATGTAATTTATCATATAAAATACTACTGACCAATGATACTAAGGAACATGTATACCTTGCAGTTTTTATCTCTTAACTGTAATACACTTAATAGTAAAATAACAGAATATTAAACAATATGTAAGAATATTTCAAATGAAAATCAAATATCAAATTAATTGCTTAAAAGGCACAACGGCCAACCTAGTGAAAAAGATTCCATGCTGGGACTCGAACACAGGCCATCAATATAGCACATTGACATTCTACCGACTAAACAACATGGAACAATACCCAGACTGGAATTTCTCCTTTTACAGGTTGGCAAGGCTACAATGCAACACAAGATGGAATATATTATTCCGTGAGCCACCGACATGGGGCAAACACGAAACTTAATTAAATCCAGCATGGATTAAAACTATATTAATAGTTGGAAATTTTTTCATTTGAAATATTGTTTGCAAGGCAATATTTCTCTCTGAAAAAAAAAAAAATTCCAAGTATTAATATAATACATAAGAAATCAGGAGAAATAGATCAAAAATCAAGAGTATGGGAAAACATTATAAAACCAGGAGCCTCCTGCCGAAATCAGGAGACTTGGTAAGTCTGTTATGGCAACAGATAATAACAATCAGCAGATAATAACAATAATATATCAGATAAAAACAAAAAAAATTGATAAATCTCAAAAGTTAAATAAACTTACACCTGATTCCGTATTAGAAATTAGTTTTTCCTCAAATATTAATTCAAATTCCAAAATTAGTGAAAATTGTTATATTGCTCATATCGACTTAGATAATAACAATAAGAATAAAAAAATCTGCAACTCTATAAATTCCAAGAGAAAAAGCCAATAAAAAATATCAAAAAAGCAGATTAAAAGAAGATTTGTGAAATAATTGTGCTTTAATTATTTTTCCCAATCTAGTAAGAAAGTTTGCTTTATGTTGTATTATGAAAACCCTAAATGGCTTATTTTCCTAGTTTGAAATAATAATAATAATAATTGTTGATAACTGACAAGCTAAAATACCAAATCTATGACATCTGTTCTTATTTATAAGACTATAATAGGACACTTTTCATAGAATGTTAGTTTTAACGAATCTGTTTGCTTTCTGGCATTGAAGTGAAAGAAAGATTATAGTAAATTTGATACACATTGTCACAGATTTTATGGAATATATCTACATGAAAATTCAACTGATGTCTTAATTTTCAACTGATCTGAATATAATGAAAAAAATAAACAAAAAAAAAAAAAAAAAAAGCAATTTAACAAATTACAATGACTATTTGGAAAATGATTTTTTCGAAGACTAAAATTTAAGACATAAAAAATTGCACGGAGTTGATTATACATTACGTACGCCATGAATTAAACATTAATAGTGTTATTACACGTAAAAATTGCAAGTGACAAAAATCGCCTGCGACCCGTCAGATTTCTTAAAACTTACGTATCATCCAAGCATTTCATTGGCTGTTCAGGAAAAGGCTTTTCCATTGTCAGATTTCTTGAAAATTTGACGACCAATTTTAAATGAAATTTCATTCTTAAACTTCTAAACATCCCACAATATTACTTTTTACACCATCGTATAGAGAAAAAAAAATGTACTTTTAAATGCAATTTGTTTGAAAGCTGTATCTCAATTTGTTTCCAAGTTATTAATTTTTTTTTTTTGTAGTTTTTAATATTTTTCTTATCGTGGCAACAGAAGTATCCATCTCTGTTGAAAGTAAAGGGAAATACAGATTACTGTATAGACCCATCAGAAAACGAATAAAGTGTGGATTAAACCAATAAAAAGCTTCAGATATGCTTTTGATTTCCTACCCTGACGAGGACAATAACCATTTTTCCAAATGGTTAATAAAATAATTACGAAAGACTGTGAAATACAAATTTAGGAATACTACTGTGTTTTGAGAATAAAGATCATGAAATACATATTGTTGAAAATTTAGTAAAGATTTTATACTTTTATTGGCAAGTATAAGCAGCAGATAATTCACTACTCTACAAGAAGAGAAATTCTGTAAGAATAGATACAGAAAATTCAACATTTGAGAAGTGCTTTTGAAATATTATGTCTCTCAGTTTAAACAGATTTTATAAAATTTACCTCAATAAAAATTAAAATCAAATAAATGTTAATCATATGGTCTTTAATTATCAGTTCTGTAGTTATAAAAAGAAAAAACAGAATGTATATATTTTAGATAAAGAGTATACTCTAGAGCAAGGGTCGCTAACCTTTTTTGATACTATGGGGGTACAAGTGAAATTTATAACCACCTTAATGGACAGACCCTTGTCTTAGATATAATACACACATTTATTTATATGAGTACATTTTGTGTACATTGCACAAACATATGCCAATTCATGTATACAGATGTTGGATGAAGTGTAATATATATTTATGAAAAATTTTATATATAAATGATAACAAATTACTTCAAAACTATAATAGGATACAAATAATAAAACCAATGTCCAAATATCCCGTTTTTCATTCTATGCAAATAAAATTTTCAATAAATAAAAATATGAACAGCTAATCAGTGTATACAATATATTCAAAAATCTACAATTAAAGTAACATACTACTCACAGTAATAAAATACAAATATATTCCAACAGTTTCGAACAATAAAAAACTTGTTCATCATCAGGGAAATATCCAAGAGAAATCAGCACGTCAGTAGGAAAGTGCCCCCCCCCCCCCCTGCCGCAAATCATGCTGGAGTATATGAAATACCATTTCAATTAAATAACAAAGAACTCAAATATTATATAGGAATGACTAAACGTAAATTCAGCGAAAGACTTAAAGAACATAAAAGAGATATTAAATATAGTAAACTGAGCAAACAATCAAGACTTTGTTCCAATGGTGAAATAAAATCAATCGATTTTGACAATGCAGGAATTATTGTTCGACAAACAAACCCCCACAAAGTCAAGATTCGTGAATCACTGGAAATATTAACAAAAAATAAGCAAGTCTGCAACGATAATGTATCCTATGTTATGCCAAGCACTTGGATCGAATTTCTGAAAACTGTAATTACGTTTCAATAAACATTAAATCGGATTTTATTCAACAGATGACACTACTACCGTGTTTAAAAATTAACCTTGGGAAACTCCCGCTAAAGAACGTCAGTATTCGTTTTTGAAAATTGTGTAATGTAGATATTTTAACGTGTTGGGGGAATTTTGGCACTTATAAATTATCCCATCTAACTGATAAATGTCAGGGATTTATACTGTTTTTCCCCCTTCTACATAATTGAGATGCCATTTTTAAAACTATCAGAGATCAGTATTTTGCTTTATTAACAGTACTGATTCGTTTTCAAATTTGACGTGAACAAAGTCACAGATAAAAAATAATAAATAAAAATAAACTGGAGTGCTTATAATGGTAGTACAGTTTTTTCTGACAAAATTGAAAGAATTAGTAGGTATAAAAGATAAAATTCATTTTAAAAGCAACAGAGATAAAATTTTAATTTATAATAACTTTTTATCTCATCATATCTGATAGCAAAAAAATTACTGTCTAACTCAAAACAAAGCTACAAAATATAATTACACAAAGAAGTTTTGAGTAAACATTACATCTTTTCACCAGAAGTGCAAACCTTTGGAAGTCCTTTTTCAGTAATATGACTCATAATTTGCAGCAATAACTCACAGTAAATGCCATAATTGACCATTGAAAACTGTAATGATTATTGGGAATCTGTAAGAGGTGGACATCTTGATCTTTATACACGGTTTTCAACAAAATAATAAAAATTATGAAGAACTGTCTAATTTCAATACAAATTGAAAATTTTTGAGTGAATAATCTAAAATATATAGAAATTTTGATTTTGAAGCTTTATAAAAAATAGAGAATTAAAAAAGAACAAATTAACAGCAAAGAAACATCATAGGTATTACATTGATTATGATATACTTTCCAATATTACAAGCTTACATTTGATAGTACACATATTTGTACTAGCAAACTTCAAGTAATAACAGAGGGAGGAAAATGGAATAAAAAATCTTCAAGAAAACACTGAAATCCCTTGCTGGTACATTGATTTTGAAACAATGAAAACAGATGTATACATATGAAGATGTATACATATTAAACATTTTTTTAAAGGGAACAAACATATTGTCATACACAACAATGTAATGAAATTTCTTTGCAACCCCAAAAACTTAAAGTTAGAAAATAAACTGGCAGGTACCGGGTGTCCTAAAAAGGACTGACTGATTTCAAAATTCAAAACTTGCAAATAGTGACAGATAATTAAAAAAATCTTGCAGGAGGATTATGTATGATTTCAGGAGTTTTTTACCGTAATTCTCGAATTTAGTTCGAATTACAAGCAATAGATGGCACTGCAAGCAATAAGCTCAAAATTCAAGCTCGATTTTTTGGCTTTTTCTTCTCCCATGCCAAAAAAGGAGATTAAAATGTATTAAGTAGGTCCCGAAGTACCAAAAATCGGGTCTAGATTTAGCGCATATTGCTTGCAGCGCCATCTATTGTTTGTAATCTGAACTAAATTCGAGAATCACAGTAAAAAACTCCTGACATCATATATAACATCTCCTGCAAGAATTTTTTAAATATCTGTCACCGTTTGCGAGTAATTGAATTTTAAAATCAGTCAGTCCTTTATAGGACACCCGGTAAGTGAGTATCAATAAAAAGCACTTGAAGAGTTGAAGAAAAACTTGTATTCTGTGGTACTCTAAAGGCTCCTTGTTCATATACTAGGAGCTCTGGAGTCATTCCAGGAAAATAAATGAAAAATGGGTGAAACTAAAGATTAAGAGAGTAAAAAATATTTATCATCAACGAACATTTATAATGAAGCAGTTGTTATCCTGATGTAAGGAAACTATTAAAAAATGCAATCTCAGGTGTCTCATTATACTTTTTATATTACTTCATGGACCTTATGGGCATTCTCACAACAATGTAAAATCAATCGTAAAGGAAGTGATTTTTGAGTTATAGAATTTTGAAGAACTTTTATGCGTCGCCAAATTGTAACATGTGCATTCATAACACTTGAGTATACATTGAGTAGGTATTATGGTAAACTTTCTATTTTATAAGAACTATATTTGGTACTACTTGATTATCCTGCCGACCAATTTTGCCAAATTATACAAATCGCCAAACTATACAAATGGAAGCATGTTGTCATTAAAAAATTTTAAGATAAGAAAATTAATGAATTTAAATTAAAAAACATCATTAACGAATAGGATAACTTTAATGATGACATTCATTTATGATGTAGCGACATACCAAATATAAAATTTTATTTATTCAGAAGATTTTGGACGTAAGAATACTAAGAATAATTTAAGTATTTTAATGCAGAATTATTAAATTAAACCATAAACAAACAGATACTTTTAAGATATTGTACTTGTGAATAAAATATAAGTATTTTAAAGGTAATAATCAAATTTATTAAGGGACATAATATATCAGAAGATTGTAAGGAATTTAGTGTTCTTTATTTAGTAAAAAAACATAGATGGATATCACTATAAAATGTATGTAAACATTAGAATCCCATACCTTTGAAAATAATTTAGCACTTCAAGTTCTGTAGAAGATCCCGATTTATTATCATATTTTCTCAAAATGCGAGATAAAGCAGAGAAATAGAAATCATAAAAAAATCTTCACTAGAAAACAGATCTCACATCCACAAAATAATTAAAAATGGAATATGTACATCACGTGCTAGTGTTTTATTTAAAATCAAACATGATATCAGGCTTTTTATTGGTTTGATACTATAGTTCATAAATAGTTTATCTTAGTTATCACTTTCGACCAGGGACCCGGAGCTGGAGCTGGAGCCCGGAGCCGGAGCGCTCCGGAGCTGTGTTTTCCCTGGAGCCGGAGCTGGAGCTCTAAATTTCCCCTTGCTCCAGGGCTCCTTTAGTTTTTAATATTCTTTTAAATCATTTTTTTTCCTTTTAAATTTCCACGCTTAAAATATTTTAATTACATCATCATTGAGTATTTTAATTATATCATTTTTTAGGTTTTTTTTATCAAATGGAGAACACCACATTCGCCTTATATTTGGGCGCCATATGAATCGATTTCAGACATGTGACGTCATGTGTAACCCGTCTATTAAAGATGGAAAACGTCTCAAAACATGATAACACTACTTTACTTCTACTTTCTACTTGAGCTAAGTGACAACACTATTTGATAAATATGGCTGCATGTTGTTTACACATGTAGTTGTACAATTTTGGTTGTTTGAAAAGTGTAGTAGAAATTTAAGATTTTTGTATTTAAGGGTGTATTCGAAAAAATATTTTTCCACCCTCAACAGCTCGAAATTTTCTGAGACATTTTCAGACTCATTTTTAAAAGTAAAAACATGAAACTTCCTGGGGTGATTTCTGAAGACATGTTTAACATGCCGTGTGATTTCATTTTCAGCTCAATTAATTAGAATTTGATTGTTAAACAATTATTTTCTCAGTATGACCATTTTTTTCATTCCCAGATCGCCCGCTTCGGAAAATTCGGTTCAAAACGCCAACTTTGACAGCGTTTTTTACAGTATTTTCTGCATTTATCAAAAAATTAAGAAGCACGGCACATTATATAGTTTCTAAATAAGAGAATTTCCCAGTTTGATGCGTTTGAGAGCAAAAATGAATTTTAAAATGAATCAGAAAATAAGTAGTTTGGATCGGAATACACCCTTAAAATTCCACCAAACTTTCTATTTTAAAAGCAAAAGCTAAAAGATGTCATATTTTCTGAACAAGCACTTCAAGTTTGAGGAGAGGAAAAATGCATTTTGTCAGATCTTTAATGAACGTAAAGGAAGAGAGAATTTGTGAGCAAAAAAAATTAAATGTGAAAATTAAAATCTGCAACGTCGGAGCCGAGTTGGAGCCAGAGCCACAGCATTTTATCTAGGAGCGGAGCTGGAACTGGAACATCAAAAATTGTTCGGCTCTGGGTCACTGCTTTCGACTGATATATAAATATTTGTGATGTCAGTTGAAACTAATCTATTATATATTTATCTCTTTTAAGATCATGAGGTATTCCATTATTGACATATTTTTATGTTAAATAATGAAAGACCAAATAAATTAATAAAACATTAATAAAAATTTAAAAAATCGTCGAATTAAAAATCACTTGATGATGTAACAAACACGTGCAACATGTTTAATGTCAAATGAATGTGACATTTATGGTTATTCATTATTGGCATTTAATCTTATAGTTTAACGATAGTTTTTTGATCAACAGGATACCTTATATTTCATTGTATGGACATTTGCAAATTTTTAAATAACTTTTTCACTTTAATCCCTCTCACTCCACTATGTAACATTATTTCTAAACACATTCTTCATTTCTAATTCAACTTAGTGAGATATAGAATACGACTCCTAAGAGGCTACAGCAAAGAAATTGATTCTGAAAAGGGCTTTGCAAGTCAAAGACAGTTGAGAACCTGTATTTTAAGAAATTTTTAAATAAAACTGTGTGAAAGTAAAATATAGTAAGGTGGAGAAAGAGTTGCACGAACTTAAAATCGAAACATGCTTTCATACAGGGTGTCTAGCACAGCCTTGCTACAAATTTCCCTGACTTTTCCAGGTTTTCCATACCAATAAGAATTTTTTTCCAGGTATCAAGATTTTGTGATGTTACATACAGTGATAGAAATTGGGAAATAAAAGATGTCAAATGAAGCCTACTGTAAATATCTTAGGCATCAAAATTTTAGTTGCAATTTCTAAAATTCATTTTTAACTTTGTATTATATATTGTAAGCTACTTTTTTAAAAAGTTCTAATATTTTGTTTTTATTGAAAATTATTGAAGTTCTTAATCTCCAAGATTATAACAATTGAAGCAACTGTAAAACTGAAGTAAAGAATTGTTAATTGTTATTATATTTATAAATTGAATTTCGTAAAAAACACCACATAATGCATCGAAATTTAAATCTCGTTAACATGAAATCAATAGGTGCAGTAATTTTTTTGTGTGTGTTAACCATTGAAATAATAGTAAATAAATGTTAACAAAAAAAAGTTAGGCGTCAAATTTGATGATCGAGAATAATTTTATAGTCATCAAATGCAATAATTTAGTTGCATTTGATGACTAACGACAGCTAATTTTGAACACTGTGTACATAAAATCTCAAAAGGTGTATAACAATGGCTTGATTCTCCTATATTTCTTAATGAGATTCTTTTTTAACATGCTAAACATTTTGCATACATTTTTAGCACCATATTCCATCCATTTTGTACATTCAGGAGAAAAGCCTTTATCATATCACTCACAGAATGCTTTGACATATTTTAATAATACAGTAGACTCCCTCAAATCTGCAACCCTAAAATTCACAAATGCCTAAAATCCGCATATCATCGCAGATGTAAACAATGAAACTTTCAGTTCAGATGTAGGGGCAAAATTACAGAAATTTTTAATTTTATATCATTCTGTATGTATTTTAATATGTAATTCTCAATAATATGACTGAACTTGTAGTTTTTCATGAAGGAAGTATAAATTTATTTCTGAAAAAAATCAAGATATTGACGATATCACTGGTAATTGCAAGTTTTTTATCAAATATGTTTATGTATTAATCAAGCCTTTTTGGTTATTAACACTGACTAAACCTGAAATAAAATTTCCTTACTTTATGATTTTGATGTGAATTAATAGGGTACATTTATGGGGAAAGTTTCATAGAATAATTCAAGGAAAATGTATCTTATCGTTATTACATATTTAATTATACTTTATTATTATTTACTTGACCTTTACTTTTAATAATTTAATCATTTTTAAAGATATCTAAATTTTTATGATTTTAGTTTATTACGTTACTCAATTCTTTTAATATTTTACTATATTGCAAGCATTCATTATAATTTCGATTGCATTATTATATTCAAATTACTGTTTAAAAAATGTAAACTAAGCAATGACCAGAAATCTGCAAAATTCTAAAATCTGCACAACCTCTGGTCCCAAGCTGTACGGATTTGAGAGAGTCTATCTATATTATAAAGGACAAACATATCTGTGCATAATGCATACGTCATTCTGAGAATGGCAACACTTTGAAATTTGAAATGAAATTTCTATTTTGCAATTTTCGCTACAGCAAATTTAAAAACTTTTAAACATCACACATTTTCAATTCTTATACCGTCGTATAGGGGGGAAAATGTACTTTTAGATGCAATTAGTTTGAAAGCTGTATCTCAATTTATGTTTGAGATATTAATTTTGTTATAGTTTTTAGTACCAATTTTCTAATCGTGGCAACTGAAGTACTCCATTTCTGTTAAAAGTCTCTAAGGTTAAAAGTCACGGAGGAAAGAGATAGATGGAGATGCAGTATGCCGTAAAAACGGTTTGTATTATGATGTGCGTTATCGCTGAAATTTAAATGCCCTCATTCGGCCCAAACAAAACAAGCCCGTGGAACAGGGACTGAATTCTTTGACATCCCCCGTGCATTTTTTTTCTCTAAATGAAAATGATCTGCTTATATTTAAGCATTCTAAAGTAGCATTTCATTGTATTATGAATTAAAAACTGTATTACTAGAAGTTTTCTTCTTTTTTGCGAAAGCACGTGATTGTGCTTGGGCCAAACATAGCAGATTTCAGGGTTACATTTTTGCCATCACCTCCAGACAACACACTTCATCTCTATTCTTTCTCTTTATCCTATGGTTAAAAGTAAAGGGAAATCAGTAGATTACTGAAATTTTTGTTGCCATTTTCTTATACAAATTTAAAAAAATTGAAATTAAAATACTTACTATGTCAAGAGTATCGTCTGTTATAAAATCCGATGAATTTTGGTTTTATTTCGTTTTCATTCATCATTTAAATGTTTTTTAGTTTATTGCAAACTTACCTTACAAATGATACAACACTTTCTCTTTAGAAAAATGTATTTTAAATATTATGCGACTTTCCTCCACATTTACTTTATTCGGATCAGAAAGCTTAAAGAATACAATTTTATTTATCCGTGTGTAATAATATTTTCTGAATATTAAAAAAATACAAATGAATAATTTATGATAAAACATGGAGCGAGTATAAACATCATTAGATACCGATGTGTTTTGCTGAGCTTCTTGAATGGCAATATTGCGTTTTGTCGGGTTTGTGTATTATTCCGCGATAATTATGTCATATGCATACTTTTCTATAGATGTTGTTTAAAACTGGGTCATAAAAGTGAATGTTTTAGCGTATGCAAATGACAACATTTTATTAAAAAAGCATGTTTTTTAACTCTTAAAGCTGAAATATGTTTTGTTGAAGTGCATCATTTCACCCAAGCTGCTTTGAAATTCTTCACAGGTGAAAATACTTCACTTTTAAAAATAACATAATCAAAATCATAGGCTAATAAAGCACAATGTTTTACAAAAATTTAGAAAGTCTTTATAGAAGAGCAATGACATACAGTGTGCATGCTTAGATCATAAGTCTTTGTCCAAAAAATAGCGATACATATTAAAGAACTTGATGATTCTCTCCTGGATGAATTCGCTTCGTCGAGTTAGACAAGCAAACAATGAGGATCTTGGCAATAACTTGAGGTTAAAAAAAATATCAGGTTCTCCAAGTTTTTATCCAAAATTCTCTTGCTAATAAAATTTTATTGCTATTCTTTAAGACATTCTACTGTAATTTAATCAAAATAACAAAATTTGATAAATTGAAAACACAAGGCGGTTTTTAGTCATATGCCTACTCAACCAATTTTACTAATATATTTTTTTTTTAGCTGGAAGCTTTTTATTTGTAGATATGTCTGCACTAGCTGTATTTTTAAATATTGCCATTTTCATATTTTAATTTAAAAAATATTTTATGAAATGTCTTCAAAATAGTGGTAATTAGATAGCTTTCATTATTGCAGAAAAGAGAGAATATTGAAGTTTATTTATCTTTATTCATGCCATTTTCTGATAAAATTAAAAAAAACTTTAACATTTTTTTTCTATGGTTTAAATTTTATTGTGTAGGGTTTAGTGGCACAAAATTCCATTAGGGACATATTGCGGCAAAATGTTTTGAACAGAAAATGGTGTACTGCTTTTGAAAACACGCTTTTTTTCTTAAAAAGTTTGTATTTTTTTTTTTTTTTTTTTCCTTCTAAAAGTGTACTGATACTAATTTTGAGACACTAGGCGAAATGATTAAGCAAATGATAATGAAGTCATATTTAAAAGAAAACGATATTTTTCTTAGATAATCATTTTAACACAAATGCGCCTAAAAAAATTAAATTACGGCAATTTTTGCTCTTCAGTAGTGAGATTAATATCTGAAGTTAAGATTGCAGATGTTCACAATCACGACTCCAAGTTTTGAGCTAAAATGATTTTAAAATGATCAAATTAAAATACCTTTAAAAAAAAAAACAAAAAAAAACAAAACATGGTGAATACGGATTTGAGAAGTGTGGATGTAAATTTTGCGGACATAAAAATGATGTCGGGTTTAGATTTCTCAGGAAAAAATTCTATGATCGTGTCAAAGTGGAATAAATTTTGTCGTTTTCATTCCAGAATAACAAGCATAAGAGCCTCAATTGGCAACTTTACCATAATAACTTATATTTATTATAATCTACTGATTACATGTGCGATTAAAGCTTAATTTTAATAATTTGGAGAACTGATTTTTGTAGAAATAGTATTCTGTTAATTTTAGGTTAAAATAATATTTATTTGAGAGTTAGAATAACCAATATAAGATACATGCTTTTATTGTAGCTAATTTTGTAGGTTTATTATAAATCAATGAAACAGTTCTCTCTTAAACATTTTCTTTCGTCGGAATTCGACAAGTTCCGCCTTGTTGTAATAATAAACCTTTTTCTTTGTAAGTAATGTAGCTGCTCTGTAACTAACCAAATTTAAGGATTATAACAATTCAATTAATTAACTAACAAGTGTTCTCAAACAAAGATAAATGAGCAAACTGAATCACCTAAATAGTCTTACAAAACCATACAAGATTCTGTGAGAGTGAAGCTGGTATCGAAAATTTCTGAGTTACAAGGAAGGACCAAAAGGGTGTAGTAGACCAAAGGATTGCATGAGAGGTTGAAATACCCTTTAGTTATTCATTTCTTACAAAGTGCAAAGTTACATTTTCCTGGCATTGTAATTTCAAATTTTGAATTTTATAATCCGAAAAATTTTCCAAAATTTTTTCTTTGGAAGTTTAAAATTTTTCTGACTTTTCCAAAGAAATGGTAAATTTCCATGACTTTTCCAGTCCATAAAAAATTTCCATAACTTTTCCAGGTGGCTAGACACTGTGTTTCATAGGTTGTGCTTATGATTTAAATAAAATAAAATGCAGGCCAAATACATTATAAAACTTTACAGCAAAAATAATTAGGATGGGACCCATTTAAAAGTTAATTTTTTAATATAAATTTCTTTGGTTTATTTCTACCTGCATGTTTTCTGAATTATCATTTTTGCAAAATAAATTTGTTTATAAAATAACTTTGAAAATTAGAAATAGAAATCTTTAGGAAATAATTATAAGCTACTAATTTGAAAACAATCTTTAAAACAAAAAAATATTTAAAGGCTCTGTCTAAATCAACAGTGCTTAAAAACTGCTTATTCAAAACTTTAATGATTTGCAAATGAACAAAATTGTTCAAATTTTAGTGAAATGCACCTTTGGATCTCTAATGGTTTATTAGAGCATTGTTTAAAGCAGCTTGCATTTCTGAGTAAATTATAAAAATAAAAATTAGACACATTATTACATTTTAATTTTCCTGTTTTGATTAAGTCGAACACACCATTATAAGTTATTTGATGATATCTCATATCAACTTTAATTTAGATCTCTTATATTTTATATCTTAATATTAAATATTTATTCAATACTTAACATTTTCTGAGCTGCAGAAATTTTTTAAGCTGCTGATTACATTTTATCTAAAGGGATTTAATTAATATATTTCGTTCACACACATGGCAATATGTATAAAAATCAATGTAATGGCTTATCAATCAAACAGTTCCCTCTTAAACATTTTCTTTCGCCGGAATTCGACAAGTTCCACCTTGTTGTAAAAATTCTTTCCCATGCTTTGAAGTTATTTAAAAAATATTCAGTTTTGACAAAAAAGAAAATTGCAGACACTTTCAAAAGATAGGTAGTATAAGATACATTTTGAAGATTCATATTTACAAATAACAACTAACAGATTAGTTTTTACAGAACAACAAAATTAACTGCAGTTACAAAATAACTTTCAAAATAAAACATTCAGAAGCATATATATATATGTAAAAAAAAAAAGCTATATATCTCAGCTGCTCTTGTACACTGATGTTCAAAAGTATAGCATATTTCAATAAACCATTGTTTTCTCAAAAAGTTTTGGTTGGAAAGGATCATTCCATGAAAAACGGATAAAATATCCTGCATGTGACACTTGCATAAATCCCTATATATATTAATTTATAATTTGTTAAAATATACATAAAAAATAACAAAAAAAAAAACCCTTGACTTTTAGTTTAGCATAGTTGTTTTAATCTATTATATATATAAAATCCAAACGGAAATTTCGTTCCGAACGTCTAGATTTCGAGTTCTACTGCATGGATTTTGACGAAACTTACACTGTTAGATAGATATCGTTTCAGGGAAGGTTTTAAGCTATAACACATCGTTCTACGTTGATTAGTTATAGAATTATGATGAAAAGTTCTGTTATTTTGGACGAAAAGGTTGCCATTGGCATATGATTTTCCTCTTGGCATATTAAGCAATCTTTTTGAATTGAAACGTCTATATGATTTAGAAATTAAAATATACAAACAGCCCGAAAAAAACTATTACTGATTTTATTAAAAACACAAAGAAATACAGTTGAAATGTGTTTGTACAGCTTAAAAGAAGATTCATTTTCAAAGTCGATCCATGGAAACTATACTTGGCGATTTATCATCTTTGTGGTTTATATTTGGCACCTGGATAGCGTTTTTTTTTTTTCTGTTTTTTAAGTTTGTCAGGGTTGATTTCAAAAGTACAGGATGCATTTTGTTTATCATTTACACCATTGGATAAGTTTTCGGAATCATTTGTATGCATGATTGACCTATATAACTATTATTATTATTTTATTCAATTAAAATTTGGTGTTTCTCTTTTTTTTTCCGGGCGCAAAGGTTGCTGTTGGTCATTGTTTCTCATCTTGGCAATGATATATTATACTATTATTGAGGAACTGAAATGGCTACATTATTTATCAAAAGATACGGACAGCATGGGAAAACTGTTTGTAATTTTATTTGAAATATATAATAATAATAAAAAAAAAAAACGAATTTAAGGGAGCTTAGAATTATTCTTACGGAGATTTGTACAATTACGCAATATTAAAAAAAATTTCACGGTGAAATATATATATATATATTGCATCATTACTTTTTAGTATAACTGCGTATACACACTCATTTTTCTGATGGTGATTACAGGATTTTTGAAAAATCTTCCGTAATTGAGCACCCCACCCAATTGGCATTTAAATTATGTTATTGGAAGCATTTTTCATGCTTGAAGAGAATGCTTCAGGATGAATCCTATTACAAAAGATGAACCGATTTCACAATTAGTGAATATTTAGAAATTTGTGGTTTTTCACTTAATCAGTTTTCACATTGGCACACTCAATGTAGTAATGAACAATCTGACTGAGAGTGAAAAAGTGAGAAGCTTGGGCCGTTATTCGCGGATTCGAATATATATATAACTATGATTTTATGTAATAAAATTTGCATTTTTTTTTTCTCTTATGCGGGAGCAAATGTTTCCAAAAATGAATTTCTTTCATCTTGGCGACAACATACCTCAATGTCCTTGGTTAAAAATTTTAAACTACTAAACCAGTTAGATAAATATAGGAAACAGTTCCATATCATGTTCCCGTTTTTATGGCAAGTATTTTTTGGCGATGACTTTTTCGCTGTGGTTGTTGCGATCTCTAGCATTTGGGATTGCTTTTTTTATTACTTGAATGCTACTGGTGTATAAGAAACAATTTTGAATACTTTTTTTATAATTAATTTTTTTAATATATATATATTTTAATTTATAAATTTCCGGAGATTTTTTAAACGGTATTTTTCTGTATATGCAATATTATGTAAATATACATAAAATTAATACATATATATATAATTTTTTCAATTTCAGGGATGAGAATTGCAAAAAAGCAAAAAGACTGAAACTACGCGCAAACAAAAAATTGTACCACATTTTATGCGTGAAAGATACTTTAAGAAATAAAACCAGGGTCTGATTTCCGGGCAAATGGAGACAAGCGCACAAACTTGTATACTACATTACAGGAGTGAAAATAGCCAAATTACACACAGCTCTTAAAACATTGAGTGTAGGTCATATGAAATGCTCGACTTATCAGAATCATGACCGCTCCTGAAAATGAAATAATTTAATTAAGAAGAGTTTTCGAGTGTCATAATTTTAATAAATTTTTTGGCAAAAAACATGAAACTTAGTGAAAATCACAATGGTTAGTTATTTTTGGTCACACAGGCTAATTGGACCAGGACCTACAGCCAGCTTAATGTGAATTCTGAATCAGGAGCGATTCTGAGTAAAAAAAAAAAAAAAAATTGAAATTCGCAGCAAATTTTCTGAAAGGTCACAAAAGAGGGGGGAAGGGGAGGATACACTAAAAGCACTAAATACATGTATTTTTCGCACCATTTTGACGAAATTTGTCGCTTTTTCGCAAACTTTGCCGTTTATTCGCGATCTTCTGATGATATTTGTAGTTTCTTTCGCTATCTTTTGACAAATTTTGCTGCTTTTTCGTGATCTTTTGACAAAATTTTGCTTTTTTCGCGATCTTTTGACGAAATTTTCTGATTTTTCGCGATCTTTTGACGAAATTTTCTGCTTTTTCGCGATCTTTTGACGAAATTTTCTGCTTTTTCGCGATCTTTTGACGAAATTTGCCGTTTATTTGTGATCTTCTGACGATATTTGTAGTTTTTTGCGATCTTTTGGTGACATTTACCGCTTTTTCGCGATCTTCTGACAAAATTTGCCGCTTTTTCGCGATCTTTTGACAAAATTTGCCGTATTTTCATCACCTTTGAGTGTTTTTTCGAAATCGGAAAAAAAGCGGAATCGATAGGAAAGTGAAAATTTCGGAAAATAACAAAATTTTGCAGGAGAAAAAATACGGAATCCTCGGAAAAAAAGACGGAATTTCGAGAAAAAAAAAAAAAGGCGGAAATCCGCCAAAAGACTGAAAATTCTCATCCCTGTAATTTAAAAATAAATATTTATAAATATTTAAAAAACAAGTTTTTCCACCATCTTGAAAATTTTGGCCAAAGATGCCAAATCGGCCTATTGGTGCCATTTTGAATTCCTTTGCCAATCGTGCCAACAGGAAAAAGATACGTAACTCTTCTCAAAATATAAAATCTCTCCAGCCCTTTATTTTGCTTTCTTTTTTTTCTTTAAATTTTTTTTGTTTTATGTTAGTATTAACATTTCAGGATTTCGGAATTCAAATTATTCTTAAGGATATTTATGCAATAATGTATTAATATCATTCGCATAAATATTGCTATTTTTGGAGAAAAAAAATATTCTGCCTAAAAGAAAGTTTAGATCGTCTGTTTATTAGGTACTACTTGATTATCCCACCGACCAATTTCACCAAATTGTACAAATCGCCAAACTATTTAGCCAAATTGTAGAAATGGAAGAACGCTGTCATTCTAAAATTTTCAGATAGGAAAATTAATGAATTTAAATTTTAAAAAAATACTAAAGAATAGGGTTACTTTAATAATGATGTTCACTTATAACATAGCAACGTACCAAACATAAAATTTGATTTATTTAGATGATTTCCAACAAAAAAATGCTAAAAGTTTAGGTATTTAAATGCATAATTATTGAATTAAACTATAAACAATAAAACGGTAATTTTAAGATATTGTATTTGTGAATAAAATTTAAGTAACTTAAATGTAACATTCGAATTTATTAAAAACCACAATAAATATCAATGATAACGGAAAATTGTAACAAACCTGATGCTCTTTTATTTAGTCAAACAATGTTGACGGATATAGCTAAAAAATGCAGGTAAACATTAGATATAGAATTGAAGAAAAAAAAATCAAAATTTGCAGTAATTTTAAATACGAAAGAACAAATAAATTGGTAAAACATTAATAAAAATGCATATAAAACGTCGAATTAAAAAGACTTGATGATGTTACAAACACGTGTATCGTGTTTAATGTCAAGTGAATGTGGAATCTACGGTCATCCATTATTGACATTTAATCTTACAGTTTAGCGACAGGTTTTGGTCGACGGGATAATTAAATACTACCGTTTATAGCATTTCGAGGTAATATTTCGTAGCTGGATATCTCGCAAATTGGCGTATTAAATATGATTTTTAAAGCATCGTTTATGTTTGAAGCAAAATTTTCATGATGTATTCCATTACAGAAAATTATATCATCTTTTACCATATTCATTTGCATTTCAACTGAACGGTTCATATTATGTTGATAGAAATTACAATATTAGTTTTTGGGTTAGGTATACAATACATTGTTCTACAATGCTTAGTTATAGAATTACGTAGAAATTTCTTAATTCTGTGAACCCGATTATTAAAGATCACCCTTTTTAAGAATATCATGAATTAAAAGTTTTTTTTTCTTTTTGAGAGAGCTTTTCGTATTAAAAAGAGTGCTGCATTTTAACTCACAGTATTATTTACTGCTATTACAGTTTTAACTGCATTTTTTCTGCTAAAATTGAAATATGTAAAACTGTGGCAGAATTGCGTTTTACGAAATATAACAGAACATAGAGTGATACAGCATTTAAACTACCAGAATCACACATGCCACAAAACCGAGAAGCTTGGAATTTAAAAGATAACAAATGAGAATGAATCACCTGAACATTATTTCCATGCGACGGACATTCTCTGCAATCATTGTAATGAACTTCATTTCAGTAGTGTATCTATTAAAGGACATTGTGATTCCTGTTGCCGTAACGGCTTCATTTTCCTGCTAAATCAAACTGCAGTTGATCAACTAAAATAGTAGTTGATGTTTAATAACTGAAATTTTGCCCCAACACATTAGTAAATATAATACTGCAATGATACATCGTTTACATCATTTCTCTAAATCAAGAAATACATTACCACATATATTTCTTTGATTCAAGATGGAAAAATAGGACCAGCGTAGCGGGCATAGCCTGCTAGTATGAAGATACAATATCATTATTAAAACAGCAGTAATATTAAGAAAAGCTGTTCCATATGTGACATAGAATGCCCCAAAAAGTTTCAAATTCTTACACATAGAAAGAAAACACTATGCAAACTAGGGATAATTATGATTTTTTTTTTTTTTTTTACCAATCAAATCAGTTGTTTCAGAGGATTGGACAACAAAAGCATGGACTGACTGCAATGCAATTATACTGTGAGAATGGATGACTCTTTTAATTTGCTGTTATTTCCAGAGGTGATTTCGATTATTTTTCTTGATTAAGTTAATTAGGTGCCAAATGGATGAATTTGCGTGTGGTCGTGCCATTTGGCTGCTGTCAATTTGATGTTGCCAAAGTTGTTGGTATTGACCAATCTATGGTTTCAAGACTGTGGCAACACTACATTTCAACAGAAAATACAAGTAGAAGTACTATAGAAGGTCATCTCTGTATAACAACAACATCAGACAACCCATTTGTGACATTAATGGCACAGCGCAACTGAACAATGCTAGCAAGAGTGATAGCAGCAGAGTTAAATGCTGTTGGTGGTGGGCTAGTTTTGCGATATACTGTCTACAGGTGACTTAGTCAACATGGTCTTTATGCCAGACATTCGACAATATGTTTCATTTACTTCTCGTCACAGGCATGTTCAGTATCAACGGTGCAAAGAGCACATAGTATAAACTGCAAACAAGTGGAGCAATGTAATATTCTGTGACGAATCCAGGTTTAGTGACAGCTGACGTGTTGTCATATGGAGAGAGCCTGGTTTGTAATGAAACCCAACATTTGCACAAACATAGGGGAGGTGGCATACACATGTAGAGCGCCGTCATGAACAATGGATGTACGCCTCTGCACCATTGATACAGTGGTGGTCAGAATTATAAGAACAATTGAAAATTGCACAGAAAAAATTTATTTCTGAACTAAATAAAGTGAAATTTATACATAAAATGCTTTTTTATGCTAGAAATAACTGTAGAATGCAAAACATTGGAAAATGCAAAATATGAATGTTTTGCCATAATTAACAAAATATGCCATTGTAAAAATTGGACAAAATTATAAAGACAATGAATGTTTTTGCCTGAAACACACTAATAATTAATAATCTCTCCCTTCTTCTCAATCACTTTGATCAGTCTTGACGTCATGGAGTTTGACAGTTCCTTAAAAACATTCTTGGAAATTTTTGACCAGCCTTTTTCGATGGAGGACATGAGCTCTTGCTTGTTTTCATATTGTATACCATTTTTGTATACTTCGTGTGCCAGAATACCCCACAGATTTTCCATTGGATCAGGGCTTCTGGCCGACCAATGAAGTAGTTTCACGAAATTAGCATCAAACTACGATTTTGAAGCTTGGGAAACATGTACTGAGGCATTGTCCTGCTGGAAAAAATAGTCTCTACTTGTTATTAACGGTGCTTCCGGTAAAAGATTATCGCCCAATACATCAACATAACTCTCAGAATTCATTCTATCCTGCACAAAAACTATTGGAGTAGTTCCACCAGTTGCGAAACCTCCCTAGACCATTACTGAGCCACATCCAAATGCACGCTTTGAGAAAATTTCTTTTTCTCTACGGAGATCATACCAGAAGTAGCAAAAACCATCTGGTCCATCCAAATTAAACTTTTTCTCATCTGAAAAGACAACATCATCCCACCTTTTTCCCATAGTAATGCATTTTTTGGCAAACTCCATCCTCAGTCTCTTATGAACTTTTGTAAGAGGCAGTCGTGACATATGTTTAGCATAGTGAACCTTTTTTTCTTTTTGTAAAACACGTCGAACAGTTCGAGCACTGATTCTAAGTTCAATTCACGTTTTATTTCTGTTGACATTTGTTTTTTGGAGCAAGCTCGCCTTATTATCATTCTTTTCTCCCGTGCAGAAACAGAAGATGGCCTACCTGTAGAGGAGAAGGGGGCTAGTGTGGACAATTTTTATAAATTTTGCAAAAAAAGTACTAAATACCATGTTTCACACTTCAAGTATTTTTTTTACAAGAATTTGTTATTTTATCTTTGATTTGGTTGATATATTAAATTATTTGGCAATACAGTTATTTATTAATGTATTTTTTTTTAAGTTGTTTTTGTCCACACTAACCCCATGTGGTGGGGTAAGTGTGGACAAGCTAGAGTACTGATTTAGACAATGTAATACAACTCTTAAAAGTGTTTGTAAAACCATAATAAAATAAATTTGAACCTAAACAATATAGTAAATATATTATTCATAATAAAATATAATTTAATTAATGTTATACCTAATGTTTTTTTTGTTTTTTTTTTGTTATTACTGAGAATTGCAGTTAGGTATGTTATGAATCTATTTCAAAGACAAAATTAAATATGTTACAAAATTACAAAAAAAAAAAAAAAAAAAAAACACTGGTAAAAATAAAATACACAAATAAAAAGATATGGATGTATTTACCTATCTTAAAATCTTAAGTTTGTTTACAAGGTTAAAGTATTTGTCAAAGCAACTAAATGTTTTTCATTATTGTTTACACAGCCAAGAAACTGCATAATGAGCATTCTGGCTTCTTGAATAATGTCTGGCTGTTGGAGTTTTCAAATGATGTTTATTTGTGAAACATCACTTTCAATATAAATAAAATGTTTTTTCTTAGAGCTAATACTCTTGAGTCACTATTTCATACTCGACAACAGAAACAGACTTTGAATAATTGCTACATATTTATAGAATATACTGTGGCTGGACTTCTTGCAAATTAAAGAAACTTGAGCTAATACAAAATCTCCTAGCTTGATTGTTTTTTTACTCCTTTCTACTTCTTCAATTTCTAATTCATCAACTTCCATGTCAAAAAGGCTGTTTCCACTGCCTTCTCATGTGCACTGTCTTTCTGTTTTATCTTCAGTAGTACCTGGGCATTCACGGTTAATAATATAGCTCCAAAAATATAATAATCTACAACTGCTAATCAATTTAATGACCTAATGCCAGGTTTTTGCTAATCCTGATATAATATTACTTAGAGTAAATAATTTATAATATGCCTTCGCTGCTAAGAAAGGAATATCAGACTGATACTGTTTTGCTGGGATGATTTAACATCCTGTCATTAAATGCAACTTTACACATTCCTTTGAATGCACCATAAATTGCAACATCTAGGAATTGAAGTTTTTGGGAACAATGTGATGGGAAAGATAGTAACAAAATATAATTTTTCTTCACATATGTGTAATTGCTACAAGAGAAATGTGTAAATTACGATTATCAAGAAGCGAAAAAACAGGGTGGTCAATATCAGATTTTGTGTGTTCTTGTATATGGTGTAAAACAGCTGGAAATAGTTCTTTCACCATCCATCCACTTTTTAAAGGCAAACCTAGACTTCCAGTTGGAGCACCAAAAAAAAAAAAATAATAATAATAATAATAATCCTTATAATTTACTGTAGGGAAAATATACTACCTACCTGTGCTATTATAATGGACTAGCATTAGTAATTTAAATAAAAAATGTTTATCAAACTAAATTCTACTATGTGTGTATTTTGCATTTAAATTCAGTTATTACTTCACAAATGAATCTAATTCAGTATATAAATACCATAAAATGTGATATATTTATATACCCAATTAATGTTTTTACAAGTGAAAGCTGAATGGGGCTAGTGTGGACATGTCCACAGTACAGGGTTCATACAGAGTTGGGAAGAAAAAATCCAAGGAGTCCAAAAAATTTTAAGGATTTGCCATTTTTTTTTCTTTTGTCGATGTTTTTATGTGCTGCATCGTTATGTGGTATGCACACTCCAATTTTTAATGCCCAATTTGGAGAGAAAAACATTTCAAAAACAAGTTTTACTCCATTAGAATCTAATTGATAGTGCTGAAATTGCACAGTATTCACAATATATTGCTTATTGATTTCGTAAGTTTAAATACAAAATTGACAATCTACTGTTTTATGTAGTGACCAATGGTCATATCACAGGGGCGATTCTGAGTAAAAAAAAAAAATTCTGAAATTCAAGGCAAATCTTCTGAAAAGTTACACCAGAGAGGTGGGGGGGAATCCACTCCCGACACAAGCGTTTTCTCGGCGCCTCTTTGATGGAATTTGTGGTTTTATCGCGATCTTTAGGCGAAATTTGTGGGGTTTTTCGCGATCTTTTGACGAAATTTGTGATTTTTTAGGGAAATTTGAGTTTTTTCGCGATCTTTTGACGAAATTCGCCGTTTTCTCGAAATTTTTTGGGTTTTAGCGATCTTTTGACGAAATTTGTGAGTTTTTACGTGCTCTTTTGACGAAATTTGCCATTTTTCGCGATCTTTTGACGAAATTTGCTGGGTTTTTTGTGATCTTTTGACGAAATTTGTCGTTTTTTGCGATCTTTTGACGAAATTTTTGGGTTTTTGCGATCTTTCGACGAAATTTGTGGTTTTTTTCGCGATTTTTTGATGAAATTCGTATTTTTTTCGTGATCTTTCGACGAAATTTGGGGGGTTTTTCGCAATTATTTGACGAAATTTGCGTTTTCCCTGCGATCCTTTGACAAAATTGGCGATTTTTCTGCAAACGATTGACAAAATTTATTTTCTTCGGCGACCATATGTCCGAATTTTCGGATTGGTGACCGATTTTTTTTAAATTTCCGGAAATGAATGCCTTACATTTTCGGAAAATTTGGACTAGAATCACCCCATGTCATATAAATAGAGATTAATCAAACCCCAAACACTTATTACGTATATCACATACATGATAGTACATCTTAAAGAAAATTTTGAAAGGGGAAAAAAAAACAAAACGCTAAATGCAACATTTTAAAGAAAATTTTAAAAGGCAAAAAAAAAAAAAAAAAAAAAAAAATTGCTAATGCAACATACAAGAAAAAAATATAACAAGTTTTGAATTTATTCTTTTAGAACAGCGGTAATCTCTTTCTTTGAAGGTGCAATTTTGACGAATTCACATTTTTTTGTGATCTTATGATGAAATTCGCGTTTTTTTTCGCGACCTTCTGGAAAAATTCACTTTTTTCGCGATCTTTTAATGGAACTAGCGTTTTATTTCGATTGTTTAACGAATCTGACGTTTTTTTCGCGATCTTTTGATGGATACTGGATGTTTCCCGCGATCCTTTGGCAAAATTCACGTGTTTTTCGCGATATTCTGGGGAAATTCGCGATCTTCTAATGGAATTCACGTTTTATTTCGATCGTTTGACAAAACTAACGTTTTTTCGCAATCTTTTGATGGAACCATGTGTTTTTTGCGATCCTTTGGGGAAATTCACGTGTTTTTCGCGATCTTTGAGGAAATCTGCTTTTTTTCGCGATCTTTAACGAAATTCGCGTTTTTTCGCTGTCTTTTAAGAAATTTGCGTTTGTTTAAGAAATTCGAAGTTTACCCGCGATCTCTTGGAGAAATTCGTGTTTTTTCACGATCCTTTGACAAAATTTACGAATTTTTTCCGCGATCGATTGACGAAATTCGACGGTATTTTTTGAAACATATTTGCGAAAAACGCGATTTTTCCGAGATTCTTGGCTAAATGCTAAACATCGATAAAATTTAAAATAAAGGTCGGCTAACAGTGTCAAAAAATGGACTTTACGGACCTAGTGGGAGCCCTGCTATTAAGATTACCCTACCCAATCAATGTTGTGCTTCAGATGAATGACGTGCATAAAGGATTTACCGTGCGTTTTTCAATCACGATTTTTCCCCCTCAGCAGCAATATCGCTTGCGTCCGAAGCCGCAATACAATATAAGGAGTTTCTAAGTAGTGGTTTGCTTATCTAAGTAGTTCTAAGTACTACTTGGAAATGTTTTCATTTCTAAGGAGTTTCCAAGGAGTCTAAGGAGTCTGTGCGAACCCTGACAGTAGCCCCACCTCCATGTGTCCACACCAGCCCCATGGTGCCATTTATTTTTTTTAGGACTAACACTGGTAAATGTAAACCATACAGAGCAAAAGTGAATATAAAAAAATGTACTGATTAGATTCATTTATAATATAATATCCCCTTTCATTTGAAATAATGAATATAAATAGTCTAACTTGGTAATTAAAAAACAAACCATGAACTTACTTTTTCACCTTAAAAGTTTGCTTTATAAATTGCAAATGAACTATGCAATGTATTCTCATGTAATTACACATGGAAGTGTATATCAGTGTTGTGAATCTGCAAAAATTTACACAGCAACTTTAACTAAAAAATAACAGAATTATTCAAGTTGTCCACACTAGCCCCCTTCTCCCCTCTGTCTTTGCCGTCCATATTTACCAGGATTTTTAAAATAATTGTAAATAACCGTTCTTGATCTATTAAGCTTTGTCGCAATTTAGCATACATAAAGTCCTGAACTTTTAAATGCATCCACTTTCCCTTTCTCAAACTCCGAAAGCTTTGTACCTAGCGGTATAACTGAAAAACAGAATATGACGATCCCAAACGCTTACTACGCATTTATATCGTCGCTGAGCTCTGTGTGCAGAGCAAAAAACATGCAAATTTTACTTTTTAGAACACACAAATACAGTTGTTCTTATAATTTTGTCCATATCAGATGGCTGTATAAATCCATAATACATTTTATGAATATAAATTTTCCACATATTTCCATAGAATCTTATAAAAATATTCTTCATTTTCCTTTTAGTTTCCCTTTCCATCCATTAAATTTGCATAGGTTTCCGGCCAAATGTAGCCAAGATTTGGTGATTTTTGCCTTGTCCTTATAATTTTGACCACCACTGTACTGACCATGCCTAGGGTGAGAGGAAAGTGGGACACATACTGTCAGATGTCTGGCAAAGATCATGTTGACTAAGTTCCTTGTATACAGTTTGCTGCGAAACTAGCGTTTCACCAGCAGCATTTAACTCTGCTGCTATTGTTCTTGTTGGCATTGTTTGGTCGCACTGAGCTGTTAATGCCACTAATTGGTCATCTGAAGGTGCTGTTATATGCAGATGACCTTTTACAGGACTTCTACTAGCATTTCTGATTGAAATGCAGTGTTGCCACAGCTCAAAACCCTTGATTGGTCGATACCAACGATTTCGACAACATCGGCCAGATTCCATCATACCGATAACATAACCAGACTTAATCATCGATTTGGTACTAATTCACTTATCATCAACAAAAATTATTGAAATCAGCATTAGAAACAACAACTAATTAAAAGAGTCATCCATTTTCATAATCCAACTACTTTGCAATTCATGCTTTTGTCGTCTACTCTTCTGTAACAGGTGATTTGATTAGTTTTTAAGAACAATCATAATTATCCCTAGTTTGCATACCATTTTTTTATTACATGTGTGAATTTTTAATGTTTCCAACAAAAAGTTTTTGAGAAAGGAATAATTTATTGAAATATGCAATACTTTTGAGCATCAGTGTACATTTTTGGTAGAGTTTTAGGAGCTGTTATTTGTTAAACACCAGGCTGAAACAGAAGTATATAAAAAAAATATCAAGGGAAATCTGCACTAATTAAATACATATAGTAAAAAAATATATACAATTTACCTGGTTTCATTGATCCTTTTTCCGTACCAGCTGCTTGCTTAACAAAATAACTAATAGGTGGATTCATAAACTCTATACTAAATGTTCTATCAGGCTGAAAAGGAAAAGTATATTACATGAGCATAAATTACATATGTCAAGAATAATTGCATATTTTAAAATATATCACTTCTCAACAAAAGTAAGTATAATTAAGAAAGAAAAATCCTTAAAAAAGAATGATTTTAATTCAAGCCATGGATATTATGATGCACATACAGTGGAAAGTTGAAGATCCAGAAAATCAAACCACACACACATACATTTTTGATTGTTTAAAGGCTGCTCTTATATCCAAACAAACTTCTTTCTGGGATACTTACATATGCCAAAAGGCCATCTTGCCAAAAATGGTTCCCAGTTGCCTATTGTTTTCAAAACAGTAATTTCATTTATTAATTACAAAACATTATTAAAAATGGTAAAAGTGAACTAAAACAATACAAAACAGTAATTTAATATACATTTAAATGCATAATGACAGGTTGGTGCTTTTTGACAATAAAATATATTTATTATTATATTTTCCTTTTCAGCGAGATGTTACGCCAAAGAGAATTAATATAATATAAATCCAATATTCATACTATACCTATAAATATATGTGTGTTTATATAATATCAAGACTATACGTATCATATACTCATAGTTATATATAAATACTTTTAAATTTGCAATTGCTTTTAGGCAACTATTACATAACATTAAACATGCAGTTATAATGTAAAAAAGGGTTACTGCATTTAGTATATCAGCATCATCGTTGGCACAAAGCATCTTCTTGGCATGGATAATCCATTAGTATCCTGTTCCTTCATAAAGACATCAAATTTGCATGTATTTGAATTCATAAATTAAGAAATCTAACAGTGCTTTTTGTTTTCTTCAACTTCATAAAAATCCCCTTAAAGTGGGTTTTGAACCAATTGATTAGCGAAATGATGAAAATTTTGAGATTAATGAAACATCAAATAATTTTCAGATAGCATACTGGAGCTTCCCATTATAGAAATATAATCATTTAAATTATTTATCAACGTATAGAGCATTTGATGATAACCTTAAACCAAAATTTAACAGATCAGCAAAATTGTATGAATTATAGTAGAGTTTGCATATAACAAACTCTCAATATCAAGTAAAAAAAATTCATTCGATTAAAAATTTATTAAATAGAATTCTTTATAAAATTTAGTACAAGGAAATGTTTCTGAACTTTTCTTCCAATTTAATTTAATTTCACTTAAAAGAAATAGAATTTCATAAAAAGACATAAAATGTCTAGAAACTAGATTTGGAGGTTTTGATCTAAAAAATTACCTCTGTTCTATACAATTGTCGTCAAGCAGTTACATGAAATCCCAAACTTAAATATTCCCCATCATCTGTTAATATTAAAGAGTTATATTAATTCCAATTAGTTAACTGTTATTTTTTTGGTTTTTTATGCCTCACTTCATTTTCAATATTTATGAGATGTTCAGATTAACAGCAAATATGATTAGATCCCTTCCCTCCAATTGAGAAGCTTAAAGTCTTGCACATTGTGTGCAAGTGTGCCTCCAAATGGTTTTGTGGTATGTGAGTACAAATTTTCTATATTTCTCTAGTTTTCTTGTTTTTCCATTTGTTTCATTATTCCAATGCATTATATCGGCAGTGATAGACTATTCTTGACAAATCTGTCAGTCTATTATATGAAATAATGCATTTATTTGTGACATGTGCTGTCCTGCTGACTGACGATTAGACGTCCACCTGTCACTTTGGTTTCTTAAATTTCTATCATCATTTAATATATATATTCTATTTGTTAATCAACAGATGAGATTTTTATTCCTATTGTAATATTAAATAGTGGGTTTTATTTAAATTGATGTTTTTTAATTTTTCCTGTGAGAATTATGTGGATTATTATTTGTCATCTCAAAATTTGGAGTTTCAGTCACTTTACTGTTCAAGTATACTAGTTTTTAAACTTCATATTAGGTATTCTATATATAAATTAAACATATGACATCTTAATACTAGAGATTTTTATCAGATTTTGTCAAGAAAACTTGTTAGTTGTCTTTTGATTTTCAAAGGTATTATATATCTTTGGCAGGTCTTAATTATTTTATTGCTTCAAATTACTGTATACAAAAAACTTCAATTTAATAATTATGTTTAAAATATTTTATAAAATTTTCTCAGACATTTGAAATTTCATTTAGATTTTCAAAGAAAAGTTTATTATTTAAATAGTAATGTTATGAGCAAGTATGATGCATATAGTATAAAAGATTTTTTGCATAAAAGAAAAATATCAACTTTGGTTATAAGAATCAAAAATAGTAATAATAAACATGATTCAATACTTTTATGTTAGCCAGGCACAAATATCGCCAATAGCAGCGGTTTTATTTTTCACATGTGTAAGTTAGCAATAATGCTTTAATTTTGAAATAAAATGTTTTAATTTATAGTATTATTTCTTATTTATTTATTTAATATTTAAAATTAAATTTGTGAAAAACGTGTATTTTAAATGCATGTATCATATATATTTTAAATTAAAGTTAGGTATTTTAAACTAAATGATCGACAGGTTTTTTTTTAAAAAGAAATTAATGCAATGTTAATGACAATGATGGGAGCAACATTTGGCAATTTATCACCTGTGCCCACAGCTAACATAAAAGTACCCATAATTCTTATAAGCAGAATTGACTGCACTGCACAACCTAGTTAAAAAAGGGCTTTTTACTTTGTATGACATATACAGAGACTGATTTTCAACTATACACAGTATGACAGCCTAGAGTCCAAATTTATACCAATTTTGATTTTTATACATACATCATTTTTAGAAAACATATAAATCAACAGAGAGATTATATAAGATTAAGTTAAATGTAAAGGTTATCAGTCTGTACCTATGGCCTCAAATTTTCTAAATTAGATTCTGATGACCTAAAAGGGAAAAGTAAAGGTTGGGAGGAAGGGACTTTTATCACCTTTTCAACATAAAGAAAGGAAAGTTGCAATTTATAATTTAAGGAAAAGCAAGAGTAATAAAATTGCGTGTAAAATGCAAATTAAGTAATCAGTACATAAATCATTATTATAAGTATTTTTAAAATACTTAGTCTCATACACATGTCTTTAAGGTTGTTGGTCAGTGAGATTTCAAATTCTCTTTGCTAATGTTAAACCTATGGGTGTGTGATGCATTCAAATTTTTAAAAATATCTCCTCAGGAAATTAATACTTTTATATTCTTTTTTCTGTAAACTGTCTTTTATTTTTTTGTTGTCAAAATATTTCTTGAGTACTTAAAAAAAAGAAAATATCCTTCAAGAAGAGTACAAAGGACAGGGGTCGATCCAGGCAAAATTTGGGGCCTATTTAGGACCCCTTCACAAAAATTCATTTAATAAAACAGACCCCTTCACAAAAATCCATTTAATAAAACAGGCCCCTTTACAAAAATCCCTTTTATCTACTAAATCCTGAATTATTGTTGTGTGTCCGAAATTTGCCTGTAGTTGAAGCCCTGCATCAGTATAACTTTCATTCACATTAAGTATAATAATGTGCCCTGTCCTAAGAAGGCGGTAGCGATGGTCAAGGGTGTTAACTTCGAAGGCTTAACAACTTATATTCTCTTAGAATATGACACCATGATATTTATTTTTATAACAAAATAAAAGATATTCTGGAGTAATAATAAGTCGCTATGTACACAACAATGTAAATTTTGTTGAACAAAAAGTTTATGTATCGATCAGAATAGTGTCTATGAGAAGGTGGCAGCTAGTCTATTAAGTCCACAGGCAATGCATTATTTGAACGGAAGACGCTTGTCTTGTCTCAGAGATTAAGATCTCTTTCTCCGCGACGGCACCCTGGTGCCCTGTCGCCACTGATTCAGGTATCATTCCCTGGTACTAGGAATCGTAAAGCCCGGCCCTTTCGGCCTTCAAACTCTTCCACTCCAAAAGTTGCTCTTCCAACTCCAGCCAAAATCTAATCTCTCCTCATCCTCCTCTCGTATATATATCTCAATTATCTCCCTCTAAAAACAATAGTGAGTTTCTCAGCCACTAACTGTCCGTTCTTTTTAAGAACCTCTCAGGGACCTTTTCCGCTATCCCCTGAGTGGACACCTTGAGGACCTCCTCTTTTTTTGCACCCGGATCCTGCGATCATATGCTCTCGTGAGAAAGTATGTGGGTTCTCTTCCCATGCTCAAAGATCAAAAGAATACCGGCTGCTCCTTTGCATTAGCAAACTGTCACCGATTGTCAAATGTCCAAGAGCGATGGTGACTGAATAGTTTATTTCATCTTACCGCACGTCTTAGTGGACTTCACCATATTTTTACTCTGTTTTAGAAATGCATTAGTTCTTTCTATATGGCGAATCTGATATAGTTCAGTTCTTTACAACCACACCCCCCCCCCCCCCTCCTTTTAAAAGAATATTTTGGCCGCAGGACGAAATATTCTGGAAGAGAGAAAGGTGACTCAAAATTTATATGAATGGCTCACATGCAAAAAAAAAAGAAAAAAACTTTATTTGCCTGCCTGCCACTCCACAAAAAAGTATCCATTATACACTCTGTATAATATTTTACACTTTATTCTATTTCAAACACTTCACATTGTATTATATTGTCAAATATTAAAAGGAATGATAACATACTATATACAATTTTCTTTTCTTTTTTTTCCCCCAAGATTACTCTGCCCTACTCAAAAAATCTACATGCGTGATGTCTTTTCCTGGTCTATGTTGAATGGCATACTGGTATGGTTGCAAGATCAGTGCCCACCTTAAAAGCCTCGGATTATTTCCTGCATTGTTCTTTAAAAATGTTAAAGGGCTGAGATCTGTTTCTATGAGGAATTTTTGTCCATCGATATAATGACGTAATTTTTTTATAGCAAAGATTATCGCCACGCACTCTCTCTCTGTTGCACTGAATTTTTTTTCGGTTTCACTGAATTTTCTGCTTAGGTATATGATGGGATGCTCTTCTGAATTTATTCTCTGTGCGAGGACGACCCCTACTCCGAAATTTGAAGCATCCGTTTGTATTATAAATTCTGCCTCATAATTTGGTGCGTACAGAATGGGCTCTGCCGTGAGTTTCTCTTTCAGCGTTTGAAAGGCCCTTTCCATTTCTTCGTCCCATGTTATTTTTTCCTTTTAATGCTCTTGTGGGCGGTTCTATGACAGTCGCATATTTTTGGATATATCTAGCGTAATACCCGGCCATACCTAAACATCGGCGGATTTCGGTTTTCGACTTGGGGGGGCGCCAATTCCGTGATTGCTTTAATTTTTGCCTCCGCTGGCCTCCTTTGTCCTTCCCCCACAATATGCCCTAGGTACTTAACTGTTCTTTGCGCAAATTTACATTTTGAAATTTTTACTGTCAAATTTGTGTCCTTAATTCTGGATAGCACCTCCCGAATGTGTTCTAAATGGGCTTCCCATGTTTCTGAAAAAATTGCCATGTCGTCCAGATACGGCAGGCAGAAATTTTCTAGTCCCTTTAACAATTTTGCCATAAATTTGGAGAATCTGTATGAAGCGTTGACTAAACCAAAGGGTAATCTTAAAGGCAAATATGTTGCTTTATTTGTTACGAATGCTGCGTATTTTTGGGCCTGCGGGGTCATTGGGATTTGCCAATAGCCTTTTGTCAAATCCAATACCGTTATGTACTTTGCCGCCGCCACACGCTCCACTCTCTCTTCGATATTAGGCAAGGGGTAATAGTCTATTTTAGTAATTGCATTAAGCTGACGAAAGTCTACACATGGGCGTGGCTCCTTACCGGCCTCTCCCACCAGTGGCCGAGAGGTTCTGCTCTCGAAGCTGGTAGACGGGAGGGGCTGGGTTCGATCCCAATCGCGCCCGTCGGCCTAATCGTTCGGAGTTTTCGTGGTTTTCTTCGAGCCGTGGATCTTCCATGCGTTAATACGGATTAGGTTCCCTTAGAAAGACCCCCACTGAGGGCACTCCCCCCGGGCCTATATCCCTCGTGTAGATAATTGGCCGTCAAAAATCAACCCAACCCAACCCTTACTGGCTGATTCCACTAGAATTAAGGGCGAATAATAGTCTGACTCCCCTTCCTTTATAATATTAAGTTCGAGCATCCTTTTAATTTCTTTCTCTAAAATTTCTTCTTGTCTGCAGGACATTCTATACGGTCTGATTCTAACTGGTTTGTCACTAATTACCTCGATATCGTGCTCCTCCATGTCTGTCGCCCCCGAGTTATTTGAGAAAACCTCCCTGAACTCCCCCAGCAGGATTTCTAATTCCTGTAATTGTTCACTATTGCACCTATCCGTCAGAGTGCTATCTTTTACAATTTCCTCGAAATTGTAGTTATCGGGATCATCTAGTGGGAAAGCTATTTCCAAATCGTGCTGATACTCTTCCCCGTCGCATAAGTGCGCCAGAATATTTATTTTTTCCACCCGTTGTATGTACGATTTCAATAGGTTTACGTGGAAAACTTGCTCTTTCGCGCACCTCCCCGGAACCTCTACTACATAATTTGTCTCTGAAATTTTTTCTTTTATTTTCCCAGGACCTATCCAACTAGCTGCCATTTTAAGCGGTTTTTGCGTCGCTAGTACTAGAACCTGATCCCCGGGTTGAAAATCACGTACAATCGTTTGTTTATCATATCGTGTTTTCCTTTTTTCTTTATTTTCTAGCAGATTTTGCTCCGCTAATTCTTGGCATCTTTTCAGTCTGTTCATGAGCTCGAAAACATATTCTGTTACTACTTCTGGCTCCTTGTTCTCCCCTGTCCATTGTTTGAATAAAAGTGTCTCAAGCGTCCTGAGGTTTTTGCCGAAAACTAACTCTGCTGGGCTGAACCCAGTGGAATTGCTGATCGCATTGCATATCACCAATAATGCGTGCGGCAGGTTTTCTTCCCAATCTGTCCCGCTTTCCAGGCACATTACTTTTAATAACCTCTTAATCGTACAGTGCAGGCGCTCAACGTTATTTGCTTTCGGATTGCAAACGCTGGAATGACGCAGCCTGACCCCAAATTTCTCTAAGAAAGCCGTTAAGTTTGACGTAAACAATTTTCCTAAGTCTGTCTGTACCTCTCTAGCATAACCTATCCTACTAAAAATCTGCATAAGTGCTTGTACCACTGTTTCCGATGACATGTCTTCTATCGGAATCGCCTCTGGATATTTCGAGAAAACGCATAACGCTGTCAACATATATTTATTTCCCCGTTTTGATTTAGTTAAAGGGCCTACCAGGTCGATTGAAAGTTTTGAGAATACCTCTGGGATTACAGGTACCCTCACCAAAGGAGCCTTTTTTGTTACGCCCGATTTTCCCACTAACTGACAAGGCGTACAGGATTTTATGTAAAGCTGTGTTTCCTTGATAACATTTGGCCAGAAGAAGTACCGTAGTAATTTATCTTTTGTTTTTTTTTTCTCCCAAATGCGCCGCACTGCTCTCGTGACAGGCGCTCAAAATTGCCTTTCTGAATTTTGCAGGAACCACGATTTGTTCTCTCTCCGAACCCCTGTGGTCTTTAACCCTTCTAATAACAATGGAGTTTTTGTACTCAAAAAATTATTTCTTTTCATGCGCTTTTTGTCTGATTATCTCAAGCGACTTGTCTTCATTCTGCACAGTTTCGAAATCTTTCCTTTCTATTTTGCTCAATATAAAGGTCTCGTCTTGGACGAGCGGTGGTAAGCAAATCGGCTCCTCCCCTTCGCTCCCATCTGACTCGACGTCTGGCGTCGCTTTTTCCGGACTAATCTCCTGTGATTGACTGACCCATTGAAAGCATGGCTCCACATTTTGACTACTATTGGTTTCACTTTCTTTGGTCAGCTGTTTCGCTTGACCGCGTGTTGTTACTGCATGTATTGTTTGAGGTTTCAATGCGTTTCCTGAATCGATAAGATTTTGAGTTAAATTTCCCAAGATATAATAATTAATATCTGATTCTTCGTTCGTGATGATGGCTTTGGTCATAATTAGCCTTTTGTCTGGTAATTCGAGCGTAACTTCGGCTATGGGAAGGCAACGAAGATCGCTAAACAAGGGCTGTTTTACCCAGCTGACGTTCCCATTGAATTGGCTACTTTTAACCAAGCTTCCAGGGCATACATCCGTCAGGCTTCTTGTATCACGTAACATTGTAATTTCTACTCCATTTATCTTTCCCTTCCTTAAATATGGTTCGAAACCTTCTTCTAAATCCGGCTCTCTGCTAATATGGCGGATCGTTTGATGTGGGGTTTCCCTTTTTTTAGCTCTGGGCAGTTGCGCTTCTAGTGCCCCCCACTGCAAACAAAGCACGTATCTTTCTTTGTTTTTTTCAAAGGCTTTTTGTTTTTCCCTATCATCGCTTTTCTCCCGCCAATTAGATTTATGACCGGGATTTTTCCTCGGGTCCCTTTCCTCGTAATTTGGGCGATCGGACCATTTTTCGCTGTCTTTTTCTGCATATCTCGGTTTCTCGAATCTTTTTTCCCCGGGGGGTCTGGCATACCGTTTCAAGGACGTCGCGCCCTTTATTGGTTCATACCTGTCCAAATCTTTTGAGAGTTTGTCTGGTTTTTTATACTCTGCCCACGAATCAATAAAATGATTTTTGGTTTCGGTCGGCACTCTTCGTTTAATTTGTTCCGTAATGAGTAAGCCTTTTAGCTCCTCTAAGGTTTTGATGCCCAACCCATCTAGCCACCCATCTTGAAAACTATTTAATTTGAAGATTAGGTCTTTCCATGGGGTGTTTGTATTTTTTTGATGCCTCATTAATTTTACACGATAGGCTTCTGCTGTTAACCTATATCGTTCTAAGATAATTTTTTTTCACATGAGCAAAATTGTCCACGCTACCAGACGGTTCTCGTAAAATTAATTCCGCAATTTCTAAGGGCAATAAAGCTAAAAGATGAGTTACTAGATCATCTGACTCGATCCCCGATCTTTCTGCCTGTCTCTCAAATAAATTTAAAAATAAAGTTATGTCTGATTTGTCTGGATCGAACGAATACATAATAGATTTTATGTTTAATTTTGGGCCTCTATCAGAACGATTACTCGCACTGGAACTGCTTCTCTCTGTGCCTTGCGTTAATCTTAATTCTTCTAGTTTGAATTCTCTTTCTTTCTGTCTGTCTGCACTGTCTAATTTAGCTCTTTCTAATTCTAACTGTTCCTTTTCACGTTCCCTTTCCTGCCTATATCTCAATTATCTCCCTCTAAAAACAATAGTGAGTTTCTCAGCCACTAACTGTCCGTTCTTTTTAAGAACCTCCCAGGGACCTTTTCCGCTATCCCCTGAGTGGACACCTTGAGGACCTCCTCTTTTTTTGCACCCAGATCCTGCGATCATATGCTCTCGTGAGAAAGTATGTGGGTTCTCTTCCCACGCTCAAAGATCAAAAGAATACCGGCTGCTCCTTTGCATTAGCAAACTGTCACCGATTGTCAAATGTCCAAGAGTGATGGTGACTGAATAGTTTATTTCATCTTACCGCACGTCTTAGTGGACTTCACCATATTTTTACTCTGTTTTAGAAATGCATTAGTTCTTTCTATATGGCGAATCTGATATAGTTCAGTTCTTTACAATAACAATTAATCTGTTAATTTTCATATTTAAAAAAAAATTTCAACAATAATAATATTTAGATACATCTATAACTCTTTACTTCACAGTTTTAATTGTTCAATGGTGCCCCATCACATGGATTTTAGCATTACAACTATTTACTCAATTAGGTTTGAAAATTTGAATAAAACAAACCTTATAAGTTAAAGCCTAATATCTTTATTTAGGTATTAAATAGTAAATTATAATTTTAGGGATACAAGATTATCAACAAAAAGCTTACAACTTTATTTTGTTAAGTTTAGATTCAAGAAAGCAAAATATACATATCTTGCTTAGACAGTAGTGTACATGCAAAATAGTAAAGCTTTGTATTCTTGTTACATTGAAGCAGTAGTACTGTGCTGCCGTATATATTTCCAAATTACCACAATGTAAACATGGTACTAAGTACTATCCTATACTCAACTTTTCCCAGTTGTATATATTTGTTAAATTTATAGAAAAAATATCAAAATGCATAGTAGTAATAGTAATCAACTATTTATGCAGTTGCTTACATTTTGTCATAACAAATTTTGGTACTACTTAGTTATCCCGTCGATCAAAAATCTATTGTCAAACTATAAGATTAAATGCCAATGATGATTGATCGTAAATGTCACATTCACTTGACTTTAAGCAAGATACATGTATTTACTCATCAAATGATTTTTATTTCAATGTTTTATTTGTATTTTTATTAATGTTATTCTAATTTATTTGTTCTTTCGTTATTTAAAATAAAAATTATGCCAATTTGTATAATTTGGCAATTTATCTATGGCGAAATTGGTCGACGGGATAACTAAGTAGTACCCAAATTTCAACTGTGTTTTGCAACTTGCTGGCTGGGAAAATATATATCCTTGGGTGGTAAGATATTCTTAAAATTCTCCACCTTTATTCAAGGAAATGTGAAGTCTCACTGACCAACAGCCTTAACCCTCTTGGCTATATATCCTGCAATTTTCAAAAGCAAGACAAGAGTAGAAAAATTTTAAATTACATAATTTTTTAAGTAATTTTGCTTAAAAAATTCAACACTCAAAGGTTAAAAATGCAAATGATATGCACAGTGATAATACATTACATATTTCAAAAATATGGTGATTTAAAATACACAGTGTGGCAAATAAATAATGAGACTACAGTTACAATGGAAGCACCAAAAAAGTATATTTTACATTTTTTAGTTCCCAGTATTTTTTAAATAATCTCTTATGAACTCCATAATGTTTATATTGATGATACAGGTGTTCGAACAAATGGTGCAAGTCCTGAACCGATATCACTTTCAGTCAGTCGGCCACAGTACGTTGAAAATCATCAAATTGCTCTTTTTTCAAGGCACACTTAATATGTGAGAAGAGAATAGTCTGCAAAATGTACAGGAATGTTTCCATACATCAAAAATCAATTGTTCTGCCTAAATTTTCTTTCCGGATGCGTCACAGATACAGGCAAAAAGATGTTTTTGCAAACCTTCAAAAACTGCCCTGGCAATTCTTTTCCCAAATTTTATAGCAAGAAACCTAGGGGTTATTTATCTGTTGTGGGCAATAATTTCCCATGCTTTCTCCATATTTGAATTTGTCCAAGTAATCACATACATTGCTCACCTACCAGAGATTATCTTATTTCCTTAAATTTTGAAAAATATTTTAAAATCTGTTCATGATTCAGACATTTATTACAGTAAACTTTTTGCAAATCTCAATACATTTCTGCAACTCTTTTGTCCAACTAGCAGTAAAACCCAATCATCAGCCTCTGTTCCACATGACATGCTTTGATATGCTTCACTAAAATAATCTCACCTTCACAGCTGACATGTGTGAACTGCTGCATCATGCCAATTAGACACTGTACAACATTGCATAGAGAATACTTTAGCAGACGATTCTACAACCCTGTTTCTTAAATTCACATAGCTGGTCGGAAACGAAACAATCTCATTACTTATTTGGCACAGAGTATATGCAACAAAACACATACAATCATCCCCCGACTTACATAAATTCGCAGTTATGTAATAAATCTCGAAAATTACATTTGTGAATATAAGCGTATTTGATACGCAGTTGCATACTTTTGATATTTATTTTATAAATAAAATATATAGATATAAACTACAACTGTAGTATAGTTTATATATTAGACAGTTATATTTTTTTTTGGTATATACAATACAATTAAATCTATAACAAAACAATTTAAACTTTATTGTTAGTTATTCATAGTAGTACTAATCTAATTCATTATAAATACAGTTTATGCTTATCAAGGATTATTTTATTTTGTGAGTGCTATTCATTTGTCTTGCCATCAGAAATTCATGGAGAATAGGTTAAATTATTCCTCTAATTATTTCTTATTTTTATAGTCGTTTGATGTAGATTCAAAATTTTTATAAATCAATTCATCAATGCTAGATTTATAAATCCCCTATTCCACAAGATATTTGAAAAGTGATATAAAATATAGTTCAAACTATAATTGTTGAACGTCACATTCACCTTGAAAAACATATAAAAAATACGATGTTACAATTCTGATAAAATTTTACTTAAAAAAGTGCTAAAAATACATAAAAGGTCTCTACAACATGAAAACTGTCAAAGATGTTAAAATCCCAAGCACTTTCAACTGCATTATAACAGTCGTCTTCAGGGAAAAACCAGAGGAGTGAAAAGTTCATGGAAAATTCTTTGCTTAAGTATCAGTGGACGAGTCTATTTCAAAGGAAGGGAGGAGGGGAGGAGGTGGTAAAATGAAAATGATTATGTTTCAAAATTGCTAGAAATATCTAGTATACTATACCAGATCTTAGATATGTTGTAGGATAAAGTATCGTTGCAAGTATTCTTTCTTTGAGTTAAAATTTCCAATGATTCTCTGATTATTGACATGTAGTAATTTGAAGTACGGGCTTGGAAAATTCTTTGCTTAAGTATCAGTGGACGAGTCTATTTCAAAGGAAGGGAGGAGGGGGGGAGGTGGTACTCCTCTGGTTTTCCCCTGAAGACGACTGTTATGTAGTTGAAAGCGCTTGGGATTTTAACATCTTTGACGGTTTTCATGTTGTAGAGACCTTTTATGTATTTTTTAGCACCTTTTTAAGTAAAATTTTATCAGAATTGTAACATCGTATTTTTTTTTTTAATTTGAAAAGTGTTTTTAAAGTTTATTTTTATATTTTTTCACACATTTATTGTTTATATACGAGTAAATACTGTCGCATGATGCTTTATTTATAAAATAATAGGGTGTAAATGATATATATTTCAGGGCTTGAAATTCAATTTTTCAGAGGAGGGGAGTCTCCCTACCATCATTTATAAATGGAGGGGAGTTGAGCTGTTTGGGAGGGAGAAAAAAAATCTTTAAAACCCACTGTTATTTTACGTACTATTTAAAGAATTATACTAATACATGCAAGCAAAAATTGCAGCATTTTAAATCAACAACTCAGAATAATTATGTAAAATGCTTTTCAATTTAAATAAGGAAGAAAGTCAAGTTTTTATACAGTTTATTTTTCAATTTTCAACCAAATTTCAAGGGTCCTTCCTTAGACTAAACTTGCATTTTTCCACGATCCTGTGGCGAAAATCATGTTTTTTCCCGCTATCTTTGATGAAATTAGCGTTTTTTTCGCAATTGTTTGATGAAACTTGCGTTTTTTTTGCGATCCTTTGATGAAATTCGGGTTTTTTTTCTCTATCCTTTGACGAAACTCGCTTTTTTTTTCTCTATCCTTTGATGAAAGTTGCATTTTTTTGCTATCCTTTGACAAAAATTGCGGGTTTTTTTGCATTCTTATGACGAAATTCTTATTGACGAAATTTGCATTTTGATCGCAATCTTTTAATGAAATTTTGCATCTTATTCGCAATTATTTGACGAAATAAGTATTTTTTCCGTGATGCTTTGCAAAGAAATTGATTTTTCCGGCGACCATTTGTCGAAATTCGCGCTATTTTTCCATTATATTTTTTAATGTCTGAATTTTCAGACTGATGGCCGATTTTTCATAATTTTCCGAACTGAATACCATAAGTTTTCGGAAAATTTGCAACTGAATCACCCCTGAATTTGCCAATCAGTCACGGAAAATAAGGAGAAACTTGTCAATCGATCTCAGGAAAAAAATTGTAAAATTTTTCTACCCGTCGCAGGAAAAATCGTGAATTTCAACGATCATTCGGGTTAAAAACTCGCAAATTATGTCAATCGGTTGTGCAAAAATATCACGAAATTTGCAGTCATTCACAGGAGTTGATCGTAGTTTCAAAATGCAAAATATTTTCAGAAATGGTGAAATTTTTTGGGCAGGATCCTCCCACCCACGATATTCTTTAGGGTGGGATTTTAAAATTTTGGGCGCGAATCCTGCCATCCCGCCCTGAAATTCAAGCCCTGTATTTGTATATATACTTACATTTATATGCATAATAAACATTGCACTTTCTTACAAAATTTTACCTAAGTAATTTACAGATTCTACTTACGTGAAACTTTATAGAATGCATTACTTACGTAAATCGGGGTATGCCTGTATATTGTTTGAAAGGATTTTGATAAAAAATGACATAGTCAGAGAGTACAATTATTGAATGGAATAGCTTTCAGATCAAATCAATGCCAACAGATTAGAATCATTATCAAGCAAAAATTAACATCCTTAATTTGTATTTTAAGAATAAGAACAACAATGTCTTAAAGAAAAATCAGATAAAATCAAAGGCAATCTATTTTAAAATGAACAATTAGAAAAAAAGAATTCATAAAGTTCTTTATAATGAAAGAAAGTAAAATAAATATACTTACTTTAATCCTTATAGTTGTTGGTAAGGGTATTCCTTCTTTGATATGCTTCGTTTTCTCGTTAAATTCTTTACAAAACTGGGCAACATTTATGTTACGCTAAAATAAAAATAAACTTTTTCAACAAATTAGCTAAAAAGCCACACAAATGTCTCGCTACACTATGCCTGAATTTTTTTATAAAATGAAGAATAGGATCAAATAAAAAACAGATTTGTCATATATAGAGATGTAAATTTTCCAGAAAAGTTGAAGTGGCTTTTTTTTCCAGTTTTTTTCTGCAAAAATAAGAAAAATGGGAAAAATTGATTTCCTATAAATGTTTCTCAAAAATAAGTTATATTTTCTTAAAAAGTATACAATAATAAACTTTTTCAATATTTTTGCATACTAAAAAAAAATATTTTCCCTTTATATGTGAATATGTTATTAAATAAATGGTCAAGTGCGAGCATTACTCGTGCACAGAGGGTTCCGTAGAATAAATATATGAATTTGTAATTGTATTATAAAAAATTTTAAAAAAAACGTTGCCAAAAGAATACTAAGACTTTGCAAAAAACTATACAATGTAGGGTTGGGTATAACTGTATATATTAGAAAAGTGTAAATGTTATACCATGAAAGCTCAAAGAGATATGAAACCTAAATAATATCAAATATAGCTATTCGTATAACACTTTTTTAAATATTATCCTAATCTGTTTATGATGAACTTAACTCGGTATTGACAATAAAAATAGTGCATAGTTAAACTTCATTTGGCATTTCATAACTAAATTCAGCGTAGTAATAACCTTTATTTCTACAGTGTAGCTAAAATAAAACCTTTGCTCGAAGTTTAAATTTGGCATTGTGCTAAGCACAATCGAAAGCGCGCTTCGAAAGGAGGTCTCAAAGTTGCAACGCCATCTTGGTCAGTGCCACGTTTTTACAGATAGGTGTTTAATTAACTTTTAAAGTCACTCGAGGTGTATTGAGAGATACACTCAATGCAAACTATTTCGAATCCCACAGTATTTATGTGATTCATTGTAATTAAACCTTCCGAGGGCAGTGCCCTTAAAAAAAAGGACACCTACTTTTAATTCCAAAACAGACAAACGGCACCAAGGATATTTAATTAAAATTTTCCTTTTATCATGTACGTGAAAATAAGCAAGTTCGCATTTTTTAATAAATTCGTTCATAAATTCTGGTGTCACTTCATTATTTCATAAGTTTATAAATAGAATTACTCCACTCCAAAAAGAGTTAAGTGGTCGTAGGACTCTTAAAGCTTCAAAATTTAAGAAATTTTAATTTTTTTAGATGTTAAACTCCTATCTTTTATGAATATTTTGTTATAATTGTTTCCTTGAAACTCCCATTAGAACAAAAGTTATGGCTTTTAGAATTATACCCGCTCAATAACTGAAGGGGCGTTTCCGAAACTTTGAAGTTATATTTCTCCAAATGGCGTTTTTTGGGCATAATGCGCAGGATACCTCAAAAACTTCTGAATATTTTTTTAATAAATTTTCAAAACATATATTTCATAAAAATAGCAAATAAAGCCTTTGTGCAACAATATTAAAAAGCAGAAAAACCAACGTTTAAAATGCACAAATAATATATGAAAAGCAGCAAACAGCTGTTTCGAATCTACTAGCGAGATTCTTCTTCAGTGCAAAAGGAACAGCGTGCTAGAAAAAGCAAGGCTGAGAGAGCCTTGTGCATTTTAAACGTTGGTTTTTCTGCTTTTTAACATATATTTCATGTTAGTCTGTATAAACTGAACCTAAAATTTCCTTTTTATTGTTCAAAAAAACATTTTTTTAGATGATTTTACTGCTGGAATTTTCAAAATTTTGTATTAGTTAAATGCAACATTGCATTAAAAATATAAAAATACTTTAAATACAAATTTATTTAAGTTCAGGGAAATTGTTACAATCTGAAGTATAAATGTGGAGCAAACATTCAAACCGTGTTTTCTCACAAAAAAATAAAAAATGAGTTATTGTTATTTTTATGAACTCTGTGTTAAATTGCACAGAAATAAATGGTATTTTTTACTAAAAAAAATTTTTCTCCGATTATAAATCAATTTTAAAACTTGACGTTTCAATCAAAGAGTGTTTCCTCCAAAGCCTGCATTCAATCAAGCAGTGATTTCTCCAGTCTGCCAATCACAGTTGTCACTTAATGTGCACTTTCGAAACCTACCATACATATCACAATTGAAACGGATTGTTTTAGAAAAAAATAAGAGAACTGTTAAAGTTAAAGGCTTCCAGAATTATAGATTTCAAGATCTAAATGAAGAATATGATGTAAATCTTCTTAAAAAGGGAGTTACTGTTGCCTTGTTGAAAGGTTTGTTTTAGAATATCTTCCTCTTAGCCACGCCATACCAGTTGAAAAGAACAAAGATGTTAAAAAACTTTTGAAGGTAATGTATAGTGAACAGTGGCAAAATCAACCTGATGATATATTCAAATGATACAACCATATTATCCATGATTGATAAGCCTGCAATAAAGAAGAGGGATATGTGTATAACTGTCTCGATGACAGGGTTGGCAAGTTTCTGCCAGAGTGGTTAAAACCAGCGGTTATAACCGGTTAAAACCGGCATGGCAGAAACTAGTTTCTGCCAGTAAGTGGCAAAAACTGGCAGAAACTCAGAAATAATATAATAATATTAATAAGAACTTTAATGTGCAATGATTCTTAATTCATACATGTATTTGATGTGTAAACAATTAAGTTAAAAATTAAAATTAAAGATTATGAATGTTATTCAAAGTTGTAAAAAAGTTTCAAAATTATCATATAAATATACTTTGTTTATACAGTCGGACCTCTATTTAACGAACCTCTATTTTGCGAATTTCTCCATTTTGCGAACTTTTTCTTGGAACCAAGAGCATTTTGCGAATTTCTTCGTAAAATAACCTCCAAATAGCGAAGTGCATTCTCTACTTAACGAACTTTTCCTTGTGATCTAAATTTTCTTTTCTCCCTATTTCTCAAAATATTTCTGGATATTTCAAACTTATTCTTTCTTTTAACACATTTTATGATGTGCAATGGCCTTGAACTGGTTTTACCAGACGGCTTCTTTCAGCAGTGAGAATTCGGTAAGTATAGAGGACGAAGACGATAGTCCCTTAGTGTAACTTTTAAAAATGTGGATACAGCTGAGAAAAAAAGAAGTTCATAGTTTGATGATTGTATTTCATTTAATTCTGAAATTGAGTCCTCGGAAACTCCAACCCAATCGGATATTTTCGACAGTGTGAAAAAACAATACAGCAATGAATTGCGATGAAGATGAATATGATGAAGATGGAAATGATCATGATGCAGGAATTAACAAAAATTTGTATGATGAAATGCTAAAATCATTTGAAACAATCCGACGTGGATTACAGTTTAAAGAAAATACGTATGTAGGGTTTTTTTGTGAATTGCAAAGATGTGAAACATATTATGAGAGAAAGCATTTTTTAAAATTAAAAACTCAGGTAAAATTAACAGAGTTTTTTAGAAATTAAATTTAAGGACACGTGTGGTAATGTATGGTTTAAATTATTTGTAATAATAATATTGAATACGATAATGCCATTAAAATTCTTTAATTTTAATGCAAAACTATTTATATTAAACTGAAAATACAATGCATTCCCGGACAATGTTTTGTTTTCCTCGCAGATTTCAAAGATTTAAACGCATAGAAAAAATGAATTGATGATAGGTATTGGTGAGTAAAATAAATAAAACAAATAGATATGATTTTTAAAAAAAGTGTGATTAATTACTTTTATTAAAAATATTTAGTGTTTATGAATTTAAAATCTGTTTTATGTAGATTAAAATATTTTAAACGGTGAATCTCTATTTAACGAATTTTCCATATAACGAACTTTTTTCCGAGATTTAGTGACTTCGTTAAATAGAGGTTCAACTGTATAATAATTGGTACTATTTTTTTTTCACTTGAAAAACAGAAATTTTCAATGGTAGTCTGATGCTGTACAAGTTTAACTATTTTATATTATTGTTTAGAGTTGAATTTTTATTTAAAAGTAAAAAAAGAAATTTACAAAAAAATCTGTGATATTTTAACAAATGTATTTTTCAGAGTATTTTTAAATAAATAATACAATGCAATAACTTAAAGATTATGATTCTTGTGAAAATATATAAGTAAATAATTGAAGCACAATAAATAACAGAAAAAAAAATTTAATGAAATATCTTGCACAATTATTTTACAATATTGAAAGAACAAAATTGCCACTCAAATATACTATTATTACTTTTCCACAGAACATTCCATAGCATAGGACAAAATTTTGCTAATCTTTCTGAACACACTGTTTCTTTGTTTTGAATGAAAGAAAAGTTTGAAAATATTCTTTCAAGACTATCATTATTTGCTGGAAATGTCATTATTGAGGGTGCAAATTTGACAAATCCTCATTTTCACCAGTATTCGTTTTTAAAGATGACCACCACATAGAAGGTAAGGGCAAGACATTTTCTAGGGCTTCCTTGGAGAAATATGTTTCTGAGGCAGGAGTCGATTTTGCTTCAAAGGATATTATATGTGGCACAAAATTGGGATTAATATCAGAAAGCAATTTCCTTGCCTTTTCTTTATGCTCATATGTCGATTTTGATCCCATATACTTAGGAAAGTAAATAAGTTAGCATATGGTAGTCGGTTATTACTGTATCAAATCTGCTTTGAACCTTTGTAGTTGTTTGTTTTGTAAGTGCAAAATGTGGTTGGAACATTTTCAACTAACAGTCTTAATAAAAAAGCTAAAATCTTTAACAACGATTTTATGCACAAATAACATACAGACACGACAAAAATATCCCATATAATCGTTTTTTGTCGTGTCTGTACGTTATTTGTGCATAAAATCATTGTTAAAGATTTTAGCTTTTTTACTAAAATTCGCACAAAGTTTGATCTATGCTTATAACAGTCTTAAATTGAAAAAAAAAAGTCAGATTTGTTCCTTTGAATACTGTATTTAAATGAAATGTTTTTTAAATTCATGGAATTACAAGATCCGCATATAACTATAACATTTCTATGAGAGATAATTTATAGTGTTATTAAATTATTACGTTAAATTACAGAAAATTATTTTGAGCAAGTATTGAATATTTTTCTTTTCTTTTCATTGTTTAATTTAATATAAGTATTGGATATAGTTTTGTATTTGATTTTTAAACTGAAATTTTAAAATACTCTAATAATTGTTTACATATAAAATTATATAACCATACTATAACAAAAATTTTATCTGTTACATTACTCATTTTTTCTATTACAGATCAATTTATTTTTTAATTAAAACTACCCACAATATTTCATTTGTTATTTATACAGAATAAAATGTACTTAAGGAATTTAATACTAGTAAAAAAGTCTCAGATTATGTCATGAAATGTGTTTATGCCAGTTGTTGCAGTTTCTGCCGGTTAAAACCGGTTATTACCAGTTTCTGCCACTGGCAAGGCAGAAACCCTTTTTTGCCAGCAAATAGCCAGCCCTGCTCGATGAAGATATTGGTTTTAAAATTTGAAGTGGATTTCTGGCAAACGAGTATTTATTTAGTAAATATTTAATGAATACTACTAGGTACCATAATCTGTCATTTTATTTTAACAATAATCAACTGAAATTCGGTATTTATTCAAATAAAATAATGCTGTTGTATTATTTGTGAGTTAGAACTTATTTCATTCAAAAAGCGTTTTATCCACTTGTCAAACAATCAAAACATGTTTCCTCCTCTGAATTCGGTCAAAACGTGATTTCTCCAAATATTAAATGCATTTTATTAATTTGTTTTATGTTTAATATCTTAGGTATGCTTGCAATTCTTTCTAATAAACAGTAATAAAAATACACAATAAAAATGAGAATTAAATACAAGTTATTTTCTTATTTATCAGTTTTTTGTGTTTTTTGAAAATTTGTATCTGAAGGAGAAAGCATGGTTTGCATGTTTGCTCCACAAATAAGCACCAACATTTTCATTCTAGTTGCAATATTTATTTTGTAATCCTGCGCATAAACTGTTATGCCAATTTTTTGTTCGACAAATGTCTAACAGTTTCGAGCCCCCTATAAATACCTGCTAATTCTGTATCTTGCAATTTTTTAAATACATGAAATGAAAGAACTTACTTATATCCAGGGGTGCAGAATATGTCCGATCCGGCGATCTAGGATCGGGGGAAATTTTACTTCTTATTTATTTCATTTTAAAATTATCTAAAACTATCAAAATCTACCGCCTGTTGAAATCTGAAAATGTTTATAAGAATAGTCCAATGCCTGCCCTGATATTCAGATTTTTCTTTTTTTGTTAACCGAGATAATTAAAAAACAGAACTTAAAAAGCGGGAACTTAAAAGTGCGCTCTCCCTCCGATCCCACTTATGACGCTCCTGTGAATGTACGCAATCATCGAGCATAAGTTCTCTTTTTGATCATTTTTATGACTTTGCATCGGCGTAACCTTTAGAAATATGGGAAAACTAACTACATATTCTTAAATTTTGTATTTTTCTGTTTCAAACGCTAAAATCCGTTATAAAAAATTTTAATTTTAACCTTTTGAAAAAAAATATTTTTGAAACATCACTTAGAATTTGAATGTGTTTTCCACGATCGAAAATCTGTTGGCAAGCTCTGACCTTTGATGTCATCTAAAGGCGCACCCACAATTCGGCCAATTACAAGAATGAGAGAAATGTTCGTTTTACCGCGATCAGCTGCGTCCATCCATGGAACAGTAGAAAAGCAGAGATCAGATAAGATAGAAAAGTGATACGGCACTTGGTGCGATTTTTTTTTTTTTTTGTGGGGGGGGGGCTTTCGCAGGATTTTTTTTTAAAATATCAAATTTGTTCACAAAATAGGGGAGGGTGGGTTAATGGAATATTACAGTTATTATGCATTTCTTTATCTCCGCGAATTTGTGAAAATCTGCATTTTAAGTGTTGATAATTTTGCCTCGTGTATTTTCTGTCCGCTTTCCATGCGATAAATTCGTAAACAAAACAAAAATAAATAAAAAGTCAACTTTCAATATATTCCCCTCCCTCCCTCCCCAATTATTGGATGAAGATGCAGCTCAAGTTTGTTTCAATATAGACAATAATGCTCCACTTAGTCATCAGATGACATACAGTGAAATGTTGACTAAAGATGCATCTGATGATAGTAGTGATGATGATGACAAGAATGAGGAGGTAGAAAACATATATAATGAACAAATGATATTTTACACTCAACAATTAATTCAAGGCATGGAACAAAGAAGTTATTGAACAACAAATAATGTCCTTATATAAAATTTAAGACCATCTTGTAAAAGAGAAACATTACAAGCAGCCAACTTTAAAAGGATTTTTCCAAAAATTACTAATTCCCAAGCATCTGCATCTGAACCCCAAAACTAAATTCTATTTTTGATCTTGTTCATTTGTAAGTTTTATTATAATTTAAAAACTTTTTTTTTTTTTTTTTTTGTAAATAAAAATTAATTAAACTTTTCCTTAATTGTGTTTTATTGAATTAATTCAACAAATGTGTAATACAGTATTTTTAATATTATTTATGCTAACCTGTATTTCATATATATGTACATTAGAAAATATTTGTAATAGTGTTCTGAATTACGGAAAAACCCCTTATCCGGAATGCCCCAAGGATTCCGGATCCTATACTGTAGTAGTGTTGTTTTGTGAGTTGTTTTATTAATCTTGCAGCATCAAGTTTAATTTAGTTCCATTGGTTCATCAAATGAGGTGTGTAGTTCATTTTTGTTTGTTTTAATTTAATCATTATGCATTTAATATTAAATTCATAAATTAAATGACGTTAAGGGGGGTGGGTTATTCTCTACAATAGTGCAAAAAGTGTTTCCCAGTCATATAAATGCTCTTAATTTCATTACATTTGTATTTATTTTTATTTTTATTAGAAGATCTAAATGTTAGAAAGTGTATAATGATTTACCGAAATTGCAAGACATTGTGAAATAATTACAGCTGTGTTTTCAAGATTGCATTTGATAGATGAAATCTTATTTTATCTGAGTGAAGAACAACTACCCATTTCCCTCTTTTCCCGTGCAGAGAGAGAAAAAAAAAAAAAAAAAGGAATTTTCAACATCTGGTATACATAAAAGTGTTGCACAACGAGATGCAATAAGAAAGACTAATGAACTCTGAAAACTTTTCTTCCTTTTTTTAGTCAGTCTCTAAATATATGCCCTAAGCAAAACACGCAGTGTGTCTGCGCTCTGAAAGTTAATTAAATATATAACTTTGAATGTAAATTTAATTTTAACTTTATCTATGTGCTTTTAATTAAATAGTGTAGTCCTGTGATCCTGTGCCCTCTTTTGTTACTGAGTGGAATATTTTCATGCTGATTCACTTTTGATTTTATAGCAGGTTGGATTACCCTACGCGGATTCAATCAACGCTGAAAATAAAGGTAGGAGCATGCCAATTTTATCTTTCTCCTTTTCTGTGAAGATGTTAAAAGGGAAAACATTATTTTCTAAATATAATTCATGAAGAGAAGCTCAGTTATTTAACTGCCGTGATTTCACAATAAAAATTCAATAGATTATGAGACAGACTGAAGGCTGTGAACACGGCAAGTTACCGCTCTCTTCTATTTAAACTATTGTGACAATAAATGAAAATAAACGAAAACTCTTGAAAGTTAAGAAACTAAAATAAAAGAAATCTTTTAAAGATAAAACAATGGCCTCCTCCCTAAAAGAAAACTTTAATATCGAAAAATTAAATCCGCATAACTATGCCCAATGGAGTTTTAAAACCCAGATGCTCCTAATGAGGGAAGATTTATTTAATTATACACAGGATGACCCCCCAACACCACTAACTACTGAGTGGACTAAGCGAGATAATCGTGCTAGGGCTACAATTATATTAACTTTAGAAGACTCACAACTTATTTATGTGAAAAATGAAACGACAGCCAAGACAACTTGGAATGTTTTAAAAACTATACACGAGCGCGCAAACCTTTCGAGCAAATTATATTTACTCAGAAAGTTATACAGTATAAAACTCGGGGAAAACGGAGATATGATAAATCATATCGTAAAAATACTAGAAACAGCCGACAGATTAAAGGCGATAGGGGAAGAAATTAAGGACACGCATTTATCCGCGTTACTTTTATGCTCCCTCCCACCGAGTTATGATACTTTGATTATCGCACTTGAAGCGAGAAATGAAGAGGAGTTAAACTCTGAATTTATAAAAGGAAAATTGACCGATGAGTATCAAAGAAGACAAGATAGCTCGAATAATACGTCGCGCGAAAATGCGTACAAAGCAGAAAAAAATAATACTAAACCACAATATCGCAAACAAGAACAAAATATGTTTTGTACATATTGTAAAAGACGAAATCACATAAAATTAAATTGTTGGTTCCTTAAGAATAAAAATTCAAATTCTAAAAACCAAACAATGAATAAAGGGAGACAGAATGCTGCATTATGTTCTGAAACGAACAAAATCACTCCGGAAGTAGAAGAACAAACAAACACACAGACTCTGGGGAATAGTAGCAAAGAAAACAAAACCACTTTAGATACAAAGGTGTCTCAAAACAATTGTTCCTTTTACGCGAACATTGAAAATAAATCTACCTGGATAATTGATTCAGGGAGCTCTTCACACCTTTGTAACGACATAAACCTATTCAGTGACATTGATACAAATAATAAGAACACAGTCACGATTGCAAACGGAAAAATTCTTGCTTCACACGGGACAGGCACAATAAAATTACAAACACAATCAAACGACATTACTTTAAATGAAGTTTTGTACGTGCCAGAAATACAGTCAAATTTAATGTCTGTTAATAAAGCAGTGAAGCATGGGTGTAAACTCATTTTTGAAAACGAAACCTGTAAATTAATCCAAAACGGCATAACCTTTATAGAAGGGAAAATTAAAGGTAATTTATATGAAGTAGACCTTTACAAACATAAACAAGTAAACTATGCGAATTTAGCTCATCAATGCAAGAATAAAAACTGTATTGAACTCATGCATAGGAGATTCGGACACAGAGATATAAATGCTTTAAAGCAACTGCAAACTAAAAGTTTAGCAACAGGTTTTAATATGGAAAATTGTAAACATGAAGTAATATGCAAAAGTTGCATAAAATGTAAATTAACAAATGCTCCGTATCCTAAACAAGCTACAAACAAAGCTAGTAAAATTCTCGATTTGATTCATTCTGATGTATGTGGCCCGATGCCAACAGAAAGTATGGGAGGAAAGAAATTCTTTCTCACATTTACTGATGATTTCAGTAGATTTACAATGGTATTTCTTTTATCAAAGAAAAGTGAAGTCATCACTAAACTAAAAGAATACGTAGCCATAACGAAAAATAAATTCGGTCGCAATATAAAGGAATTAAGAACTGACAACGGCGGGGAATATACCAGTGATGAGATAGAAAATTACTTAAAAGAAGCAGGTATACACCATCAGCTAACCGTGCCAAATTCTCCAGCTCAAAACGGTGTTTCGGAGAGGAAGAATCGTACACTAGTTGAAATGACGCGATGCCTGTTATCGGAAGCGAAACTACCTCAGAAGTTTTGGGGTGAAGCTCTAAATACAGCGGTATACTTAACTAATCGACTCCCCACGAAAGCTCACAATTCTACTCCATACCAATTATGGACAAATAAAATACCGGATTTAAGCAACATTAGAATGTTTGGCTGCAAAGCTTACGCTTATCTCGACAAATCCCAAAGAGGAAAACTTGATGATAAAGCGATTGAAGGAATTTTTGTCGGTTACGACAATAGATCTAAAAGTTATAGGATCTATACTGGTAATAATAAAATTATACGAGCAAGAACCGTCAGATTTCTAGAAAACTTTAATTCAAACACAACACCAAATTTAAATCTGAAAAATGATAGCGAAGTTCAGAAACAACCCGAAAAAGCAGGGGAAAATTCCTCAGAAATTATAAGTATGCAGGAAGAAAAACAAACAGACAGTGAGGAAAATACAACAAATGAACCTAGAAGATCACAAAGATCGAATAGAGGTGTTCCACCAGACAGACTCGCATACATTACTAAAGAAAATAAAATTATAGAGCCGAAAAATTTCGAAGATATTAAAAATCTAAACAATCCACATGAGAAAAACCAATGGTACGAAGCAACTAGTGAAGAAATTGCTTCATTAATAAAAAATAACACCTGGGATCTAGTTGATCCTCCACCAGGCGTAAAAGTAATTGGAAATAAGTGGGTTTTTACGGTTAAATATAATTCAAATGGAGAAATTAATAAATACAAAGCGCGTTTGGTAGCGAAAGGCTATTCTCAAAAATTTGGTAGTGACTATTATGAAACCTTTGCACCAGTAGTAGCCTATACAACGCTAAGAGCATTTCTAGCGTGTGCAGCTCACAAAAACTTAAATGTAAACCATTTAGATATTAAAACCGCGTTTCTCCATGGAAATTTAGAAGAAGTTGTTTATATGTCGCAACCAGAAGGACATATTAAACCGGGTGAAGAAAATAAAGTATGTAAGCTAAGAAAGGCTATATATGGCCTAAAACAAGCAGCAAGAGCATGGAATATTAAAATAGCTGAAAGTTTAAACAAACTAGGTTTTGTGCAAAGCACCGCTGATCCATGTCTCTTCACACGAGAAACTAACGGAAATAAAACTTATATCATCATTTATGTCGACGATCTGTTAATTTCAGGAGATACTAAGGAAATAAATGAAATAATGAAACAACTTAGTAAAGAATACGAAGTGAAAAATTTAGGTATGGTAAATTACTACTTAGGCATAAACATAAAAAGAATTAAAGAAGGAACTTATGCACTCGATCAGGAAAATAAAATAAAAGAACTGATTGAAAAATTTAATTTAAAGGACTCTAAACCTTGTGATACTCCGATGGAGGCAGGTTACTTAAACTTAGATGACGATGAAAATTTACTACCTAATAATCATAAGTATAGACAAGCCATAGGGGCATTGCTATACATAGCTACGATAACTCGTCCAGATATTTCAGCGGCTATTAACATCCTTAGTCGCAGAAATGAGAAACCAAGAGAAAAAGACTGGAGGGCAGTCAAGAGGGTTATAAGATATTTAAAAACAACACAAGAATTAAAATTAGTTATAAGCAACGAATATGATCCGATTCTGACGACATTTGCAGATTCAGATTGGGCAGGAGATAAAAGTGATCGAAAATCAACCACAGGAAATTTAAGTAAATTAGGAAATGCAGCGATTTCCTGGTCAACAAAAAAGCAAAACTCAGTTGCATTATCATCTGCTGAGGCTGAGTATATTTCCGCAGCCACATCAGCACAAGAAACCATATGGTTGATAAAGCTATTAGGGGATCTAGATTTAAACCAAAACCTACCAATTATTCTGTATGAGGATAATGTGTCATGCATCAAGATGACTCAAAATTATAAACATCATTCAAAAACAAAGCACGTGGATATCAAATTTAATTCAATTAAAGATTTACGAGAGAAGGGAATCATAGAATTAGAATATTGTCCCAGTAAGGAAATGACTGCAGACATCTTTACGAAGCCCCTTCCCAAACCTGACTTTATCAAACACAGAGACAACTTGAACTTAAGAACTATTGCAACTTCAGAAATCAAGCAGGGGTGTTAGAAAGTGTATAATGATTTACCGAAATTGCAAGACATTGTGAAATAATTACAGCTGTGTTTTCAAGATTGCATTTGATAGATGAAATCTTATTTTATCTGAGTGAAGAACAACTACCCATTTCCCTCTTTTCCCGTGCAGAGAGAGAAAAAAAAAAAAAAAAGGAATTTCCAACATCTGGTATACATAAAAGTGTTGCACAACGAGATGCAATAAGAAAGACTAATGAACTCTGAAAACTTTTCTTCCTTTTTTTAGTCAGTCTCTAAATATATGCCCTAAGCAAAACACGCAGTGTGTCTGCGCTCTGAAAGTTAATTAAATATATAACTTTGAATGTAAATTTAATTTTAACTTTATCTATGTGCTTTTAATTAAATAGTGTAGTCCTGTGATCCTGTGCCCTCTTTTGTTACTGAGTGGAATATTTTCATGCTGATTCACTTTGGATTTTATAGCAGGTTGGATTACCCTACGCGGATTCAATCAACGCTGAAAATAAAGGTAGGAGCATGCCAATTTTATCTTTCTCCTTTTCTGTGAAGATGTTAAAAGGGAAAACATTATTTTCTAAATATAATTCATGAAGAGAAGCTCAGTTATTTAACTGCCGTGATTTCACAATAAAAATTCAATACTAAACATAGTTTATTAGGGACAGAAAGTAAAATTTAAAAATAAATAAATTTAGTATTTAAAAATGTAATATAAATCATGCAAACATCATTCCCCCGCCTGTACTGCCATATTTTATTGCCTATTTTCTTCCATCCAGAGCAGGGGTCGATTTAGAAAAAGAAAGTTGCATAGCAGTAACTGCTATACAAAGTCAGTTTTGAATAGCAGTTAGACACTTTTGTATAGCAAGTAAAAAATAGCTAACGTAACTTTTAAATCTTGAAAATTTACAATAAATTTTTTTTTAAAAAAAGCGTACTTCCTCGCTGTACTTCCATTGTAAATAAACACTTGGGAAGGGTGAAAACACAACGTATGTCGTGTAAAAACACCTTTAAATTTTAACTTTAAGTGTACATGACATAACAAAGGGTGTGGGAAATATGCATCGCAATGATTGCGATTTAATGCATTTCTTGGATCGCATTTTAGTTAAATTTGAATCGCAAATTGCGATGCGATACCGCTTAAATTGAACCCTGATCCAGAGATAAAAATAATTAAAAATACCCTAAGCAAAATAAAGTTTTTATTTAGTTCATTACAAAAAATAATAAAAATATTGTTTTTTACTATTATTATATAGTCTACTCAATCAATTATATGTTTCCCCATGTTAGACCATCATTCCCTCACACACTGCTATTATCTCAAATATCTACCACTAAAGAGCAGTAGCAGTCTAGCATCCTTCACAGAGAAGAAGCCATTTTGAGCACTTGTCAGTCCAGCAACATAAATTGGTGGTGTAAGATTTTGTTAATTTAAAAAAAAAAAAAAAATCAGTCAATATATGTGGAAGCGTTTTTATTGGCAGTCATTCCCCCACACAGAATACTCATTTTTTTACAAATATCAAAAATTTTAATTTTATCATACATTATAGGGTAGATGTGCCAGTAATGGACACCCTTCCAGTAATGGACACCCCTTGATGTTTTTGGTTTATAAAAAAATAACTAATAAATATTTTGCTTTAATTATTTTTTTTATAATTCCCCCTTGCATGTTTTATAAAACTGTGTTATTGTTGACACTTTTAATCAAATCAATCAGGAAGCAGAAAATAATGTTTCAAAGTTTCGTTGTTTTTCTGTAAAAATCTTGATGAGGAGCCTAAGAGCTGGCTTCGTTTAATTAATTTATATATTATTTATTTTATTGCAAAATTTGAATTTTTTTGTTTGAGTATCAATAGAAAACTTAGAATTTTATATACTAATGGCCATTTACAAAATTTTATTTATTTTTAAGGTTTTAAGAGGGGGTGTCCATTACTGGAATGGTTAATGAGTCATTTTCCAGTAATGGACACCCCATGTAGACATTGCTAAAAATGAAATTTTAGTAATGTTTATTATACATAAAATATTTTGGCTTAACTGCAAACCTAAATAATCAAATTTAATTTTTAAATGATACTTATCAAAATGTAATAAACACCAAAATTTTTATAAATAGTTGCTTTTGAGTTATTTCATGTTATTAATCAAATTTCAATATTTTATTCTTTTTTCTTTTTTAAAAAATGTATATGTACCTTGCATATTTTAAAATCTGATAATTAAACCAGCCAGGAAATTGAAAATACTGTTTAAGAGCACAGTCAAAGAGGGGCTCATATAGGGCTTAATACCTCTCAGTTTAAATAAAAACAATTAAGTTATAGAAGCTATTAAAAATCTATTTTCTGTCTTAAATGTTTCCTTATTCACCTCTGACAAAAGAAGAAAAAAAAAGTAATATTAATGAAAGTTATAGACAATATTCATGAAACTAGTAAATCTGCAGATCAGTGGCCTCAAACATCAGTTCTAGTTTTATTTTGAAATAATTTTATTTAGTATTTAAAATATTCAACTCACAATATAATTTCTTTCATATTTGTAATATTAATTATTATAAATGATATATCAATTAGTCTCTGGAAGATTAATTGTTAAAAATAGTGAGACAAAACTAAACACTAATATTCCAAAACTTTTTTTAAAATTACCTTTTAAATCCCCCACTGTTTCAATAATTTGATAGCTGTAATTGCTTGATATTTAGTATTTTAAACTGTCCATCTAAAATAATTAAAACATCGATCTTCTGATAATTACAATAACTGATGCAAACAGTAAATGAATATAACAAATATTTTATTAATTACTGGTATCCTAATTGTTAAATTCATTTGAAAATAACTATTTTGTTTCATTAGTATGTATTCATTAAATTCTGGTTCTAAATAAAGTCATAAAAACAATTATATTTATTATTTTTTATGGGGTGTCCATTACTGGAACAGAGGGTGTCCATTACTGGGCCAGAAGGTGTCCATTACTGGGCTTTTGGGTGTTTTGATATATTTTTGTTATTTAAAATTAAATTTTGATTGATATTGGGAAATGAGACTATAAGAATGGTTAAATATTGTTGATAGGTTAATATAACATTGAAAAAACTGGAATATAATAATTAAAACTATTAATAAAAAAATAATTTTTAAAGAAATTCCTTAAGGGTGTCCATTACTGGCACATCTACCCTATATTAAGTGTTACTCTTAAAGGAAACAGTTTGGATTTCTTCATAATTTTGCATTTTCCCCTACAACTAGTAAAAATGTCTTATTTCATCATTCCCTCACATTTTTTTCAGGGTTTTTATTTTATTTTTTCCACAAAGGAACAGATGTGTTATTATCCCACCCTCCGCCATCTTGGATTTTTTTTGGCGAGAAAACCCCTTTTCCGCCAAGTAGTAAATGTCGCCAAGCACCCGTTTCTACGCATGTTTGGCTCAACGAAAATAAAATGTAAATAATAAACAAAATTCGCTAAACTGGCAATCAGTAATCCTTGTATGAGCGCTTCGCGCACATTTAACGGAAAAAGAACATCGCCGAATTCAGCATTTCTCGCCATATAGCATTCTCAAAATTCAGCAGTTCTCGTCTTGTAGCAATCTCAAAATGTAAAAAACTCTTAAAACAGCAAAATATACCTAAAAAACGAGACTCGCTAAAGTGGCAATCAGCAATAGTTGTATGAGCGCTTCGCGCTCATTTTCTGAAAAAAAAACATCGCCGAATTCAGCATTTTTCGTGATATAGCATTCTCAAAATGTAAAAAACTCTTAAAGCAACAAAATATACATAAAATTATCAACATACCTTAACAGACATCTGCTTTCTTGAAACCTACAGCACAAAATATAACACCACCGTCATTTTCCAAAATAGGCTTAATACGCATTGACACGCTATAAACAAACCCCCCTTTCATGTCAAAATTTCCTCATATTTCTTAATTACTTCAGCAAGAGCGTTTAAACAGACTACAGAAACTATAGTCAATGAAATACATCCAATAAATTTAACATAAAAATACAAAGACAGCCATAGAACACGATATCAAAGAGTATCTGGTACAAGAGTCAACCAACCGTCAGCAACGACACCCGGCAGTGAAATGAATGTTCACGCTCTCGCGTCGTAAAAAAGGGGGTTGCCATAATAAGTTACTAGACGCCAAACGCCGGGGTTGCCAGAGCGATAAAAATCGCCAAATACTCAACATCGCGGAAGGTGGGATAATAACACATCTTAGCCAAAAAGGTTTTACCAAACATAGTTCATGGTAGAACTGTAGAAATATATAGTTCAAATTTAATTTTGAATAATAGTTAGTGTTAACTACTTTGCACAATAAGCATCCCATTTACATAAAGCATAAAGTGCTGTAGAATGTACATCTATATTTTCCATACAGAGTGACTGACTAGCCAAGTTCAGTGATGAATTTCCTTCACTTTTCTAGGTTTTCCATGCCAATAAAAACAATTGGTACTTTTGGGGGTACTTCTTAGTTATCCCATCGACCAATTTCGCCAATTTATATAGGGGAGACCAGGGTACAGTGGTCCACTTTTGCAGTTAACATTTTTTTTCTCTTTAATAAAGAGACCAATCTACCTGAAAATATTTGTGAATATTCTTTAAACCATTCTACATGCCTCAAAATTTTCATCATCATAATACATCATAATTTAGGAGAAAACTAAAGCATCAGATGGCTACATTATAATCTGAACAACATATAACATGAAATTTAAAGTGTGCCAAATGACTAAACTATGCATTGTAGGGTTAAATAAATTGTCAATTTTCTTTGTTTACTTTATTTTATAGTTAAATAACTCTTTTAAAACTATTTATTTATACAGAATAAGCAATTATTAAATATTTTGAAAATTCTTCATTACAGGAGCAGTATTCATTGCGGACCACTGTACCCCAGCAGTGGGCGGTCCACTGTACCCCATGTTGAAGTTCAATACATACTCATAAAAATATTATTTAAAGTTTTCTTTTAAGCATATAAACTTTTAAATTAAATAAAGACCAGTGTCTTATCTTTCCAAAAATGTTGTTTTATCTTATTTATCCATAACCTTTAATTACTCAATAAAGAAAAGTATGATGATGAAAAATTTTACTTTTAGGAGCTCAAAACAACCAGTCAGGATAAAAGGGTTCATTCTGAGCTAACGATGTGGTCTGAAGGCTATAAGTAATCAACCCAGTGCTGTTATCAATTAGCCTAAAAGAAAAGCTTAAAAAAACTAAAAATAACTAAAATATAAGGGGTGGTGCACTGTGTACTTAGGTCCACTGTACCCTGGTCTCCCCTAAATCGCCAAAATAGTCGTCAAATTATACACATTGACATAATTATTATTTTAAATAACGAAGGAACAAATAAATTAGTAAAACATTAATAAAAATACAAATAAAATGTTGAATTAATGGCTTTTATTGGCCATTATTGGCATTTAATCTTACAATTCGGCAACAGTAATTTGGTCGATGGGATAACTAAGAAGTACCCTTTTCAGTTAGCCAGGTGGCAACAACCAGGTTTCGAGATTGTGTGATGTTACATACCAAAAACCTTAATAATTGCCAAGGAAAGAGTAAAAGAGGATAAACAAAAAAAAAAGAAAGAAATCTATAAGAGGTTCGAACAGTCCTTATAAAGAGCACAGCTACATATTTTGCTACTACTGCAATTTAAAAATCCTTGGTTTTATGATTGAAATTCTTTTTCTAAAAAAATTCTCAGAAATTTCAAATTCATCAGTTTTTTTTTTCAGAAATTTGAATTTTCCCTGATTTTTTACTGGCTGTCCAGGAGGCTAGACATCCAGTTTCTGTAGAATAAAACTTGGAAAACTTCCCCATTTTTTCATACGATTAATTTTAAGAAGGTTTATCAGTTCAACTTCAGAGTGGTCAATTACTGACATAGTGATGGTCATTTTCTAACATTAAGTGGTCAATTACTGGCAAAATCTCACTTGACAACTATTAAATTAAATAAAATAAAATTGCAAAAACGTAGGCAAAAAATGTTTATTTATTATTGATCCTTATAAGTGATTGTTGCTTTAAAAAAAAGTTTCAAGAAATATCTCCTTAAATTTAGCACAGAAAAAAAAATGCGAAGAAACTTTCACTAAATGATCAATTACTGGGTAGTTCACCCTATTATAAAAACAACAAAATTAAAAGTTTTACTAAATCTTTTACGCATGCTACTAATACCAGAAATCAAAAAGACGAATTTCCAATATGACCTTCCCACATTTATAATTCAAACATTTACTTCTGTGCCGAGTCATATTAGTTTAAAACCAGAACAGATTTGACATTCAGGATACCTGACCAAGATGAGGCCCAAGTGGTGGACCTGGCATAGCTTTGCCGGCTGGTATATATGTTCGTATATAAGGAGGATGAATAATATTGTCGAGAGCTTTTTTTAAACTTTTACCTCCTCGTTTTGCCATTTTTTAAATTTAATTTAAATCTTTCAAAATGATAAACTTTTGATGTAAATTTTACAAATTGTAAACAAAAACACGCATACTAAAATGGTTACAGTTAACTTCTTTGCTCAACATGACTGCAAAAGATCTCTGTTTCAGCTTTTGAAATAAGCGTTAGAGGGCGCACAAGTAACAAAAGCCCACAATAGAGTAGTTCACACCACGTGACTTTTGCCGTAGAACAATGAACATAGCTGTAGGACACACAAATAGAAAAAGCATTGATAAAGGTAGCGATGCCTGTCCTACAGCAGCAGCAAAAACCTGTTCGTGACGTCACCGTGCACAGCTCTATTTGAGCAAAGAAATTTTTTGGATATTTTTAACACTATTGCGCCATCTATGAGCAAAATTTCACAATCGTTGCTGTCGAAAAAAAAAAAAAAAAAAAAAAAGAGGAACGAAACAAAAACAAAGAAACCTGCTCGCGTTTGCTATTTCAAATGCGCAAATCTTTGTGTTAAAATTAAATACATGATAGTTCAACTAATACTAAAGTAATCGTTAAGAAAAATTGTAAATGTATTTTTTAATCAGCTTTAAAATATGTATTTTGCTAAATGTACGCAGGAGCAAAATGATAAGAATGCAGTAAATATTTATAAAATCACAGAACCTGATCGGCGGATATTTCCGCATATCATTTAAAACTGCATTTAAAAGAGATTCTGAGCACATTCGTTTAGTTCACCAAATGTTTGGATTACAGGGTAATGCAAAATGCTTTGCGACTTCGAAAGAGGACAAATACTAGCTTGTAACAACATCGGAATATCACTTCAAAGAACTGCTGATAAAATTAAAGTCCAAAAACAGTCAATTTTAATTTCTTACAGAATCCAACTATTTATGTTACAAAAAATCTACAGGGAGGCTGAAAATTCTTCCGAAACGATCAGACAGTTTGATTGTTCGCATGGTTCTAAGTAAAAGAATGACAGCAAAGGAAATTGGAAGCCATATAAAGACTCCAGCATCAGCATCGACTCTACGAAGAACAGCAAAAATGCTGGAAATTCTTAAAATTGTATAACCACGTCGGTGACCGCGTTTAACATGTGGTTATAAAAAAGCCCACATTCCTGTGCAGAGAAACATCTGAAGCAAAAAAAAAAAAAAAAAAACGGTAGCCGGCAGCACAGACAACCACCTCATCGAGTTGGAGAATAAATTTCAGAATTAGCTAAAACTCGATTCCGCAATCGGTCTGCCAGGTTATATCTTGGTGGAAAATACCCAAAAACTCGATTTTAGCGGTCGCTCGCAGGTTTACCATTGCGTTTTCCTGCACCCAGAGGTATGAAAACATGGCGGACTGGGAGCAGGAAAATGCAATGGTAAACCTATGAGTCAATTGGTAAAATCGGGTTTTTAGGTGTTTTCCACCAAGATATGACTTGGCAGACCGATTGCGTTTTAATATGGGAATCGAGTTTTAGCTAATTCTGGAATTTCAGTCTCCAACTCGATGAGGTGGTTGTCTTATGGTTCGTGCGCCTCCTTGAATTTTGCAGACCAGAAAATTTTTCGGCACCAGTATTATCTTACAGAAAATCTCTTCTGAAAAGAAGGCGAAATTTTGCGCGTTTAATCAAGATTTCTTTTCTATAAAAAGAAACTGGTAGTTTTCCTGGAGAAATAACGGTATCCGTACGAAACATATGTTTCGTAGATAGATTGCGTCTGCGCTGCCGGCTCCCTGTCTATTATAGGGTTCGTAGGGGTACCATATTTTCAAGGTCAAATATCAGTATTTTTTTATAGAAAATAAATCTAGTTTAAACGCGCGAAATTTCGTCTTATTTAAAAACAGATTTTCTATAAGAAAATGCTGGTACAGAAGAATTTCTTAGTTTAAAAATTCAAGAACCCGTACGAACCCTGTATTAGTGTGAAAAAACCGCTACAAAACATGAAATATCTCTAAAAATCGCATAAAAAATGCGCGAAAAATTCAAAAATTGTTGTACGGATTCCGAATAAACTTTTTTGAAAAGAGGATAAATTTTACTGTATCAGGCGCGCCACACACCAGAGAGACATGCGACAATAATCGTGAGACATGAGGCAAATTCTGCTGTTCAAACCGGCTTTTCCTTTGTTAACAGGGTGAAATTGTCGCAATGCCTCACGCTTTTCTGCCGCATGTCTCCCTGGTGTGTGGCGCGCCTTAGGCTAAAAGGTTGAAATCGGATTTGTTTCAACAATGTAACAGAAATTACCGCAAAACGTGTAAAAACGCTAAAAATCGTCGAAATACCCAAAATCGAGCTACGAGGTGGATAACTACACTATATGGCCATTAATGGCAGAACATTTTCAATTTTAGAAATTTTGTCGAATATTTAAAGAAATATTTGTCGGATATTTCTGGAACTTTAGGATTATGAAGAATATGTTCGACTTCATATTTATCAAAGGCGGTTTGATCAGAAGGACAATTTGGGGGCCAACAAAAAATCAAAGAAAAAGAATAATGTTTGGGAACACCCTGTAAAATAAAATGCACGAAACGATCTATCGCCATAGCTTACGTATACATGGATATTGTACAACACAGTAGAGCGCCGATTATCCGAAAAAATCGGGACAGACCATAGTTCGGATAATCGGACAGACAATTTAAAGGATGTTTTTGACAATACTAAAACCATCACCAGTTAGCGCTGGCGTTTTTAAAATTTGTTTTTATTTTATTTTATTTTATTTTTTTTTTTTTTTTACATTTTTATCATTAATTTTTTTTTCAGCTTTTTATCATTTATTGAATTCCAGAGATTATAATTTAAGCAAAAAAGCTTTCGATTGTTCTTTGCTTCAACGAAGACATTCTTTTCAATGTTGCCATATTTCTAACTCTTCTTAATTAGGTTAGTTGAATAGTATCAACGTTCTTCTGCTACTCGAGCCATTTCATAGCTGTTTCCAAAAATTCAATGACTTCGTTATGTGATTGATCTGGGTCATTTTCAGAGCATTCGTCCTAATTTTCTTCAATTTATTTTTCATCTGAAATCTCGTTTACAATCTCATAATCATTTAAAATCTGATATCCAGGGCCATATAACCACTCGTGAATTTCATTTTCTTCATAGCTTAAGATTCTTTTCATCTCCTTTATTGAATTACATTCCTGATTTTCGATCCACTATCAGTTTTTTTTATTTAAATTTTTATTCCAAGACAATGGATAATTGGGAGTTCGGTTAAATTTGTTTTGGGAGAAATAGGCTGTTCGGATAACCGGAAGTTCGGTTTAAAAAAAATTGAGAGAAATAGGCTGTTCGTATAATTGGAAGTTCGGTTAATTGGAGTTCCGATAATTGGCGCTCTACTGTATATGTATTCATTTGTACAATAATAGAACGTTATATTCATGGAGATATATCGATTTTTTTTTTAAGTTAAAATTTTTTTTTCATATCTTTTGTTTATACCATGCAGAGTTTTTTACCAAATTTAACGCCAGTTTCAGAAAATTTGACAAAATATAGTAGAAATAATATGGTGCAATTGGAATGTAGATATAGTAAATATTTGATGATATATGAGCAGTTAAATAACACAGGCCTGCGAAATTGAAGTTTTTGAAAAATACAAGAGAAGTTTTTACTGATTCGTATGTTATTTGGTGTGCTGATTTCGAAAATGACCTCCATTTTGCCCCATCACATCAGGATTTTTTGTAAAATTGATATTCGTATTTTTGCTAAAATCCTATTTGAAAATTAATTCTCTCGAACAATTTTGCATCTACAATCTGGCAACAGTGATTTTTATCCATGTAAATGTATGTAAAATAATCGATTCTCAGTGAGGCAAATTGATTTTTCAGTAATCGATTATTTTTTGTTAGGTTTAAATGGATAAAAACAACTGTTGCCATACCGCACGAGCCGTCGAGGGTAAAACAAAAAGTTCCCTCGAGTTTAAACTTTTTACATCAAATTATGTTGCAGTTTATAGAAAAAAAACCCCCTACGTACTATTTTAATTTGTTTTTATTAAGGCAACGTACATAAAATAGACGACTGACCAAAAGGAGCAAATATTATGCAAGTGCACATGAAAGTTTCAAACAAATTTTAAACTAAGCAAATAACAAAACAAAACAAAAAAGTTTCTATTTAAGTACGTACTCTTTTTCTATTAAACTTCTTTTTGATGTTCTTCTTTTATGTTCAATCTCAGGCCTGTCTCGTGTTTGTGTTAATATCCAATAGTAGTCGGCGAGCATGTTCTTATCTCATCTTCCTTGAGCGCTTCATATCTTTGATGGCTTGATGGAGCCTTTCACCTAATTCTTCGCTCATTGATGCTAAATTTTCGGTTGAAAAAGTGCACATGTGATTGAAGGAAATATGTTTTGACATCTATGGAGCAACCCAACGCTTGAAATTTTTATATCATATTCCTTACTATTGGCTTATAATCAGGATTCTTGTAATTACATAGAAATTTGCTGGCGACATCTTTGACGGCAACCTAAGCTTCTTTCTCCTTTGTTGACATGCTACTCTCAAATTCTTTATCCTTCATAAGCTTGCGGATATTTGGACCAACAGGGATTTCATCTTTCAACTTAGCTTCGGATAAACCTGAAACTTTTTGGACAGGTATTTGAAACAATCGCAATTATTTGAAAGAATACAGTTTTTGGCTCAACTAAGCATTTTTAGTGCCTGTTTTAAGATTTTGTCTTTTCGGCCATTCTTTTTTGACCGAATGTTGAGTCTTAGCATGGCTGTCCCACTCACAAATGAAACATAGGTACTTTGTGTATCCGCCTTGTTGACCAAGAAGCATGCAGATAACTTTCAAATCACCGCAAACGGTCAAACCGAGGTCGGCATATTTAATTTTGTAGAGGAGGAGAGCCAAGTTTTCATAGCGCTCTTTTAAATGCAACGAGTAACCAAATGGTACAGATGCATACTGGCTTCCGAGATGAAGAAGGACAGCTTTAAGACTCCTTTTCGATGAGTCTATAAACAGCCTCCATTCGGCTTTATCGTAGGTGATATTAAAATTGCTCATCAATCCGGGAACATCAGAACAATAAACAAGGTTCTCCTCTTCCTCAAAGTACTACTTAACAAATTTCTTTTCTGGGTTCCTGTATAATAAAAAGTGGTTCCTTTGGCCAATAAGTTTTTTCTTTCAATCTGAAGCCCAACAATTCTGCTGCCTCTTTCAAAAGGTCCAGATCTCTTGTCAGATCACTAACAAGGAGAGGGTCCGAGGCTGGTCTCACCGAATGCGATGAACATTTGTGTTTCGATAGAGTATAGTTAGTATATAAATATATGACCACCATAAAGCCCAAACCCCAGGGGGTCTTGAGAAAATCAGTCGCAAAATTTAAGCTACAGTTTATAATCGGATAAATTTCCGTGTTTGGCAAGCGGCGCCGTGGCGTAGCGGCACCATGTTGGATTTGAGTTTTTTCTACCCGGGTTCAAACCCGGCTCGGGCTTGTTTTTCGGAACAAAAATTTTTATCAATCATTTTCGAACCGCAATGGAAAAAATATGTATAATAATTAAAATTTACGAAAAATATTAATTAAATGTATGTTTTGTAGCACATAAGTGCTTTTTTTAACTACGAAATTTTGCATGTTTAAATATATAATGAAAAAAACCCCACATATTTATATGTTTATAGACCAGAAATTTTTTGTTGTTATTTAAAATTATTTACAATTATTTCAATGAATAATCTACTATTTTTCACAGAGAAATAAATTAAAACACTTGATATAAATGCGTGAATGAGTATATTACTTTAATTTTGTTTCTATATGAAAGTATTTCGAATATTTCATGATTTTTTTAATATACTTTTTAAAATTCTAAATATGACTTTTTTATTTCGTATTTTTGGTTTTGTAATTATTACCTACGTAATAACTATTTTCAGCAGTTCAATATCTTTTTAGAACTTATTTTTAAGCACAAAGACAGTTATTCTAACAATAATCATAAGAATCCAAGATTTAAAAAATTCAAAAGTTAAAAAGCTAGCTGGTAAAAAACGACACATTTATTTCACTGTGAAAAGTAGTAGGTTATTTATGTAAATAACAGTAAATAAATTTTAAAATTAGCTTAATTTTATGGTCTATAAAAGTTCCAATTGAATTTTTTTTTAAATTTGTTATTATTATTATTTATTTATTTTACCTTTACTTTTCATTATATATATAAACATGCAAAGATTCGCACCTAAAATTGTATTTATATAATTAAACTGATTTATATAAATATATATATATAAAGATTTCCGAAAGAAATTACTACGTAGACACTTATTCTAATTAAAAATAAAGAATCCCAGACTTTAAAAAATCATATTAAAATATAAAAGCATATTTTATGAAATATTTGAATGAGGAAAGAAAATGAAAATAATATATTTGTTCACTTATTTTAATTTATTCCTCTGTTAAAAATTGTAGATATTCATTAAAATAACTGTAAATAATTTTAAATATCAACAAAAAATTTCTGGTCTATAGACATATCAATATGCGTTTTTTTTTTCATTCATTCTATATTTAAACATGCAAAATTGCGTACTTAAAAAAGCACTTATATGCTACAAAACATACATTTTATTAATATTTTTTGTAAATTGCAATTATTATACATATTCTTTCAATTGCGGTTCGAAAATGATTGATAAAATTTTTCGTTCTGAAAAACAAGTCAGAGCCGGGTTTGAGCGCGGGTAGAAAAAACCCAAATCCAGCATGCTGCCGCTATGCCACGAAGCCGCTTGCAGAAGCAGGAAATTTATCCGATTATAAACCATGGCTTAAACTTTGCGACTTATTTTCTCAAGACCCCTTGGGGGTTGCGCTTTATGGCGGTCATATATTTATATACTAACTCATCCTATAACTATATAACTATAATATAACTATATAACTCCATAACTATATATTTATATACTCTATCGAAACACAAATGTTCATCGCATTCGGCGAGACCATCCTCGGACCCTCTCCTTGTAAGTTCAACCTGAGAGTTGGACTGAGGTGATTCGCTTCCAGAGGGATTCATTATCAGAGACTTGAACTTCTGGATGTTCCGAGTCTGAAGACCCTGGGGAGATGACTTTGTAATTCAATTGAAGGCAAAGGCACTGGCACATCAGGTCCATGAGGGAGGGGGTGTTGGACGATGGAATGTTAATAAAAATCCAGCTAAAATTGATTTTTTTCAAGAAAACGTGACGTGATAGAATTTTTTCATTATATATATTTTTTTAATTAGCACCAAAAAATACACAAAGTTCAGCTATCAATTCCCTTGTATTTTTTTCATCGCAGGCCTGTGTAACTAAATAAATGAATTAAATAAATTAATGAGCAGTTAAATAATGAAATAAGTTTTATCTGCGCATGCGCGCACGATTAAAAGTACTTTTTTTCATGATTTGATAGCCAACTCTATGAAGCAACTCATTAAAAAAAAAGGGAGTGAAATATCGTGAAAATCCAGAAAGATATCGGCAATAGACTGAGCTGATTTTTAGTTGTTCTCTAAAAACAGTGAAATGATAAGGGGTTTTCCATAAATTGTCGTTTTGAATTTTTCCTTTTCCTTTTTTATGGATGCTTTAGTTCTTGGAAAATCACCGGAACGAGCCTATTCCAAGAAAAAAAGAAGTATCAAAATCTAAGTATTTCTACTAAATCTACTCGTTGACATTCATTAAGTACAAACTCCTTTGCTGAAAGCCAGATAATAAAAAATGACAATTTGTGGAAAATCCCTTATCACTCAGCAGCTTTTAGAGAGCAACTAAAAATTTGCTCACTATATTGCCGATATCTTTCTAAATTTTCACGATATTTGACTCGCTTTTTTAATGAGTTGCTCCATAGAGTTGACTATTATATCATGAAAATATATTTTTTATCGTGCGCGCATGCGGAGATAAAAAAATATTTCATTTAACTGCTCATATTTTATCAAATATTCAATATATTTACATTCCAATTATACTATATTGTTTCTACTACATTTTGTCAATTTTTCTGAAACTGGCGTTAAATTTGGTAAAAAACCTTGCATGATATATATAAAAAAAAAACATTAAAAAAATTTTTGAACTTAAAAAAAAAAGATATACAGTAAAGTCTCGATTATCGGCGAGAGGATGATCCGCGGAGCGGTTTATCCGCGAAGCGAATTATTATTATTATTTTTTTTTAAACTCAAGCCAACACCAAGGAAAATACAGACCCTAGAAATTAATATAAAAAGAAAAATTCATGTATTTGATATATTCATGTATTAATAGAAGAATATTTCAGATTCGGTTGCCATGTTTGAAATATCAGATATAAGGTCTTGATGTCTTTTCTTGATTTTATTAACCAAACGTAAACACAGCAATTAAAATATTTAACAATTAAATAAGACTATATTATGATAAATTCCAGGGGAGCATATCAAGAATAGCTTCATTTTCCAGATAAACATTATTCCATACTAAAAGAAAAGAATTAGTTTACAATTTAGAATAAAGAAAAGGTGTTTCCAAAGCAAGAAGCAAAAACAAGTGACTGATTTTTTTTTTAAAGGTGTAACTCAACTCTTTTTGTACAGTATGTATGGCATTGTTCCTTGTTTACTGTTCTTTATTTTAGTGATTTAGACGTAAAGCAATGGTTTCAGATGTACTGTGCATATGTACGTATTTTAAATATTTTATTATGTTTTTTTGTACTCTAAAACATAGTTTTTAACACTAAAACATGTTGAATTTTCTTTTCTTTCGTGTTTGCACCTCATTTCCAGTCTTTTTCGGGTTATCCGCGGTGCCCTTGCCACCCAATTCCGCGGATAATCGGGACTGTACTGTACCTCCATTAGACCAGGAGGCGGCAGAACAGACAACCTTATAGAGTTCACGGCTGATATTCCAGAATTTGTTAAAACTTGATTCGCATATTAAAAAGCAATTGGTCTGGCAAGTCATATCTTGGTGGAAAACACCCGAAAATCCGATTTTAGAGGTTGACTCGTAGGTCTACCATTATGTTTTCCTGCACCCAAGCGTATGAAAACATTGAGGACTGGGTGTAGGAAAACACAATGGTAAACCTACACTGTTAAAAATCTGCAGCATTTGCTGCATAGTCACTCCGCCGCTTTTATAGAACATCTCTATTCTGACCAATGAGAATGCTCCATAATATAGTCAAGTAACCGTTTTCTATAAAAGCCGTGGAGTGACTATGCAGCTAAAGCTGCATATTTTTAACAGTGTACGAGTCAACCTCTAAAATCAGATTTTCGGGTGTTTTCCACCAAGATAAGACTTGGCAGACCAATTGCGTTTTAATATGCGAATCGATTTTTAACTAATTCTGGAATTTCAGCAGTGAGCTCGATGAGGTGATTGTCTGTGTTGCCGCACCCGGGTCTACATGAATATATGTCCTAGTCTTCCACAAATGAATACATATATTGTACAATATCCACATATTTGTAATCTATAGATCATTTCGTGCATTTTTTTATAGGATTATACCAAACATTATTATTTTTCTTTGATTTTTTGTTGGCCCTAATTGTCCTACTGATGAAATCGCCGTTGATAAATATGACGTCGAACATACTCCTCATAATCCTGAAGTTCCATAAAAATCCGACAGATATATCTTTAAATATTCGACAAAATATCTAAAATTGAAAGTGTCCGGCCATTAATGGCTATATAGTGTACATACATACAGGTACCTTCATACAAACTTTTGTAGCTCTGAGTGCAGTTGTTTCTTCAGAATACAGACGAAAAACACAGAGACAGACGAGCAAACTTCTTTCCAACATACATTATTACTGAAAATAAAAATTTCATAAATGGAATAAGTATTTCAAATGAAAATCAAATTAATTGCTTAAAATCCAAAAGATCAACCTAGTGAAAAAGATTCCTTGCCGGGACTGGAACCCGGGCCATCAGTATAGCCCACAGACGTTCTACCGACTAAACCACATTTAACGATACCCAGCCTGGAACTTCTCACTATTACAGGTTGGCAAGGCTACAAACGCAGCCCAAGATGGAATATATTTCTGTGAGATACCGACCTGGGACAAACGCAGACTCTTAATTAAATCCAGCACCGATTGAATCCATATTAATAGATTATCCATATTAATAATTAGTAGGACGTCAGTGCGCTGTACTGATGGCCCGGGTACGGGTTCGAGTCCCGGCAAGGAATATTTTTCACTATGTTGGTCTTTGCGCCTTTTAAGCAAATTTGATTTTTATTTGAAATATTGTATGCGAGGCGAATGTTTTTCTCTGGAAAAATTTCCAAATATTAATACGGAATAGGTGTCTTTGTTTTTGTAACACAATTCTTAAAGTCGGCAGACGATAATCATACAGTCAGAAATTAAGAAATCAAAATTAAAGTTAAAAGTACTGTTCCAAGCCTATCCGAGCATAATCTGATGCAAGGCATTTTTTTTTTATCTTTAATTTTTTATTTATTTTTTTATTTTTTATCTCCAATTTAGCTGAACTTGATGTTAATTTTATGTGTAATATAAAATGAAAATCTGACTTTTTATTATAGGCATATTTTAGTTCAGTATCAAAATGCCGCATCTTATGGTTAATATTATTATTATGATTTTTTAATATTCTTTTGGAAATCATTCGTCAATTATGGTAGAACTAGTTACTTTACATTATGCTATCAAAAAAGTGTTCATTGTGGAGATTAAAAAAGACACCTTTTGCTTGAAAATTATTTAAAAAACCATAAAAATTCACTAAAATGAGCTACAATTTCAAGCAGATTTCCTTGGAAAGTACATTTTTTTCTATTCAATGACGCAAAGATTGAAATTATGCGATATTGAGAAGCGATGTATGAACGATAAAAATAAGACGGCTTTTTGGCATCTGTCTAAAAGCGGACTACGAATTTCTGACGACGACATACAAGTCCGACAAAAAACATAAAACCTTGTCGAAACAAAAAAGTAAAACATGAATTACATGAAAATAAAACAATAAGTTGCTACCCAACGTACATTTTATTCCAAAATTTTATGCAAAGATATAAAATTTAGAATCACAAAATCAAAAATTATGCTCTACGTTTCGGTTTATCTTTAAAACCACTATCAGGAGTTAATTTTCTAAAATGTAAATCAGCAAAAATTTCTTTACACGTTACATTATCGAAGCTAAATTCAAACTTGATTTTCTTTTCTGTTCTACTCCTGATTTTAAAGATAAACCGAAACGTAGAGTATAATTTTTAGCTCACAGGCTATCAAAGCCTGAGAGCTAATGTACCCGTAGGTTCTGTATGTACGTACTTATGTATGTACGTAACGCGATAACTCTTGATAGAAATATACGATTTGCTTCAAATTTTAAAAATAGGTTCATTCTGATAAGGCGGTTCCCTGATTAGTTTGAGGGGTTCATTGGGCCTCTCCTTTATACTACTAGATAAGTATAAAGGAGAGGACGGGAGCCTAATTTCCCTCTCCCTTAATTTAGGCAAAGATGTTTTTCATGCAGAATTATCCGATTTGCTTCAAATTTGGTATACCGGTTTATTCTGATAAGGCGCTTCCCTAATTATTTACCGTTTTTCTCAAAAAGAATGAGTTCTATTTTATGAATAATAGACATAAATAAGAGTATAATATACGATTAATGTGAATAGCCTGTGAGCTCAATGTCATCAGTTTAACTGGACAATTTTCTTTTTATTATTTTTGTAATTTTAATTTTTAGAGGAAAGTAGGGTAATGACGCTCAGTGGTTAATCCCGCTCACTCCAATATCTCTAAAAAGAATAGAATTGAAAACATGCGATCGGTACCGGTACCTAGCGAACTTCATCGCAAGTTCCCAGTAAGGATATAGTAACCGTCGGAAGGAAATTATTTTTGTGTCCTCACGTTATTAGTTTGCAGCTGTTTTATTACAAAATTCTACAACATCTAACTTGAAAAACTCGAAAGTAAGTGTATATTCTTATTTTCAAACGTTAATTCACTCATTATGTTTACAAAAAATATATATGCATTTAGCTGTATGTTCATGCTCTTATTTATTTTTCTAGTGCGTTGTTACGCCAACTGTAACGCATTAAAATCCAGCATGGCTATGAAGGGCAATGGCGCTCACGTGGAATTCGAAGCAATTTTGCCAATGGTTTACTTTTTTAAAATTCAAATTTCTTGACTGACACCACTTTTTTGAAATGGTAAAATTACCCTTGTTTTCGCCTTAATTATTATGTTATTAAACAAGGTCAATTTTATGATTTCAAAAAAGTGGTGACAATCAAAAAACCTGAATTTAAAAGAAGTATGGAGACAGAAATCTACTGTTTTTTGCGAAGAATTCGGGAAAGATAACGAAACGTGGTTTCGCTGCACCATATGTGGAAAATGGTCGCATAAAGTTCTGTGTGTTGTGAATAGCCCACACAACTACATATGTGACTTTTCTCGTACTTAAATGTTGTATTCAAATTTTGAGCGCCATTACCCTACCATGCCGGGTATTACCACTCAATGCATAATTAAGGGGACGAGGGACCTTAAAAATCAATTTTTTTTTTGTAAATTTCCCTTTAATATTACTCAAAGGTACATTATATGCATTATGGCATGCATTTATTACACACACACACACACACACAAAAAAAAAAATAAAAATAAAAAAAAAATAAGAAAAAAAATTAAAATGTTATTTTTGAGAAAAAAGTAGAATTTTACGTGTCGTCTTAGAAATCTTCGAAATGCCCCCTGGCGCGTTCCATATCAATGAAAATCCCCAATATTTTTTTAAAATAAAAGTTTGGTTTATATATATAAATAAAATTGTGCATCGAATTTTATATATTTGAATATAAAAATTAAAAAAAAATTTAAAAATTTTGAAATATTTTCGAAAAAATTTCAAAATTTCAAAAATTTTCAATTTTTTAAAATTATTTTTTAAATTAATTATTTTTTAAAAATTATTAATTTAAATTAATATTATATTAATGGAGGATATTCCAAATATGGGTTCGAGGCTGAAAAAAGTCACGTGATATCGGTAATTTACCCAAGGAACTTCTAACTGATAAGAAGGGAAGATACTACTGCTTTGCCTCATGAACTGTTTCATTGGCTAGCGGGGATTTACATTAAACGTCTACGGAGCCTTCCCTTCTTTACGCTAGAAGTTTTTACCTTGACCACGTGATCAAAACGGAGATGGAATATCCTCCATTATAATATCTATATATATATTTCTCTTGCGTAGCGCTAAAAAAGGGCTGTATTTGTAGCTTGCTATGTGGCAACAGCCAAGGCGCCGATTGTCAGTGGTAGTTTTGGTCACATGTTCCAACCCACTCAGCAAATCAAAATCCAGACAGGATCTCTCTTTTAACGCAAACCGTTTGAGCAATACATGAATGACAATTGCTATTGGTCCGTTTTACGGTGACTTGAGGAATTCAGCAAATTGCGTAGCAATTCGTGGGGGTTGGCGAGCGTTAGCGAGCAGGGGGCTGAGTCCCCTAGTTAATATATAATATTAATTAATAAATAAGTTATAATATTATAACTTAATATATAAAATTAATGTAATATTTAAATTATAAATTAATTTAAATATTAAATTAATTATTTTTTAATTATTAAAAAATTATCTAAAAAATTTGAAAAATCTTGAAATTTTTTCGAAAAAATTTCAAAAAATGTTGAATTTTTTTGTTATTCCTTTATATTCAAATATATAAAATTCGATACACAGTTTTATTTATATATATAAACCAAACTTTTATAAAAAATATTGGGGATTTTCATTGATATGGAACGCTCAGGGGGCTTTTCGAAGATTTCTAAGGCGACGCGTAAAACTCCATTTTTTTCTCAAAAATAATTTTATATATATATATATATATATTGTGATAAGTGCATGCCATAATGCATATAATGTACCCTTGAATAATATTTAAAGGGAAATTTACAAAAAATAAAAAAATTGATTTTTAAGGTTTTTAAGGTCCCTCGTCCCCTTAATTATATAAAACAATAAAAAAAAATTCCTAGAACTTTTATGCAAATTAGTTGATTGCAAATTGTTCCTTATGCTTTGGACTTAAACTGCGTGGATAAAATATTGTTTTTTTTTTGTATAAATTTAACTAGCTATTCATGTTTTCCCTTAAGTGAGCGGCATTACTCTACTTTCCCCTACAGCTTTGTTTAAAATCTCGAAATAAAATGTATATTGGATAGCAACTTCTTGTTTTATTTTCACATTTGAGTATGCAACGTAATGTCCTTATTTATTAAAACATGAATTGTACAACTTTTTCTTTGTCGGAATCGGTTAAAAAAATCTTTTCACTCTTTCATTCTTTTAAAGATAGGTTCTCTGCAAAGTATTCCAAAGCTGAATCAGAATTTTAACTCAGTGAATTGAAAGTCAACATCTTAAACTTTCATTTTGATTTTCACTCATAAATATTTCACCAGCATTTCTAAACATGCTTTGATAAATAGCATGGCATTATGTATAAGTTTTGAATAATTAAATCAGAATCGTCAAAGCATTCAGCAACTTTCACAATGCGGGGACTTACATTAATAAATTAAAGCAAATTAAAACAAGTTGACATCTTTAAAACAAACGTATTTTTGGATTTTATTTAGCGTATTAAGCATAATTTTGACAAAATTCATATAAATAAGATAAGGGTAATATTAAAGAAGAGGAAATAAACACTTTCATAAAAAATCATTTTCATTCTTTTTAAAATAAACAAAATTATGGATTTTATTAACCATTTGGAAAAATGGTTATTGTTCTCGTCAGGATGGGAAATTAAAAGCATATCTGAAGATTTTTATTGGTTTAATCCGCATTTTATTCGTTTTATGATTGGTCTATACAGTAATCTGTATTTCTCTTTAATTTCAACAACGATGGATACCTTCTGTTGCCACTATGACAAAAAAGTAATAAAAACTACAAAAAAAAAATAATAACTCGGAAACAAATTGAGATACAGCTTTCGAACAAATTGCATTTAAAAGAACATTTTTTTTTCTCTATCCGACGGTGTAAAAAGTAATATTGTCGGATGTTTAGAAGTTTAAGAATGAAATTTCATTGAAAATTGGCCGTCAGATTTCTTGGAAATCTGACGATGGAAAAGCCTTTTCCCGAACAGCCAATGAAATGCTTGGATATTTACGTAAGTTTCAGGTGGATAATACTTAAGTTTCATGAAATCTGACGGGTTGCAGGCGATATTTTTCGCTTGCAATTTTTACATGTAATAACACTATTAATGTTTAATTCATGGCGTACGTAATGTATGATCAACTCCGTGCGATTTTTCATGTCTTAAATTTTAGTCTTCAAAAAAATTGTTTTCCAAATGGTCGTTGTAATTTGATAAATTGCTATTTTTTTAGAATAAATATTAATCAGAAGTTTGGCAAAATAAGTATAAATAAGATAATGTTAATTATAAACAAGTAGGAAATTGCATGTCAAACGTGGCAAATGTGGTGCGCTCGTATTATAACTGGTCTTATAAATATTTTTTGCACCCCATATTGTACTGAATGTATCTTTTAGTGCACTTCATACGTGCATATCGATTTCATTCTGTTCGAAAGGCTGTTACATCATTAAAATGCACTTGCAATAATTTTTCCCCGTTGGCCATAATGTAACGGAAAACTTTTGACTGTCCCTGTCATTAAATTATACAACTGATTTTCAAAAAATTTGAAATGACACGACAAAATTTTGCAACAATTATGTATTTAAAATTTCAGGCCATTCGGTTAGGTAGTTTTTGCTCTGTTATATGTGGACGGACGGACAGACAGACGACTATAGGTGCTACGTATTTATATAATTACGAACGAACCTAAAAAGAGGAAACAAGCATTTTCATATACACGATGTGAAGAAATAAAAACAAAAAAAAATCTTCTTTTGATTTTTCGCAAATATAAGTAAAAATAAGACTAAAGATTTACCTTAAACAGTTATAAGGAAAAGCTAATGGTATTTTTGTTTTGATTTACTTTCATTTAGGGTCACGTGCAATACAATTTTGAAATATGTACTTAAAAAAAAGACGCAAATGACTGGAAAAAATTTAGCATATGGCTAGAGCCTGATTATGTCAGGGGAACAAGGGACAGTTGCTCCGGACGCACATTTTTAGGAGGCCCAAAATGCATTTTGTCTACTTTGCTATTTTGTTGTAAATGTATTATGCAATTGTATTAAATGCTATTTTGTCAGTCCTTTCTGAAGATATGAAGTAATGCATATTTCCATTTATAGTTCATGAGAACAATGATACACCGGGAGGCGACTGCACAAGTCATCACCTCATCGAGTCGACGGCTGGAATTTCAGGATCAGTTAAAACTCGATTTAAGCACCAAAAATTTAATTCTAGTTGCAAAATTAATTTTGTAATCCTGTGCGTAATCTGTCATACCAATTTCCTGCTGGACAAATGTGTGATAGTTTGAAGCTCCCTATAATTAATTAATCTTGCACCTTGTAATTTTTTTAACACATGAAATGAAAGAACATACTTATGTCTTTCATACTCTTGAAAATTGTTTTTTGAAGTAATATACATTTTGAGATATTAAATGTTGAAAATGGTCTTATTTTTTTATTTTCTCCGATTTTAAAAGTCCTGAGACACCTTAATTATTTCCAACTATGAAAATAACATGTTGGAAATTCCACAAATAACATATATGATTTCGTCCTTGAATTAGTCATAACAGACTAAAAAATTAAAAAACCGGGTTATCGTACACATTAAATCCAGAAAAAAGTCAAAAATAACAATAGATAAATAAATATACATACGAATTTGTAAGTTTTTTTTTTATTTCATAGGTACATTATATATACATGCCGATTTGCTGAATGTAATAAATGTAATGCTGAATGTAATAATATGCTTTCTTCTAAAGTTATAGTTGAAAAAACTTAATTTACACTTCAAAGTAAAACATTCCACAGTTTTATTTGAAATGTAAATTTCAAATGAAACATAAAAAAAATCCATAAAATAAAATGTTAATAGTGTAACGCTAAATATTTTCACTTAAATATACATTTCTAAACATTGACTTGCGAATTTAAAGGAGAGAGAATGACACGAGGATATACGGAAGTTCTGAATAATTAATCTCGATCAATTATGCGCATGATGGAATTTTATCATTGCATCGTATTCTGATATAATTATCCACATATAAAATCAAGCTGTCATTTTAAATATACATATCTTTAAAGGGCTGAAATTTAGGCATTAAAACATTCAAGAGTTCGTATAGATGAATCAAATAAGATCTTGATGGAAGTTGTCAGAATATTTAAAATGAATGTAAATATTTGGTGCGACATAAATATAACCAGTCATTATACCCATTCTCTGCTGCACGCTGAAAATAAAAATATTGCTTTATTGTCAGATTATATTTAATCGCCAAAGCGATTTTATTTAATCGCCCCCTTCCGGCGGAATATTTTTAAATTCAAGGAGGACCTGCTAGCCATAGCCAAACACATACACAAAAAATTTGGTTCAATTCCATGCATAACTTCATACGATTTTCGATGGTGCAACACAAGGGTGTAGTGGAGGGTATACGGAGGTATACGCCGCATACCTTCTACAGTTTTTAAAGAAGATCCGTATGCCCCCTGTTTATCAAATAAAGCTATAGCCTGTATGCTAGCCACGAACGTTCATGACTCTAACGTATACCCTCTGCCTAATAACATCTACACTCTGTTTTTTTTTCGACTACAACACTGGTACATACGGACAGACGGACAGGCAGACATTTTGTATAAACATGTTTTTCGGGATCTCTGACCCTAAAACGTGTAAATCCGTCGAAAACCGGAAGTTTGAAAAAATCTTGATTGCATTACTTTCTTCTTTGAAAAGAAGAAAGTAATGAGCGACTCTGCAACTTAAAAAATAAAAGTTTCTATTCACCGAAATGAATAATTTCTTTGCCAGAGATTACAATTAAAAACAGTTTTAAATTTAAATTTTAAATCACAATATAATACTATTTATTGGAAATGTAAATTTGAAGTAGAATACAAGATGCACGCACTTCAAGGAGTCTGTGGCACCAATATTTCTGATTAGAAAATTTCAATTTAATATTTAAATTTATATTTTTTCGCGATTAAATAAGATTAAATATTCTACAAGGGCGTCAAAGATGAAATTCGTAGTTAATAATCTTGCCAACTTCGACACTGGCTTAATATTTTACCGCTTTGGTTTTTTTGTTACATATGTCGCCTGTTTAAAGAAATCATCGTAGGCTCTAAAAAGTATTAAAACCTTTTTAGGTGCGTTCGTAATTATGTAAATATACCTATATGTAAATACCTATGTATCTAATTATGTATGTACCTAATTATGTAAATGCACCTATAGTCGTCGTTCGGTCCGTCCATCCGCTCGCTTATAACAGAGCCAAAATTACCCAACCGAATGGTATGAAATTTTAAATATATAATTATTGCAAAATTTTCTCGAGTCACTTCAAGTTTTATGAAAATCGGATGTATAGTTTAATGACAGGGACAGTCAAAAGTTTTCCGTTACATTACGGCCAATGAAAAAAAGTTATTCCAAATGCATTTTAATGATGTTACAGCTTTTCAAACAGAATGAAATTGTTATGCACTTACTGAAGTGCACTAAAATATACATTCAGTACAATATGCGGTGCAAAAAAATATTTATAAAACTAGTTATGGTACTAACGCACCTCATTAGCCACGTTTGACGTGCAATTTCTATTTGTTTTAAAAATTAATGTTGTTGAAAACGGAAAGGTCGGAATTTCGCACTATTATGATGTATGAGTCTTTACGGGGAACTACGGCATCGCAGTTCTCGTGAAACATTAATAGTGTATTTAGATTTTAGTGTTACTACGCAGCAGGCAGTATCAAATTGGTTGGCCAAATTTCGTACAGGTAACTTTGACCTCACAAATGAGCCACGCGGTCTCCCAGAGTCAAATGTCAATAATGACAAACTAAGGCGCGCCACACACCAGAGAGACATGCGACAATAATTGTGAGACATGAGGCAAATTCTGCTGTTCAAACCGGTTTTTTCTTTGTTAACAGGGTGAAATTGTCGCATGCCTCACGCTTTTTTGTTGCATGTCTCCCAGGTGTGTGGCGCGCCTTAAGGTCACCGTTGAGTCGGATTAATCTCACAAGGAAGGTCTCCTTACGACTTAATACGACTTAATAAATCATCTACGGCCATAGCAAGACTCAATAGTAAATCCCCATCACAATAGATTTTTAAAATGTCGAGAAATTAGCAAAATACAATAGTTTAAATTACGCATTAATAAGAGAAGCCATTGAAATCATCTCATCAAAATCAGAAACCTGCAATGATCAACTGCACGCAGTTATAGACAATAGATGGCGACACATTTTGAGAATAGGGATAAATAACAGGGAAATTTTAGAAAGCAAGGATTAGCGAGGGAATGAGACGTAAAACATCAATAACTGAAGATGCCTCGGTGAAAAAGGAGGTGAAAATATTTTTTAAACTATCTTGAATGTTTGTGTTAAAGTATATATGAGGACCCCAGAAGCCAAGGGATACAAGTGACAAAATTCAGATTTCGAGTAAATTGAGTTCAAAGTTAAACATCAACTGTAATTGACTGACTTGGAATATGAAATTGTTGCTTATTTCTTAGTGGTCTTTGAACTCTTATTTCAATATTTGTAAAAACAAAAGTGGAGTAAAGGGTTTTTTTAATTTATAATTAAGCAATATAGATCATCATTCGGCACTTATACCCTTTGGCTTCCAAGCGATAGACAAGAAATGAAAAATTATGAAATAAAAAATTAATTTTACGTAAAATTTAAGAACAGTTTTGATACAAAGGAATGAAAGGACAAAATTTTGTTTTAATATAAATTTTAAAAATGAAAGATCATGAAATGAAAAAAAATGATAAATTATTTAAGAACAATGTTTATACAAATGAATGAAAGGACGAAATTTTGTTCTAATATAAGTTTTAATATACGTTTTGAAATATTGAAATTTTTTAATTTTTTAACCGTTAAAATGCATTTATTTAGCGTATAAGAAAATAAATTCTAAAAGGGAAAAATGACTCAAAAAATTTTGAAAATATGAAATGATATTGTTCTACTGAAAACATGGGAACAATACATCTACATTATCTCATCCTCAACAGTTTCATAAGCACGATTAGGCTCATCAGCCTGATCTTCAGAAACGTGCAGGGCTTCAGTGTGTCCTGTTGCCACTTGGTGAGAAAAATCTCAGTAGAAAGCGTGGTACACTGATGGTACAAACTGCAACAGTTCAATGAGATTTGTAAACAAAAGTACTTGAGTTTCTGGTTTTTCTTGTGCTATGGAAAACTCGCACAGAACTCTAGGGCATCTTCGGGCACGACTGAATTTCGCCTTTAGCTTGTGAAAAGGTTCTAATTCACCACCAGCAGTTTCTTTGTAGAATAATGTGAAGATTTTTTTTTTCTCAAAATGCAGCCACTGCAGATTTCGGGCAACTTTCACTGACTTTATAAAGAATGGTGCAAGTGACTCGATTAATAAAACCTTCATCTTTCAGCAATTTTACAGTGAAGATTTTGCTGGAATCATTAACAAGTTGAGCCCGGTGCTCTGGAACATACAGATCTCTTAACCCCTTTCTTTCTGATTTCTATAAGACCAAATTCTTGGTCACATTCATGGTAGTAGTGTCCTGAAATCAAAAAGCGATGATCGACTGTTTCTATGTGTGCATTTTTTATGATGTACAGCCAGAACTTCACAATCAAGTGGCTTTTATTTTGTCCTCCACAACTGTCACTAAACACTGTAATATGCCTGACTTGAGAGGGAAGAGTCTTTATGAGCTTCAAGCGACAGGATCAAGGGCGGATCTGGAGAGTCCTCAAGGGGGGGGGGGGCGATTTTAGAAATTTGGAAACTCCAATCTGATGCGCGGGTCGGGGCTAATTTTTTCCCCGCCAGAACTTCACAATCAAGTGGCTTTTATTTTGTCCTCCACAACTGTCACTAAAAACTGTAATATGCCTGACTTGAGAGGGAAGAGTCTTTATGAGCTTCAAGCGACAGGATCAAGGGCGGATCTGGAGAGTCCTCAAGGGGGGGGGGGGGCGATTTTAGAAATTTGGAAACTCCAATCTGATGCGCGGGTCGGGGCTAATTTTTTCACTGCGGGTCGTGTTACTTCTACTTTTTGCTGTGGGTCGGGTTTGGGTCCGGTTGAGTTCTATTTTTTGCTGCTGGTTGGATTAACTTATAATTTTTTGCTGTGGGTCGCGTTTGGGTTTGGTTGATTTCTATTTTTTGCTGTGGGTCGGGTAACTTCTACTTTTTTGCTATGGCCGGGTTAACTTCTAATTTTTCGATGCGGGTTGGGTTTGGGCCCGGTTGACTTCTACTTTTCAGCTACAGGTTGGGTTGACTTTTACTTTTTAGCTGCGCCTAGCGCGTTGGGTTTAGGGCAGATTGATATACATTATATCCGGTTTGGGTCAGTTTCGGATTGGGTTTTCACTACTGCGACTTGCGAGAAGGGTTCGGGTTGACCCGTTTTTTTAAAAAGAAAGTCTAAGTATTTTTGAAGATAAAAACTATATGCAGTAAAATCTCCATAACAGACACGTCCAAATAATTATTTAGGAATACTTTTTAATCTCCAGAATTATGTAAAAAATACTAATTTAGTATAAGACTGCTTGTCTCTTTATATCTAAGGTGAGTTGTAATTCAGTAAAGAATGCTTTGAAACTTGTTAAAAAACATACCGGGTGCCCTTAAATGAATTTTAAAATTTAGTACTTTTCGAATGGTGACAGCTATTTAAAAAAAATCTTGCAGGAGGGTCATGTAAGATGTCATGAGATTTTTTACTGTGATTCTTGATTTTACTGTATAATAGCAGCGATAGATGGCGCTGTAAACAATGGTCGTTAAGCCTACCTCCTCCGGGAACCGATTTAGTGCCTCTTGCTTCCAGCACCATCTTCGTTGCTATTTTAAACTAAAATCAAGAATCGCAGTTAAAAAATTATCAGGGTTAGAGTAAAAAAGAAAAAAAAATCTGAAATTCAAAGAAAATTTTCTGAAAGGTTACAGCAGATGGGGAGATTCCCTTTTGGCATTAATTATTTTTGTTGCAGGTAGGATTAGCTGTTTTGGATTCGGATGGAATTCAGGCTGAGTGTAGATTCCTGAAAGCTGGGTTTGGGTTAACTTGTTTTTTTTTTTTTTCAAAAATTAGTTCAGTATATTATTTCAAGTTAAAAATTATACCTATAATAATAAAAGTATGTAAGTGTGCTGTTTTTTAAAGAGACCACTGCATTTTTCCCACGACTCTTTGATGAAATTCGCTCGTCTTCGACCATTTGATGAAATTTGCGTTTCTTCTGCAACCCTTTGACGAAATTAGTGTAACTTTGCCAACATTTGGTAAAATTTACGTTTTTTCCATGACCCTTCTACAAAATTCGCGTTTTTTCAGCAATCCTTTGACTAAATTCACGTTTTTAAAGCGATTCTTTGACTAAATTCGTTTTTTTCCACGATTCTATAAAGGAATTCGTGTTTTCTCCACGATCCTTTGACGAAATTCGCAGGTTTTTTTTTTTTTTCGCGGCTATTTGACAAAATTTACGTTTTCTTTGCGATCCTTAAACGAAATTCGAGTTCTTTTCCGCTGCTTTTTGAAGAAATTCGCGTTTTCTGTGATCATTTGAAGAATTTCGCATGTTTTCCGTAGCTCCCTGACCAAATTCGCGTTTTTTCTGTGATCATTCGGCGAAATTGCAGTTATTTTCTGCGAACGATTGACGAAATAGATTTTTTATGGAGACCATTTATCAAAATTTGCGATTATTTGTATGTCCGAATTTTCGGATAGGTGAATTTTCTAAGTTTTTGGAACCGAATGCCTTAACTCTAGAGCTGCGTATTATTATTATTATTACTAGGGGACTCTGCCCCCTGCAACCTACGCTCGCCAACCCCCGTTCAGACACTGTAGAATCTAAAAGCACGCTAATCGGATCGGTTTTAAAAAGATTAGAGAAGATTGAATTATACTGAAAAAACCTGTAGCGATCTCCCTGTAAACGGGTTTCCATTCAATTCCCTTTGATTGCAAAAATTTAAGGTAGAATCAGTTGCTGTTAAGACATCCAATGGTTGTTTTCGTGTTCGGTTAAAGAAGATCAGTTAAACATTTCAAAAGAAGATAAAATAAAATGAATTAAGTAAACAGAGTCTTTGCCGACCGGTATTTTTTAACAGCGTTATAAAACGATTGACATAATACAATTACTAAAATTTGCTGCTTTATCCCCTTCAAGGGCGGTGGTTCATTTTTGGACCACTTAATTTTAATTCTTAAATGCCACATTAGCATCAGAATATTGGGATGAAAATTTCCCTTTTATTAAGTAAGCGAACAAAAGCATTTTTGTATTTCGAAATTTGTTTGTAAATTCTGGTGCCATTCACTGATTTCAAGATTTTACGAATAGAAGTGCCTTGTCCGTGAAAGGGTTAAATGCATATTAATGTATTTATTATTTTAAAGTTTCCTTTCCCGTTTAATATTCATGTGTAAATACAATTTTCAGGACATAATTTTCAATATTTCCCTGCCTTTAACACGTACTCATTTAATAGTAATTTTAAAGTTTTTTTTTTTTCTGTTTTTAATAGTCACGTGAAAATAAATTTTTAATCGGTAGCAAATATTATTCTTTGCGCTGTTTTTAAAATTGAAAACAACCTCTATAATAAGTCATGTGACTATCAGCAACAGCTCCAGGCGGATCCCTTCGCTTTTTATATTCCAGGCGGCCATTTTGGTACTTTAATGTTAGCCAGCCACAGGTGTGATATGTCGCCGAATATTATTCTATCCCCATTATTTCGTTTATACTTTAATAGTCCAAGTCATGTAACTGCCATAAACAACGGGCTGATTGCTTCGCTTTTCATAAGAAAGGTTTCTATTTTGATTAAAGAATCAAAATTATTTTTTCGAATAAAACTACATAAAAGCTGCCATGATCACAAAGAATTCCTGGTACTTTTATGTTAGTTGGGTGAAAGTCTTGCCAATAGCTTTTTTTTAACTCGCCAGTTAGCATTTTTTTATTTTTCGAGTGGTAAATTAAAACGGTGCTACTTGGTTATCCCATCGGCCAAAAATCTGTCGCCAAACTATAAGATTAAATGCCAATAATTGTTGATCGTAAATGTCACGTTTTCTACGTTTTATTTGTATTTTTATTAATGTTGTACTAATTTATTTGTTCTTTTGTTATTTAAAATAAAAAAAATGTCAATTTGTATAATTTGGCTATTTATATAATTTGGCGAAATTGGTCTACGGGAGAAGTAATAACATTAAAACGTTGCTTTGAAGTGGAAATTAAATCTCATGATTTGTTGCATTGTCACATACGCACCGGGTTTGGCGTTATTTTTTTTTTACGACAATTTGGCGAAAACCTCGTTTTCAAATACCTGTTACATATGTATTTTTAAATTATTTTCTGTTATTTTTAAAATTAAATAACAATAAATAAAAAAAAAATTAATTAATAACTATAGAACAAAACAATTTATAATATTTTTTGTAAATAAAAAGAAAATAAATTCAAATAAACATTTATTAATAAATAAGCAACAATAGCCGGGTTACCATGTCAGGCAAAATAACGCCATTTTGGCGCCAATTAGGTACCCCGTTGCGTATATGACATCCGTGTCTAATATTTTTCTTTTCGTTTCGTTTAAAAAAAAAGAATGAAGTAAAAGCCATTTATTTTAAAGGTTTCAATTTTAAATGAAAGTTTTGTATTAAATAAAATGATAATGAAATACAAATTGAATTCAGAATAAAAGTAACATGATGCATTTCTTAGCATACATTTAAGGGAGGCCAAACTCGTCGCCAAAATAATTTAAAATAACCTTTTCTAAAATATGAAAAAAAAATATCTGTTATGATTAAAATTTGAGTTGCCATCATTAAAAAAAGTATTTAAAATTAGAAAAAAATTAATATTTCGAAAACTAATTCTAATTTTAAAATTCTAATGCCAGTTTTGAGATCTGTGGATCAATACGGATTTTTGGTGTTCATTTCATCGCAAAGTATTCCATATTTTAGGAGAAATCGCCGTGAAACGTAATCAGTTGTTTAATCAGTCGTTTCATAGAATCGTTACATAAATTCGTTTCAATTCGATTCATTAGGATTTTATATATATAGGGTAGATTATTATTATTATTATTATCAAAATACGTTAAAAAATTGCGCATATTTTTTATTACACATTTCAAATCTGCACATATTTTAGAGTAAAATATATCCCAAAATCTTTGTAAAACAGGTTTTTTTAATAGAATTAGATCATAAAAAAAAAAAAAAGATTTGCTGCGGAAATTGCGGGTTGCGCAAATTTTGCCACTTTACGTTGGCCGTGGAAATCGCGGGTTGCGCAGCGAGAGTGTTAAATTTTCGGAAAATTTGGAACATAATCTCCCCTGTTACCGATATATATAATCCTCCTGCAAGCATTTTTTTTAATATCTGTCACCATTTGTAATTTAATGAATTTTAAAATCAGTCAGTCCATTTTAGGACACCCGGTATATTCAGTAGTTATAGAATGATGGCTGAAATTAAGCATTAAAAAAAAAGTTAAGCTGGCTTCGATATGTCAGTTAGAGGTTTACCTGGGCTGAAATTATCAGGCCCAAGCCCATATCCAACCCACATAAAAAAATAAAACTATTGGCCCCGCCCGGTATAAAAGCTAAAAAATAAACTCCAGCCCTGCCTGCATATTGCAATTAAAATTATTCATTAAGTACACTTGCTTATGCTATATTTTATTTTCAGATTATGTTCGAAATTCATGAATACAGAAAAACAACAATATTAATGACTATACCGATGACTGTTTAGGCAATTATGTACGTAAACACTATGTAAAAATATGACTTAGACAATTACATTCAAATAAAAATCCAGTAAGATAATCAGTTTAGAATGAAAGAAACGGTTGATAAAAGAAAATCATAATTTTAAAGCTCTACAAAGTAAAAAAGTAAATTAAAAAAAATGCATCTCTGTAACTTATCAAATCAAATTAAATTTCTAAAGATTTCGCTAAACAAATGTACAAAACATATATAATTTTTACGAATGACAAATAAGTAAGATGGCAGACCAACTTGGGTTCGGGAGGAAGAATTTAGAGGAGTGCACGGGTCGTGGTCGGGCCAATGATGCTTATCATACGGGCTGAAAGAAACGGACCGAATGTTTAGCTTTTATTCCGGGCCGAGCCCCGACCTGAAAATTTTGGCCAGTGCAGACCTCTAGGAAAAATGAAATCCAGGCCAGGCTCGATCTGGAGGAAAAAGAAGTCTGCCCCGACCAGAATCTGCAGAAAAAATTAAGATCAGGGCACGACCCGGTTCTAAAAGAGAAAAGACCTGACCCAGCCCAAGTCTCGCGGATTTAATCTGGCGCGACCCGGGTCGGACCAACTTGGGCTCGGGAGGAAGAATTTAGAGGAGTGCACGGGTCGTGGTCGGGCCAATAATGCTTATCATACGGGTTGACACGGACCGAATGATTAGCTTTTATTCCGGGCCGAGCCCCGACCTATAACTTTTGCCCATTGCAGACCTTTAGGGAAAATGAAGTCCAGGCCAAGCTCAATCTGGGGGGAAAAGAAGTCTGGTCCGACCCGAATCTGCAGAAAAAATTAAGATCAGGGCACGACCCGACTCTAAAAGAGAAAAGACCTGACCCAGTCTGCAAGCTCCGCCCCAAGTCATTTCCCGTGAGGATGCATAATGTCGTTTTACAAACCCTTTATTATCTCAAGGGGGGGGGGGCGATCGCCCCTTCGCCTCCCCCCCACCCCCCTTTAGATCCGCCATTGGACAGGATGCGATCTCATTGCAACCACGAAAAGCCCGGCCTTCATGCTATATGTACATGTGGGCAGTTTCGCTTTCAAGGTTTATGAATGTTCAAGTTGTACGTCCAAAGTTGACGTAGGTAATAAGCCTTTGAATTGGTTACATGTAGAGTTGGCGTGATTTTTTACAAGTCAAAGCATAACGAGACCTTTGAATCATCCTTTTAAATTGTGGAATGCGTCTTTGGCTAATCTGGCAGCTTCTGCTTTGCGAAGATGTAGTTAGTTCTTGCTTGTTGTTTTTTAACTGCATTTCTATGATCTATTTTCAATTGTAGCTTGTCACACGTAACACGTGTATCAGTCCGCGGTCGGTGAAAACTAAGATTAAAATGGGTGTTAAAAATGTGTCTATAGGAACTTTCCTTGACCGGCAGTACGCGTTTTTCTTCAAGGCAAAACTGAACATAGAGTTTGTACACCTCCTTTAAATTGAGTTCGGGATTTAGGTATTTACGGTTGAGGGCAGTGTTGCCAGTCGCTACTTTTTTTAAATTCAGATTTCTTGATTGGCACCACTTTTTTGAAATAGTAAAATTCGCCTTATTTAATGCCATATTAATTAAGGCGAAAACAAGGGGAATTTTACCATTTCAGAAAAGTGTTGCCAATCAAGAAATCTGAATTTAAAAATAGTAACCCACTGGCAACACTGGTTGGGGGTCTTTTCTCTAGTATAATGGCTTCTGTATCGGGGAAACTTGTTTAAGTGTTCTTTCATGACTTGTACACCAGAAACTACTTCTTCCTTTTTGGTTACTATGTTTCGCAACCGTTTGTTAGAAACATCTTTGTCTTTTTGTGTCAATCGCCTTTTAAATATGATCAAATGCTTGTGGGGTTTTAAAAGTGATGAACTGGCCTTGTATTTTGTTGGTTGCGGTTCAGCTATGTGGACTTCAACGGATAAAAGTGCACTTATACCCCTTGGGCTCCAAGCGTTTCACGGTTTCGAAAAAGGGATTAAGTAATTGACCTCTAGAACGCAGCGCATAATTAAAAAATCACTTATATCTCTTTACCTACAAACAAATAGACTTATTACAGATAGCCTGTGCACTTAACTCAATTTTTTTAATTTTGTCACTTATACCCCTTGGCTTCTGGGGTCCTCATATATGTTTTAAAACTTTTGACATGTACGCTATTTTTTGGCTGTATGATAAACTATGAAATCTTAGTGTGTTTTTAATGTCTGAAAATAAAATTGGTAGAACAAATGATGATTATGATTAATATGACATTATAAAAGAATAGATTATAAAAATATAACATCTGTTCCAAAAAAAAAAAAAAAATACTCATTAAACTACTTATGTATGTAATAAAGGCTCAGTTAAATTTTGCGGCGGAATTACAGCAGAAAGTCTGTAAAAAAATAAAATACTTTCGAGTATTTGTTGCAAAGAGACGAAAGCGTCACGCGATTTGGCGGGCAGTACTTTTCCTCGCCGAAAGCAAACTGTTTTAATGCACCTGAAAATTGCTTGTTAATTGATTTTTAGAATGCGTCTAAATAGTATTTAATGAATTTAAACTTAAACAATGAGAGAGTTTAATAAATACTTTTTTTTCTGTTATATATTTATGTTGCTTGTAATTTAATTTGATTATTTTAAAAACTATTTCATATATATATTTTCATATATTTAAGTGCATTCTAGAATAAAGGTAAGATGAAGAATGCTGCAGTTATTCATTTCAATATAAAGGAAGTCGTTTCCAAAGCAACAAAATTGAATTAACAGTGCTCAATTGGACTTCATTTTCAGATTGAAATTTTTTTTTATTAATTTAAATTTTGTCTTAATTCATAAAATTTGATAGTTAACTTTCATTATAAATATATATATATGACAAAAGAAAACTTAAATCAAACTAAAACTGACAAAACTAAAGTCATTTACATAAAATTTATTTAAACAAGTTCAGTATGAAACATTTTTATCTTAAAGACCATTTGACATAAAAAAGTATTTTTTGAAATTTTATTCCATCGCCAATCGGTGATAAATCGCCAGATATCGAAATTTTCATTACATTTTTACGAACGCTCTATCGAGTTTCCGCAGAATTTTTTTATGCAAACATATCTATCCGCATGAGTAGAACATTCTCTAATTTTTTTCAGATTTTACGAAGTATGCTCGTATAGAGACCTTCCTTGTCAGTGTGCCTATGAATTATTGTTGATGTTTGGATAAAATAATTTCTTAAGTTTGAGTAAAATAATTCTTTATATCTGTAAATTATCAATTAACTTTGCCTTTTTTTCCCTAAAATTTTATCCTGATGACATGATATTAAAAATTTCTACTAAAACTGTGCATTCCCTCAAAACATACTCTCCCCCCTTCCCATAAAACAACGTGTTAAAAGTGTAATGCGATATATATTTTAACTTAAATATGCCTTTCTAAATATCGACTTCCGGATTTAACTGACAGTGATAATATTATACGAAAGTTCTGAATAATTAATCTTAATCAATGCACGGAACAGCATTTTTATCGTCGCATCTTATTTTAACATGATTATGCGCATATGAAATCAAATTGAGATTTTAAGTATACCTAACTTTAAAGCGCTACACCTTAGATGCTACAGATGCACAACTTTGTATATCGCATATGAATCAAACAAGTTATAATAAGTGGAAGCTGTCAGAATTAAAATGAATGTGAATATTTATATGGTAAATCTACATTAATAATTTATATATATATTACGCTATCGTATGTGGCACAGAAATCGCGATTATTTGTTAATTGTTTAATGGCAACGTCCGAATGAAACACATCTCATTGGTTATTGAACAGCATTTAATACATCTTCATACATATAAGGGGAGTTACCATAGGGGGGAACCCTGTTCTGTCGTCAAATACCGCCAAGTTTGTAGCCAACTTGGCGACACATCGCCAAATTTGTAGACCAAAATTAGTTGTCAAAAGGGACGCCAAATTGGCGATATCACTAATATTTCGCCAAATTCCCATAGACTTCCTCTGTAAGGCAATAGGGTTTACAGATGAGTGACAAAATAATACGAACACCCATGAAAAAGGCATGGTCCATTTCAAAGAAGTAGAACGTACATGTCACTTTGCACTCAATTCTGCCGATTAGTGGTTATGAAAGGCAAGGTATCAGTAACTCAACATCAGTCATAGGTGTTGCATGCGCTTACCATAGGCTCTGGAAAACCCAATAATGACCGACCTGTCAGAGTTCGAAAAAGGAATGATTGTTGTAATGCCGCACGCTGGTTGCTCCGTGATGGAAACAGCCAATTATTTGGGGCTAACAAGGAGTACTGTGTCAGCCGTTACGACAGCGTACACGAAATGCGGTAAAGTGTCGTCTGCGAAGTACAACAGTGGACGGAAAAGAAAGCTTTCTGAGAGGGATAAAAGAGAGCTGACACCCATAGCGGTCCGAAATCGCAGGCAATCTTTATCCTAGATAACGTCAGAGATAGATAGTCATCTCCAGAATCCCATTTCAGCAAAAACTGCCCAAAGGAAACTTCATGCTTCGAACATTTATGGAAGAGTTGCAATTCGTAAGCCATTGGTGTCATAGGTGTTCGTATTATTTTATCACCCATCTGTACTTGCTTACAGAAAATCAACAAACTGAGATATTTTAATGCAACAAAAACTAAGATTAGCATAAGGGATTATTTTAATTATATTTAAGGGAGTCCATAAATTAAATTTTGAATAAAAGTAACATGATACAATGCTTAGCATGCTTAGTAAATCCGTCAATTTTTTTTTTCGATTTTTAAAACGATTACAAGACTTACCCTATCCTACGTATGATGGGTAAGTAAAAAATTGAAATCTAGAAGGGTGAAGTGAGCGGAAAACTTTCTAAATTACGATTTCTATGGAATTGTTAGGGACAAAAACACGAAACTTGACATGGCTGTTACCTTTAACCCTTCACTGCACCACGTGCCACATCTGGAACATACCTAAAAGCACCCTAATTCTTACTATGCGCCATGAATTTGGCCAATATGATCTCTATCCCTGAACAAGAACAGTCCAAGGAATGGAATAACACTCATTTTGTCCATGTCAGATGGCTGCATTTGACAAAAAATTACAATTTGTTCTTCTGAAACAAAAAAAAATTCGATCAAGCTATTAAGGTAAAATTTAATTTAATTATTTTTACTGAATACTTAAAAATATTAATATTAAACATTTGCAGAGTGTTAAGCAGATAAAATTAATTAATTTAAGCTCATTTATTTGGAAAATATAGCAATACAATATTTTAAAACCCTAATTGTGTATACAGGGTACATGCCATAAAATATCAAATTTTAGCTGAAAATTTGAAATTTAATTTTTTTTACTATTTTTCCCATTATTAGACCGATATATAGATTTCCAATAATTTTTTCATGAAAATAGAAAAAATCGTGCAGTGAAGGGTTAAGACGTAACTGCTCGCATGGAACAGTTATTATATTATGTAAAAGTGTTTCGCAAGCTACGTGTAGTTTATTATATTTTTTATTTTTTTCAAATAAAAAGTTACACCGTGATTATATTTTAATGCAAGGAATTTTATACAATTTTTAATTAGAAAAACCGCACAATTTTTTAAAAATACGATAAAAACCGATAAAGCTGTGCAAAATATTCTTTGAGGATGTATTAATAAAGATTTAAAATATAAATGAACAGTGATAATGACTTATTGCCATTATTGGCGTACTAGCCGGGTAGGTCGGGGTCTCTAAATCTAAGATAGTGTAGTATTCAACTCTATAATAATTCTTTTGTAATACTTTCGCATACCAAAGTTTCGGAAACCCTCAACTAAATGATTTGATTTTCCGTATATCGTATTAAACCCTTAACGGTCGCATTAAATTACGTTTTAAAAATTCAAATTGCTTATTGGCACCACTTTTTTGAAAAAGAAATATTTACCTTATTTAATGACAGGTAAAATGATACCATAAGAAAGCCAATTACACAATTTTATAAAACTGATGAGAATCAAACAATCTGAAAAAAAGACACAGCCCGTGAATATCACGGGGGCGAGAATTAAGGGGTTAAAATGTGTCATACTTTAACAACGCTTCGGTTTTGACCAATGAGCGCTGTTTTATAATACAGGTTTTTCTAAATTCGTAATAGAAGTGATTTATTATTTTAGATAGGCAGTTTTTCCAGCATTCGACTTATAGGAATAAGGCTAGTACGTAAGTAAGTAAATAGATAAGATAGAATTAAAATGTTATAATATTTTTTAAATTGAAATACAGTAGTATTCCGATTTACGTCTCTCGCATTTACGTCGTCTGGCCTGGAAGAAAAAAGTCCTTCCGGCCAGTGCCGGGAGGAAGAGGTAGCTTTCATATTCCTTATTTTTAAAAAGCCAACTTATATTATTCAAACACACGAAGCTCAATTAAGTGGAAACCGAATGTAGGAGATTCAATACTAATTTTTATCAATACTAAATCATTATGAATGAGAATTTCGCGAAATTAGTCAGCTTTATCCAAGCTGCTTTTATTTAAAGTCACTTATATTTGGCTGCCAAATTCGGCGATTTCTTAAAGTGCCAGCCATTTTAAGACAACATGGTAGATGCGGCTAACCAGTGAACTTGGTCGAGACCTTAGTAATTGCTGTGCACATGCTCACTCATATCGGAATCGGTTGATATATACGAGTGCTGTCGCAGGCAAAAAATCAGATTTTTCAAAATGTCACCCACTTTAGAAATTGAAACTGCTATATCTGAGCCATTTTTTAGGATAAAGACAAACAAAAAATGCTCCTGAATCCTTATATCAAGGTCAAATACTTGAGAAAGAAACCTTTTTCAATTTTTAATTTTTTTGCACCTCACTTTAAATATAATTTTTTTTTAATTTAATGGCCGCCATTTTGAAACAAGATGGCTGATGAAGCTGGCCAGCGAACTTGGTCGAGATATTGATGTATACTATCCACATGCCTTCTTCCATCGAAATAGGCGAATAAGTGTGGTATCGCGTGACAAATACAAGATCGTTTCAAAGTGTTAGCCATGATAGAAATTCAAAGTGCTATAATTCAACCACTTTTTAAGATATAAACAAAAGAACAAATTTTCAGAAACAAAAACTGCTCCAGAATCTTTGTATCAAGGCCAAACACATAAAAAAAAATCTTTTTCATTTTCCAATTTTTTAATACCTCATTTTAAATTTTAAATTACATTTTTTTTAAAAAAATGGCAACCCTTTTGAAACAAGATGGCGAATGAAGCTGGCCAACGAACTCGGTCGAGACATTGGTATGTACTATGTACAGACCAAGTTACATTCAAATCGGTTCATAAATACGCCTGTTATCGCGTGACAAAAATCAGGTCGTTTTAAAATGTCAGCCACAATAGAAATTCAAAATGTTATAACTCAGCCATTTTTTTAGATGTAGACGAAACAAAACCTGTTCCGGAATCTTTGTATTAAGGTCAAACACATACAAAAAAAATCTTTTTCATTTTCCAATTTTTTGGTATCTCATTTTAAATTTATTTTTTTTAATTTTTTTAAATGGCCACCATTTTGAAACAAGATGGCGAATGAAGCTGGTCAACGAACTCGGTTGAGTTATTTGTATGTACTATGTACACACCAAGGTACATCCAAATCGGTTGATAAATACGTCTGTTATCACGTGACAAAATTCAGGACGTTTCAAAATGTCAGCTTCGCTAGAAATTCAAAATGCTATAACTCAGCCATTTTTTAAGATATAGACGAAACAAAAACTGCTACGGAGTCTTTGTATAAAGGTCAAATACATAAGAAAAAAATATTTTTCCATTTTCAATTTTTTGGTACCACATTTCAAATTTTAAATTTTTTTAAAAATTTTAAATGGCCGCCATTTTGAAACAAAATGGCGGATGAAGCTGGCCAACGAACTCGGTCGAGACATTGGTATGTACTATGTACACACCGAATTACATCTAAATCGGTTCATAAATACGAGAGTTACAGTGTGACATAGGTCAGATATATATATATATATATATACATATATATACACTCATTGCCATAAAAATTTGCGCACCAAGAAATAATTGTGGGATCGTAACGAAACTTGGCATGAAGGTAGATATCAGGCAGATATGCAAATGATTAGAAATGCAGCGTGATTGCGCATTGCGTAATACCACTAGAGGGCGTTGAACTTCGTCCTCCTTGGAGTATAAAACTGGTAAGCAGAACTTGTCTGAGTGTACCTTTTCTTTTGCAAAGGAAACGCTAAGGAAACGCTAGACATGCCGTTACGTAGCCATCGAAGACAATATGAGCAGCTGTCAGAGTTCGAGAGGGGAAAAATCAACGGGATGATGGAAGCTGGGTGATCAGCTCGGCGAGTAGCTCGTCAAATAGGCCGTTCTGATTTTACTGTGAGGAGGTGTTTGGACCAGTGGACTCAAGAGATGTCATTTACACGGCGACCAGGCTCGGGACGCCCTCGACAGGCCAGTCGTCGAGAAGACCGTCACATCATACGAAACGCACGCGTAGAACCAACTGCCTCATTGGCCGCTATCCAGACACAGGCAGCACCTTCACTACGGACCTCTGTGTCTTCCCGAACCATCACAAGGCGCTTGGCTGAAGGACATCTGGTATCACGGCGCCCATTACGTGTGCTGCCAATGACACCCACCCACCGACGCCTCCGTTTGGAGTGGTGTGGCGCACGACGGGATTGCACTGCAACGGAATGGAACCAGGTCGTCTTCAGCGACGAGTCTAGATTCAATTTGAGCAGCGATGACAATCTTGTTCGTGTTTGGAGGCCCCGTGGTGAACGCCTCAATCCTGCCTTCGCCTTACAGCGACACACCGCTCTTACAGCTGGTGTGATGGTATGGGGTGCCATTGCTTACGATACACGGTCACCCCTAATATTGATCCGTGGCACAATGACAGCCCAGCGGTACGTCCAGGACGTCCTTCAGCCACATGTGTTACCATTCGTGGCAGGGCTCCTAAGAGCCATGTTTCAGCAAGACAGTGCTCGGCCACACACAGCAAGGATGTCACAAGCCTGCCTCCGCCACATTACCACCCTTCCCTAACCTGCTCGATCCCCAGATTTGTCATCAATCGAGCATATCTGGGATCATTTGGGACGGCAAGTTGGACACCCTACGAGTTTGGTTGAACTCGAGGCGCGTTTACAGCAACTGTGGAACGAGATGTCTCAGGACATCATACGGAACTTGTATGCTTCAATGCCCGCTCGTATCGCATCGTGCATTCGCGTTAGAGGAGATCCAACAGAGTACTAAAATTTCCGTTCATTTGTACTTTTTTCTGCAATAAATGATCCCTTTTCTTTGGTTTTCTAATCACTTACTTATATCACAGTAGTACTTACACGTGTAAAATTTCGTTTCATTTGGACATCTTTCTCTTGGTGCGCAAATTTTTATGGCAATGAGTGTATATATATATATATATACATATATATATATATATATATATATATATATATATATATATATCAATTTTGAACGGAGGGTGGTTTCGGTGTCTGGGGGTCATGATCGATGAAAATATACCAAAATTTTTTGAAATCGCTTTCCTCCGAACGGCTGCAATAGGTAGCTTTTTGTAAAGAAAGCTACCTAAAAATACTTAAGACGCACTTTGAACTTTTTTGAAGACTTATGGTGGGACTATGAAGGGAAGTTTCTCGCGACAGTCAAGTGATATTAGCAAACAAATAAAATAAATCATTAGAAAAATCTTAGAAAACTCATTCTGCTGTTACAAAGAGCTTCTAAAAGTAAAGAAGAAAAATTTGTCGGTTCAAACTTCGATGCAAGTTTTTTTCGCATCCTTAGCACGTTCGCTGCCGTGAGCATCACCGGTGGGTCTAAAAAATTTTTCCTTCTGTCCCGCGAGCATCTACCGTGGGTCACAGGTATACGTGCCGCATGAGGTGCTCAGAATCTTTGAGTATTTTCACCAGTAAATTTTTATCTTAAATTTTGCCTTATGTAATCAGAGCATTTTCTCGATTCAATTAGGTAAAATTTTCTGTTTTGAAAAACCGGTGATAAATTCTGTAAAAGACTCTCGTCCCGAAAGGGTTAATTACCCTTTTTAAGTTTGGCACTCTGGTAATCACTTTAACTTCCTATGGGGGTAGTGAACGTGTTAAAGAATCGAACGGGGCAGCTAGAAAAACAAAAAATTGTAAGTTAACAACTTATTGATTTATTCCAAATTCTTGTATTGCAAACGCATTGTTTTACTAATGTTAAATGCATGTAACAGAATTCCTAAATACAATAGAATATGTTCATTAGATTTTGGGGGATTTTTATTACTTATTCTTTTTACTCGGAGGCCAAGTAGGGTTATGTGTTTGACCTGTATCTGGGTATGTATGTATGTGGGTGGGTATGTGAATTTCTTTATATCCTCGAAACACCCAACGGCTGGACGGATTTTAATGAATGAGGTCTCTATCGATTCGTCTTAAGTGGACTCTTCACTAATTTGAAAACACCCGCTCTGTAATGTTAAACCAATGGACAGGTTGTTTTCGAATTTATCGTCTAAATTTGAGTAATTTTAAACCAATTTTTTTTTGCACAGTATAGCCGAGCTCGATCTTTAATATGACTATTTTTTTACTTTTAAGTAGATTTCGTAAGAAATACTACCTATTGCAGTCGTCACCATGGTGTGACTTTTGAAAAATTCCTTCATAACTATTCATTATACGACTCCAGGAACCCAAAACCACCCCCACCTAAAAAGTTTATATATATATATAAACTTTTTATGTATATATTTATTGCATAAAAAGTTTATGTATTTGGATTTGTAGTATTTATTTATTATGTATGTACTAAATTTTGTCCGCACAATAAAAGTCGCAATTATGCACGGATCGTCTTCAAACTCGCCAACAACTTTTAGATGGCTAATATCTCGGCGGGGATTGAAAATGGGCAAAATCGGTCCAAGGGAATGGAAATGGAGAGGGTTCAAAATTTTGAATACCGTCTTAACACGATTCTGATAAAACCAGCTCTTACACAACAAGACAACAATGACAGAAAAAATAAATATTTTTCGTTATAGCAGTTGCCAACAATTAAAAGCAATAAAATTCTCACCGCAACAATTGCTTTTCTATTGAAAGAATTTCACGTGAAAAATTAAATTAAATAAACAGTTAGACGAATTGAAAACAAATTGAATATTCTTAGAGCAAGATTTCGGCATGAAAACTCAAAATGAAATAAATAGTTTGACGAATTAAATATATATATATATATATATTGCGTCATATTGGAAATATAATGGACCTCAGCAGGTGAATATGTAACGTCATGTGAGTTTGAAGAAACGTATTAAAACCTGATAAAAATCCGACTATGGAAATATTAACATATTTTGACATTTTGAGGTTCTCTGAATTTGCTTTAGCCATTTTTAAACCTATTCCATATACATGCGTGTGTGTATTCGTGTATATTAGAATTTTCACAAAATGTTTAGCTTCCTAGAGCTCATTCTTGGTGAAGGAACTGGGTTTATCTCTAACCTTGATTTAAGTTTTGTTGGTAAATTTAGTACTTAACTGCGAAATCTATCTCCGCCGTTAGGTCCGGGCGGGCAGGGATTTTTTTGATTTTGGTTGCAGATTTTTTTTAAATAAGGTACTTTCAGTTTCGAAACCGGTTCTGAAAGTGAAAGCAAAATTCTGAAAACAAATCGTTTAAAAATATCAAAATTTAAACGAGAAATTCGAAAACAACCTGCCCATTGGTAAAAGTACATCCCCCCCCCCCCCTCCCAATACGACTGTATAAAAATTGAAAATGTGCGATGCTTAAAAATTAAAAAAATTGCTATAGAATATTTAATCGTAATGCTTTGTTTTACGACTGGCTTCTGTAAGGCAACGTTATTTTTTGGATACGACAAACAATAAGCTGGGAGAAAGAAATAGCATACCGGGGGTTAATAAAAATATTTCTGTTAAAAACTCTATTAAGGCATTGCGACGTAGATCTATAAAATGAAGCAGTAACCATAAAAAGAAAAAAAAAATCAATTTCAGCCTTTTAATAATTGCAATTATAATCGCGTTAGTATTATTAATGGCAACACTAGAGTGTTCTCGAATAATGAGATACGAATCACTGTCGACTTCTATTTATTTCAAATTCACTAGTGAGAGGTTCAGTCACCCTTCTACTTACGGTCACCACCCTATAACACGAAGGGGGATGGATGGAAACTCCGGTAAAATGATGTAATTTAGGTGACCTGCAAAACAGAAATGAGGTCACAAGTTATTGCTTTTTGCCATTGAAACGGCTAGGTAAGAAATCGTCTGCTTTTCCTGTAACAACCGGAATGAATCCGGGTTGGATAATGCAAGTGGTTATTGTTTTTCACTGTACTTTTGAATAGAATAGTTTATATAAGGATTTAAAATATTAGCTTTTTTAAAAAACAAAAAAATGAAAAATTACAGAATCTAGAACTCATTATGGACAACATGTAGAGCTCAATATGGAGAGCATGTACTTTTGGTCAAAGGGCGAAAAAAATCTTTTCGTTTAAAATTAGTTAGCAAAATATGTTTCTTGAGAACTGAATATGATTATTCCACTAAGGAATAATTTGAAAATATAAATAGCAAAATAATACGTTAAATATTAAATAGTTTATTTATCGAGGTCAGAAAATAATTTCGAAAATTATACTTTAATTTTTTTCTTATAAAGAAAATTCCGTTTAGTGGTTTTTAATTATTTTCTTCCTTATTTTAAATGGAACAAAAATAATTAAAAGTCATTACCCTCGTTTGCAAAGGGCATGCAACATGACTGCTGAAAAAAATATTTACAAAAGAAACAGTAGATAAAACTTTAATATCAAGCTAACTTCATGTTTGCTAAAAGTGATAAAAATGCATTTAAAAGGCAAATAAATACCTTTATTTATACAGATCGACAATGTTTCATTGCTCTGAGGGCAACATTCTCAAGATCTATAATGTTACAAATATTTTAGTCCAAAAAGTTTTAATTGAACCATAACTGTTCATAACCATTTAACCATAATAGAACCATAGATGGAACAGTGCAATTTTATATAGGAATGACAAACAGAAAGTTTAAAACTATGATAAAAGAACATATAGCAGACATCAAATACAACAAGAGAACTACAGATTTAGCCAGAAAGAACAAAAACCTTTGCAGATTAATTTAAAAAAATAGTAGAATAATTTATCCCTCAAGATTTTATTTGCCATCCATTATCCGAGAATCAATATAGATTTTTTTCCACAGTGAGAATATATGCAATGATTTAGCCTCCACGGGTCTTCCTAAAATTTGGAAAGAGATGCTCTGAAGAATAATGAAACAATAGTATAAAATAATTCACCTTCACTAATATCCGTTTTTAATACTGCAGTTAATTTCATTATGCATGAGTTCGCGTGATTTTTGTTTACCAGTTTCCAATTAAAAACTTTTTTTGCGAAAATATTTGTATCATTATAGATCTTGAGAACGTTGTCGTGAGAGCAACGAAACATGTCGATTTGAATAAATTAGGGTATTTATTTGCCTTTTAAATGCATTTTTATCACTTTTAGAAATTATTAAGTTAGTTTGATGTTGCAAGTGATTTTCATGTATAGTTTTATAAAATTTTAATATTTAAAATTACAAAAGAGCAATAATACCACGATAAATTTGCTGCAGAGAGATGTAAGTAATTAAAATTGCATCGCACTTCTTATATAGAGGAAATAGTAGATTAAAAGTAAGTTTTTTTAAACATTAATTTAGTATTAGAAATTAGAAACATTTATGAAATTCTGAAAGAATTTAAATTCATATTTCTGCAATATATTGAAAAAAATCCCTACTGACATCTACGAACTACACTGCCGAATGACCTCCCAGACCTTGCAGGCTCTAAAAACACGCTAATTTGTCCTGAGTTAAAAATATTACCTGATTACGGAGGATTAAATAAAAATATCACGACCAGTGGCGACCTTCTGTGATCGACTTGTCATCATCGACTTTACACATTTTTTACAACTATATTGTGGCAACAATCAAATTTTGTGGAAGTCGAATGTGTCTGAACTGCCTCTCAATGAAAATACATTTTTTGTTATAATAAATTGTATGTTATTTTATAAATAATATAAATAAACATTAAGGTGTCCGAAAAGCATGGTAAATTCTGTTTGTCTGTTACAATACCACTTTTTTAATCATAATTATTCACATTAAATAATTTATTCATAATAACTATATTAATTTACCTTATAATATCATATACTAATTGTAGCCATATTTTAATTACCTGATTATTATTTTTTAAATAAGGTAAATACATTTTTTTCCTCTATGACCGTTAGTCTGTTACAATGGAATTCCCCTAAACGCACAGCGATCAATGAGGTATTTTTCGAAAGGTTCTGCAAGCGGCTTTTGATATAGTATGCAAATTATTAACGTTTTTTATAAAAAAAATTGCATTTAATGAAAAAGACGTATCAGCAAATGATCTCAAAGATAGCGGTGAAAAAGCCTAGCACGGATCTATATTTTTTATTTAATTGAAAACTCTAGCATATTTTTTACATTTAATATATTTTTTTAGAATACCCATTAACAATACTAAAAATCATATTTATATGAAAAACAGCAATAATGCATTCAAATAAAATTTTGAAATGTATTAAAAGCTATATTTTCATAGTGATCTCGCGTCAGGATTTAACAACCGAAGAAATCACCAAAGATAGCTATTTACAATCAGCCATTTTGATTCTATTCATTTCAGTGGTTCAAGCGCGAAATTCAATTCGAAATACAATCGTATTAAATTTACTTATATTTTATTGTTTTACTTAAATGGATGTTTTAATTTCATTATAGCATATAAGCTGGAAACAAATGATGAGTTTTATTTATAATACTTTAAGTGCAAACGGATTTATCTTTTGAAATCATCTCGCACGTAATAGAGATAGATTTGAAAAAAAAAATATGTTTGAAAATTATTTTAAAAACAATCAAAACTGAGTAAATTACGATACCGTTTTGAAACAAATTGCAATATAGTTTTAAACAAATTGTATTTGAAAGTACATTTTTTCCCTATTCGACGATGTAAAAATTGAAAATTTGCGATGTTTAGAAGTTTAAAAGATAAAAATTGCGTTAAAAACGAAATTTGATCGTCTGCTGTTGCCATTCGCAAAATAACGTCAGCGTTACCCACAGATACGTTTGTCCTTTATAATATAGATAGATGCGCTAAATAACGCCTTCTAGGGGCGTAGGGATTAATGGTAATTTCTAAGGTCAACTCTGTAAGATAGTGATTAATTTTAGATTTTCATTTAAACTTATAATTAAAGTTTGAGAACTTCACTCATTTCATACAGCAAGTATATGTTGTAATCTATTTTTTTATGGCTTTCCTAAAACGAAATTTCTAGACTAGCTTTCATTTTGAGAAAACATTTTACTAAAGACAGTTTTTTTAAATTTAAGCAAGCGGTTTCTCTTTACAAAAGCACTTATTTTAAATACGGTTGAATAATTTTCATTCCGTTTCCTAAACGCTTCATTAATACTTTTTGGGAAAAAGAATTTGAAGAAACGAGAAAATTATGTTCACTGAATAATTAAAATTTTAATTGAAGCAAAGTACTTTATTCTTCTGTTCTTTAGTAGAAATTTTACTTCGTTGTTAAAATATATAGTGAACTCTTTTGAACTACATGGACTCCAGTTATCCAATTAACCGCGAATTTTAAGATAAACATTGAAAGCTTATATAAGAGTGTTAAATGGGTCTGAAATAGTACGTCAAACGTGGCAAATAAGGTGCGTTCGCACTATAACTAGTTTTATAAATATTCAGATCTTGGTGCTATAGCTGTTGCACTTTTATGCTACGATTATATATATTAAATTCTGTAATGATAGAAATAATATAACTACATTTTAAATAAGTTTTAAACAACATCTTTAGAAAAGTATGCATATGACGCGCCTATCGCAGAATAATACACAAATCCAGTAAAAAGCAATGTCGACATTCAACTCGACAAAAAAAAAAAAAAAAAAAAAAAAAAAAAAAAAAAAAAAATCTGGTATCTAATGATTCCTATGCCTTCATTTGTTTGTAACATTAATATAGATATTTAAAATTAAATATACTTTATAATAGCTTCACGTTTTATCAGAAATCATCCATTTATATTTTGTTCAAAATTTGGAAAATATTATTATACAGGGATTAATGAAATTGCATGCTTTGAGTTTTTTGATAGGAATTAAGTAAATGCAGAGAAAATAAGTTGCACAAATATTCTTTAAAATACATTTTTATAGCAGACAATATTCTTGGCAAAGCACGCATTTTAATTACTTTTTTTCAGTTGTTTTGAGAAAATGGCATCATAAAGATATAATAATCTACTATTTTCCCTTTACTTTCCATAGAAATGGAGTATTTCAGTTGCCACCATTACAGGAATGGCATTAAAAACTACAAAACAAAATTAATATCTCAAAAATAAATACAGATGCAGTTTTCAAACAAATTGCATTTAAAAGAACTTTTTTTCCTATACGATGGCGTAAAAACTGAAAATTTGCGATGTTTAGAAGTTAAAAAAATTGCAGTTGATTATCAGTATTTAACCGTACAATGATACAGCTGCTTCGTTTTACAGGTGGCTTATGGTTATGTGCAACATTATTTTTTTGTGAGGACACTTTAACCTTCTCACCGCCGCGAACTGATTTTCCCTTCACTAAGCTGTAGGTTTCACTGCAATATAAACATTAATTAAATTAATACAATTCTAGAGATAAAATCCAGTTTGATAGTCGGATGTGGCAATCCTAAAACTTTCTTCTATCTTATACATGTTAATACTTCCTGAAAAATGCGTTATAGCAGCGCCACCGATTAGGTTAATTACACCAAAATCTAATCAACAACAACTTATGTTAACTTCTAATTGAATTTGAAGTTTGATGAAAATCCGTTCATTAGTTTTTGAGATTATTGCGGAAATCGTGAAAAGTTCTGCATAGCAGCGGCACCTGTTGGACAATTTACACCAAATCTTGTCAGGATCAAATTATATCAGGGACTAACTGAATCTAAAGTTTGATGAAAATTCATGCATTAGTTCTTGAGATATAGCTATTGCGGAAATCGTAAAAAATTCATCATAGTAGCGCCACCTGTTGGGCGAGTTACAACTAAAACTAAACAACACTAATTTATATCAGGGACTAACTGGATGAAGTTTGATATAAATTCGTGCATTAGTTCATCAGAGCTATTGCGATTATCATGAATAATGCAGCATAGCAGCGCCACCTATTGGGCGATTTACACCAAAAATTTATCAGCACCAAATTATATCAAAGACTAACTAAATCTGAAGTTTTCTGAAAATCGGTGCTTTAGTTCTTGAGATATAGTTATTGTGGAAATCATGAATAATACAACGTAGCAGCGTCACCAAAAAGTAATCAGCACTAAATTTATATCAGGGACTAACTGAATCTAAAATTTTATTAAATTCCGTTCATTAGTTCTTGAGATACAGCGCCCACAAAATTTGTATCACACACAGACAGACAGACTCACAGACTCACAGACAGACATTTTGTAAAAGCATGTTATTCGGGATCACTGACCCTTAAAACGATTAAGTCCGTGGAAAACCGGAATTCGAAAACTTTTACGAATCCAATACTTTCTTTCTGTAAAAATAGAAGAAAGTAAAAATTAAGTTATGATTAATACTCTTAAGGCTTATATGCCTATATGTAATACAATTTTTTATATTAAGTAGGATAAAACATCTTTTTTTTTTTAGCATTTTAAAGAGAGAAAACAACATTGCAATTTTGCCCTCTGAAAGATAATAGCATATTGGGGTTAAAAAAGAAAACAAGTGCGAAAAGCATGCATCAGGCATAGTTTACGAAACACTTTCCAAACAAGGAGCAATCAAAAACACACATAACTCAGTATAAATCCATTTTCAGTTGTCCATATACTGCAATGTGTGTCAATACTTTTGTGCAACTCTGTATATGATCTATAGAATTTATATACCTATATCGTGTAACCTACTAAAAATTAGATATATTCATAAGCGCTTATCACAGTAGAATATGCATTTCCAGTAATTATCAGTCATAGTCTTTAACCAAATCCTTTTGTGCATCTCTGTAAATGAACGATAAATACTACGCATTCCATAATCTGCGTTAAAAATGTGTTGCAATGAAGCTCAGATTTTGAATTTAACCATTCTTGCAGTGACAGCATTTTTAAAATGTACCACAAATGATTTTTCCACATAGACCAAAATGTTACGGAAATCTTTTGTATGTCCCTGTGAATGAACTATAAATGCTACACACTTCATTTTCAATACGAAATATTCTACAGAACACCTCAATAATATATGAAAATTATACATCCGAGTCTGCAATCCGAGTATATTTACGAGAGACACTAGATTAATTTTAACACAACTATTCTAATTCTAATTGGTAAATAAATCATATTAAGTAAAATAATGCTAAAAAGTGATAAAATATCTTTATTAAGATTGACGATCGTTTCGTCGCACCAACGGCGACATTTTCAAAATCATTTATTTATTTATTTATTTATTTTTTTTAAAGATATAGTCGACTGTACAATATTTTCAAGTTCTGGAGTGATAGATTTTAAATTAGTCTTAGTTGGAACAATGCATTTTGGCGCCCGCTCAAGTACTTTTATTTCATCTTCCTTTAATGGTCTGCTAGATAAATTCAGAAATTCCACTGGTTGGCATATACGGTTAACATAGGACTTTTGTGCGTTGCAAAGGTTTTCTATCTTGCGAGTTTGTACCATTTCTTTCAAGCGGATTTTACCGTATCTATATTTTTCCAGGCTGTGCATGAGAATATCAAAAATATACTGTGGAGTAGAGGCTGCAAATTCATAATATAAATCTAAGGTTCTCTGTTGCAGTTTGCTAATGTAGGCATACTTCTTTCGAATACACAATGTTAAACATTTACGCTCAAATTCTCTATTAAGATTAGTAAAGTTATAATTAGCAAATTTATTTCTGTTCTTCAAAAATGTCGGAATTACGTTCCTACTGCGGCATAATTTAAGAAAATCCAAATTCAAAAGTTCACGATCCAGATGTAGCCTTTCATATTTGAAACGCGAAAATATTTTCTTATCAAACTCTTCAAACATATTCATTCCAGCATCAAAGAAATGTTATAAAAACATGTATAAAAATCACTTATAAACAGATTAAGTAAAATAATGCTTAAAAGTGATAAAATATCTTTATTAAGATTGACGATCGTTTCGTCGCACCAACGGCGACATTTTAAATATTATTTATTGTCATAAATTATAATATTTTATTATCATAAATTAAATTAATGAAAATGCCGCCGTTGGTGCGACGAAACGATCGTCAATCTTAATAAAGATATTTTATCACTTTTTAGCATTATTTTACTTAATCTGTTTATAAGTGATTTTTATACATGTTTTTATAAATCATATTAGATGCAAATTTCCAACTGGGCGAAAAATGTCCGGACCAGGATTCGAACCAGAGATCTCCTGGCTGAAGCCGCCAGTGCTGTACTAGCTGAGCTGACGAATCTGGTGGAACTTTTTTCACCCAACTAACCTTAATGATTATAGCATCCGGTCTGAAACCTGGTTCAGCTCAACAGAATAAATCTCAGGTAATGGAACTCCAGAACCAGCGATTTCTGGAGTTCCATTACCTAAGATTTATAAAGAAATGTTTGATAAACACGTTGATGCAGACAGTTTGCAAATCGATTAATTATTTTAAGCGATATTTAATGTTGAATTTGGCCAAAATCGTTCCATGAAAAAAGTTTTATAGGAACAACTATACATAGGAATGTAATAATTTTTATATCATTTTATACATTAGAAGTTCGCGGTGCGTAGACTGAATTTTTTTTTTTTTATTATTTTATTCATTTTTTGAGGATTTATTTCCATTTTTATATTAAATATTTCAGCATTTCGAGAAATATTTTTTGCATCTTTTAGAAAAGGGTATTATTTTAAATTGTTGCCAAATTTCAAAAGAGAAAAAAGAATAATATTTCTTTCATATTAAAAATTTATTAATACGTGACTATTATTAAAGGGAAAAAAATCAAATTAGAATGAAATGATTACGTTTTAAAATCAGGAAATTTCAAAATTTTCACTGATCTGATTTACTCAAAGACGAAAACTGCCCGTTAACAGACAGATCGCTACTGTTTTTTAATTTGTAATTCAGCCTCCCGAATTTTTCATAAAGCTGATCAAAATAGCGTGCTTTTAGAGTTTGCGGTGTCTGAACGGGGGTTGGCGAGTGTAGCTCGTAGGGGGCAGAGCTCCCTAGTATTTTAAAAGAAAGTATTTTTAACTTTTTTTAACACTTTCCAACGTAGTTCTGTCCATAGTTCTGTTTCCGTCTGTCCGTACACTGGTAAATATATCTTTATATTGCCATGTAATTTATATATGTTATTGGGGCTCACCATGGCATAATCGGTATTGAAAATGAAGTGTGTGTAGCATTTAGAGGCACTCATAATAATTCCGTTATATTATGGTCTATGAGGAAAACCGTTTTTGGTGTATTTTAATGATGCTATATTATTTAAAACATATTAAAATATATATATACATCACTGAGCTGCACTAAAAGATGCTTATTATAGAATACGGTGTGCATAGCATTTATCGCTCATTTACAGGAACACACAAATGAATTCGGTTACAGTACTTCGTATGAGCAATGATTGCTTAAGTGCATTTTTTACTGTAGTATGCGTTTTTTAATTTTCCTAATTTTCGGCATATTACTCAGTGTGTATAAATTGTATAGATCATACACAGGGCTGCTTAAAAAAATTCGTGTGCATATCCGCTTATTAGTAGAAATTACTGAAGGGGAAGTTTCAACTGTGTTATGCGTTCCCTGACTGAATTAAATTTTTGTATACTATGTAGTATACAGTGTGTGTAAAAACTTTAAGGACAGCAAAAAATTGTAAAAATTTTGATAAATTGAAAATGCGACAAGTGAAATGGTAATATAATGTTGTTCATAAAGTGGAAATACTAATATAAAAGTCAACAGAATGTACCGGTGTCCTTTTCATTGCGAAAAAATCATAATTATGCAAAAAAACCCCACCATTTTTGACTGTGTAAAAACTATAAGGACACCAGTATTTTTTTTTACAGAAATGTTATATAGAATTATTATTAAGGATCGACCGAAACATGTTTTTAAGGCCGAAACGAAACGAAACCGAATTTCGGCGATCTTCCTATTTTCAGCCGAAAACGAAAACGAATATGTCCCAAAAATTTTTTTAAGTAATTAAATTGTATGTATTAAAATAATTAATACATACATAAATACATTATTAATTAATTATGCGTATTTATTAAATATGTATAAAAATTAATTAATTATGCATATTTATGAAATATACATAACTATTAATTAATTACACGTGTGACCTAAATTGTCTCTCTGTGCCTTAGATCCAAAACTTTTTATTTTTTATATAAAATAAAACGTAATTAATTCATCAACGACACAGAAAAGTTTTCTAATTGTACGAATTTCATTTAATTAATAAACATTTTATAGGGATTTTAGTTTTATGTATACACACCTCGATTTATCTTTTATAATGATTTCTGTAAATGATCATCTGTTATACTAGAGCTTTCTCAAAGAGTATTCGAAACACATCTGCGGTTTCGAACTGAAAATTTTTATTACTGTTATAACTGCAGTTTTTAATGAGCACGTGAAAAAGTTTAGTTATATATGCATTGCTTGCTTTATAATCTGCATTTAAGTCTTGAGTCAGTCATGACTGATAATTACAAACAACGAAGTTGATAGCAATAAATTTCCGAAGGAAGAAACGAGATTTTGGGAATACTGATAGCTTTCGCCGAAACTCAGATTTTTGACCGAAACTATCTGTATTCGAAAAATCTCGTTTCTTCCTTCGGAAATTTTCAACACTTGTCATCGATTTTGAGACCACTTATTGCTATGAACTTCGTTGTTAACGCATAATTAATTAATTTTTATACATATTTAATAAATACGTATAATTAATTAATAATATATTTATGTATGTATTAATTACTTTACATTTTTTTTTACGTATTCGTTTTCGTTTTCGGCCGAAAATAGGAAGATCGCCGAAATTCGGCTTCGGTTTCGGTTTCGGCCTTAAACATGTTTCGGTTGATCCTTAATAATAATTCTATATAACATTTCTATAAAAAAAAATACTGGTGTCCTTATAGTTTTTACACAGTCAAAAATAGTGTTTTTTTGCATAATTATGATTTTTTTCGCAATAAAAAGGACACAGATGCATTCTGTTGACTTTTATATTAGTATTTCCACTTTATGATCAACATTAAATTACCATTTCACTTGTCGCATTTTCAATTTATAAAAAATTTTACAATTTTTTGCTGTCCTTAAAGTTTTTACACACACTGTATATACAGACCTATAGGTCATATATAGCTCTGTAAAAAAGAATCCGGACATTATTCCGATTGTAGGGTGGTAATTGATGAAATTGGGTTTCAAATGTTTTATGCTTTTTCCAAACTGTTTACTTATAGACACTTACACCTTATTAAATAATAACGATTTATTATAGTAGTCTGAATGTGTTAGAAAGTGTTTCATAATCTATGCTTCACGCGTGATTTTTTTTCTTGTTCTTTTTTTCTTATTTATTTTTATTTTTATTTATTTTATTTTTTTGTTTGGCCTACTGATATGCATATCGTTCAAAATAAATGAAGTCTGGCGAAAATAAGAGATATGTACTCATATTTTCTGTCACAAATAAAATTTAACTAGGTCAGATAAATGTATATTTAAAATTATTCAAAATATACGATGGTGCTCTGAAAACATATCTTACACGCTGAACAGAAAATTTCTATAATTTAAAAAGCAAGCTGCTATAAAATAGAGTATTTTATGGGGAAAAAAATGAAACAAAAACAAACAAACAAACGAACTTCTAAAAAGTGTTTGAGGAAGTGATAGAAAACAAGAAATCACATCTTTCTAAACTCTGACCTGTTAGACATAAATTAGGGTACTGGGCGTTGTTAACCTGTTTTTGACAGCCAAGACGACGACATATAATATGCGATCCTTAAAAATAAGGCCTGATAGTTTCTTTTTTTAGAAGAATTGAGAAGCACTTATTGTGTTGTTCAGTAAAATAACGCCTGTAGGGGAAGTAAATTCGACAAAAAACTGAAATTGCTTCCATCTTTTTAGTTTTAGAACAAAAAAAAAAAAAAAAAAAAAAAAAAAAAAAAAAGAAATTTATCAAATTACAACGACCATTTGGAAAATCAATTTTTCGAAGACTAAAATTTAAGACATAAAAAATCGCACGGAGTTGATCATACATTACGTACGCCATGAATTAAACATTAATAGTGTTATTACACGTAAAAATTCCAAGCGACAAAAATCGCCTGCGACTCGTACGTATTATCCACCTGAAACTTATGTGTTATCCAAGCATTTCATTGGCTGTTCGGGAAAAGGCTTTTCCATCGTCAGATTTCTTGGAAATCTGACGACACATTTTAAATGAAATTTCATTCTTAAACTTCTAAACATCCCACAATATTACTTTTTACACCGTCGTATAGAGAAAAAATGTACTTTTAAATGTAATTTGTTTGAAAGCTGTATCTCAATTTATTTCTGAGTTATTCGTTTTTTTGTAGTTTTTATTACTTTTTTGTCATAGTGGCAATAGAAGGTATCCATCTCTGTTGAAAGAAAAGGGAAATACAGATTACTGTATAGACCCATCAGAAAACAAATAAAATGCGGATTAAACCAATAAAAACCTTCAGATATGCTTTTGATTTCCCATCCTGACGAGAACAATAACCATTTTTCCAAATGGTAAAAAAAAAAAAAATCACGCTTCTATTTTCCCCTTTATGTAGCATTTTCTAACACATTCAGAATATTGTAACACAACTTCACAGTTTATTTGAGTGAAAGATGATGTCTAAATAACTAATTTAATAAAAAGCAAAACGCCCAGTTAAACTGATGGTATTGAGCTTCCAGCTATTCACACTAATTGTATATTGCACTCTTATTTGCGGACTTCCCCCCCCCCCCTTCCCCGGTCGGTTTCTCTAAAAGAACCTTGAATCAAACGAAATATATGTAGCAAAGATGAAGTGTGTTTACCTATTTTTTTAGTATGTTTGTTATCTTGAATTTCACGCTTCTACCTAAAACGGCTGCTGAGATATGCCAAATGTTCTAAAATTTTTGACTTCCCCCCCCCCTTTTATACCCCTTAGGGTGGGGAATTTGTAAAATCGCTGAAACATGTTTTCAATTATTTTTTAGTAGATTTATTTTCCGGAATTTCACGCTCCTAACTAAAATGGCTGCTGAGATATGTCCACATGCTCTAAAAATTTCGAACCCCCTCTTTTAACCCCTTTAGGGGGGGGGGGGGTTCAAAAACCCGTTCTTAGTGCTTCTTTTCCCTCCAATTTTCATGCTTCTAGGTTCAGTAGTTTGGGCTGGGCCTTTCATATATGTAAATAAAGATTAAAAACTATCTCAAACGATTCCCCCCCCCCCCCATAGGCCGTAATGTAATGGAATACTTTTGAGTGTCCCTATAATCCCCACTTCCACCCACCGAGACTAAACTGCCTTACTAACAGCTGGAGACCAAGCGCTATCTAACCATTACAACCGCGTGTGGGTGGCAGTAGGTGTTCTTGGAGAAAACTCTGTCTTTACCCACAGACAATTGGCTTTTATACATACATAGCATGTAGATTTTAAAGGAAAAAACATTTAGCTAAATTAAGTGTGGGGGTGGGGGTAGCTCACCATTTCCCCCTTTATATTTAACCAATGAACCTCCAAATCTAATCAGGGAAGCGCTTTATCAGAATAAACCGGTATACCAAATTTGAAGCAAATCGGATAATTCTGAATGAAAAACTCATTTATGTAAATTAAGGGGATTAGTTCACCCCCCCCCCCCCCCCTTTTAACCCTTTCAGGGGCAAGGTACTTCTATTCGCAAAATGCTGAAATGAGTGAATGACACCAGAATCCATAAACTAATTTATTTCAAAATAGCCAAAAGCTTTCTTCATGTACTTAATGAAAGGAAATTTTTCATTCCAATGTACTGGTGCCAATATATTGGTTCCAATGTGGTATTTAGGAATTAAAATTAGGTGGTCCAAAAATGAACCACCGCCCTTGAAGGGGTTATACTCAACCAAAGAACCTCCAAATCTAATCTGGGAGGCGCCTTATCTGAATAAACCGGTATACCAAATTTGAAGCAAATCAGATAATTCTGCATGAAAAACCCATTTATCTACATTAAGGGAGGGGGATTAGCCCCGTTCCCCGTATAGCGCAAAATGCTGAAATGAGTGAATGACATCAGAATCCATAAACTAATTTATTTCAAAATAGCTAAAAGCTTCCTTCACGTACTTAATGAAAGGAAATTTTTCATTCCAATATACTGGTGCCAATATATTGGTTCCACTGTGGTATTTAGGAATTAAAATTAGGTGGTCCAAAAATGAACCACCGCCCTTGAAGGGGTTATACTCAACCACAGAACATCCAAATCTAATCTGGGAAGCGCCTTATCTGAATAAACCGGTATACCAAATTTGAAGCAAATCAGGTAATTCTGCATGAAAAACCCATTTATCTACATTAAGGGAGGGGGATTAGTCCCGTTCCCCCCCGTTGTACTTAATTAATGAATTCCCAAAACTAATTAGGGAAGCGCCTTGCCAGAATTAACCTATATCCAGAATTTAAAGCAAATAATTTTGTCCGTCATTATAGAATTGTGTTTTAAAATTACAAAATTTAATATCTCGGAAAGTGATCTATAATTCGAAATTTCAAGAATTATTACGACATCTTCGGATCCATGCGAGTAACTGAAGTTAGTTTTATCGCTCATAGTTCCATATTCTATGAATAGTAATTGTGAAATACAAACACATGGCCAGATTTTAATACGAGGGTATTAATAAGTTTTTATCCTCACATAGAAATAATTGAGTAAAATTTATGAAATTGCTACATTGTACGAGCCCTTTTCTATATAGTCACCGTGCACAGTAACACATTTCTGCAAACAGTATTTCAAAGAGGGGGGGGGGGTATGTATTCCAGAAGACGCGATAGTAGACCCAAAGGAGGGCATTTTTCTAACTTTTGCCGACCCCTATATGGGACATATTCTTGGAAAGGTCTGTGACCACTTATTCATGCTATACACCTCTCGAGACCCTCCCCCAATATTTGCGCCCCCCGGAGGCATGAATGATGTCGCAAAATTTAGGAAAGTGCTCGGGAGGTGCATAGCATGAATAAGTGGTCACAGGCCTTTCTAACAATAGGTCCCATGTGGGGGTCGATAAAATTTCATAAATTTCACTCAGTTATTTCTATGTGAGTGCAAAAATTATCATACTCTGTCGTATAATACATACTTTTGAAGTTTTTTATGTTTATTCGAAATACTAGCCGGCTAAATAAAGGAAAGTATGAAGAATAAAACTATGGCAAACTAATTTTTAACTCATAAACAATCCATGCATGATTGTCTTGACAACAAGCATAAAAAAATCTATCGATATTAAAAAAGTCTCATTTATATTTGATTTAACCCCTGTATCTATTCCAAAGTTATACAAGAACACACAAATAAAATAAAGATATAAATTTAGGCCGAGTTGAGTAAACTCATCTTTTAAAAAGTAGATCAAGAGTAATAAAATAATTTTATTTTTAAAAAACGTTCTTCTTTATAAAAATTCTCTTTAAGCTTTTATAAGATAATAAAACAGAAAGGCAAAATCAATATTGTTTAACAGCAGAGTCTGATGTTTTTATTTATCGTCTGTTCAAATAACGTAGTCTCAAAACATTGTAACAAGATTGTTCGTTGGAGCATCTCATTCATAAAAGTAGATCAAAACATTACTTCTATTTACAACAGGTATCATGGAGGATGAATGACCCACAATTAACGCTGCATAACTTTACGCGAATAAATAGCTCTTCAAAGAAACAAACGGTCATCGACACTTTCTCTTAAGGTCAACTTTTCTAATTTGCTATTTCAATCACGGCTTTGAAGCTAGACAAAAGAACGCCTAAAGTCAGGTGTAAATCAGAAAAAGAAAATGAACAAGAAAAAAAGTGAGAAGAAAACGTATTCCTTTTAGGTAGATTTCGTAAGAAATACTACTATTGCAGTCGCTACCATGGCGCGACTTTAAAAAAATTCCTTCATAACTTTCATCATATGACCCCAGGAACCCAAAACCACCCCAGCTAAAAAGTTTATATATATATATATATATATATGTATGTATGTATGTATGTATGTGCTAAATTTTGTCCGCACGATAAAAGTCGCAATTATACACGGATCGTCTTCAAACTCGCCAACAACATTGAGATGGCAAATATCTCGGAGGGGATTAAAAATGGACAAAATCGGCCCAAGGGGGTGGAATTGGAGAATTTTGAATACTGTCTTAACATGATTCTGATAAAACCAGATCTTACACAACAATGACAGGAAAAAATAAACATTTTTCGTTATAGCAATTGCCAACAATTAAAAAAAAAAAAAAAAAAAAAATTTCCACCACAACAATTACTTTTCTATTGCAAGATTTTGACGTGAAAAATTAAATTAAATAAATAATTTGACGAATTGAAAACAAATTGAATATTACGTTATAAGTTTTCTAGAGCAAGATTTCCGCATGAAAACTCAAAATAAAATAAATAGTTTGACGAATTAAATATTAGTGCGTCATATTGGAAATATAATGGAGGTGAATACAGGGCTCCCAAATGGTCCGCCAACTGAATTCCAATAAAATTTAACAGAAAATTGTATGGTACGTCTGCGCTAAAATTAACTTTCAAAGGGGATTTCGGGGTGGTTTGTGAGAAAAATCTAAAAAGAAAATTTTTCTAAAAAAATATTGGTATTCAGTTGACGGACCATTTGGGAGCCCTGTGAATATGTGAATATGCAGGTGAATATGTTTCGTCATGCGAGTTTGAAGAAGCGTATTCAAACATTATAAAAACCCGACTATGGAAATATTAACATATTTTAACACTTTGAGGTTCTCTGAATTTGCTGTAACCATTTTTAAACCTATTCCGTATACATGCGTGTATGTATTCGTGTATATTAGAATTTTCACAAAAAGTTTAGTTCCCTAGAGCTCATTCTTAGTGAAGAAACTGGGTTTATCTCTAATCTTGATTTAAGTTTTGGTGGTGAATTTAGTACTTAACTTCGAAATCTACCTCCGCCTGTAGGCCGAGCCGACAGGGAATTTTTTTTTCAACTAGATATCAATATTTTTTTCACGAATGTTTCTCATGAGGTGCATAACCATGATATTTATTACTGCTGAAAGACTCAAAGAGATCAGACAGCAAGGACTGTTAATTTTAACTACTGGAAAAGACCAAATGAAAAAAAAAAAAATAGAAAGCAGGAATTCTGCTTTTTCAGAATTTAATGTACCCCCTGATGAAATATATATATATATATATATGTATATGTATATATATATATGTATATATATACAGATAGATAGATAGTACAAACATATTCCAGTTTTAAGACTTAAAATACACGCTTTTATTTTATATAAAATGACGTCATTTGCATTCGTAGAAGAATTCCACATTTACGATCAAGCTTAAACAACATGTATAGAATAGTATATATAGGACGTCACTATCGCGAAATAACACGCAAACCCAAGAAAAGCGATGTCGTCATTCAAGGAACATGACAAAAAAAAAACGGTATCTAATGATTTATAATCCCTTATTTGTTTACAACATTAATATGGATACTTAAAATTAAATATAGTTTATAATAGCTTCCTGTTTTATCATAAATCTTTCATTTATATTTTTTTCAAAATAGCACGAATTTTAATTACAATTTTTTTTATTGAGAAAATGACAACAAAAAAATATAGTAGTCTACTATTTTCCCTTTACTTTCTACAGAAATGGAATACTTCAGTCGCCACCATTACAGAAATGGCATTAAAAACTGCAAAAAAATGAATATCTGAAAAATAAATTGAGATGCAGTTTTCAAAGAAATTGTAGTCAAAAGTTTTTTTCCCAATACGACAGTATAAAAATTGAAAATGTGCGATGCTTAAAAGTAAAAAAAAATGCAATAAAGTATTTAACCATATAATGATTCATTTTATGGTTGAACTATGTAACGAAACGTTATTTTTTAGAGACGGCACTTTAATTGTTGCCTGAAAGAAATAGCATATTAGGGGCTAAAAAGGTAATAAAACTCTTTCTTGGGTGTTTTATTTATTTTAAAATCATTCTCTGTTATTTAAAAATTGTTTTGGCAGTAAATCAGTGATTCTCAACATTCCATAAATATAGAATTATTATCAAACGGATAATTTGAGAATTAACGTAACTCAATAAGATGATTTTTGATAATAAAGATAGTGAAAGTTGCATTCATTCTGCAAATATTCATGCGAGAATAAAGTAGAATACCGCAAACTCGAAATTCCGTATAACTCAACCAACATTTTTTAGTCCGCGGAATGCTATAGTGCGTCTCAAAAGTATATGAACAGGCGATTTTTTGAAGTAACAGTTCAAAAAATGAAGCCATAATCACGAAAAAAATAATAAGCATATGGAATTATAATACAAGTTTATGACAACAAAGAATTACAGTAAAGGTTTCACAGAATTTTTGTAAAAAAATAAAAATCAAAATAGGCTGTTTCAAAAATATATGGACTTTTCGAGTTTTTTGCATTTAAATTAAAATTGTGGATCCGTTCCTTTGAATTATCTTGAAAACCGTATCAAGTAAGCTTCAAACTAGTGTTTGGAGAATGTGTGGCTGTAAAGAGAACCAATTCTGCTCTACGTTTTGCTTTAATTCCTGAAAAGTAGAAAATTGACGACCATGAGCATTACATCTCGTGCAAGTACTCCCCAAAGGTTTTCAATTGGATTTAGGTCTAGGCTGATGGCTGGCCAGTCTATAAAAGTCACTTGATGCTGCGTAAACCAAACTGTTGTTGAATGACAGATGTGAATCGACGCATTGTCCCCTTGGAATTTTCAGTTATCCCTTCCAAAAATGTTTCCAAATGGAAGTAGATTGCTTTTAAGGACATTTTAATAATCCTCAGAGAACTGTTGACCATTAAGAGAAGTAATATCCGTTGTTCCATTGAAACAAATCGCGCCCCACACCATGAGAGAATCCCCTCCTTGTTGTCGACTAAAGAACACCCGAGATTCAAGTCACAGATCATGCCGATGGTATGCCCAGCCACCAGGGCCATCCAAATTGGTTTTGTTTTCATCACTGAAGAAACACTTAACAATTCATCTTCCCAACGCGTGTGTTTTTTAGTTCAAAAAACGCGTGCATTTCTATGGTGCACTTTCAGCATAGATTCCGCGCACATTCTGCCATATTTATGAATTTTTCTTGCCTTTATGCAACGGTGAACAATAGATCTCGTAATAGCAAACGATAAAATCTTCGAAATTTCACGAACAAACTTCTTTTGGATTGAAACTGCTCGAAAAATCTCTCTGGCTTGTCGTAGAGTTGCTTTTTTTGATCGACCTGAACGTTATTTTGCAATCGTATTGTCACTTTTTGATAAAATTTCATAAATTCCGTATCTGTTACTCTTATGTGTTTAGCAATATCAGAAATTTTAACATTTGAGCCTTTAAACGCCAAAATTCAGCTATATCGGCAGCAGAGAATTGAACGTTGTGAGGCATTTTCCCACTATTTCATAATTGAAGAATGAGCAGTGATTTTATATTTCGCAGTGTTTACTTCACATGTTCAAAACGCAGAAAAAAAGAATTTTTTTGATACGCTGGAAATAAAAGCAATTCTCTTCATTGTCCATATATTTTTGGGACAGCTTATTTAAAATTTTATTTTTTTTTTACAGAAATCCTGTAAAACCTATACTGTATTTCGTTGTTGTAACAAACATATATTATGATTCCATATGCTTATCATTTTTTTCGTGATTATGGCTTCATATTTTGAACTGTTATTTCAAAAAATCGCTTGTCCATATACTTATGAGAGGCACTGGATTTCTTTCTCCCAACAATTTAAATGTCGTCTCCAAAAAATAACGTTCCGTTATATAAGCCAGCCATAAAACAAAGCAGATATATCATTGTATGGGATAATCTTTCCTGCAATTTTTTATGATTTTAAGAGTCGCACATTTTCAATTTTCACACCGTCGCATCGTGTAGGGCAAAAAAGTACTTTTAAATGCAATTTCTTTGAAAACTGCATCTCCATTTATTTTTGAGATATTAATTTTTTGTAGTTTTTAACACCATTTCTTTAAGTTTGCAACTCACGTACTTCATTTCTGTAAAAAGTAAAGGGAAAATAGTTGGAAAATCATGGAGGAAAGAGATAGATGGGGATGCAGTATGCCGTAAAAACGGTTTGCAATACCGTTATCGCTCAAATTTAAATTCTTTCATTAGGCCCAAACAAAACAAGTACCTGGAACAGGGACCGAATTCTTTGACATCACCCGTGCATTTTTTCCCTCTAAATGAAAGTAATCTGCTTATTTTTAACATTCTAAAGCAGCATTCCATTGTATTATGAACTAAAAACTCTATTACTAAAAGTTTTCTTCTTTTTTTTTTTTTTGTGAAAGAACGTGCTTGTGTTTGGGCCTACTGTAGCGGATTTTAGGTTTTTTTTTTTTTTTGCGTCACCCCCAGCCACCTTACTGCATCTCCATCTATCTCTTTCCTCCATGTGGAAAATAGTAGATTATTATCTTTTTGTTGCCATTTTCCTGTAACAACTGAAAAAAATTAATTAAAGTATGTACCAAGACTCCCTTATTATATATCAGACTTGACATTCGCTAAGTTCCTTTGTCAGCTGTACACGTGGTCAGAAACCACATGCTTGTCCTACTACTAGAGCCATCTAACACGAGAAGTAGAAATATTTTAAAATTTGTTTTCAATATCTGTTTTCCCATTTTCTTTACGATATGCTGAATATTTGTAGTTTACAAATTATATTTGTTAATTTAAAAATTTTCACATGTTCTAGACATTTTTTAATAACGTGGACTTATTTTACTGTTAAACAAAAAAAGTTTGGCACAGATGTCATATACGCCCCATATTGGCGCAATTTTTTTCTGACGCCAAAGTGATATACGCATCGGGTACTTTACTGGCGCAAAGTGTCGTTATTTTGCTTGATATGGTAGCCCGGATGTTGTTGTTTATGATGTTGATGTTTTCGCCAAATTGGCGTCGGAAAAAAATTGCGCCAATATGGATATGACATCTGTGCCGAAAGTTTATTGCTGAATGCCGTTATGTAAATAATAATAATCAGGAAAGAAAAATATTTTTCCATGAATTCGTCAGTGATATTACATTCGCTTTTGAAATAAATGGATAGCATCTAGGTTCCGAAAAAGTTAAATGTTTTAATGTATTTTCTCTTTTATATTTTCAAATATGTGATTTACTTTATTACTGGTGTTTTGCTTCTTTTCACAGTTAATTTCATGTTACTGAATTAGTTTAATATCGTTCCTTCAATTTTTTAAATGCACGCTTTCATTTATTTATTTATTTAGTTGTTTATGATTTGTTTTATTTTTGAAGCGATGGGTGATCATTTCAGCTTAATATACTTTAGGCGCAAGCTTTACTGTTTTTTCATACAAAGTTTGTTTGTATTAATCCATGAAAAGTTTCATAATCGGGTCCACAGCCAATTGGCATATCTTGGCGCATAATTAATATCCTTGTTGTAACTTCTATCTAAACATCAGAAGTCATTAATTAATCAAATTAATAACGCTTAAAAGATCGACAGCAAGAATTCGTCGAAAAACATTTATTCATAATTTATTACGACTGTTGCCAAAACCAGAGTTATAATTTTAAAGCACACACATGTTGCCACAAATATTATCCAAGTATAAAATAAATATTAAAACTAAATACATTACACAACATAACTCACATGTGTTATGTGAGCTACTGTGTATATGAGACCTTATGTACGTCTGTATCTCTCTATTCTAAAAAAAAGTAACTAACGCTGTCACCGCCGCCGACAGTTTTGAATTTTTTGTGACCGGAGGTCTTTCTTCGTTAACATTAAGAAAAATATTGCATACAGAAATATGAAAATCGGTGGTATTATAGAGAAATGTTTGATAAACACGCTGAGGCAGACAGTTTTCAAATCGAAGAATTATTTCAAGAGATATTTAATGCTAAAGTTGGACAAAATCGTTCCATTAAAAAAGTTTTATACGAGCAAAAACTATACATGGAAATTTAATCATTTTTAGACCATTTTATACGTCTAAAGTTCCCGGTGTGCAGACTGCATTTATTTTTTTTATTTGACTCATTTTTTGAGGTTTTATTTCTATTTTAAATTCAAATTTTCAGCATTTCGAGAGGTATTTTTTACATATTTTAGAAAATGGTATTAATTTAAAATGTTGCCAACAGTGTAAACAGCGCAAACAATAATGATTGCTTTAAAGTAAAAATTTATTTACACGTGACTATTATAAACAGAAAAACAACTTTCAAATTAGAATTAAATAATCATGTATAAAAATCAGGAACTTATTGAAAATTACGTCATAAAAACTATATTTACACGTAAATTTTAAAAGAGAAAGGATATTGTAAAATAATAAATCCATTAACATGCGTTAGAAGTCTTAAGACGAGAAATTACGTCACATTTGCGTCACATTACACTTATTACATAAAATGAACAAAAAATAATATTGCAAAACAGTTTAAATTTTAAAATTGCGCGAGACATTTATTTGATATTTTGAGATGATCTTTTCAACTATTTTTGTTACGACAGCGCAAATAATATTTCATTTCTAACAAAAGTATTTTCATATGAATATTAAAAAGAGAAAGAAAAGTTTGGTCAAAATTACGTCAGATTAAAAACGTCAGATACATTTAAAATGTCCTATTTAAAAGAACTTTATTTTAGCTTTGTTAAAAGATACAGGGAGATAAAGACTTTGTTTACTTAATTCATTTTATATTAGCTTATTTTGAAATGTCTAACTGATTTTATTTAATCAAAGACGAAAACAGCCGTTGTATCTTTTAACAGCAGCTGATTTGACCTTAAAATTCCCCAATCTAAGAAAAGGGAATAGAAACCCGTTCATGGGGAGATCGCCACTGTTTTTTAAATTATAATTCAATCTTCCGAAATCTTTTTAAAGCCGATCAAATTAGCGTGTTTTTAAAGTCTGCGGTGTCTAAAGGGGGGTTGACGAGCTTAGCTCGTGGGGAGCAGAGCCCCCCCCCCCCCCTAGTATGATATATAGAAGTTCAATACACTTCATAATGTACTAAAAATTATCTATGCGCGAATCTTGCAGTTAGAAGCTATTATAATAATAATAATAATAGTAAAACTTAACAACATATATAAATTTGACGGCAATCAACGTATTTTAGGAAAGTTAGAATACGGATAGGACAAACAAATGGACTGAAGTCATAAACAATTTAAGAAAATTGGAAACATAAAAAAGTTTAATAATCACTTAAATTTATACGTGTCCCTCAGCTTTTTCCCGAAAAGATGAATTACTGTCATGCTACGATTTTGGTGTTTGTAAATCTTGGTTTGGGATTCTTCATTAATCAGACCTACAGATAATTGGCTTATTAAAGTATGTTTAGTTTGGCACAAAACTATTTTTATTTTTAAACCGTATAAATGATACTACATTGTTCCAGTATTCTTTTGTAGTTAACTTTGGCTGTGGAACAGATTACATAAAATTTGCTAATACTACATTATATATAAAAAAAATCGGTACTTTTCAATCCTTGGCGAGGGTCGGAAATTTGGCAACGAAATTTCTGGAAACCTATTCACTGTTTCATATAAAGAAGCAATAATATAAAAAAGCAATTTATCTATTTTTATATACAGATAAGAAAATTATATATAAAAAACAATAATAATATCTATAAATTAAATTTATGCATGTAAATTCTTATAAAACAAGCTAACAGTTCATAATTTTTTGTTTTATAACTGTTTGTATCATTTGGCAACAAATCTCACTTTTTGAAGTCCGAATTGCGCCAAGATTAAAAAAAAAAAAAAAAAAAAAAAAAAAAAAAAAAAAAAAAAAAAAAAAAAAAACCGCAAAGGCCTCTTTACTGAAAAAGTACCAATAAATCTTGCATTTAAATCTTCATTTTCAACATTTTTCACATTTTTGAAAGCCATAAAATAATCGTACGAAATAATTTATTTTTTTACGTATTTATTTTAGTGGAATTCGAAAAATATTTTTTAATGTCAATAACACAATATTTTTCATTTTTCACTATACATTCGTTTACAGAGTATTACCAGTAGTATGCACCAGGTGGCGTAACTTTCGGGACAAAGTCAGTTAATATAAGGTGGATATTTTCACCCATAGGATTTCTCCGGATTGTCAAGTCTGATATATGATAAGGGAGTCTTGGTATGTGCTATGTTGAAAAAATATAAATGAATGATTTCTGGTAACACATGGAGCTGTTATAAACTATATTTAATTTTAAGTATCTATATTAATATTACAAGCACATGAAGGCATATGAATCATTAGATAGCCGATTTTCTTTTTTTGCCGTTTTCTTGAAGGGCGAAATTGCTTTTTGCTGTATTTCTGTAGCATTCTATAATAGTGACGTCAAATGCATACTTTTCTGCACATGTTCTTTAGGACTGGGTCGTAAATGCGGAATTCTTCAGCGGATGTGAATGACGTCGTTTTATATGAAATCACCGCCCACTGATTACTAGGACTAAGCGCTGACAGAAAAATGGCAGCTGCCGAAGGCGAATTTTTTTTCAGAGTGTGTGCCTTAAATATTCGTACCAATAATTTTTTAAAGGTTTTTTCCCCCCGCTTTATTTTTCTGAGATTAAACAAGTCAGAGAAATATTTTATAAAATACTGGTGTCTACACTTAGGGACTGTACCTACGTTTAAAAAAAAAAAAAAAAAGAAAAGAAAAAGAAAAAAAAATCCATCTTTGGCAGCCGCCATTTTTGTGTTAGCGCTCAGGCCTAGTATTCAGGAGTCGGTGATGAAATAAAAGTGTGTGTTTGAAGTTTTAAAAATGAAATTCATTTTGTACTATCTATATTTATATAGATATACTAGGGGGCGCTGCCCCCTACGAGCTACGCTCGTCAACCCCCGTTCAGACACCGCAGACTCTAAAAGCACGCTAATTTGATCGGCTTAAAAAATATTTCGGAAGATTGAATTATAAGTTTAAAAACAGTGGCGATCTCCCTATAAACGGGTTTCTATTCATTTCTCTTTGATTGGGGAAATTTAAAGCCAAATCACCGGCTGTTAAATGATACAATGGCTGTTTCCGTCTTTGATTAAATAAAATCAGTTGACATTTCAAAATAAGCTAATGTAAAATGAATTAAATAAACAGAGTCTTTGCCTCCCGGTATTTTTTAGCAAAGCGAAAAGAAAGTATTTTTTTAATGACGCTTTAAATGTATCGTTTTTAATCTGACGTAATTTTCACTAAACTTTTCTTTCTCCTTTTACTATTCACGTGAAAATAATTTTGTTAGAAATGAAATATTATTTGCGCTATTCTAATAAAAATAGTTGAAAATATCATCTTAAAATATTACATAAATGTCTCGCGCAATTTTTAAATTTAAACTGTTTTGCAATATTATTTTTTGTTCATTTTACGTAATGTGTAATGTGACGTAAATGTGACGCAATTTCTCCTATTTAAGACTTCTAACGCATGTTAAAGAATTTATTATTTTACAACATTTTACAACATTCTTTCACTTTTAAAATTCACGTGTAATATGGTTTTTATGATAATTCTCAATGAGTTCCTGCTTTTTATATTTTCTTGTTTATAATAGTCACGTGTAAAATAAATTTTTAATTTGAAGCGAATATTATTATTTGCGCTGTTTATGGCAACAGTTTAAATTAATACCATTTTCTAAAATGTGTAAAAAAATATCTCTCGAAATGCTGAAAATTTGAATTTAAAATAGAAATAAAACCTCAAAAAATGAGTCAAATTAATAAACTGAGGGCAGACTGCACACCGAGAAATTCTGACTCATAAAATGATCTAAAAATGATTAAATTCCGATGTACAGTTTTTGCTCCTATAAAACTTTTTTAATGGAACGATTTTGTCCAACTTTAGCATTAAATATCTCTTTAAATATTTCTTCGATTTGAAAACTGTCTCAGCGTGTTTATCAAACATTTCTCTATAATTCCACCGATTTTCATATTTTTGTATGCAATATTTTTCTTAATATTAACGAAGAAAAACCTTCGGTCACAAAAAAATCAAAACCGGCGGTGACAGCGGTAGTTACTTTTTTTTAGAATAGAGATATATAAAATTTTTTTTTCATCGGGGGTTACACTAAATTCTGAAAAAGCAGAATTCCTGTTTTCTAGTTTCTTTTCTTTCTTAAAAAAAAGTCAGTGATGATTTCTGCTGCTGAATAAGAACATTATCTTTGAAATAATGGTATTTGAATATTTATTGAGGTTAAACATTTTACTTTTAAAAAGGGGTATATGGATTTCTGTAGGGCCAGCACTAAAGTTCGCATAGCCATCAAAAATGAAAGAAAGAAAGAAAAAAAGAGAATACCCAGCAAGTACTGTTATATAATTAAATTATCTTGGGAGTGTGTGTGGCTTTTTTCTTGGTGGTGGTGGTTGGGGGGGGGGGGTGGCCATTTCACAGCAAATTATGTTTACTTTCTGAATATGAGTGCAATTTTTGAATTACACTCATAAAATATTAGGAAAAATTGCACAAACTTTGATTTTTTTTAAATCTAAGGTCAACTTTTGACATTTCTTTTTAGTTTCTCGGTTTAAAACAGCCCGGCAAAGGTGTATCTTATATACTTTTCCTCAAATCTCCTAATTTATAAAAATGCGTACAGATTTTAAATTACTGTACTGGAAGATAGGAGGTTTTACTAGTATTAAAGCAAAGGTTTTAGACCAGAATTAGGCGCAAACATGAGATTATCTTTTAATGACATTATTTTATAAGCTTATAAAGACAAAATGTTCCTTTCTTCCCCCCATCTCCCCTACATGGGACTCAAAAGAATGCCGTTGCATTGCGGTCTATGGAGAAAAAAATGTTTGCAGTGTATTTTAATGATGTTAAACTATTTAAAACCTACTGAAATTTATATAACCACAGAGATGCACTACAAGATCCTGACTGTTAAATAAGGTGCTCGTAGCTTTTATCATTCATTTACAGGGACACACAAAAAATCAGTTACAGTACTGTCTATGGGGAATTATTCATGGAAGTGCGTTTTAGGGTGTGGTATGCGTTTTTAAATTGAACTAATTTTTTGGTCATTATTTGGTGTGTATAAATTCTATCGATGATATATAGGGCCGCATAAAATAATTCGAGTAGACTTCCGTTTAGTGACGGGAATTTCCAACTATGTTATGCGTTTCTTAACCGAACTAAATTTTGGTATATTATTTAGTATATATACAAATGCTTATAATCATATAAAAGGCTGCATAAAAGAATTGGGATAGTATTCAGACTGTATATGGTAACAGCTCAAATTGTGTTTTCAGATGTGTTAAGCGTTTTACAAGTTGCTTACTTAGAGATCATCTTTCGCATTACTAAATTGTGAAGTTTTGTTACAGTATACAGTGCTTAATGGGTTGGAAAGTGTTCCATAATCTATCCTTGATGCACGATTTTTCTATCTTGTAAAAGTTTTTAGCCCCGATATGCTATTTCTCTCAGACTAAATTAAAGTGTCATCACTAAAAAATAACGTTACACCTAAACATAAGCCACCCTTAAAACGAAGCAGGTGCATCATTGTACGGTTAAATACTGTAATCTCTACTGCAATTTTTTTAACTCCTAAGCATAGCCCATTTTCGATTTTCACACAGTCATATAAGGGGAAAGAAGTACCTTTAAATGCAATTTGTTCGAAAAGAGCATCTGAATTTATTTTTGAGATATTAATTTTGTTTGTAGTTTTTAATGGCATTCCTGTAATGGTGGCAACTGAAGTGCTCCATTTCTGTAAAAAGAAAAAGGAAAATTTTAGATTACTATATCTTTTTGTTGCCATTTTCTAAAAAAAAACTGACAAAAAAAAATGTAATTAAAATACGTGCTATGCCAAGAATATCGTCTGCTATAAAAGTGTATTTTAAAGAATATTTGTGACTTATTTTCACCGCATTCAGTTAATTCCTATCAAAAAACTGAAAGAATGCAATTTTATTAATCCGTATGTAATAACATTTTCCGAAATTTGAAAAAATATAAATGAATGATTTCTGATGAAACATGGAGCTATTATAAACTATATTTAATTTTGAGTATCCATATTAAGGTTCCAAACAAATGAAGGCATATGAATCATGAGACTTTTATTTATTTATTATTATTATTATTATTTTTTTTTTTTTTGTCGAGGTTACGAAATCGCTTTTCGCTAACTTTGTGTATTATTTCCCGATAGTGACGTCATATGCATACTTTTCTACGTTTCTATACATGTTGTTTAAGACTGGATCGTAAATGTGTAATTCTTCAGCAGATGCAAATGACATCATTTTATATACAATGAAAGCGTGTATTTTAAGTCTTAAAACTAAAATATATTTTGTACTATCTATATTTATATATATTTTTGTTTTCATCGGGGGCGACACTAAATTCTGAAAAAGCAAGATTCCTGTTTTCTAGTTTTTTAGGGTTTCGTTCATCTGACGAAACCCTATTCGTCTCGCTCCTCTGTCTGTCTGTCCGTCACAGAGCCCGTTCTCAGAAACTATACATGTTAGAGACTTGAAATTTTGGGTACTTATAGCTGAACACCTCACATCAAACAACAAATCATAAAATTTTGAAAAAGTTGGTAATTAACCTAATTACGGGCTAATTAAATTCTAAAATTAACCAATCAACCTTTTGAATGCAGGTGCGAACACACGTTATCGAAATCCTCCCCAGTTTCTCCTAAGGGTTGCCAGTAAATTCGGCGGATGCTCCGTCAAATCAGCTGGTGCAGGGTTACCACGGAGTAATTTAAGTAATAAATGAAGTGGACCTTTAAAAAGCAAAATCGGATCTGCCGAAGTATCGGTCGTACAAATTCGTAACAGGTATAGAAATACGCGGAAAAAATTCTACTTTATTTTGGTATAAATTTCAAATTTCTGCGTAGGATAGAACGCAAAAAATCCACTAAAAATCGATCGATAAAAATTTAATTTCTGTGTTTGGAAAGACAATGAAAACAGATTTCCATTCACCGGAAGGTAGCTGTCATCATCTCTCGACATATCGGCGCGGGAGAAATTTAAGGGGAGGAAAGTCTAATACGAAATTTAAACTTTTTAAATATTAAATTTTTCGATTAAATTTTTTGACATTTTTAACATTAAATTTCTCGCAGATTTCATACATACCCGGTTCAAAGAGATAGCTTCATTACGAGCTGATATATTAATTATTATTTTATTAATTCCTTTTATTTCCATCAAATGCCAGATTAAGATGGAGGCACGTGCTTTTTTAACGGAGATTTCATTTAAATTAGGAAGTCTAACAATTTGCGTGGGGTGTTTCGACGGCGCGCTAAGAGATAAGTATTAATTATTCAATATGAAAACGTTTATAGGTTTATAAGTGTTCCTCCCACTATTTCCGAATAGTAATTTCAGGAAATATCTTAAATTATTGTTTAAGACCGCCACTCGATGTGTTCGAAACTTTAAGATACTTTATAACACATAAGAAAAAGTGTGAAAAAGAATGGAGTGTGATATTTCGAGGAGTGGAAGGGGGGGGGGGACTAGATTTATTTATTAAATCTTGGCGTTTGTTATCGCAGAAAATGTTTTAAATTGTTGGTTAAGACTGCACCGCCACCCTCCCGACCATGTATCTACGGAGAGATTGCGCAAAGGAGTTTCGTTCAGATCTGCTTTTGTTAAGAATAGAGTGCGCTCCCTGGTGGTGGAATGCGGAACTAACGTAACGCGATTTCGTTAAAATTAGGAAATATAACAAGGCGACCCGTTTGCAACTTTAAGATACTTCATGACACATAATAAAAAGCTTATAAAATAATGGTGCATGCAATTTCCTGTGAAGGGAAGGTGGGGGAGGGGCGCTGGATTTCTTTTTTAAAAATTAGCGTTTACGACCTGTTTAGATGTCGTTTTTTGAGCACTATGATATACTCAGACACGTGCTGCTTATGAAATATAAAAATGTCAAAATTTTAGTTACCACTATTTCCGAATAGTACTTTCAGCAAATTTCTTAATTTCTCGCTTAAGGCCGCCACCAACTCGAGTAACACATCCACTGATAGGTTGTTTAACAGAGTTTCGATCTGATACACATTTGTTATGAATAGTGTGCGCTTCCTGGTGGTGGAATTTGCAACTAACATAACGCAATTTTGTTAAAATTATGAAATCTAACAAGTCGATCTGCTGGAAACTTTGACATAGTTCATAACACATAATATAAAGGCTTATAAAAATGTTCCGTGCAATTTCCTGGGGCGCCTTATCTCGGGTGCTATAGACTCGATCCCCTCGACTAATATACCTACAGATAGGTTGTAAAACGGAGTTTCCTTTGGATAGAGGTTTGTGTAGAATAGAATGCGCCCCCTGGTTGCGAAATGTGGAACTAACAGATTTCGCAAAAGGATAAAGTGTTTTAAAGGAATATTAAACGAAACCCTCTGTGCGATCTGTGATCACACTTACCCACTTGTTTTGCTTTAAAGCCACTAACGCTTCTCTGAAAAGGACTGACAGAAATATGATTGACTAAAACGATTAACCTTTAACTGTTCATAAACTGTTTGGATTAATACTTTTTTTTCTGTTGCTGAAAAAGTTCATTTTCTACAGTCTTCGAAAATAGATTATTACACAAATTATTACAGATTTCTTTCTGTAAGAGATAAGTTTTTATTTTAAATATTGTTTCCTTAACATTATGTTTTATTTTGAGTAAACTGCCATTGATATACTGTATGGAAAAAAAGCTGATTGATGTTAAAACATAAAATACATATATATATATATATATTTGTTTACTATGCCGTGATGAAAATCATTATAAGTAAAAGAAAGGATATTAAAAAAACTACAAAAGAAAAATAGAAATTTTTTTCCGAACTACACTTAACTTCTTTTTGAACTAAGTGTTTTTCTACAGAATCTTTGGGAGCAAGAAAGAAGAAAGTTGTTTGAAAACTTTTAATGCTCTTTTATAGGAAGTTTTTAAAGTAAATTACGTAAAAGTCTCAACATGATTTTGTGCTTTTAACTAAATTTTTATAAGATTTTTAAAAAATAGCTAAAAAAAAACCCAGTTCGAAGTATACTTGGTCATGTACAAAACTTAAAGGTATGAATTCCCCCCCCCCCCTCCCTTAAAAAAAAAAGCATCTTAAAAACTCAAAAACATCTTAAAGGTATGGAAATACGAAAGTGTTTAGAAAGAGAGAAACTTGTTTATTTAGATTGAAGTATTAGCATTTCTGGTATAACTCTTCCGGTATGTGTACCGTATGATAGCTTGACGTAGATAACTTTCTTCTTTTTCTTTTTTTCCTTAATTTTTTAATGGTGTGCTGATTTTTCTGCGCTTTGATTGTGTGTTTTGTATTTTTTTTTTTTTTTTTTTTTTTTTTAGTTCCACTAAATCTTTAGAAAAAATAAAATAATAATAATAAACTAAATTAAAATGTTAAAAAAATTGTTGCTGAAAAGGAAAATAGTAATATCTCAGAAGCTTGCGTTTAATATATTTTGTTGTGGGTAATTTCTGCAAGCATATTGATGTAAGCTTAAGTAAAAAAGAAAAACGAAATATTAGTAACGCTACTAGAACAATATTCTCCATTAAAGCCTTTTTAGAGCAAGGAACAAAAGCGAAAGTTAAAGGTTTTTGTCGATAGAGGACACAAATTGAATTGAAGCTAAAGAGAAAAAAACTAATGGTCACTAATCCGTGATGGAAATATTACAAATAAAAGAAAATAAATGAAAAAGTAATAAATGAAAAATAAATAAGTAAAAATTAATCATAAATAAACGATATAACAAAAAGTAAAAATATATATTTATTTAAATAAATAAATGGATAAATAAATAAATAAAATATAAAATAAAAAAGCTGGTACAACATAATACTTGGTCACATATGAAACTTCTCAAACATATCTTAACACGTTGACCACCACAGATTGTGACAGAATGGCTTTTTTACCAGACTGCCAAGAAGGGTTATGTGTTTCACGCGTATCTGGGTATGTGGATTTCTTTATACCCTCGAAACATCCCAGCGGCTGGATGGATTTTAAAGAATGAGGTCTCTATCGATTCGTCTTAACCGTCCGATGGTTATAGGCTAATTTTTGTTTTTAGAAATTCAAAATGGCGGTAGACACGAAAAAAATTTTTACGCACCATATTGAGTGGCATATCATTGGATAGGTCTTTCAAAATGAAGACGATGTTTCATTGACTATTTTACAGTCAGAAGCTCCGTTTATGTATTACACAACGACAATTTGGAAGTTGTACAGGTAGGACTTCTAGCTTTACTTCAACTCTAACCATCATAGACATCTATAGGCCGCATCAGAACAGTGTTTATAGATAGGAACTAACAATTAAACACAACTTAAAAGTCATCAATACAAGTAAATAAAAAATATAGGTAAGTAATATAAAAAATAGTTTCACATTGATGAGAAATAATTAGTTCGCTTTTTACGCAGTCGGGCCTTTTGATTTTTTTAATTTATTGTACAAAGCGTTTTTTAACTCGATTCACAATTCCTAATCGCGTCAATGTCTATTAATTTCATAGTAAGTGTTAATTTTATGCATTTTTAATTCCAATATATAAAGTTTTCGTTACCTTTACAAGTTGAACGCCAGACTGGTATGGCGCCGCGGGAAATATTTCTGGATCACATATTTGTGTGCCATGACAGTCAATGTGTTAAAGCATTTTTAGAGCCTGCAGTAGAAGTCAAAGTTAAAAGTTTTTTTTTTTGTGATAGAGGTCGCAAATAGAATTGAAACTAAAAGGAAAAATCTTATGGTCACTAAGCCGTGATGGAAATATTACAAGTAAAAGAAAAAAAAAATAAATAGAAAAAAGTAAAAAAAAAAAGAATAAATAAATAAATGAAATATGAAATAAAAAAACTTATACAACATATACTAAAAGAGAAAGTTAAAGGTTCTTGTGATAGAAGTCACAAATTGAATTGAAACCAAAAGGATAAATTGAAACGAAATCCGCGATGGAAATATTACAAATAAAGGTAAAATGAATAATAATAATAATAATAAAAAAATAATAAATAGATAAATAAAATATAAAATAAAAAAAGATGGTACAAAATATACTTGGTCACGTACAAAACTTCCAAAAACATCTTAACACAGTGACCACCACAGATTGTGACAAAGGGACTTTTTTTGTCCGATATTTACAAAGCGGTTTTCAATGTTGGTACAGTGTAGTTATAGAGTCGGACACAATTTCCAAACTCTCTAATGCCTGTTAATCAATCTTATACATTTTTAAATTCAAAAATATCAAATTTTATTTCTTTTTACGCATTGAACGCCAGGCTGAAATCACTAAACGTAGGCATGGAGTTCCACGGGGTTCTTTTTCTTCTTCTTTTTTTGTAATACATGGTAATAAATTATCAATAGTCCCGTTTCATAGCAGTAAATTGTTTTCAGAGGACATATTGATGGTACACATGTCCGTGTGATATGGCGCGGCGCCCTGGGAAATATTTCTTTCCCACATATTTGTGTGCCATAGCTGTCAATGAGTTGACGCGTTTTTACAGCCACTGGTTGAAGAGAAAGTTAAAGGTTTTTGTGATAGAGGTTACAAATTGCATTGAAACTAAAAAGAAAAATGTTATGGCGCACACGTGCGTTATAGCGTCCCGGGTGATATTTCTGGAACACATACTTCTGTGCCAAGGTAGTCTATGAGTTAAAGCATTTTTACAAACTCTAGTTAAAGAGAAAGTTAATGATTTTTGTGATACAGGTGACAAATTGAATTGAAACTAAAAGGCAAAATGTTATGGTACACATGTCCGTGTGATATGGCGTCCAGGGAAATATTTCTGGCACACATATTTGTGTACCGTAGCAGTCGATGAGATAAAGCCTTTTTACAACCTGTAGTTGAAGAGAAAGCTAAAGGTTTTTGTGATAGAGGTCACAAATTGAATTGAAACTAAAAGGGAAAATGTTATGGCGTCTCGTGTCAGTGTGATATAGCGCCCCGGGAAATATTTTTGTCACACATATTTGTCTGCCATGTCAGTCAATCTGTTAAAGCATTTTTAAAGCCTCTAGTTGAAGAAAAAGGTTTCGCGTATGTTGAGCAGAGAACTTGAGAACAGCCTTAACACGATTTTTGTCTTTAAAAATTTATATAATTTGAATTAAAGCTTATTGTAATACAAGTTAATTACGTCAAACTTACATACATTTTAACTTATTTGGGAGAAACTAAGCAACTGCCCATTGCACAGTTTTTTTCTTCCCTTTCGAAACATCTTGCGGTAACACAAAAATTGAATCTCATAACTTCCGTGCAATTGCATACTTCTACTGATCTGGGTCAATATCTATCAAATGTCGTTTGAGGAAATCTAATTTTTTAAAAGCTTCTTCGAATCTATATTATAAAGGACAAACGTGTCTGTGCGTAATGCTGACGTCATTTTGCGAATGGCAACAGCAGACGATCAAATTTAATGTTTATTATCTTTTGTTGCAATTTTTAAAAATTTCTATATATCGTAGATTTTCAATTTATACAGTGTCGAATGGAGAAAAAAAATGTATTTTCAAGTACAATTTGTTTGAAAATTATATCGCAATTTGTTTGAAAACTGTATCGCAATTTACAGAAATTTTATTGTTTTAAAAATAATTTTCAAGCATGATTTTTAAAAATCTATATCTCTGTCACTTGCAGACAAACGATTACAAAAGATAAACCTGTTTGCACTAAAATTAATATAAATAAAATAGCTCAGAATTTTTTTCCGGTTTAAATTCCATAACGAAATCAAAATATCAATTCATAAACAAAAGTAGTATGTTGTGGCCATCACCAAACTTTCTTCTATATAAATCACGCCAATTAAATCATTTAAATAAAACAAGAAATTACGTCAATTACGTTTAGCACCAATTCATATCAAATTTTATCTAAATTTGAAGTATGATGAAAATTCGTGCATTAGTTCTTCAGATAGAGCTCTAGCGGAAATTGTGAAAAATGTAGCATACCAGCACCACCTATTGAGCGATTTGCACCAAAACATAAACAGCAATAATTGATATCAAGGTATACCTGAATCTGAAAATTGATGAAAATTCGTGCATTAGTTATTGAGATAGAGCTATAGTGGAAATTCTGAAAAATGCAGCATAGCAGTGCCATCTGTTGAGCGATTTGCACCAAAACATAAACAGCAGTAATTCCTATTAAGGATGTATTCCGATCCAAACTCCTTATTTTCTGATTCATTTTAAAATTCATTTTTGCCCTCAAACGCACCAAACTGGGAAATTCTCTTATTTAGAAACTATATAATGTGCCGTGCTTCTTAATTTTTTGATAAATGCAGAAAATACTGTAAAAAACGCTGTCAAAGTTGGCGTTTTGAACCGAATTTTCCGGAGCGGGCGATCTGGAAATGAAAAAAATGGTCATATTGAAAAAATAATTGTTTAAAAATCAAATTCTAATTAATTGAGCTGAAAATGAAATCACACGGCATGTTAAACATGTCTTCAGAAATCACCCCAGCAAGTTTCATGCTCGTAAAAATGAGTCTGAAAATGTCTCAGAAAATTTCGAGCTGTTGAGGGTGGAAAAATATTTTTTCGAATACACCCTTAAGGTATACATGAACCTGAAGTTTGTTGAAAATCTAAGCATTAGTTCTTGATATTGCGGAAATCGCAAAAAATACAGCATAGCAGCGTCACCTGTTAAGCGATTTACACCAAAATGCATAAAACGTCAATTCCTGTAAAGGAATAACTGAATCTGAAGTTTGATGAAAATCCGTGCATTAGTTCTGGAGATTGAGCAATTGTGGAAATCGTGAAAAATTCTGTATAGCAGCGCCACCTGTTGAGCGATTTACACCAAAAACTAATCAGTACCAATTTATGTCAAGGATTAACTGAATATTAATTTTTATTAAATTCCGTTTATTAGTTCTTGAGATACAGCGCCCTCAAAATTTGTGTCACACAGATAGACTCACAGACAGACATTTTGTAAAAACATGTTTTTCCGGTTCTCTGACCCCTAAAACGTGCAAATCCGTCGAAAATCAGAATTCGAAAATTTTCATTAATCCAATACTTTCTTCTTGTAAAGATAGAAGAAAGTAATAATAAATAAAACACAAATTTAAGACAGGTAATCGAACACCCGCTTAAACCACTGAAATTATCAGAATAAACAAGTGGGTAAGTGTGATCGCAGATCGCACAGAATGTTTCGTTTAATATCTCTTTTAAAAAACTTCATTCTTAAATTAATAAATAAAATTGTTAATTTATAGTTATTAAATCCTAACACAAATGGCAGCAACAATACATTTAATTTTTGAATAATTTGAAAAATATTTTTAAATCAAATTAAAAATATTTAAGAAAAATTATTTAAGTAAAATTAAAAAATCCGAATATTTTTAAATTTAGCAATTTCAAAAATTTAGCGCAGATATAAATAAAATATAAAATTTTTAAAAGTAAAAAATTGTTTAAAACATATTTAAAATGCGCAAATAATTCAGATAAAACCATATTAATTGTTCGACTTACCAACATTCATTCTAGATGGCGCCAAAAAGAGGATGCTAACATTAATTAAAATTCGAAAAAAAAAAAACGAAAAAAAAAACGCTTTCAATTCTTGAATAGTTCTTTTAATGATAAGATGAAAAAAGTTGGCGTATTATTTAAAAAAATAACCAATAGATGGCGTCAGCAAACAAAGAAATTGGTTCTAGATTGAAATGCCTGATTTTTTCTACCTGAAAATAAAAGAGATTTTATTAAAAATTACCGCTGCGCAAAACATAAAAAAAGTTTTTAAAACGGCAATAAAAAAAAAAAAGAATTTTCTTTTAATTACATCCATCTGAAAAAAGTCTAATAGTAATAAAAATTAAAATTTTAAAGTTCCGTCTGAGCTATTCACAATCTTCTACGTGGAAGACAAATACTTTATCTCTACACTATGGACACGCAGCGAAGTTTGCTGTTATTAAGACTATGTTTTGAAATCGAAAAGGAACGAATTTATTTAATTAAAATAATATAAGACTTTTTCAAAATTTTATGATTTTCGGTATGATGGGGGGTTAAAAAAAAATCAAGTCTGTAACTTAAATAGTTTCTGAATACGAGGCTGTGATGGACGGACAGACAGAGAAGAGATACTATAAGGGCTTCGTGAGATGAACGAAATAGTCCAAGAGCTGTTAAACATTTTAGGGAAGGTATTTGAGGCACCCTGAAAATTTGTGCAACACTTCTTTTGTAATGGCTGAATACAAAATCGAATGTCTGGCTGAAGGATTGTGGCCCCAAAACTATGTCAGACACGTGTCAAGTGCCATTTTTTGACTACCCCCAAAAAAAAGATATTTGAGGCACGCTGAGATTGAGACAGAATAATATTTATATTTAGAAAAAAATATTTTGAAAACGACAGACACTTTAGTCGGCCCAAAAACTGTGCCAGACACGTGTCAAGTGCCATTTTCTGACTACCCAAAAAAGGTATTTGAGGCACGCTGAGATTGAGGCAGAATAATATTTATGCTTAGAAAAAAATATTTTGAAAATGACAGACACTTTAGTCGGCACAAAAACTGTGCCAGACACGTGTGTCTGGCACAGTTTTTGGCCACGATCCTTCAGCCAGACATTCGATTTTGTATTCAGACATTACAAAAGAAGTGTTGCACAAATTTTCAGGGTGCCTCAAATACCTACTCAAAAATGTTCAACAGCTCTCCTACTAAAACCCTAAAAAGGCTAGCGATCTTTTGCGATTTTTTCGACTGTTAAATCCTGGCACGATGCCAATACAAATTATCGCTTTAAATAAATTTCAAAATTTTATTTTAATACATAATTGCTATTTTTCATATAAAAATTATTGTTGGTATTGTTAGTCAAAAATCTAAAAATATATATATTAAATTTAAATTAGAGTTTTCAACTAAAAAATATTATATTCTGTAACCCCGGAAACCCGGATTGAAACTCCTTGTTTTTTTAATGGCATTTCTTTTTTCAGCATTTTCCTTACAGAAAAAAAAAAAAAAAAATTCGCTGTCTTCGTGTTTTACACTCTAATTGAGTTTTCTCCCGCACTAATCGAGAGAGCACGTAAAAAAAAAAAACTACCGCACTAACTGAAAATTGCATTAACTGAAACCGCAGTAAGCAAGGAAACCTGTATTTATAATTCAGGGAAATTGTGACAAACATTAATAATGAAGACTCAATATTGTAGTGTTTATTATCATTGTTATAAAACGACAGAACATATTTCAAAAATTATGTTAAGTATGGTACATTTCTATTAGATCGGGAGACGGCAGCACCAGACAATCACCTCATTGAGTTCACGGATGAAATTCTAGGATTAGTTAAGTCTTGATTCGCATATTAAAACGCAATCGGTCTGCCAAGTGCTAACTTGGTAGAAAATACCTGAAAACACAATTTTAGCAGTTGGCTCGTAGGTTTAACATTGTGTTTTCCTGCACCCAAAGGTATGAAAAAATGGAGAACTGGGTGCAGGAAAACACAATAGTAAACCTACAAGTCAACCGCTAAAATCGGGTTTTCAGGTGTTTTCCACCAAGATAGGACTTGGCAGACCGATTGCGTTTTAATATGCGAATCGAGATTTAACTAATCCCAGAATTTCATCCGTGAACTCGATGGGCTGATTGTATGTGCTGCCGGCTCCCTCTCTATATCACATGTTATCTTAAATTTATGTATTTAGCGATAATTTTATAACTATAGCAATAGATAGAACCTAGATTCCCGATTCAATCAAGTGTCCTAGGTTATCAGAATCTAAGTTATCTTTTTATCCTGTTCCAATATAATTGATAAGTATTTATTACTTTCGTCTAACGGTCCAGATAGATGTATCATTGAACTACTTTCAGTGTCGGCGTCATTTCTTGTGGTCACGCGGCGTTTTTCATCTTTAACGGCTTTACAAGGAAACTGCTGGACATCTTGCAGGAAGGAGAAGTTTCCTATAATTTCGATCTAATCTTCTAATCTCCTTTTCATTGTTGATTTTCCTATTAAGAAATCCCTGCCTGTTCGGCCTACAGGCGCAGATAGATTCCGAAGTTAAGTACTAATTCCAACAACAAAAACAAAATCATGATTAGAGATAAACCCACTTTAACAATTTTATCTAGCCGCTTTTGACGAGTTTTTAATTTCATTTTTATATAACAGCCGGTTTTCAGAATCATGTTAAGGCGGTATTCAAAAAAATACTTTTCCATGCTCAACAACTCGAAATTTTCTGACACATTTTCAGAATCATTTTTAAAAGAAAACATATGAAACTTGCTGACGTGATTTTTGAAGAGATTTCTAAGCGACCTGTTTTTTAATTTTTGTTCACTGAATTAAAACTTGATTTATAAGCAATTATTTTCTCAGTATTAGAATATTTTTCATTTCCAATACAATCGCTTCGGGAAATTCGGTTCAAAATGCCTACTTTGACATCCTTTTTTGAAATATATTCTACCTCTAACAAAAAATCGACCATTACGGTACATGATATAGTTTCTGAATGAGAAAACCTACCAATCGGATGCGTTTGAGAGCAAAAATGAATTTAAAAATGAGTCAGAAAATAGCAGTTTGGATTTGAGTAACACCCTTAATACGATGATTTTTTTCTTCAACCGCTATGCCTTTTTAATTTCTTTTTGCTATAAGAATTGGTCCTATCAAGAACTTGACAGTATAATAGTTGTAGATAATAATAAGAAGATATATAATAAATTCATGCGCATTTTACATCTTATGAATTGACGAAGTTATGGATTTTTTTCTTCTTCAACCCCCCCCCCCCCTCTTTTTTTTCGCTTTTATCTTTATTTTTTTTGCGGTACGAAATTGTCCTATCAAAAACTTGTCAGTATAAAAGTTGTAGATAATATTAAGAAGATTTATAATAAATTTAATTGGATTTGATATTTTCAGAATTGACGAATTTGTGAATTTTTTTCCCCAAACGCTATTTTTTTAGCCTCTAGAGCAGACTTTTCATTTTATTAAAAATCTTTCATACATAAATTTTGGCCCTTTTTTTAGAAGTAATAATAACTTTAAACTAATTCGATATGCGCTATAATTAAGAAGTTATGGGGTTTTTTCGGCTTTCACGAAACCCCTCCCTATTTCCACCCCCTTGGTCCGATTTTGGCCATTAACGAACTTGACCGAGATTTTATGCCCCTTGATTTTATGTATCAGTTTGGAAGTGATTTGTGCAGAATTATGGAAGTTATCGTATCCATAAAAAAGCGATATATATATATATATATATATATATGTATGTATAAAGTTTTTTATTGAGGGTGGTTTTGAGTTCTAGGGGTCATAATTGGTGTAGATCTGCAAAAATGTTTCAGAAATTCCGACATAGGGGAGATTGCAATAGATAGTATTTCATACGAAATCTACCTAAAAACCACATTTTATTACTTTAGAATGAGAAGGAGAACTTTTCCTTCCTAAACGCAGCCTAACTGTCTGTCTGTCCGCTCAGTAGCTCTCGTTAAATATGCTCAGATTTCTGTGTTATTGTTATATGTTATTGATAGAAGTTATTGAGATTTACTACGTTCCTGAAACTGCACTAAGCGAGGAAACCTGCAAATAAATTAAAATAGAATAAAAAAGAAAAAACAAACAGTTGTTGAAAATTAAATTAATAATAATTTGGAAGCTTACATTTCATATCATAGTTTAAAGTAATGCACTATGTAGTAAGCTGTACATTAAAAGCTTAAGGGGTCTCAAGACTCTTAAAACTTCAAAATTTTTTTAATTTTAATTTTTTTTGGATACTAAAGAACTATCTTTTTTGAACATTCTGATATGATTGTTTCCTTGAAATTCCCATTAGAGCAGAAGATGAATTTTAAAATTACATCCGCTCAATAGCTGAAGCGGCGTTTCCGAAATTTTAGAGTCAATTTTCTCCAAATGACACTTTTGGGCCTAACGCTCACGATAGCTCAAAAACTTCTGGATATTTTTTAACATGCTAAACGCGACGCCGGACCCTAGGGACCGGCATTGATCTTTCCGTTTAGGCGACGCCGGTCCCCAGGGACCGGCGGTATAAAATTATAAAAACAATATATTATATAATATTAAAAACATTTTTCAATTTTTTAATGTATTTTATTAAAACATTTCAAACATAAAAAGGATTTTCCTTCACAATAATTACAAATTTTATTCACAAATTTTGTACAAATATATATACATAATTTCTGTGTATGCTGTCGCTTAAACGGAAATTAAAGTAAAATTAGTGTCGCGTTTAACATGTTAATGAAATTTTTAAAACATATGTTTCACGTTAGTCTGTATAAACTGAACCTAAAACTTTCTTTTTATTTAAAAAAAATGTTTTTTAGGTGATTATATTATTGAAATTTTCAGAATTTTGCATTAGTAAAATACTACTTTGTATTAACTGTATGAAAATGCTTTGAACATACAGATTTATTTAGGTCAGGGTAATTATTACAATCTGAAGTATAAGTAGACACCAAAATTTCCATTCTAGTTGCAAAATTTATTTTGTAATCCTGCTCGTAAGCTGTTATATCACTTTTCTGCTCGTGAAATGCCTAACAGTTTGGAGCCCCCTATAAATGTTAATTCTGCATCCTGCAATTTTTAACACTTTCCAAAAAAGTTGAAAAGTGTTTATATGCATTCGGTTTGTCTGGCCGTCAGTCCGTCTGTCCACGCCCTAACTCCCGTAAATATACTCGGCTTTTCATGAAATTGATAAATGTTATTTAGGGTCACCAAAGCATGTTTGGTATTGTATATGAAGTATGTAGGATTAATCGTTCATTTACAGGAATACTCAAAAGTATTCCATTACATTATGGTATATGGGGAATAACTCCCGTAATTATACTCGGCTTTTCATGAAATTGATAAATGTTATTTAGGGTCACCAAAGCATGTTTGGTATTGTATATGAAATATGTAGGATTAATCGTTCATTTACAGGGGCACTCAAAAGCATTCCGTTACATTATGGTATATGGGGAAAAATCGTTTGCAGAATATTTTAATGACATTATGCTATTTCAAATGTATTGAAACTGATAGAAATCACTGAATTTCACTACGATCACGTTAGAACAGGACATACATAGCATTTTTTATTCATTTACAGGGACACACAAAAGAAATCGGTTACAGTACAGTACTGTCTTTGAGTAATAATTTCCGGAGATCACAGTTTAAAATTCGGTATGCGCTTTTAAATTTAATTAATTTTTTGCATCTTACCGGTTATATATAAATTCTATACCTCAAATACAGGGCTGCACAAAATTATTCACGTACCGTTCTCCTTATTAGAGGAAATTGCTGAAGGAAAATTTTCAACTGAAGTATATGTAGCTCTTAAGTGAACTAAATTTTGGCTTGTATGTAGATAATAGATTCAAATCTATAAATCATATACAGAGCTGCAATTCGTATAATTTTCCAATTGTGGATGGGAACAGCTGAAATTGTGTTCTGAAATGTAATATGCGTTTCCATATGGTTGAATTAGACGTAATATTTTAATTTTTTAAACAGTGCAGTTTTGTTACATTATTCTGAATGTGTTGGAAAGTGTTTCATAATCTATGCTTGACGCAGGATTTTTTCTTACTTGATTAAATACTTGAAGTGAAAGAACATACTTATATCTTTCATCTCCCCAAAATTACAATCTAATACATTTTAAGATATTAAATGTTAAAAATAGTCTCTTTTTTTTTTTTTTTTTTCAATTTTAAGAGTCTTGAGACCACTTAAGTAAAAAGGATAAACGAAATATAGGAAACAATATTATCGAACTTTTCTCCATTAAATAATTTTTTAAACCTACTGTAAAAGAGAGAATCAAAAGTTTTTGTGTTAAAGGTCACAAATTGAATTGAAGCAAAACGAAAAGATGAAGAAAAGAAAAGAAAAACTCATGGTCACTAATCCGTGATGGGAATCATTACAGGTAAAAGAAAAAGACAGAAAGGATAAAAAGTAATGGAAAAAAAATCTTGAAATTAAACTCAACTTTTTTTTAGCTAGTGCATTCTGTAGAAAGTTTGGAAGTAAGTTAAAAGTATTTACTTTTTTCTAAACAAGTTTTATTTTTGTTTACTTTTGCATGACATATTTTAAAATAAATTACATTTTGAAATTTTTCTAAGATGGTGAAGTTATGAAAGAAGTTAGTGCAAATACATTTAGCAATGTACAAAACAAGTTTTAAATTTTAAGAAAATCGATTGTTTGTTTTTTACATTCTTTAAAAATTTATATAAACCAGAATCAAACAAAACAAACCACATGAAAATATTCAAATTAGAATCGGATCAATTTTAAACTGACGCGGTTATAATTTGAAAGTAAAATTACCTGATAAAGTTAGAATTTTTTGTACTGATTTTAATCGATTGTTGACTTTGCATTATATATACTATATATACATAACAAAACCCTTTACAATTAATAAATCTATTAAATAAGAAGAAAATCGACAAAATATAAATTAACCAGTAATTAGAATACGATAAAAAAAAGTGTATCCACGATTACAAAATGCACAGAATGAATTTTCAAAAAAATTAGGAGGCGAAAAAAAAATATATATAAAAACAGAATGTAAAAGTATTGTAAGAAGAAAGTGGAAATTCATATTTTGAAAGATTTTATCAAGACAATATAAAATAGGATAATCAAGAGTACATATATATACATACAATGTTTGCAGACAGATAATTTATTTTTCAAAGATATGCATAAAATGATTATATCTACAATCTCTACCGACATTTTTTATCAATTAAAAGATATAAATTTTATCTGTTATGATTAGAATATGTTTTTGAATGTGATATATATCAGGATTCAAATATATAATGTTCTGACGCAAAAATATTTTTCATGTACAGCTGCCAAAAATCGGTTGCTATTTTTATTTTATGTTTTGGGATTTAATGGATATTTTATTAGTACTGCGCATCTCATTCTGCACGTCGGATTTTCGCACGTTTGACAGAACCCAACCCCCCCCCCCCCTACTCATTAACCCTTTATCTACTGACGGTACTTATAAGTACTATTAAAATAACTTGTTATAAAATTCATTTAATACATCGATTAGTTGTAATACAGTTTAGAATGAGTTAATGAGTTATAGATACATTACTTTATCTTGTCCCAAAAGCATTATTGGTTAAACAAAAGAAAAATATTTTTAAAAGGATGATTTCTTTTGCCTTTGCATATTTTTAGCTTTCTTGCGTTAAGATTTTTTAATTCGGAAATATGTCTATATTTCTATAGTAAGAACATCATATTTGTACATTTCCTAATTCTACAAAATATTAAGAAAAATATTTTAAATAAAAGATTTGAATGGGGTTATAAACATTGCTCAAAATCCCTAAAAATTCAAATTTAATTAATCCTTCTAAATCCTTCAATCCTTCGAAAATTTATTAAATGATTATGTAAATCTTCTAATGTAGTTTAAACAATTAACGAAAAATACTTTAGAAGATAAAATTTTTATGAATTCATAATTTGCTACGCAAAGGGTTAAATCATTTAATTCAAACTGCAGTTGATTGTTCTTCGGATGTAGCGAACATTTTCATCAGTTACTTTATTTGAGTTTTAATGCAGATGTGCAGTATTTGAAGATTGCTTTGAAAAAAAAAAAAAAAAACCAGCAAGAATAAGATGTTTTTCGAAATACAGTATAACCTCTTTTCTCCGAAACTCTTTTAACCAAAACTCTCGGTTAAACGAAATCCATTTTTAAAGCTTTTTTTTTTTTTTTTTTTTTTTTTTAAGTATCATATTTCTTGTGTGCAAGCGGTCCATTCCAAACTACGTGTACATATAAATATTTTCGATCCCCTTTCTTAGTATTCCTTTGAATTTAACTTGAGCTCCCGTAAACTGCGCAGTAGAATGAAGAAAACAAGCAAATTAGCAAAACTGAAACTATTGAATCTTTTGCAAAAGATTTGGCATGGCTGGAGCAGCAGAAATACTGTGATACTGGGGAACTAATAATATAAAAAAACTCCGTGATAGAGCCTCAAAGCTAAGGCAATCGAAACGGCGACAAACAAAACATTTTTTGAAACCCTTGTGATACATGTAAAAGGTACTTAATTTCAAAATTAAAATTCAGGTAATTTATTCTTGTTTCTATTTTGCTATTGCTTTATTTTTATTAAGCACTTGCTACCATTATAAGAAATATTGCATACATTTCACTTTAGTCTTAAAATTGAAGCATTCTCGATTATCCGAAAGATGCTCGGTCCCAATTACTTCGGATAATCGAGGTTCTACTTAGCTCTTTTTACTTTTATCTTACATGACAATTTATGGAAGTCCAATATACAACATGACAATTTATGGAAGTCCAATATACAACATGACAGATTGGTTTTTGACCAGCTCATTCATTTGCAAATAATGTAAACTTAAATATTTCTGGGAATAAAAAATTGTAAACAATAACAACAAGTATAATAATCTATAAACAGATTAAGTTAAATAATGCTACAAAAAGAATATATAGAGAATATTAAGAATATATAAAGAATATTAAGAATATATAGTTTGAATAGGAAATAGTTTGAGAAAACTTAAAACTAGAATCAAAGAACATATAGCCGACACCAAATACAACAGAAGAACAACAGCTTTGGTCAGATTATGCAGCGAAGAACCTTTACAAATCGATTTTTAAAATAGCAAGTTAATTTATCCATCAACTTTTTATTTACCATCCATAATCCGGGAATCAATAGAGATATTTTTACGCAACGAGAATATTTGCAATGATTCAGTGTCCCTTGATTTAGCTAAAATTTGGAAAGAGATGCTATGTAATTTTAGTAACAATAGTAAAAATTAATCCATGCTCGCAAATAGCCAAGTTAATTTTATTTTTATTTTATGTTTTGCAATTTTTTTCATTATGCATGATGTCTCGTGACATTGTTTACCATGTTATTGTTTTTAAATTATGTGAAAATTAATCCATGCTCGCAAATAGCTAATTTAAATTTAATTTAATTTTATGTTTGCAATGTTTTTCATTATGAATCATGTCTCGTGAGATTGTTTACTATGTTATTGTTTTTAAATTATGTGAAAACATTTTCTATCGTGAATGATTTTGAAAATGTCGCCGTTTGTGCGATGAAATGATCGTCAATCTTAATAAAGATATTTTATTACTTTTTATAGCATTATTTAACTTAATCTTGTAAACAATGTTAACTTGTTTACAAGTTAACAGTTAGCTGAAGCCGGAATTACACAAAAGAGAGTAAAAGTAATGAAACCTCAAAATCCGGAACAAAACAAAAGAAAGTAACAGTCAGGGGGAACGATTTTACTTTCATTTTTTTTTTCTCTTTCTGATTCACATATCCTGGAGACACAATTTACCAAAGTAAACCAGTGGTTTCATGCCAAATAAAGAGCAGGGAAACACAGATACCCTGTTTAGAAGTGTTTCGGTTTTCCCTCTGCCAAGGTGTGTTGCCACTTCTTGGAGCCTGAATATTGAACCCGGCCGGTATAAAAAGTCGGTCAAACTTTCCTTGTAGACTCATTTATCTGTTGTCGTTAGCCAAGAGCAGTTACATTTGACCTACACCTTCCACTGAGGTAAGTGCATCTTGATATATAAATTTTCATTGTCAGATATAGGATTTTTCATTGTTATGTATCTCATGCAAGATCGTCTTAAGTGTCCTCATAAGTCATATCTAAAATTGCCGTCTTTATTGTTAATCCTTTGTATTTGAAATGCATTTTAAAATTAATAATTTAATATTTAAGATATAAAATTACCTTCTATAATGGTAATCCTACGGTTTTAAAATGCATTATCTAATTAATAATTAAATATTTAAGATCCGAAGTTCCATTCTTCAATATTAATACTATGGCCTTGGAACGCATTATTTAAGTAATAATTTAATATTTGAGAGCTGAAACTCTGTTCTCCAATGTTATACTATGGGATTGGAACGCATTATTTAATTAATAATCTAATGTTTAAAATCGGAAACTCTGTTTTCCAATGTTATACTATGATTTAGAACGTATTATTTAATTAATAATTTAAGATTTAAGATTTGACATGCCCTTCTCCAATATTAACCCTATGAGCTTGGAACACATTATTTAATTAATAATTTATATTCAAATTCTGAAACACTATTTTCTAATGCTATATTATGGCTTAGAACGCATTATTCAATTAATTTAAGGTTTAAGGTTCGAAATGCCCTTCTCCAATATTAACCCTATAAGCTTGGAACGCATTATTTGATTAATAATTTAAGATTTAAAATTTGAAATTCCATTCTCCAATATTTATCCTATGAGTTTGGAACACATTACTTAATTAATAATTTTATATTTAAGATCTGAAACTCTGTTCTCCAATGTTATACTATGGACTTAAAATGCATTATTTAATTAATAATTTAAGGTTTAAGATTTGAAATGCCCTTCTCCAATATTAATCCTATGAGCTTGGAACGCATTATTTGATTAATAATTTAATATTTAAAATCTGAAACTCTGTTCACCAATTTATATTATGGCTTAGAACGCATTATTTAAATACTAATTTAATGTTTAAAATATGAAACTGTGTTCACCAATGTTATAGTATCGTTTAGGACGCATTTTTTTAATTAATAATTTAAGATTTAAAATTTGAACTACTCTTCTCCAATGTTATACTATGTGCTTGACATGCATTATTTAATTAATAATTTAAGATTTAAGATTTGAAACTATGTTCTCCAACGTTATACTATTATGGGCTCCGAACACATAATTTAATTAATAATTTAAGATTTAAGATTTGAAACTCTGTTCTCCAATGTTATACTATTATGGGCTCCGAACACATAATTTAATTAATAATTTAAGATTTAAGATTTGAAACTCTGTTCTCCAATGGTATACTATTATGGGCTCCGAACACATAATTTAATTAATAATTTAAGATTTAAAATTCCGTTTTTAAATTTTAATTCTATGGGGTTTGAATGCATTATTTAAATAACTTATTGTTTCAGATCTGAAATTCCCTTCTTCAGAGTTAATATTATGGTCATGAAACGTACGATAATAATTTAAGATTTAAGATCCGAAATGCCCTTCTCTAATTTTAATCCATTGTGCATGGAATACATTAATTAATTAATAATTTAATATTTAAGATTTGAAAGACTCCAACATTAATCCTATGAAGATCCTGACCACATGAGAGTGCCAGAACAGAAAACGTTCTGAAATAATGGTTTAAAACGGAAATAAATTCTAAAAAAGTGAGTCAAATTAAAAAAAAAATACAGTAAACTCTCTGTAAGGCGGGCTCTGTGTAAGACGGAAATCTGTCTAACTCGGAAAGATTTGCAAGTCCCTGCGAATCCATAGGCATAGAGTAAAATTTGTCTAAAGCGGAATATTGTCTGCCACGGAAAATTTTCTCGGTCCCGATCGATTCCGCCTTAGACAGAGTTTACTGTAAATGAAGTCTGCACACCAGCAACTTCTAATGCATAAAATGATCTAAAAATAATTAAATTCCTATATATAGTTTTTGCTCCTATAAAACTTTTTTAATGGAACGATTTTGACCAACTTTAACATTAAATATCTCTTAAAATAATTCTTCGATTTAAAAATTGTCTATATCAGCGTCTTTAACAAATATTTCTCTATAATACCACCGATTTTTGCAATGCTTTTCTTAATATTAACGAAGAAAGATGACCGGTCACAAAAAATTCAAAACCGCCGGCGGTGACAATGTTAGTTACTTTTTGCTTTCTTCTATCCTCACAAGAAGAATGTATTGGATTCGTAAAAATTTTCGACTTTCGGTTTTCGACGGATTTACACGTTTTAGGGGTCAGAGATTCCGAAAAACATGTTTTTACAAGATGTCTGTCTGTGAGTCTGTGACTCTGTCTGTCTGTCTGTATGTGTGTATGTGACACAAATTTTGTGGGTGCTCTATCTCAAGAACTAATGCACGGAATTTAATATAAATTTATATTCAGTTAGTCCCTCATATAAATTGGGACTGATTAGTTTTTGATGTGAATCGCTCAACAGGTGGTGTTGCTATGCAACATTTTCATGATTTCCACAATAGCTCAATCTCCAGAACTAATGCACAGATTTTCATCAAACTTCAGATTCAGTTAGTCCTTGACATGAATTGACGTTTTATACATTTTGGTGTAAATCGCTCGACAGGTGGCGCTGCAATGCTGCATTTTTGCGATTTCCGCAATAGTTCTATCTCAAGACATAATGCTTGGATTGTGAACAAACTTCAAATTCAGGTATACTTTGATATGAATTAGTGCTGTTTATGTTTTGGAGCAAATCGCTCAACAGGTGGCGCTGCTATACTACATTTTTCAGAATTTCCGCTATAGCTCTATTTCAAGAACTAAAGCACAAATTTTCATCAAACTTCAAATTCAGATATACTTTGATATGAATTAGTGCTAAATTGCTGTAATTTCTTGTACTATTTAAATGATTTAATTGACGTGATTTATATAGAAGAATCTTTTGTGATGGTCACAACATACTAGTTTTTACAATAGAGACAGCGAGATTAGTTTACCTTGGCATTTACATGATGATTCATTGAATTAAAATAACCTCAAAGTGCTGGCTGTATCATAATTAGCTACACACACAAACGCACACCTAAGCAAATAAAGGCCTGTTTTATAATGAAAAAAAAAATCCCTGCCGGCTCGGGCCTACAGGCGGAGGTAGATTTCGAAGTTAAGTACTAAATTCACCAACAAAACTTAAATCAAGATTAGAGATAAACCCAGTTCCTCCGCTAAGAATGAGCTCTAGAGAGCGAAAATTTTTGCGAAAATTCTAATATACACGAATACACACACGCATGTATATGGAATAGGTTTTTAAAAATAGCTAAAGCAAATTCAGAGAACCTCAAACTGTTAAAATAAGTTAATATTTCCATAGTCGTGTTTTTATCATGTTTTAATACGTTTTCTCAAACTCGCATGACGTTACATATTCACCAACTGAGGTCTATTTTATTTCCAATATGACGCAATATTTTTTTTTTTTTTTTTTTTTTTTTTTTTTTTTTTTTTTTTTTTTTTAATTCGTCAAACTATTTATTTCATTTTGAGTTTTCATGCGAAAATCTTGCTCTAGAAAACTTATGGCGTAATATTCAATTTGTTTTCAATTCGTCAAACTATTTATTTTATTTAATTTTTCACGTGAACTTGCAATAGAAAAGCAATTGTTGTGGTGAGAATTTTATTGCTTTTTTTTTTTTAATTGTTGGCAACTGTTATAACGAAAAATATTTATTTTTTCCTGTCATTGTTGTGTAAGAGCTGGTTTTATCAGAATCTTGTTAAGACGGTATTCAAAATTTTGAACCCTCCACATTTCCATTCCCTTGGACCGATTTTGCCCATTTTCAATCCCCGCCGAGCTATTAGCCATCTCAAAGTTGTTGGCGAGTTTGAAGACGATCCGTGCATAATTGCGACTTTTATCGTGCGGACAAAATTTAGTACATACATACATACACATATATATATATATATAAACTTTTTAGGTGGGGGTGGTTTTGGGTTCCTGGGGTCCTATAATGAAAAGTTATGAAGGAATTTTTCAAAAGTCGCACCATGGTAACGACTGCAATAGGTAGTATTTCTTACGAAATCTACCTAAAAACCCAGAAATTCTCTTCTAAAAAAATAAATTTTTATTTTCATGTATATTTATCAAACTTACATGTAATTTAAAATTGTTATTATTATTAAAAGAATCAGCTGGTTTATAACGTCCCATGTTATTTACAATCTCACCATTATCTAAATAATACATTTGCAGGGGGGGGGGGGCTAATCTACCTAAACGCTGCAGATTCATTGTTCTCTTTTTTTAAAGGAATAAAAAAAAAATGTATTTAAAAGAAAGAAGTCACATTCTTCTGAAACTTTATGATCTTCGTTATATAAACGGGACCAATAAAGTACTTTATTAATTGAATCCACGGCAGAAACGTTGTGTGAAATTTATGATACATTAGAAGCTTCCCAGCAAAGAGTAAATTGCTGGCCATCAGCAAGATAGGTGCTGGCAATAATGGAGAAGTGCTGGCTAATGGTCTACCACTGCATGACCACTGCTGGATAGCTTCAGTCAACTTTGCTGATGGAAATCATCAGATAAAATTCTGGTGGGCTTCCGTTTTATCTGATGCGCTGGCCCACCACTACATGGAAGTGCACGAACTTTTGCAGTATTTTTGCTGGGAACCCTTACGCTAGGGGGCGTTGCGAATATCGAAGACATTGTGTATTTGAACACAAATCTGAAATGAATATCTTAACACAATTTAAGCTGTGAAGCTAAATTTTTTTAAAACTGTAAATAATATAGCACCACTGCCACCAACAAAATAAATAAGTAAATGAATAAATAAATAAATTCTTTATTTGAACGCACTTTTTTCTCTCCTTAAATCTGGTTTTACTAAGTTGCAGGGGATTTCGGTTTTCATAATTTACACAGTTCAGAATAAATAATTAAAAAAAAGCGTATAAAATATATAGGATTTCTATACAATGCAACAATTTCTATACCAGTTTAATGATTAGGAACGTAAATCACAAAAGAAACAACCTTGAATTATTGTAATGAGAGCTTGAAAACTACGAACGGTTGAAGCATACGCTGAAAGTACTTGTTCATGTCCGATCACGAAAACCAAACAGCATCGAGCGCGGTTAGTGCTCGGGAGGGTGACCACATGGAAACCGCTGCGAGTTCAAATATTTCTATAGACACTTCTACAGATATTTCTACAGCTCTTGGTGAAACTAGCTTATAGAAAAAAAGAGCCACAATTCTATAATACTTTGTTTTTTTTATAGAATTCTATAAGAAATTTTTGTAATGGAAAGTGCTGGGCCAGCAATGGAATAGCAGTGGGATAGGTCCTAGCACTGCAGGAAAAGTGCCGGATTAAAGTAATGTGATGGCATACCAATGCTGGCCTGCTGTTGGCCATCACAGATGGACCAGCTGCATTCCCCGCGGACACTTTTCGACAGGTTTAAGTAATGGCACCATTGCACTTTACCGCTGATGGCAGTGCTGGCTGCCATCTTTTTTCCAGCTGATGGCCCACTGTTTTTTTCTTTGTTGGGTTGTATCCGCTTCGATCACCCTTTCTTTAAATGTATGAAAGAAAAGACTGTTTAAATTCTGGGAGTAATCTAACTTAGACGTTATGAAACGAGTCTGCAATATTTGATTGTTATCTATACTGGTTGGAGGGACGATCTCGCCGCCGCATAGTGGAGTATTTGACTTCAAAAACCTGGTCAAAAATGCAAAAATTAAAATTTGCTCAACAATTGTAAAAAGCGTGTATTTTAATAGCTTACTAACTGGTGCATCGATCTATGCTTATTTCAAAAGCATGAGTCATAGCCGGCGTCTCCCTAGCCTCAGTTGAAGAGGAGGTTTTAGTGCAAGAAGACGTCTTTATTGCTACGTTTCAACTTTGTATTATGAAAACATGTATCATAATCACTTATAAACAGATTAAGTAAAATAATGCTATAAAAAGCGATAAAATATCTAATTTAACAACGTTAACGGCGCACAGTGGAGTATTGGAATCAAAAACCTGGTCAAAAATGCAAATATTAAAATTTTCTCAATAATTGTAAAAAGCCAACGAACCACCCAGCAAAGAAAGAAACAGTGGGCCATCAGCTGGAAAAAAGATGGCAGCCAGCAGTGCCATCAGCGGTAAAGTGCAAGGATGCCATTACTTAAACCTGTCGAAAAGTGTCCAAGCCGAATGCAGCTGGCCCATCAGTGATGGCCAACAGCAGGCCAGCATTGGTATGCCATCACATTACTTCAATTCGGCACTTTTCCTGTAGTGCTAGCACCTATCCCGCTGCTATTCCTTTGCTGGCCCAGCACTTTCCCTTACAAAAATTTCATATAGAATTCTATAAAAAAAACAAAGTATTATATAATTATGGCTCTTTTTCTATAAGTGAGTATCACCAAGAGCTATAGAAATATCTGTAGAAGTATCTACAGTAGAAATGTCTATAGAAATATTTGAACTTTCAGTGGTTTCCATGTGGTCACCCTCCCAAGTACTAACCGCGCTTGATGTTGCTTGGTTTTCGTGATCGGACATGAACAACTGCTTTCAGCGAACGCTACGACCGCTCGTAGTTTTCAAGCTCTCATTACACTATTTCAAGTTTGTTTCTTTTGTGATTTACGTTCCCAATCATTAAACTGCAATAGAAATTATTCTATTGTATAGAAATTCTATGTATTTTATACGCTTTTTTTTAATTATTGATTCTGAAGTGCGTAAATTATGAAAACCGAGATCCTTTGTAACCTAGTAAAACCAGATTTAAGGAGACAAAAAAGTGCTTTGAAATAAAGAATTTATTTATTTATTCATTTACTTATTTATTTTGTTGGTGGCAGTGGTGCTATATATTTTACAGTTTAAAATAAAATTAGCTTCACAGCTTAAATTGTGTTAAGATATTCATTTCAGATGTGTGTTCAAATACTCAATGCCTTCGATATTCGCAGCGCCACCTAGCGTAAGGGTTCCCAGCACTAACACTGCAAAAGTTCGTGCACTTCCATGTAGTGGTGGGCCAGCGCAGGAAATAAAATGGAAGCCCACCAGAATTTTATCTGATGATTTCCAACAGCAAAGTTGACTGAAGCTGTCCAGCAGTGGTCATGCAATGGTAGACCATCAGCCAGCGCTTCTCCATCATTGCCAGCACCTATCTTGCTGCTGGCCAGCAATTTCCTCTTTGCTGGGTAGGTTGTTAGCCAACTAGGTTGTTAATTCGGCGTTATTAATTCGTCGTTGGTGCGACGAAACGATCGTCAATCTTAATAAAGATATTTTATCGCTTTTTATAGCATTATTTTACTTAATTTGTTATTATGTTTAATTACGTTTAAATGTATATTTTTTGTTGCTTCGTGGTTTTTTTTAAATTTAGCTTTATTTTAATTGTAATAAAAAAAATTAAAATTAAAAATGTGTTCTTTTAAAGCTTTTTTAACTCTAATTTAGATATACCGGATGTTTCAAAAGTTCAGTGCGAAAGTAAAACGCGATAAAAAAAAAAAAAAAGATCTATGGGTCGGAGAGACATGCGGTTTGCAGATAAATATTCAGCGTGGTACGGAATTTCGTATGACACCGACAAAAAATTAGCTCAAAATCTCGACAATAGAGGACGCTGCTGCAGATAATTCCATGGAATAATTCCATATTGCTCACACAACGCAAGATTTAGATACAAAAAAGTGTACATGCAGTATTCTCTAATGTTTTTGTACCCAAATCTTGCATTTTGTGAGCAATATGAAATTATTCCATGGAATTGTCTGCAGTAGCGCTCTCTATTGTCGAGATTTCCCACTATTTTTACATTCTTCTATCTTTACAAGAAGAAAGTATTGGATTCATGAAAATTTTCGAATTCCGGTTTTCGACGGATTTACACGTTTTAGGGGTCAGAGATTAAAAAAACATGTTTTTACTAAATGTCTGTCTGTGACTCTGTGAGTCTGTCTGTCTGTCTGTGTGTATGTGACACAAATTTTGTAGGCGCTCTATCTCAAGAACTAACGCACGGAATTTAATAAAAATTCATATTCAGTGAGTTCCTAATACAAATTGATGCTGATTAGTTTTTGGTGTAAATCGCTCAACAGGTGGCGCAGCTATGCTGCATTTTTCACGATTTTCGCAATACCTCTATCTCAAGAACGAATGCACGGATTTTGATCAAACTTCAGATTTAGTTAGTCCTTGATATGAATTGATGCTGATTACGTTTTGGTGTAAATCGCCCAACAGGTGGCGCTATTATGATGAATTTTGTAGGATTTACACGATTTCCCCAATAGCTCTATCTTAAGAACTAACGCACGGATTTTCATCAAACTTCCGATTCAGTTAGTCCTTGATATGACTTGCTACTGATTATGTGTTGGTGTAAATCGCCCAGCAGGTGGCGCTTCTGTGCTGCCTTTTTCACGATTGCCTCAATAGCTCTATCTATAGAACTAATGGACGAATTTTCATGTAACTTCAGATTTAGTTGTATGTTGACACAAGTTGTTGTTAATTAGGTTTTGGTGTTAATCACCCAATAGGTGGCGCTGCTATGCAGGAATTTTCACGATTTTCGCTATAGCTCTATCTCAAAAACTAATGCACGGATTTTCTCCAAACTTCAGATTCAGTCAGACGCTGACATAAATTGTTGCTGATTAGGATTTGGTATAAATAATCTAATAGATGGCGCTGCTAGGCAGCATTTTGCTGGATTTAGACGATTTCAGCGATAGTCATATCTCAAGAACTAATGCACGGAATTTCATATCTTTAGAATCCTCATGAGATGCATAGATTGCCATTTAATTTTGGCAGTGTGATAGCGAATTTTGAAGTATTAACATGTATGAGATAGAAGAAAGTTTTGGGATTGGTACATCCGACTAGTTTTTGTTGGTGTTACACAAAATCCCATTCCACGCGCTGAATATTTATCTGCAAACGGCATGTTTGTGCGACTCATGGATTTTATTTTATTCCGTTTTACGTTCGCACCAAACTTTTGAAACACCCGGTATTTATTTATATATATACCTTTTTAAAGGTGTGCTGGGGTATGCCCGACCATTTTTGAAGTATAGTCGTATTGCTTATACCGGGTGTCCCAAAAAGGACTGACTGATTTTAAAACTCAATAACTTCCAAACGGTGACAGATATTAAAAAAATTCTTGCAGGAAGTCAAGGAAGTCTGCAAGGAAAAAAATTCTTGCAGGAAATGCATAAAGTCAAAAGTTTTTTTACAGTGATTTTCGATTTTAGTTCGAATTACAAACAATAGATGGCGCTGCGATCAATAGAGGCTAAATTCAGGCTCGATTTTTGGTACTTCGTGGCCCGGATAATACATTTCCATCTCCTTTTTCTGCATGGAACAACAGAAAGGACCAAAAATCGAGCCTGTATTTAGCGACTATTGCTTACAGCGCCATCTATTGTTTGTAATTCGAACTAAAATCGAAAATCACTGTAATAAAACTTTTGACTTTATGCATAACCCTCCTGCAAGAATTTTTTTAATATCTGCCACCGTTTGGAAGTTATTGAATTTTAAAATCAGTCAGTCCTTTTTGGGACACCCGGTAGTTTTGAAAGCCAATTAAAAAAAAAAAAATCTTCCGCATATAATTGCCATTTTTAAATATAAATCGTTTTGCTAATCTTTTAATAACACTCAAAAATCAGAATCTCTATACTACAACTCTCGTTTAGAGGATCAATTTTGGTAAATAATAAATGCAAATAATGCATGATTAATAAATGAGCTCGTTCATTATTAATCGCCATTAGCTGATCAGCGAGTAATTTTCTCTTTCCTGTAATGTAGCACTCTCCAACGTGTGCAGTGTGCATAGACTGTATTGCCAGGGCTTGATTAATGCACGGGCCTCCGGGGCCTCGGACCTGGGCCCACCAATTTCAGGGGTCCACAAATTTGTGTGTATTTTCTCACAGTTTAAGTTTTTCCACTGTTTGCATTTTATATTTTGGTCCCTGAGGTAAAAACAAAGTTTTACTGTAATAAAAAAACACATATTTAATTTTTCTGTAAAAGTCCTTTTCAATTTGAGAGTACCTGTAGTTTTCAAAACTTGCCATATCCAGAAAATCAAATTTGGGGAAAATGCCAAAAATTGCATACTGTGCCTATTAGTAACAATATAAACAAGGATTTTACAATGTCAGAATTATAGTTTAAAATGATTACTAGACTGTTAGGGAAAACACAATTTTTATGATTTTGGATAAGGCGAGTTTTGAAAAAGACGTCCTCAATTATTCTGCAACATAAACTGTGGACCATAGATGTATGTGAATTACACAAATGCTTATTTGGGAAAGTGGACGGTAATTCATTTTCTTGATTATTCTTGTAAGTTAATTTTTTTTTGTAAACTTGAAACTTCCACCCAAACAACTTTGTCAACACATCAAATAAACCTACTTTTTTTTCTGAAAGTGTTGCCGGGAATGGGGAGATAGGGGGAGGGAGGGGGCAACTTTTTAACAGGGCCTGGGCCCAACTTCAGCTTGATCGGGCTCTGTGTATTGCATTTTTATTTACGTGAGTGTACAAAATAAAATGATATACAAAGAATTTTAATTAATAAATAACTTTTATTCCAGATATTTCATCATGGGCAAGTCCATGCTTCTTGCCATTTTGCTGGCTACTTTTCTGTGCTCCACTTTTGCAGCTGAAAAAGTGCTGTTCGGAGAACCTGCACCTATTGCAGCAGAAGGTCGTAAAGTCCCAGATTCTGACGCAGCCAAAGATACGACAGAGAAAAGTGGGCGCCAATCTAGAGTACTCCTTTTTCCAGGGAATAAACAGGATTCGAGAACACACCAGAATGGTTATTTAATCTCGTCTCCTTATGACACTGATGAAAGATACAACCAAGCAGCTGCAGCTGCCGTTGCTGCAGCCGAAGACGAAAATCGACTTCTCAACTTTTTACCCAGCTTTGGGGAAAATGGAATGCAGGTAATTTAAAAATTAAATTTTTTTTTAGCTTTGATTTAGATAATAATAATAATAATAATTATTATTATTATTATTAAGGAAAAGACAAACCGTAGTGAGAGAGTTGTGGAGCCGGTACAAATTACCAGGCTCCGGAAATTTGTAAGAAGCTCTTTTAAAGTAACGGTTACGGTTCCAAACATTTAGATAAAATAGTAAAAAAGTAGATTCATCTCCTCTTTTTATATACAATTTTTTTTTTGTCAATTTAAAACATGTAAATTTTGTTTGTTGGTTGAATGTGTTTTTAAATGTGTTTTTGAATGTGATATTCATTATAATTTAAACATCTAAGCTACTGGTGCTAAAATATTTTTAATTTAGGTTATTAAAATTAGGTGTATGTTTGTATCTAATGTATTTACTTTAATAAAACCAAAACCTGAAACTAAAAGTTAATATTTGTTGTGTAATGCGCACAATACTTGTATTAATTATTTTTTTTAATCACGTTGAATATTTTGAGTGTTTTAATGGAATTTTTATTAAATTAAGGATTTAAGAATTTTTTTAGCTTTCACTCAGATAATTATAATTATTATAATTATTAATATTTAAAGAAAAGACAAGCCACAGAGAAAGTAGAGTTTTGGAACCGGTACAAATTACCGGAGCCTGGTTCGTTTCAAGGACCTTTTCCAGTTCACATTTTTAGATAAAATTGTAAAAAAGTCGATTCAAATCCCCTTTTTATGTGCAAAATTTTCTTTTTTGCCCCTTTAAACCATCTAAATTTTATTTGTTGGGATTAGAATGTGTTTCTGAATGTGATATTCATCATAATTTAATTATTATGGTTTATATATCAAATGATAATAACCAAAACCTTAAACCAAAAATTAATTTTTGTAGTTGTAATGCTCACAACAGTTGTATTATCTTTTTTTTTTCAAAACATGTTGAATATTTTCAGTGTTTTAACAGGGTTTTTATTAATTACTATTCAAATTAGTATTGGAATATAATAATCAACCTGCAAATAATTAATTCTGAGGAATTAGTTTAATCGAATAAATGGGAAGGCATGAAAAATCTTGAAATTTTAGTATGGAAAAACTGATGACTCCACTTAAAATAGAATTAACTAGTATGTTGTGGCCATCACAAAACTTTCTTCTATATAAATCACGTTAATTAAATCATTTAAATAGTAAAAGAAATTACATCAATTTAGAACCAATTCGCATCAAACTATACCTGAATTTGAAGTTTGATGAAAATTCGTGCATTACTTATTGAGATAGAGCTGTAGGGGAAATTCTGAAAAATGCAGCATAGCAGCGCCACCTGTTGAGCGATTTGCACCAACACACAAACAGCACTAATTCATATTAAGGTATACCGGAATCTGAAGTTTGATGAAAATCGGTGCATTAGTTCTGGAGCTAGAGCTATTGTGGAAATCACAAAAAATGCAGCACAGCAGCGCCACCTGTTGAGCGATTTACACGAAAAGGTACAAAACATCAATTCATGTCAAAGACTAACTGAATCTGAAGTTTGATGAAAATCCGTGCATTAGTTCTGGACATTGAGCTATTGTGGAAATCGTGAAAAATGCTGCATAGCAGCGCCACCTGTTGAGCGATTAACACCAAAACATAAACAGCACTAATTCATATCCCGAAATACCTGAATCTGAAGTTTGTTGAAAACCCAAGCATTAGTTCTTGAGATAGAGCTATTACGGAAATCTCAAAAAATGCAGCACAGCAGCGCCACCTGTTGAGCGATTTACACGAAAAGATACAAAACATCAATTCATGTCAAGCACTAACTGAATCTGAAGTTTGATGAAAATCCGTGCATTATTTCTTGAGATTGAGCTATTACGAAAATCGTGTAAATGCTGCAAAATGCAGCATAGCAGCGCCATCTGTTTTGCGATTTGCACCAAAACATTACCAACACCAATTCATATCAAGGATTAACGGAATCTGAAGTTTTATAAAAATCCGTGTATTAGTTCTTGAGATAGAGCTTTTGCGAAAATCCTGCAAAATGCTACATAGCAGCGCCACCTGCAAGGCGATTTACACCAAAAACTAATCAGCACCAATCTATATCAGGGGCTACCAGAATATAAATTTTTATTAAATTCCGTGCGTTAGTTCTTGAGATAGAGCGCCCACAAAATTTGTGTCACATACAGACAGACGGACAGACAGACGGACAGGCAGACAGACTCACAGACAGACATTTTGTAAAAACATGTTTTTTGGAATCTCTGACCCATAAAACGTGTAAATCCGTCGAAAACTGGAATTCGAAAATTTTCATGAAACCAATACTTTCTTCTTGTCAAGATAGAAGAAAGTAAAAAATATCAGCATCAACGCCTTGATATTTATAAGAAAACGTTTAGAATTAATTTTTTTTTATAATGGAAGTGTCAAGTTCGGAAGATGTATTTAAAAGTAAAATAATAATAATAATAAAATAAATTAATAAATAAACTTAAAATTGTAAAAGCTATATCATGTTCTTTTTAGAAAAAAAAAAAGAATTTTTTTGCTATGAAATTTTTTAGCTGGAAAAAGAAAAAAAACTGAGGTAACTGCGTAAAGAACTGTGTAATAACTCTTTAATTCTTAAACTGCAATATATATATACATATTTCATCAAAATATGAAATTTACAACACATTAAAAATTACGAAAGAAGGTGTATATTAAAAATTTTAACAATTAACCATGAAATTTCAAAACAGTTAAAGATTAATCAATACAGGCAAAAAGACTGTCTGTTTCTCTTCAAAGGGTGGACAGACAGAACTAACTTCACCCCCCCCCCCTCCCAACACCCATCACCACTATAAAAAATCTTCTTGATTTCGAAACCTACAAGAATACCTTCTTTCGTAATTTTTTAATGTGTTGTAAGTTTCATATTTGACGAATTATACATTTATTGCATATTTCATAAACTGCTTTTATGCAATAACTTTCATTAAATATACTTGAAAAAAAAAAATAACATATCCAAGTGAATTATGGTGAAATGTATGATAAAATGTATGTAAAAATATGTATGAAATACGAAACTTCATCACCTTAAGATTCCAATTTAATATTTCTATTCAAAATGTTTTCATTTTTGCGCTGACGTCGAATTTTAATCTCTGAAACTAGAATCGAATATCACACAAACGCGGGAAAACGGAGAAGTAAGAAAAAAGTTACGTAATATTAAAAGAGTTAAAAAGAAAACGAGTTTGAAAGAAATTCTTTTTATTTAATGTTGAATGACATTTAAAATACTAAACTTCAGATAAAATACTTTTACAGTAACAGATATCATGATATACAGGGTGATCGGAAAATAACTGGAAAATTTGAAAGAGTGGTAGAGGGGTCCAAAATAAGATTTTTAACATTTTTTATCATAGAATGTATGTTCGGAAATGCGCGTTTAAGTGCTGGTGGCGAAGAAAAACGTGAAAGGTGCAATGAAAGATAGCATATAAGCAGCAATAGATGGCGCTTATGTGCTTCCTTTCCTAGAGATCCTACATTAGAGAGAGATTGGACATTGACGAAATGTCCGCCATTTTCGTTACAAAGTAGATGGAACGCCGTACATCGCAATGCATTTTCATCAGCGTCTAACACTTTTTATTCTATTAATATTGTAAAATTTTCATTTTATATGCCTTCAAAGAGTCTTTCAGAACATAAATATGAGGACATTTCCATTTTAATGAGTAGGAATTCTCAGAAAATGCATTTTTTACTCTATTTTTTTTACTAATTAAAATAGTGGGCAGGGGAAGATCGGATATGTAAGAACTTTATTTTAATTTCGCAATATTTGAGAAAATAATTTTTAACGATTATCAGATAGAAAATGAGCTATAGAATTCAATTTTTTTAAATTATCTATAATTTATTACGCATTTTAAAACAACAGTAATTATTATAATTTTCACCATATTTGCATTGATAATTTCAGAAACAATAAAATTTGAACATATCATATACCACTCCTATTTAACTATGTATGTGATTCAAAGTTAATTTAATATGTGCGCTGAAAATATTTTATGATAAGTTTCTATATACTGATACTTCTCTTTGATATTCTTTTTAAATGAAAGTTTAGAAAAAAAAATTAAATAGGGGCACTGCTGTTAAAAGAAACAAATAAAAAATATGAAAAACAAATTCTATAAATAAATCAAAATCCGATAACTAAGTAAAATCGCACTGCTGCGTAGCGTAAAACAGCTGAGTAAAAAAAAAAAAAAAAAAAAAAAAAAAAAAAAAATGCATTTTCTGAGAATTCTTACTCATTAAAATGTGTAATGGCAATGTGCTTATATTTATGTTCCGAAAGACTCTTTGAAGGCATATAAAATGAAAATTTCATAATTTTCATAGAATAAAAAGTGTTAGACGCTGATAAAAATGCATTGCGTTGTACGGCGTTCCATCTACTTTGTAACGAAAATGGCAGACATTTCTTCAATGTCCAATCTCTCTCTAATGTAGGATCTCTATCCTTTCCGGACACACATTCTGTGATAAAAGAAAAAAAATGCTTATTTTGGTCACCTGTACCACCCTTTAAAATTTGGCCAGTTATTTTCCGATCACCCTGTATAAGAAATATTGTATTAATACATTTTTAGTGCTTTAATCATTCCAGTCTTTAACCAAAAATAATTGATTAATCGATTAATTGATTTATCGAAATGATTCGGTAAAAGCCCGAAGTAAAAGCGTTAAGAATCATATTTCGGGGTTTTACCAACTCCCTTTAGTAAATGCAAAAATTTACCGGTACAAAGTAGGACTTACTACACTTTGGTCTTTTACAGTAACATATATATGCAGTGTGCGCTAAAAAGAACTGACGGTTTTTAAAATACAATAATCAAGAAAATGGCGATCGCTATTCAAATCATTCTTACAGCTTTACCACGCTTCCTTCTTTTAGTTCGAAATATCATCGATGGATGTCACTTTTCTATCTCAAACTACTGAAATGTTCGAACTAAAGCTTGGATTACGCATCCTATCGTACGACCTGAAATATGTGGGATTACCTCTTGCTCAATAGAAACTGTTTTTCGCGTTGCAAATAGGATTATTTTCAAATCTGAAGGAACCCGCAAACGCAAACAGCACGCGGAACGTTTGGTGAATAATCGCTACTAAATATTTTTAAAAAGAAATGTAAAGCCCAAGAACTGAGAACATTTATTTTTTAAAGCGTTCTGATTGGTGGAATTCAAGATGATATCTATCATAAGAGATACAAACAGAGAAAAGTTCGTCATTGACGAAATTACAAGAGGTAAACTATCACACTGTGTGTTTTTGACATTTTCCCTATAGCAGAAAACGTGTATGAGAAAATGTCTAACATTGTCCGTGATAGGATATTACGCGTGATAGCAGCTTAACATATTCCGTTTTTACAGTTCATTCTGCTTAACTACTCGTATTAAAACGCTAAAAAAAGAAGGTTTGCGCACATTGCAAGATTATTTTAACCGTTATTGCATTTTTATAAAAGGTCGGTGCAATCTACCGGTGATGCATGAAACTATTTATTGCTTTATATTATTTAATACAATTTGACCCGACTGACGTTGCCGGGGCCAAGGATAATAACCTTAAATATATCTAGAATCAGTGTTGCATTCAGACATTTTTCTCCTGAGGGATTTAGTGTTAAGGGACGTATAGTCTTCGACAACAAACACCTTTGGATTTGTATGATTTTATTTTTTTAAACGAAAATGTATCCAAACGAACCTGGAACTTGGGACTTTGGGACCAGGCCATGATACGCATGCTAGCTCTGTTTTTGAAAACGAACCTCGACTTTGTATGATTTTATATTTTTAATTTTTCCAAATTCCTCTCCCTCTTTTAAAAATCTTCGAGCATCTGAGAAAATTGACGAAAGAAATCAATTTTGAGAAATAAATTCTAATATATCAACCATCCGCATGAAAAAAAAAAAAAAAACAAAACAAAAAAAAAAAACTGACGCATTTTCCTTAACCTTTTCAGGGGCAAAGCATTTTCATTCCTAAAATGTTGAAATAAATGAATGGCACCGGAATTTACAAAAAAAATTTACTTATAAATAAGAAAGATCTACATTTCACATATATAATAAACCTAAAAATTTTGCATTAAAATTCTGGTGCCATTGCGGCGTTTGGGAATTAAAATTATGTGGTTTCATAAACATACCACCGCCCCTAAAAGGGTTAAAACGCGAAATGATATCTCCGAAAGTAATTAAAAAAATCTAAGACGGTCGGGATAAACGAATTTTAGAAAATATCTTTTGAAATAGTAAATATGCATATATTTTTTAATGAAATGTATCAATCGAAAGCAAAAAAGAATTTGTTATAAGTGGATTTTTTTTCATCCGGATTACAACATGATGATGAAAGTTTAAAACTGCTGAAAGAAAGGAAAAATAAAACGTGAAAACTAATATGAAATCGACTTTCAAAAAATATTTTTTTATTGAAATAGTAAATATTAATATTTTTTAACAAAAGATATCGTTACAACCGGGAAGGTACAGCGAATAAGTGGGTATTTATTATTATTATTATTATTATTATTATTATTATTGTTGTTGTTGTTGTATTTTCATCCGAAAAATGGGAATTGCAGTTAAAAAAAAACCCAAAACGGAACGTTGTTTCTTGTCTACTTGAAAAGTCAGGGATTCCCTGGACATCTTAGTATCGGAAAAATGCCGAACGTTAATTACAGATTTTAATTGATATATCGGCTAATTATTAAAATAAATGCAAAATTCGAGGCTCGGGTGCATTCGAACCAGTTTTAGTTTATTCTTGTTCAAAATTGCAGGCCTCTACCTAGGCATCATCAACAAACAGCCACACACACACACATCTTTCTTTTATTAATATAAAATACGTTATTAACTTATTTTTTACATTATTTTTACGCATAGTAATCTGTGAAGTATTCGGAAAGTTGAGTGGAGTCACTCAAGATACATATATTATACATATATATACAGTGGTGGACAAAACTTAAGGACCAAGAAGAAATGTACACGCAAATGAGAACCTTCGTGAGATTGTGTGTCAAAAAGCAAACAATAGTATTAAAAGAATGTTACACAGGATTTAATACAAAAATTTTGTTGAAAGGATGTATACAGGGTATTACCAGAGGTTCTTTTTTTGAAACGTGAATATTGTCCGAAAACATGATTGTACAAAGAAAGCAAAATACCCACAATTAACAATCGTCAATGCCATATCAATAAGGGATGTGGCCACCGTGTAATGCGAGACAACTTTCAACACAGCGTGGCATACTCAGAACAACATGATTCAGCAGCTGTTGAGGCAAGTTGTCCCATTCCTCCTTCACTGCACGGATGAGGTTTTCTTGTTTGTTGGAGGAAATTGTCGAGCAGCAATACGCCTCCCCAAAGCATTTCATACATTTTCAATGGGATTCAGGTCAGGGGAACGTGCTGGCCAGTCTATGCGATGAATATCTTCGACCTCAAGACAATCTTGTACAGACTATGCGCTATGACAAGATGCGTTATCGTCCATAAAACGAAACTTTTCGCCGACAGCACCTCAAAAAAGTCGAACATGTAGAACAGGACGTCTTCAATGCACCGTGTACAGGTCATGGATCCTTGGTCAAGCACATAGAGATCTGGGCGGCCATTGAACATGATGACTGCCCACACCATGCTACTTGAAGTCGCATATCGATCTCTTTCTAGAATATTTTCGCGACAGTAAGCATTACCAACCTCGCGCCATATCATTTTACGTCTACAATCGGATGATAGACTGAATCTACTCTCATATGAGAAGAGCACAGTAGACCAGTCGTCATCAGTCCAATTGCGATGCATACGGCACCATTGTTCAAGAGTGGGACACACACAACAGGTCTTCGGGCGTATAGTCACGCTTTTTCAAACGCCTTGCAACACTTTTCCGCGATATTTAAGTTCCTGTGACAGCACGAAGTTGATTTGCCAATTGACCAGTTGTGCTGCGTCGGTTCCTTTTTGCCGATATAACAATATAGAGATCTTCTTGGGACGTCGTGCTGCTAGGAAGACCTCCTCCCGTGCGCCTAGTACATATTCCACTCTTTTGGGATTCCGCCCATAGCCTAGAAACAATACTGTATGCGATGTTAAATTCACAGGCAACATCTCTCATTTTGCTTCTTTCTTCCAACTTTCTGATTATTCTACCACGGGTAATATCGTCTAAATGGTGCCTCGAAGACATGTTCGAAGTTTCAATGTTTAAGCTTCACTCCATCTCCTTCAATTTTTACATCTAATGACAACTCACAGCACCCGACGATTGCCTAAAATTTCTTATCTCTGCTGTCACGTGATCGACAAAAGCGTAAGTACAAAATTTGCATAAGTTTCACAAAACAGAGTACATCCCGCATTCATGCAAATTTACACGTGCTGCTGCGGATCTATTTCTAACTGTAATCGTTGAAAATAACAATGGTGCTTAAGTTTTGTCTACCAGTGTACATATATATATATACATATATCATAGGCGTAACCAGCCTTTTGAACGGGGGGGTGCCCAGACTTTTTAACCTGAACATGTTGGATACAAACTATATCTTATATAGTAAAATCTGCTAAAACGAATCCCATAAAACCAATTAAACTTCCGTTTTAGACAGTTTTCCATCTTAGAAGGTATAATTGTGTGGTATTTCTTTTAAAAAGGGCTCAAACGTGATTTTTGATTGCGTGAGGACGGTTGAAAAGGGGTTCAAAACACTAAAACTAAATCTAATGGTAAAAAAAAAAAAAAAAAAAAAAAAAAAAAAAGATATGTAAATGTCCTTGCAGCAGTGATATAAGACAGTGACTAAGTGTGGTCACAACTGTAAAACCTTTCGGCACTTTAACTTCTTATAAAGATTAAAAAAGGCCTTTAATCATGTTGGAAACTTCTTATAGGCACAGGGGAACACTGCATGAGATCTAAAATTATTTCAGTCAAAGTCTTGTAGATGAAATTTTGCCGGATGATAAATCCCAGATAATACATGCGGTACATCAGTACATGCGCACGAAATTTTTTCAGAATGTGACTTCATGACATCTTAGGGATCACCGGAAGGACCCAAGAAATTTTGGAGGAAAGTCTATATAAATAATTATTTTAATATTATAAATAATTATAATATTCATTAATAGCGTAATTTCCTGCCTATAATCCGCGGCTCAAACAATCATGTTTCGACCCAGAAATTTTATTTCATTATTTAAGTTAAATATTTATCGCGATTTAATAAGTTACGTTTTATGAAACAAGATTTCTGAGTCTGAACCTAATTGTTTGATCCGCAGATTATAGGCCGGAAATTACTGTAATTCACGTTTTTTACCCCATACTGTAATTCAGGTCTTTTACCCCAGAGTGTATCGAATACATTAGATAAAGCAGGTCATGATAATATACACTAAATTTTATCAAGATGATAAAAATTATACTATCATGATGCGACTGTAATAATTAAGTTTTATATGTCTCTGTGTGTGTGTACGCGCGCGCTCGCTGAGTTCTGAAAAAACAATGGAGCCTGCACCCGTAAGATTTTACAGGACTTGTATGACTGAACTCATGCATATGGAAGACAATTTCTGGAATTTTTCAATTAATTTTTTATGCGAATTTTTTCGCATTTTGCGGCAATTTTTTTCAAATAAGTAAAAAAGAATCCGATTTCAATATTTTACCCAGTAAACTTTGTCTTCTTTTCAATAAAGTGTTTTCGAGATTCTTACAGCGAGTTTTCAATTTTTAACAATTTTTTAATGTTATCTATAGAGGGTTTTTTTTTCGCATTTCGCGGTGATTTTTCTTTTTTTTTGACATTCCTAAAACGAATCTGGTTTAAATTTTTACCCAATTAGTTAATTTCGTTCCTATGGTTTTATAATCTTTTCCGAATTTTTAATGCACTTTCTAGCGGGGTTTTCGTGCTTTGAGGCGATTTTTTGACATTTTTTGAAACAGAAAAAACTCTCTGGTAATTTTTGCAATTGCCGTGATTAAATTCGAATTGGAATAATGTCAAATCAGCTCTTATAAGAAAGCTGAAAATTTAATTTTGCTCGAAATAAAAAACGCAATAATTCAAGATTAGCTTGTTTCGAGACAGGAGAAGATGGTACGGATGGTTCGGCTTGCTCGGGAGTACGTTGCAGTCCACCCCCCCCCCCCCAATCCTAGATTTGTTTAATTCCATGTTCGTTTTAAAAAAAAACCAAACACTTTTCTAGTAATGAAGTTTTCTTTCAGGGACAGGGTTTGAAATAACGCGCGGGATCGCGCGATTTGTGCACAGATAAGGAAATCTTCTCATAATAAAAAATACTGTGCAGCATTTCCCCCTTCAAATTCTTTCACAGACCTGTGATTCTTCAGTAAGCATTTTTAAAGAAAATGGGTCCGCGATTTTTATTTCTTTTATGGAATTTCTCAAAATTAATTCGTGAATCAGTCTCGGAAAAAATTGAGAATTTCTTCAAAAGATCGTGGAAAAATATCGGGAATTTCGATAAAAGAGTGCAGAAAGTAATCGCCAATTTCGTTTAAAGATTGCGCAAAAAAATTACGAATTTCGATAAAGGATTGACGAAAATTTTTTCCAAATTTCGTCAAAATGTTGCGGAAAAGAGTAGAAAATTTTGTTAATTGGTACAGAAAGATATCGAGAATTTTTCTGAACGATCGCTCAATACTATCCCGAATTTCGACAAATGATCTCCCTGTAAAAATATCAGTTTCGTCAAGCGGTCGCAACAGAAAATAAATTTAGTCAAAGGATCGCGGTAAAAACGAGAATTTTGTCACCGGATCGCAGAAAGATAGCGCGAATTTTGTCAAAAGATTACGGAAAGAAATGCGAATTTCATCGAAAGATCGTGGAAAGAAAACGCGAATTTAATCGGAGGGTCGCGTGCTGCCAATTTCGTCAAAATATTGCGATAAAAAATGCGAATTTCGTCAAATGATAGCGGTAAAAAACACGAATTTTGTCAAGGATAAGTGTGAAAAGTGCGGATTTCGACAAAAAATCGCGTAGAAAGACGTGAATTTCTTCACACGATTTTGGGGGAAAATTGTAAATATCATGAAATGATCACATAATAAAATCACGAATTTGTCAAAATTTACTGCACTGGGCTAAAAGGTTGAAACGGGGTTCCTTTTCCTACTTTCAAAAGAACGCCGCGAAACGAGAAAAAACTAAAAATCGTATACAAATTTTCAGAGGAAAAAAAATTACTATATTGACTTGAAAGACTGCAACCATATTCCTTTCAAGAATGTCAAAAAATGGCCACGAAACACTAAATTCAACCAAACAACCAACCTGCAGATTAATTTGAATTTTCTGTGCTATTATTAGGTAGCTTTCATTACAAAAAGCTACCTATTGCAGCTGTTTGGAGGAGAGCGAGTTCAAAAAATTTTAGTATATTTTCATCGATCATGACCCACAGACCCCGAAACCACCCTCGTTCAAATATTGATATATATATATATATCTGATCTTTGTCACACTGTAACTCTTGTATTTAAGAACCGATTTGGATGTAACTAGGTGTATACATAGTACATACCAATGTCTCGACCGAGTTCGTTGGCCAGCTTCATCCGTCATCTTGTTTCAAAATGGCGGCCATTTAAATTTTTTAAAAACATTTAAAATTTGAAATGTGATACCAAAAAATTGAAAATTGAAAAAAAAAATCTTATGTGTTTGACCTAGATACAAAGATTCCGGAGCAGTTTTTGTTTCGTCTACATCTTAAAAAATGGCTGAGTCTTGAAAAAATGGCACTTTGAATCCTAGCGTGGCTGACAGTTTGAAACGACCCGATTTTTGTCACGCGATAACAGGCGTATTTATGAACCGATTTGGATGTACCTTGGTGTATACATAGTATATACCAATGTCTCGACCGAGTTCGTTCGCCAGCTTCATCCGCCATCTTGTTTCAAAATGGCGGCCATTTAAAAAAAATTAATTTAAAATGAGGTACCAAAAAATTCGAAAATTAAAAAGATTTTTTTCGTATGTGTTTGACCTTAATACAAAAATTCCGGAACAGTTTTTGTTTCGTCTGTATCTAAAAAATGGCTGAGTTATAGCATTTTGAATTTCTATTGTGGCTGACATTTTGAAATGACCTGGTTTTGTCGGTCGATAACAGGCGTATTTATGAACCGATTTGGATGTAACTTGGTGTGTACATAATACATACCATTGGCTCGACCGAGTTCGTTGGCCAACTTCATTCGCCATCTTGTTTCAAAAGGACTGCCACTTAAAAAAATTTAAAATTTAAAATGATGCATGAAAAAATTCGAAAATGAAAAAGATTTTTTTTAATGCGTTTGATTTTGATACAAAGATTCCGGAGCAGTTTTTGTTTCGTCTATATCTTTAAAAAATGGTTGAAATATAGCACTTTGAATTTCTAGCATGGCTCACATTTTGAAACGATCTGATATTTTTCACTCGATAACAAGCGTATTTATTAACCTATTTCGATGTAATAAGGCATGTGGATAGTATATAGCAATGTCTCGACTAAGTTCGCTCCCCAGCTTCATCAGCAAAATGTCGGTCATTAAATTAAAAAAAAATTATATTTAAAGTGAGGTGCAAAAAAATTTGAAATTGAAAAAGGTTTATTTCTTAAGTATTTCACCTTGATATAAGAATTCCGGAGGATTTTTTGTTTTGTCTTTATCTTAAAAAATGGCTCAGATATAGCAGTTTGAATTTCTAACGTGGGTGACATCTTGAAAAATCTGATTTTTTGCCTGCGATAGCACTCGTACATATATCAACCGATTCCGAAGTGAGTGAGCATGCGCACATGAATTACACAGGTCTCGACCAAGTTCACTGGTTAGCCTCATCCACCATGTTGTCTTAAAATGGCAGGCACTTCAAGATATCGCCGAATTTGGCAACCAAATATAAGTTACTTTATTTAAAAGCAGCTTGGATAAAGCTGACTAATTTCGCGAAATTCCCTTTCATAATAATATTTAGTATCGATAAAAATTAGTATTTAATCTCCTATAATCGGTTTCCACGAAATTGAGCTTCGTGTGTTTGAATAATATAAGTTGGCTTTTTAAAAATAAGGAATATGAAAGGCCTTCCGGCCCCTGGCTCTGGCCGGAAGGACTTTTTTTCATTGACAAAGGAGGTAGGGTATGTGTCCCCCCCCCCCCCCCCCTCAGCTTTACCTCGGCTAATCGAAATTTGGAATTATCGTTTCACATTTGCATCCCCTTTCAATTTTTTTTTTTTTTTTTTGCTTCTTTCTTGACTTTAAACTACCAAAGCAATGAGACAAATAGTTTCTATCCTCGTCAAGAACTTGCGTTAATTTCTCGTGAAATTGCAGAAACATACAATAGAAAGAACGGCGTTAAAAACATCTCCCACAGACAAAGGACGTCAAAGTGGGATTATAAAGCCACCTTTTTGAATTACTGACTAATACAGATTCTTGCAAATATTCTAGTTTTAAAAAAGATAAACAACATAATTTTCTTTAAAAAAAAGAAAGAAAGAAAGAAAGAAAAAAGAATGTGGGTTTCCTTTTTTTATCACATTTCAAAACTTAGCCGTTTAGTTTTCTGAACTAAACTAATTGAACTCTATTTTCACTTCTTTTTTCTTTTGTAGATTTCGATTTTTTAAAAATAATTGTGCTCGAGTCTGCGGAAACGGGGGGGGGGGGGGGGTGCCCGGGCACCCAGGGCACCCCCCCTGGTTACGCCTATGTATATATATATATATATATATATATATATATATATATATACCTTGATGCGAATTATGGCCTTTGTGAAATGCAAACCTTCAGTTAACAATAAAATTTTACATTTCTATATAAAATGTTTTCGTTTTTGCGCTGACGGTGATTTTTATCTTTGTGACTAAAATAAAATAAAATTTCACATAGATGGGAGGAAACGGAGAAATACGAAAAGTCTAGCAATATCAAAAGAGTTGTGGGAAAGGTTCTTTTAAATTTAAAGTTGAATAACATTTAAAATACCGAATTTCAAGGAAGACAGTTTTACGGATATCATGATATAAGAAATATTTTATTCATACAGTTTCGAGATAAGAATAATTTTATCTATAAATCTAGAAAAAAAAAATCGATTTAAAAGTGAAAAATATGCATTAATTTAATATTGAGGGTGAGGGGGGGGGGGAGGGAGAAGGAATGCTATAAAATTTCCTAGCGTTAAATTTCAACCTTTGCTCGCTTATCATAACTGCATAAGTCTTTTATGCCTTTTAAATTTTGATTCACTTCACTTTTTACTTTCTTCTATCTTTACAAGAAGAAAAAATTGGATTCGTAAAGATTTTCAAAATCCGGTTTTCGACGGATTTACACACTTTAGGGGTCAGAGATCTCGAAAAACATGTTTTTACAAAACGTCTGTCTCTGAGTCTGTCTGTGTGTGACACAAATTTTGTGGGCGCTCTATCTCAAGAACTAATGAACGGAATTTAATAAAACTTTAGATTCAGTTAGTCCCTGATATAAATTGGTGCTGATTACTTTTTGGAGTAAATCGCCCGGCAATTCATGATTTCCACAATAGCTATATCTCAAGAACTAAACCACAGATTTTCAGAAAACTTCAGATTCAGTTTGTCCTTGATATGATTTGGTGCTCATAACTTTTTGGTGTAAGTCACCCAATAGCTGGCGCTGCTATGCTGCATTATTCATGATTATCGCAATAGCTCTATTTCAAGAACTAATGCACGAATTTACATCAAACTTCAGATTCAGTTGGTCCCTGATATAAATTAGTGTTGTTTAGTTTTTTGGTGTAAATTGCTCAACAGATGGCGCTACTATGCTGAATTTTTCACGATTTCCGCCATAGCCGTATCTCACGAACTAATTCTTGAATTTTCATCAAACTTTAGATTCAGTTAATCCCTCATATAAATTGATCCTGCTAAGTTTTTGGTGTAAATTGCCCAGCACGTGCCACTGCTATGCAGTACTTTTCATAATTTCCCCAATAGCTCTATCTCAAAAACTAATGCACGTATTTTCATCGAACTTCAAATTAAATTAGAAGTTGACATAAGTTGTTGCTGATTAGATTTTGGTGTAAATCACCTAACCTGTGCCGCTGTTATAATGCATATTTCAGGAAGTATTAACATGTATGAGATAGAAGAAAGTTTTAGGATTTCCACATCCGACTAGTTTTTATCTGTTAGCGAAATGTGGCCAATAAGCAAATCTGTCGCTTAATACCTTTAATTCTAAAATTGTAAAAAAGGAACTATTCTTAGTCTTTTAAAATTAAAATTTTTGTAGTAAAAGTTTTGGGAGAGGAATAACTTTATCTATAAAATGAAAGAAAAAATAAAAGTAAAAATCAGTTTAGAAGTGCAAAATCTAGAGTTTATTCTAAAAAAAAAAGTGCAGCACGACGGGAGAAAAAGGCACGGCGGGAGGGAAGGAGGGAGTGGGGTAGGAGGAGAAGAAAAAAAAAGAAAAAGCATTATGAAGCATAAAAAATGGCATTGAAGACAGAAATAGCATAAATAATTCTAAAAAATTTGTTTAGTACAATTCATCTGAACAATATTAAAAACGCTCTTACAATATTTCAGAAACGTACTTAACTACACCACCTCAAAAAAAAAAAAAAAAAAAAAAAATAAATAAATAAAACCTTGGTAAAATCATCTAGTTAATCGACCGGTTGCAGGACTCTACTTTTAAGTATTTTTATTCATTTGAATGATCCTTATAAAATAGTAAAACTAAGTTGATCACAAACGTACTTGTTTTAGCAAGTAGGGAAAAAATTTTTCGAAGCGTGCTGAATCCCCTTAAAAGTTGCTCGAGTCACACGAAGAAACACAAATATTAATGTTAAACCTATATTTGCATGTAACACCTGAAGTCGATATCTAATGCTGTGCGCTTGTACTTTTTCAATTTTGGTTACAGTTTTTCTTTTATATGCGGGCACTTTCACTTTTGGTACCGATTCTGAAAACGAAACTATCTTCATATAAAAATACTGCAATCAAAATTGAAAAAGTACAAACACACAACATCAGATATCAACCTCAGGTATCCCATGCAAAAAACTAAAAATAATAATAAATAAATAAACATATTAAAATAAGTTTTCCCATAGGTTTAACATTAGCGTTCGAATTTTTTCGCGTGACTAGCATAGGCAGGGCTTGTTTACGGAATAGGCCCGTGAAACCCGTGCTTACCCACTGAAATACAAAAGGGCCCCCGATTTTGCTTTTCAAAACTGTTTAGAAAAAAGAGTTTTAGAAAAAAGAAACTCAATCACTGTAAAAAATACATTTTTTTTCTTATGAAACTTTATTTTTCTTACTATATGGCAATTTCTAAATCACAAAAAATATTTTGAAGTTAACATATTCTCAACTATAGTTCCATATTTGTCATTTACAAAATAAATTGGTTATTTACAATTAAACATATAATGAAATACTTTTATATAGTAGTTTTAGTTTAATATTAAAAATGTTATTTACTTAACTTTGATGGTAAAATTTCGAATTATTTAAGCATACGAAAAAGAGATTTAGTAAATAAAAAGCAATTTGTAGAGTAATAGGGGCCCCGTGTGTGACGTCGGGCCTCTCCTATTCCTAAGTGTTAAGCGGGCCCTGAGCATAGGATCTTAAAGAAAGTAGGAACTTATACTGTTATGAAGTTTTAAGATTTGCCACACTGAAAATTATCATAACTACTTAATATTTCTTTAATTTTTAAATTGTGATGTACTTTATTTCCGCTCCAAGTGAGTTATAGCCCTTGTGGAATACGAGAATCCAATTTATTATTTCTATTAAAAATGTTTTCATTTTTGCGTTGACTTTGAATTTTTATCTTCAGAACTAAAATTAATTTCACAAGACGGGAGGAAACGCAAAAATAAGAAAAAGTTAAGCAAAGTTTAAGAGAGTTTGAAAAAGAATCTTTTAAACTTAGAGTTGAATAATATTTAAAATACTGAACTTCAGAGAAAATAGTTTTTATCATAATGTATAAGATTTATTTCATTTATATATATTTCTATTTTAACAGGAAAAACATAAATGCTTTTTTTTTATTCAACGAATAAAAAGGTTAAACCATAAAACATATACTTGTTAAATTGTTGCAAAAATTCATCAAAATCGAAAGTTTGCTTCTTAACTTACACAATCTGAAATTAAAATACTACAAGCACAAATTATCATGGATTCGGCATAGATTATGAAACACTTTCCAACACTAACGTTATACTGCTAGGAAATTTCATTTTTTTCATGCAATGGTTTGAGTTATCTGAATAAACAGTTTTAAAAATCTCATCACAAAATATATTCCAAACGGAAAAGTTAAAACATATAATGAAATATTTATTTGCTTAAAAGAAGTTACTAAAAATACATTAAAACCCTCCGAGCGTCTTGCAAAAGGGTAAAATTGTAATGTTGTTTTCTTTGCATTTTGTTTTAAATGCTAAGAAAATGTGATTCTTTCAACATTATAAAAAAAAAAACTCAATTACAAAAATGAATATAATCCTTGAGAGTATTAATCATTCTTCAGTGTATTTAAAATTCATTAAATCTATAGAATTATATTATCTTAAATATTGCTTGTATTGCTGTGAAACCTGGAGCTTAGTGAACGGAATATTACGCCCCAAACACTCAGAGGGTTAAAAGTAAACTAAAAACCTATATTGACATGTTTCAACTCCTTCACTGAGTCGTCATAGGAATGTATAACAGAAATTACAAATACAATGCATATGAAAAATGGAAAAAAAAAATAAATCATCGAATACAAAAAGTAAACATAAAACGTGCCCAACATTTTCGCTATCGTACGTGTTCCCTCTACGTCGCGACTCCGCAAGTTGTCCAACCATTCAATCCATATATTCGGGATGCGAAAAGATAACGTATCGTTACAAACCCCTGAACCTCTTAAATAAATCGTATTTGTAATTTCTGTTATACATTCTGATGACGACTCAGTGAAGGAGTTGAAACATGTCAATATAGGTTTTTAATTTACTTACGTACTATTTACTAAGCATCTTATACTGCTCTTCAGTAATGTATATCAATTTCAATACGATTGAAATAGTATAAGATCACGAAAATACACTTTAAACTAATTCTCACCATAGACCAGGGACGGTAAACATTTTCACACTCGCGTGCAAATATTTAGTAAAAAAGATTTTTTATCACCATGGCAGGCCAACATCATATGAAAAAAAAAAAAAAGTGGATCAAAATAACTGAATTTGTGTTTATGAGAAATAAAAAATATAGAGGAAACTCACATTTGAGTATTACACGGTAATAATTATGGTAATAATTGTACGAGTTTTAGACAATAATAAAAGAGTAAATGTGATTTCCGTAATTGCATTTGAGATGACAAATAATTAATATTAAATTGATAAATAATTCAAGCTGAATTGGAGTCATCTGAGAAGTGGTTTCTATTTGAGTTTTTCCTATCATTCATTTTCGAAAATACTGACAAACAGGCGTAAGTAGAGAGGAAAATTGTCAAAATGACAAATTTCATATGAAATCGCTATAATTTCATCAATGGCATTTTCGTCGTATAATATCTAACGATCTTGCTTTTTTAATTTTCCTAATTTGATAAAGTATAAAAAAAATATATAAAGTCCATGTTAGGTTGGAATTTAATAAATTGCGTTCCAACATCAGAAAAAAAATATATATAATTCGAAAAATCCTTCTTGTTTAAGGCAATGTAAATTGTTTAATTGCATTCTATTTTACTTTAGAATCTCAATCAACGCAGCGGCTAGAACATTCCGTAGCTTTCCACTTATGGTACGCGTGCCATAGGTTCGCCTTCCGTGCCATAGACCATAATGAAACGGTGGAAACTGTGACGCGATACAGTACATTGACGAGACAGTTCGTACCTTAGAAACAAGAATCAGAGAACATAAACATGCATTTAAGAGCCCATTAGTCATCGGAAGGAACGTGAACACTAATGTTAAGTCTAAGATAGCATTCAAATATCTCTCTTACAATTTAATATTTTTAAATGATTTTTTTTTTCGCATAGGATAGCGGAGGTCTATTTCTAACCGGGCTAGTTTGTACTTTTTCGATTTTGGTTACAGTTTCTTTTTTCTATATTAGGATAGTTTCTATTTCAGAACCGGTTTCAAAAGTGAAAGAAATTAAAAAAAAAAAATCTTAATCCAAAATCGAAAAAGTAAAAATTATCCCGATTACACACGTTCTCAATTATCTTACGCAAAGAAGAAAAAAAATATTAAAATGCAAGCAGGATATTTGAAAATAACGTTCTCAAAAAGTTAACATTAGCATTCTCGTTTCTTCGCGTGACTGGTGTGGACTCTTAAATCTAAGAACCCTTATTCGAAATTCGCTTAACATGCAAGTGACCATGCAAGTGTGATTTCTGGTACTAAACCACTTAAAATCCCGTGAATCCTTTGATGCATACGAACCCTGATCTGAGTACTTATTCTTTTATAAACGTTATAATTAACTGTAATACATATTTTGATTTAGTTTTACTCGGGTAAGTTGATTTCTGTCATCTATATTAATTTTCCGTAATTTGTACTGAAAAGGATGATGATTGCATTCGAAACGTTTACATTATTTTTTTTAGAGTTTTATAGATCTATTTTAATTTTAAAATGTCTGTACCTTAAGTAATTTTATCTCTCAATTTATATTAATCAGACGTAATGTTTGCACATTTTAATGAAGTTTATTTCTGTTTACCTAGGTTGGTCTAGATTTCAAGCTTCCTTTCTTCAGCATTCCTTACGGTAAGATGCTTTCAGCTTTGTCTGCTCCCTCAATTGGAGGATCCTTCTTTGGCGGCAACTCACCGTTTGGTTCATCCGTTGCAAGTGGGTTCGGTTCATCCCCTGCAAGTGGATTGACTTCTAACTTATTAGGATCTGGATCTGGATTGGCTACAGCTGCTGCTTTAGCGGTAACCGCTGGTCTGCTTTATCCCAAAATTACTGGCTTGTTTACTGGCCAAAAGGATCTGAGTTTCAGAGATGGTCAGTATTGTTTTGGAGGAAGATTAATATATTGATATTGTTAATGTTTTAATTACACTCTTTTATTTAACTTCACTCTTTGTATGTAAAGATGGAATTTTGTAATCGATTTTGCACACATTTCTTGATATGCTGGATTTAAACAAATTTATTTGAGGACCTGAGTTTCGAAACTCGCCTTATTACTGGCTTGTTTACTGGCCAAAAGGATCTGAGTTTCAGAGATGGTAAGTATTGTTTTGGAGAAAGATTAATATATTGATATTGTTAATGTTTTAATTACACTCTTTTATTTAACTTCACTCTTTGTATGTAAGGATGGAATTTTGTAATCGATTTTGCATACACTTCTTGATATGCTGGAATTAAACAAATTTATTTGAGGACCTGAGTTTCAAAACTCGCCTTATCCAAAAAATCAAATTTTGGGAAATCGCAAAAACCTCTTACTGCAACCTCGTGCATCGAATATCGCCAATTTTTTTTATTTATTTATAACAAGTTGCACTGTGATAGTACTCTGTTAAAGTGAAAAATCTACTTTAATTAATTTAATTAATTAATTGGAAAAAGTTTCGGATAAGAACAGTTTTCTTGCCAAACTATGGATAAGAAGAGTTTTGATGCCAATTTCTTTAAAAAATACATCATTAACAAGTTAGCTGAAAGAAATTAATACATAGTTTCTATTTTTGATCATCGGATGATAATATTTTGGATTTAAAATAATCTTTATGGCAGCAAATAAATATGATTAAAATTCAGTATTACGTTTTATTATGAAAAGGTAAACTTCTAAATAATAATATAAAATTTATCATGAATATTTTATGATTAAATTTTATGATTAAGATAACTTAATTATCTTAAAAAAAGAATGTAATATAATGTAATCTATATAATATATAATATAATCTACAAAACATGTAATATTGTATAGATCTCTACATGTAATATAATACAATTTTCTTAAAAAATATAAAATATATATATATAATTAACTCATTGAGTTCTTCTGGAATATCGACATTATCCTTATCTAATATTTCCCCCTGTTTTGGTTTTTTATACGTAATATTTTTATAGAAAGTAAGGTCCTCCGATTCTAACCAGTTTTCATCAAAATGTTTCTTTAACAATTTGTCGACAACCTTAAGTTTCTCTGGCTTCACTGGGACAGAACATGACAGCTGCTCGAGATGCATGAATCTTAAACATTTTCCCTCTTGGTCAATGGTTTGAAAGAGCTTACTTCTGTTTTGTAGTAAGTAAGTAAGTAAATAAGCACCCACCCTGGGAACCCGCTTTTGGCTTATGGTTAGGTGTAACCCCCAAACCCAGGGCAGGGAAAAGTTTTACTACCTGCGGAAACAAGCCCAGAACCCCAGTCTCCGGGAAAGAAGACTTCAGAACGACCCGCCTGACACGCCGAAGAGAGCACAAGAGTTGGGGCGCACCTTTAATGAGGACATCTCCTCTCTCCTTCAAGAGCAGGCATGTCAAACACGCGGCCCGCGGGCCACAACTGGCCCGCTGACAACTTCTTTGTGGCCCGCCAATCCTTTGGCAGTTTATCCTTGTATAATTCAGTTACGAGTTGCAATTTTCCAACTGAGTGAAAAAGTTGGCAATGAGGCAAAGTGAGCAATTAAGCATATATTAACTATGTTCGATAGAAAATTTTTTCTGGTAAAAGCAACATAATTTGAAAGAGAAAATGTGTTTCACAAATGAAATTAAATACGTAACGCATAAATACAAGACACAATTTATTAAACAAATTATTTTTTCAACATATGGTTTTTTTTTTTTTTTTTTTTTTTTTTTTTTAAGTTTTTACTTGAAAAAAAATCCCGAAGATTAAAAGATATATCTTTGCTAGATTAACATAGCTTATGTAAAATAATTTTTTTAAGGTAATGAAATTAGAAAATCCGATTAAACTTTGTAGATTTGGTTGATAAAAAGTAATGTCAAGTATTTTTTCGAAAAATAAGATAAAATAAACTATGAATTATAATAATAACTTCGGAACTTTACTTGAATATTTGTTTAATATGGCTATGTTTCGTACGTACAAATATTGCTGTGTGCAATTCTAATAATATTATCTACTTTGTTTGATGTAGCCCGCGTCTTTGTATGCAATGCTTAATTTGGCCGCAACGATAGACGAATTTAACATGCCTGTTCAAGAGGGTGATACGCTTTGCACGATCAAACTGGAAATGCAGCTGGGCGGGAAGTTTTAGCGTAGGAGCCACCCTGATTTGAAATCATAAATGGGAATTTTTTGACTTACATTCCCTATCCTATAATATTGCTCTTAGATGAATGCGATGCAAATACAATACTATAAAAGTTAGAATATAATAATCATAACTGTTAAGTAAAAAAAGTCGGATTTTGGAAAATGTTTTACGTTGGCTTTTGGCTTAGCAAAAATCCGGTAGCATCAATATCTACTCTATGTAAAGGTGAGTTCCCATAAATATTTTTTTCCAACTACAGCACTGATTATATGTAAGAGATACAGTAAAACTTATTTAATAAGTTTGTATGAATAGAAGTGATAAAAACTTTAAACGAAAATAGTAATAGCTCATAGAGAAATGCAGGAAAATTACTGTGATAGTAGTTGATAAGCTTGCCGTGCGCTGGTCTACGCATGCGCAGGGATAAAGCTAGTTTTGTTTCCAACTCCCAAGTGGATAAGGCGAGTTTTGAAAGCAAACCGATATGTTACAAAGCTAGAAATACAGGATAAAATATTTTTTCGGAGACTGTAGTATTTTTTCGATGCAGGTTTACCAACAGAATAGATTGATAGAGAAAACTCGATTTTTTAAATTTTGGATAAGGCGAGTTTTGAAACTCACGTCCTCATTTAAAGGTGTGTCACCGCCCCCTGAATACTAGGCCTAAGCGCTGACACAAAAATGGCAGCTGCCGAAGGCGGATTTTTTTCAGCGTGTGTACGGTCCCTTAAATATTCCTACCAATAATTTTTTAAAGTTTTTTCCGATTCTTTTTTCTGAGAATAAACAAGGTAGAGAAATCTTTTATAAAATACTGGTGTCTACATTTAAGGGACCGCACCTACACTAAAAAAAATCCGCCTTCGGCAGCCGCCATCTTTGTGTGAGCGCTCAGACCTAGTATTCAGGGGGCGGTGGGTGTGTTTCCAGTTACCGATGACAATACAACATTTCAATATTTTTAAAGCTTAATTTTCAGATAAGACTAGATTTTTTTTGATTTGATAATCTTAGTTTGGAGGAATATTAATACGTTGCCATTATTAACGTTTTAATTACACTCTTTTATTTAACTCCACTTGGTTTTTGCATGTAAAGATGGAATTTTGTAATCGTTTTCACGCACTTGCTGATATGCTAGAACTAAAAAATGTATTCCCAGGTGTGTTTCCAATGACAATACAACATTTCAATATTTTTAAAGCTTAATTTTCAGATAAGACTAGAATCTTTTAGATTTGATAATCTTAGTTTGGAGGAATATTAATACGTTGCCATTATTAACGTTTTAATTACACTCTTTTATTTAACTCCACTTGGTTTTTGCATGTAAAGATGGAATTTTGTAGTCGTTTTCACGCACTTGCTGATATGCTAGAACTAAAAAATGTATTCCCAGGTGTGTTTCCAATGACAATACAACATTTCAATATTTTTAAAGCTTAATTTTCAGATAAGGCTAGATTCTTTTAGATTTGATAATCTTAGTTTGGAGGAATATTAATACGTTGCCATTATTACCGTTTTAATTACACTCTTTTATTTAACTCCACTTGGTTTTTACATGTAAAGATGGAATTTTGTAGTCGTTTTCACGCACTTGCTGATATGCTAGAACTAAAAAATGTATTCTCAGGTGTGTTTCCAATGACAATACAACATTTCAATATTTTTAAAGCTTAATTTTCAGATAAGACTAGATTCTTTTAGATTTGATAATCTTAGTTTGGAGGAATATTAATACGTTGCCATTATTAACGTTTTAATTACACTCTTTTATTTAACTCCACTTGGTTTTTGCATGTAAAAATGGAATTTTGTAGTCGTTTTCACGCACTTGCCAATATGCTAGAACTAAAAAATGTATTCCCAGGTGTGTTTCCAATGACAATACAACATTTCAATATTTTTAAAGCTTAATTTTCAGATAAGACTAGATTCTTTTAGATTTGATAATCTTAGTTTGGAGGAATATTAATACGTTGCCATTATTAACGTTTTAATTACACTCTTTTATTTAACTCCACTTGGTTTTTGCATGTAAAGATGGAATTTTGTAATCGTTTTCACGCACTTGCCGATATGCTAGAACTAAAAAATGTATTCCCAGGTGTGTTTCCAATGACAATACAACATTTTAATATTTATAGAGCTTAATTTGGAGATAAGATTGGATTACTTTAGATTGAATAATCTTAGTCTGGAAGAAGATTAATAATGTGCCATTATTAGTGACATTATTAATGTCATTACTAACACAGAATATTCCTGAGGATTACAACAAAGGATTTAATTATGCGCATAAACAAATCCTTCAATTTTCAATGGATTCATTTGAAACTTGGCACACTTGTTAATGGTAAGCTCAAATAGTTAAATTCAAGATTTGGTGTAAAAATATTAAATAGTTTTTAAATTATTCAGTTTTTGAAATAAGAAATTATTGTCATATTTTAAAGTCTCTGATGCACATTTATTTTGTATAAAATATGACAACCTTTATTCGTGAGATACATTTTATATATTAAAGTGGAAGTTGGCATGAATTGTAAAACTTCGCTGAATATATAAGTAGAAAAAAACTTTTAAATTACACTTCGTTTCTTTTAAGAAAATATTTATATATTTGCATACGCACATAAATTTAAAAACTAAAATACCCCTGAAATGCAGAGTTTTATGCTAAAATTTATTTATTATTGTACACAGGATGTACAGTCGTGGAAAAAAAAGTAAACACCCCCTACTAATTCCTAAAGAAATTGTCGTAGACGAAAGTTACTGGTACCGAACGATTGGAAATAAAGTCTACTTTTACATGACGTATATAAAATTTGCTTAAGGGACCATCTACATATTAAAACGAATCCAAACTTCATTTTTTTTTCAATGGCAATACCCAATTTTAACGAGATATTTCAAATCTTTGGCTCAAACTATGCCTAGACACCAAATTTCAAGTCATTTGAATGATAAGTTTCTGAATTATAAACATTCAAAATTTAGTGCTTCTAATGTTAAATTGCGTTTTCATATTTTTATTTATAACTTCTGAAGTTATGATCCTAATGTTTTAATTTTTTGAGTAGCAATAATACTAATATACCCAAACATAAATACGTTGAATTTGCAATTTTTATAATTTTCTGATATGAATTATGAAATTAATATTAAAAAAAATTATGAATTGCAACCTACAATCTTTTTTGATGGATTCAGATTTATTAAGTCCTGCTTAATGGAAATCCAAAATTTCATATTTTTCTTCCAAGTAGTTTTCAAATTATGCTTAAAAAACGGCAAAATGATGGTTTAAGGGGCCGTCTATGATAGAAATGACTAAATATTTTGAAATTTCTTATGCTATCCTGTAATCTAACAGGTTTAATTGACTGCTTAAGGTGCCTTGATCAAGAAGGGAGCTCTCTCGGTTAACAATCGAGTACCGAACTTCAATTTGGATACAGCCCTTAAAATACGCTCGTTTTAAAATAATTAATTTATCGGAAACTTATGGTACGAATTGCATAAAATTTGTTTTTAGACTAATTGAAGGGTGTAGAGTTCATTTATGCTGTCAGAATTGTGTACTGTTATTGAAAAAAAAAAAAAAACAAAGTTATGGTTCGTTTTAATATGTAGATGGCCCACTAAGCAAATTTTATACACATCATTTAAAAATTGACTTTATTCCCAATCGTTCGGTACCAGTAACTTTCTTCTACGATAATTTGTTGAGGAGTTAGTAGGGAGTGTTTACTTTTTTTTTTTTTTTTTCCACGACTGTACAGTATAAACTTCAAAAGAATCCGATAATTAGGAATGGGCATGGACGTTTCAAAAGTTAGAAATGTGAGACATTTTCAATTTTGAGAAAGAAGAATTTTAAATAAAACAAACTGCATAAATATATACGTGGGTGGTTCAATAATTATTGTCCCTAGTGTATATAAAATATTTGTACTGCGATGGTTGTCGTTTAATGTCGAAGCCTAATGTCTTAGATGCCTATATGCTCAATTTCAGAACCGTAGCTGCTATATTCACATAGATTTGGAGGGAGGGGTGAAAGGAGGGGAGTTGGGGGATGAAAGGCTAATTTTTAGCTTATGGGGCTAGATTTGTGACAGTGGATGAGACGTAACTACTGTCGTTTGAACTCGGGATCATGGTGATGCAGCCATATCTCATCCACTGTCACAAATGTAGCCTCATAAGCTCCAAACCAACATTTCACCCTCACCCCCTCCTTAAAAACTCCCTCCAAAATAGGTCTTTAAAACTTCACCCCTCCCTACAAAACTTTGTTAATATAGCAGCTACGGTTCTGAAATTGAGTATATAGGTATTTAAGGCATTAGGCTTCGATATTTCACATCAACCATCGCAGTACAAATATTTTATATACACTAGGGACAATAATTATTGAACCACCCACGTACAATTTTTACAAATATAAAAACTCATATCTCTGCGATGAAGCGTCGAAATTGAAAAGTTTTTTTTTTTTGCATCAGATAATTTTTAGAATCTAGTTTCATAATTTACCAAATAATGAAAATCGATTTCTGTGTCTAATTTCGTGAATTTGAAAGTCCACTGTCCCCTTAAGCATTTTCAGCTGCGTAACTGAATTTGGCATGTCAAATGCAATAACTTAAACATTTTTATTCGGGTATTAGCTCTTAGATAGCAGGGCGAACTTACATGGGCCCATGGGAAGCGAGCTCACCCAATAATTTGATCTATTTCCCCACCCAATTTCAATATATTTAATTCGTAGTTTATTACCCGACTGCCAAGAAAGGTTATGTGTTTCACTCGTATCTGGATATGTAGATTTCTTTATACCCTCGAAACATCCCAACGGATGGATGGATTTTAATGAATGAGGTTTCTATCAATTTTTTAAACCGTCCGATAGTTATAGGCTAGGTTTTGTTTTTATAAATTCAAAATGGTGGCCGTAAAATAAAAAATGGCGGTAGAGAAGAAAGAAAAAAATTATGCACCCTATTGAGTGGCATATCATTGGATAGGTCTTTCAAAATGAAGACGATGTTTCATTGACTATTTTACAGTCAGAAGCTCCGTTTATATATTACACAACCTGGAAGTTGTGTAGGTAGGATCTCTAGGTTTACTGCAACCATAGACGTTTATAGGCCTCTTCAAAATAGTGTTTATAGATAGAAACTAACAATTAAACACAACTTGAAAGTCAAGTAAATAAAAAAATAGGTAAGTAATATAAAAAAAATAGTTTCACATTGATAAGAAATAATTAATTAGTTCGCTTTTTACGCAGTCGGGATTTTTGATTTTTTAAATTTAATTTTTACTTGTTTTTATAATTATTTAATCGCTGTAATGAAATTTGTTTTTATTAATGTTCTCAAAATAGTTTTATTTGAAAAATAGCAAGAACATCAATTAGACTTACAGAAGCACTGAAAACCCCTTCAGCCAATTTATAGTTAAATTTCTCACGAAAACAAATTTCCTGCCTATTTTGCCATCTGTTTTGATGTCTTGAATTGAAAAAACACTTAGTTGACTAAAATGTATGTTTTTCTTGACATTCAGTTTTTTGCACTTTCAATAGTTTGCAATTCTTATGTTATTTAAAATAGATATAAATATATTTATAAGAAAGAACTTATAAGAATATAATTTAATAAAATTATTTATAAAATTATAATTAAGCTTTAATAATTTGAAAATTTCTTTAGAAGAAACATAATTTAATTTCGAATTATCATCTTTAGTCTTTCACTCCTCTCTACTCTCTCCCCACACACATACACACTAAGAGAAAAACAATCACATGTGTTATTTTACTCAAAAAATTTTGAGCCCACCCAATGTTTTTGAAAAGTTGGCGCTACTGTTCTTAGACGTTTATGTCCATTTTGAACTTTTAGACTTGTGTAACATAATTTTATCCTGGTGACGATTGCAGAAGCGATTCGAAGCGTAGATTTTTAATGTATTTGTGAAATCAGTGTTTTGTTGTATGTACCATTTAGCATGTTGTATTTGATTTTAATACAATTTTTTTAAGTATAATTTATGGTGCAATTGCACAATATATAACTATAATTATATAAAATGCAATAATTAAATTTAAGCACTAAAATTGTAAATATTAGTTTATTAAATAGTAACAATATGTTATACAATTTTTAATGTTAATGTTAATACTTTTAATTTATTCACTGATAAACAAAAACTGACTTTTTATTTTTTTCTTAAATTTAAAACTAATATTCCTAGTTTTTTCATCTGCTGTATTTGTTATTTTAAAATTTAGTAAATGTCTACTGTCAGACTCTGAAATATCCCCCCTTTCCGACCATTTGAATGTTTAAAACTTGTATTTACAAAAATGAAACCCTTTATTAAAAAATGCATATTATAATTTATTAGTTTATTTTAATTGTAGGTCCTTACATTTTTCTTTATTTTGGTCCTTGAAAGTCCTTAAAAACCCTTGATTTTTATTTAAATAAATGTGTGCGAACCATGTATTACGCAATCTATATATATATATATATATATCTATTTCTGTTTTCTCCTTCCCCGGTAAAAAATATACAAAGTTAAAATAGTCCTTTATGTGAATTGATGCTGAATCTGTTTTGGTGTAAATCGCCCAACAGGTGGCGCTGCTGCGCTGCATTTTTCACATGGATGAAACACATCTCATTGGCACCTAGATGTATAATAAGTAGTAGATATTTCTTCACTTTCAGGATCATTAGACTGTAGAAACAAAGTACTTTAAAAGGCATGAAATAACGTAATGAGACATAGTTAAACTCAGATACTTCTGAAACAAAAACCAATTTCACCTTTTGGCAAATATTTTCGAAATTCTTAAGGGTATGGTTACTTAAATCTGTTAAAATATTCCAAGAAAAAATTTCTTGTTTATCAGTTTGGCTGTAAAACAGGTTTGTTGAATAAGAAAATGTTTACTTGACCAATGATAGCATTTGAAAAACCGGGCGTCTCAATAGAAGGAATCCAGGTTGAGAAAACTGATTAATACAGTATAAAAACTATTCAAAAACATTTCCGAAAATCAGTAGCAACAAAAGAATTTTTTTTAATGAATTTTTATTAAATCTCGAAAATATATTAGAGTCTAAGGTTTCTAAAGACAAAGTACGCATTTCGGAATTATGGTTAACTCAGAAGAGGTTATTGCATATTTTCGTTTGTGACTACCGTCAACCGGGGCTACTTTGGGCCACGTTTTCCTGGTTCCACTCACATTTTCATTATTAAGAAATATTATATATGACTTTTCAACGTCGAAATGCAGTTGTAAACAATTAACATGAAACAATGAAGCAAACTGTATGGTTTTAAAGAGGAAATTTTTTATTTTTTAACTATTTTTAAAGTTTTGGAACAAAGTAGCCCCTGCTGGGGGGCTTCTTTGGTCCATTCACTTAGTTTTATATAAAATCAATACATTTTATGTGTAAATGAATACATTTTTATTGAACCCCCCTTGCAATAATATTTGCTAATAAATTAACACTGCAAACTCGATAAACAAATCTTTTTTTCTGTTTTTATTTTACATTTAAACACAATAAACTAATTGTTAATATTAAAGAAACGAGAAACAGTTTTTGTTATGTTATCCTCAGCAACTGGAACAAAATCAATTAATATAACATTTTGCTACAGTAACATTTGAAAAAAATGTTACTTAAAACATGTTTTAAGAGATTTGGTTGTATAAAAGGCATTTCTAAGTAATTGGGGCTATTTTCGGAACAATATAGGCCTGGCACAAAGTAGCCCCGAAATATTAGTTTTCATGTTAACTTTATGAAAATGTAAATATTTCATGTCAAAATAAAAAATTAAAGGAAAAACTATGATCACACATGGGTCACAGGCTACTAAAGGTAATATTTTGACACTTACCTTATTTGTAGCTCTTATCCAGATTGTTTCACCATCGAAAGTTTGGAGAGTTAAATTTTACACACGAAAACAGTTGTTAACAAACACAGCCAGTGATGTCACTAAAAAAATTAAATTACCCCCAAAATATTCAAATACCCTATAGTAGGGTATAAAATATTTTTCAAGGGCAAAAATTCTAAATTATCTTGTATTGTTTGTTCAATACAAAGAATAAAAACTTTTTTTATGCGATGGACCAAAGTAACCCCGCAAGGACCAAAGGTTGACGGTATATTATATTTTCCTAGATCAAGAAGCATTTGTCGTTTTTATAATATTGTCTTCAAATATTAATCTTAAATAAGATATTTCAACTATACATAAAAAGACTTTTTTTAAATTTATATTTTATGGAGCATTGGTTGCTAAAAGACAATGTTTTTATTCACTTTCATTCTGTTTGCAACGTAGGCTCTGCTGACGATTTCTTCCAAAATATGAACAAAGTTCTGGGCCAGTTCAATATTGATGGGGGAGCCTGCATGAAAGTTGCTCTGTGTTCTCTGGGCAATCAGAAACGTCAACAAAGAACAAGAGCTCGTGACCCGTCCGGTGCCACCACGACCACACCTTCCGATGTGATAGAAGATATCCTAAAGTAAGTCCGTATTCAGAAACAGACGCTTTTAGTTGTGACGTCAGTCATGACATTTTGGTTGGAAACTGACTCCAAACAAACGGTTTTTACGTTGCATTTTCTATTTTGTTTATAGCTTTATCTCACAGCTAAGTGTTTCGATACTTTATATGTAGTGGTAATATTTTGTACGATTTATATTTAATAAGAAATGAAACATAGCAACCGTTTGCTTGGAGTCAGTTTCCACCAAAACCGTCATGGCTGACATCACACAGAAAGTGCTTATGATATAGAAAGAAAAATTAAAACTTATATCTAAATAGTCTGCTTGATAGCAAAAGCAAAAAACTGACATACAGTATTTATTTGTTACATATTACTAATATATTACACTTTATTTAATCACTTCACTGCCATCATAAAGTCAACATAGTGCTGTAACAGGTCACCTACAGCTCAATGTTTGTGATTTGAATTCATTCATGGTTTTCAGAACTACCCAGTAGTTACAGACTTGATTTGTTTTGTTGTCTAATTTTTTTTCACATGTAACGATGATCTGTTGTTAGATGCTTTACTTTTCATTAAAAGTTCTGAATTTGTTTAAAATGTGTTTGACTTCGCTGTTTTTGTGAAAATCGTGTAACTTTGCATATAGCAGACGGAACTTAACTATTCGAAGACGAGTTTGTATGAATAATGGATCATCTGGATCTAACCTTTAAGTTTCTTCGCCATAACAACGATGAGTTACTCGTATAAACCTCGCAAATGCTCGTAGTTAATCATGTTCCGTCGCTATTATTTGTGGAAAAAAGCTCCAAGAAACGCGTCAGATAATTAAAGTAAATAAAAACTTTGTTAGAAACACAATAAAATTATGTATTAATAAAACATGGCGAATTTCTTTTGGATCATATGAAACCAATACTTCTTCAGGTGCAAAGAAGCTTTCGCAGTTTCAATTGCGTAGCTGCCGTGCGTTGTGCGTTATTCTGTGATTGGTTTCAATCTTGAGGGGCTTTATTTGCTCCTGAAGAAGGATCGGCTGTATATAATCTGAAAGGAATTCGACGTACGCTTTTAGGTAGCTTCCACTGCAAAAAGTAAGAAGCTACCTATAGCAACCGTCCGGTGGAAAGTAATTCCGGTATATTTTCCGATCAAGTACTCCGGACCCCAAAACCATCTTCGGTGCAAATGTTGATTTATATATATGTAATATATTTTTTATTTTTAACTTATCTCAAATCTATTCTAAATTCTTTATCCCATTTAATTAATCTCCTTTTAATTTATTTTCCATTTACAATGGGTAGCTTTCATTCTTTTTTTTTATATTTCCCCACTCAAAATTTGTCTTAGACGTACGCCAGTATTTTTTTCCACCCTGAGATCATTCAATTTCAGAATATTCTTTTTCTTTATCATAATCTTTTTTCGAATGACGCTTCGATGTATTCGTGCGTTTTTTGGGAACTTTTTGCTTCTTTTCTCTGTCCGCCAAATTGGGCTCTGCTATTGGCTTCAAGCCGTTCGCATTGCAGGTTTTTGTATTCTTACACTCTAACCAATAAATTGCTTTGCACTGGGTCAGAATGGAACTTTTTCTCGTTTTTCTTGTCTCAAAATCCGCGGCTGCTGTTTCAGTGGAATGTCAATGCCGTAATTTACGCAAACTGCTGTGTGATCGATCATATATAGAATATGTTCAGTTCCTTAAAACTGACTGTGTCACGAGAAGAACTTTTCCATCTAACTACTGTTTTCATTTATTTACTTAAATAAATACTTTTGGTGCAACTAATTATTTTCTTGAAGAAACTGTTTTTTAACATGCTTTCTGTTAATTTACAATTACGTTTGTGTGTGGCAGTCAAATCTTGTGACTCATTTTTTACCCACTTCCTGTTGTTTTATTTAATTCCTTGCATAATCACTTCATATTCATCGGCTGCCTATATTTAATTACTTCGTTCTCAGAGTGACGTTATTAGCTGGTAAGTTCACACATCTAACATACAGGGTGATTCACATGTCAAAAATGTAAAGGCAAGTAGAGGGGACTTAAATAAGCAGATTTCGTATAGGAATGTGGGTGCGGAATTGCAGCGTGGAGGCAGTAGAGGGCGCTGTTAAGTTCAGTGGATAAAAGCACTTCGCTGGCTTGAATAGTCATTCTCCGCACGGACTTAGAGCAACATGCGCTGTTACACGAATGCGGAGCTTGCTGGCATGCATTTCATGTATGGGGCTGTGCAAGGAAATGCAGCGTCTGCTCAGAGGATCTTACATCGAACGATTCTCGGATAGGAATCTGCTGGATCGCCGAACATTTGAGCGTTTTCATGGGGAGTTGTGCAGAAGTAGATCGTTTTATGCTTCGAGGCGTGAAACGGGCACTGGAAGATATCGCAGAATCCTTGCTGTGAAAGAAGAAGTATTACGCACAGTAGAGGATAGTCCTTCAACAGGCTCGAGAGCTGTTAGACGTGCTGTATGTGTGAGCCATTTCCTTGTGCAATCCCATACATAAAAGGCATGTCGGCAATCTCCGTATTGGTGTAATGATGCATATTGCTCGAAATCGCTGCGGGGAATGACAATTCAAGTCAGCTAAGCGCTTTCATCCGTTGAACTCAACAGCTCCCTCTACTGTCGCAACACTGCAATTCCGAACCCACATTTCTATACGAAATCTGCTTATTTATGTCCCCTCTACCTGCCTTTACATTTTTGACGTATAGTTCTGAGCCACTCTGGATAATATTCACCAAAACATCGATTTTTCGTGGCACACACACACATATATATGCCTGATTTTTGTCATGCAATAGCACAAGTATTTGTGAACCGATTTAGATGTGACTAAGCATAAGCATATGTGTATAGGGCTTACCAAAGTCTCGACAGAGTTCGTTGGCTAGCTTCATCTGCCATCTTGTTTAAAAATGGCGGAAACTTAAAGATTTCATATTTAAAAAGATGTAAAAAAAATAAAGAAAGAAATCTTAAAACATTTTTACAGTAAATGTTCGGCTACGATAAAAGGATTCTGGAGCATTTTTGTTTCGTCGTTATCTAAATAAAAATGGCTGAGATATAGCAGTTTGTATTCGTAGAGTGCTGACATTTTGGAACAAGACACGTTTCTAAACTATTAACACTAGATCACTGCAAGGTAGTAATTTTTAAGACGAGTTGTTGTTCTTTCGGTGTTTTTGACGTCCATGCATATTCACTTTTAGGTAGATTTCATAAGAAATACTACCTATTGCAGTCGTTACCATGGTGCGACTTCTGAAAAATTCCTTCATAACTTTTCATTTTATGACCGTAGGAACCTAAACCCACCCCTACCTAAAAAGTTTATATATATATGTATGTATGTACTACATTTCGTCCGTACAATAAAAGTCGCAATTGCGCACGGATCGTTTACAAACTCGCCAAAAACATTGAGATGGCTAATATCTCGGCGGGGATTGCAAATGGGCAAAATCGGGGTGGAAAAATAAGCATTTTTCATTATAGTAGTTGCCAACAATAAAAAAAAAATACAAAAAAATTCTCACCACAACAATTACTTTTCAACCAAAGATTTCCACGTGCAAAATGAAAATGAAATAAATAGTTTGACGAATTGAAAAAAAAAATTGAATATTATATCATAAGTTTCCTAGAGCAAGATTTCCCCGTGAAAACTGAAAATAAAATAAATAGTTTGACAAAAAAAAAAAAAAAAAAAAAAAAAAAAAAAAAAAAAAAGAAAAAAACTTGATATTGGAAATATAATGGGCGTCAGCAGGTGAATATGTAACGTCATGTGAGTTTGAAAAAATATATTAAAACATGATAAAAATCCGACTATGGAAATATTAACATTTTTAACATTTTGAGTTTCTCTGAATTTGTTTTTGCCATTTTAAAACATATTTCATATATATGGATGTGTGTATGCGCGTATATTAGAATTTTCACAAAAAGCTTAGGTCCCTAAAGCTCATTCTTAGTGAAGAAACTGGGTTTATCTCTAATCTACATTTAGGTTTTGTTGGTGAAATTAGTACTTAACTTCGAAAGTTATCTCCGCCTGTAGGCCGAGCCGGCAGGGATTTTTTTTAGACTGGATATATTTTATTGATACAAAAAGGCTGAAAATAAATAAATATATAAATTAAATAAATAGAGGAGAATTGTAATTTTGATTACCCTCCCCATCAAAAATCCATGATTGACATGGAAATCATAATTTTTACTACCGTGCAACTATTCCCGTTTTGCCCGTGTAGCTATCTAGAGTTAATCAGCATAAAATGCCAAATCCTACGAGGGGGGGGGGGGGGGGTTGTTTCCTCCTTTAGACAACCCCTGGAATTCGCCACTGAATGGCTGTATTGTTAATCAGAAGCATAGTGCTTGTTTTTTGCATTGTATTTCTTACGAAACTAGCCGCTTTTGGTGACCAGTTTGGTCTCCTTTAAAAGTATGCTAAGCATTGTATAATGGTTCTTTTATTCATAATTTAATTTCCTTGTTTATTTCTTCGCCAAATCGGAAGTTTCTGATAGAGAAATCAAGAACTCTGTATTTTTATGCAAGTCGGGTGCAGGTGATACATCGCCAAACATTGTTCCAGTCGCATTTTTTCGTATTTCATCAATTTAATTTAAAATATAATCCGTTCACTTATTTTATTTAAAATACATAAATTTAATTTAAAACCATATATATTTAAAATCCACATATTTGACTTATTTCTTTATTAAAAAAAAGAAATAAAAAGAAAAATAATAAATAATACCATAAACCGTGACATTTAATTTCAACATCAAAGAATAGTTTTAATCCAGCACTCGAAAAGTAAAAAATGCTAACTGGCGAGAAAAAAAATGCTATTGGCGAGATTTACACCCGGCTAACATAAATGACGAAAAATTATTTGCGATCATGGCAACTTTTAAGTAGTTTTATTCGAAAAAATAATTTTGATTAAAAATGACCGCCTTGCATGTCAAAATCAAAGAGTTCAGCCCGTAATTTTTTATGTTCGTCACATGACATGAACTATTATAATATATATATGAAATGATGGCGATAGAACACATTTGGCGATTATCACCTGCGCCCGGCTAACAATAAAGTGCCAAAATGGTCGACTGGCATATAAAAAGCGAAGCAATCAGCCCGGAACTGTTGATGACAGTCACATGACTTAGGCTATTATTATAGAGATAATATTTTTTTGGACTTTGTGCAAAAATAATAGTTGTTAATTCTTTGTTTCAGCTTACCATATGTGAAATCTATGATCAACAAAGGAGGACTTGTTCAGGCCAGAGATTTCGGTGGCGCCGGGGGAGATTGCGACTATTTCAACGCCCAGAAAAAGTGTCCAGTAGCTGCGGAGACCTTTACCAAAGCCCTGTCCAGTCTTGGTGGTTAAAATGGGTTTTGAAAGACCCCTAAGAAGCAATAATGTAAATAGTACGGCGCAGAAATGCTCATTACATCATGAAAAAAAATTCTGCTCCAAAAAAATTGATTGTGATACACAGAATGGCTTTAAATTCAGATTTAAAGCTAAAGGTTGTGAAAATTACTGGTATTTGCATGTAATTTTTATAAGTATTTTTTTATGTATGTTTGTACGTTTTTATGTAGAATTGGTGCTTGTTGAGTGATATTACTAATTTTGAAATTTTCAAGACTTTTCTTTTATATGAAAAATTATTTTTTGCCATCGTCAGTAATTTGATTGTTTAATATGGTCTTCGAATTTCTCGATGATATCCCGTCTCCCCCAATTTTATTAGCTACTACTACTTGCGTACTATCCTTATTTTTGATTATTAATATTTCCAAGTAATAATCTTCGTTTTATTTAATGGCAAAATTTATAGAATTTCTGCGTAATGTTTGAGATTAAATAAAGCGACAATTTGTATGTGAAAATAGCTGTTCTCAAAAATAAATGCACGCTGCGTACGTACGCACACTGCACAATAATATAAAATATACCAGTTTTTGATTACCTAAGATTATAAGCATATTTTGGTAATAAAAACACAATAGTATTGTATACTTTTATATGCAGTTCTTTTGAATTTTGAATAATCAACTTTAGAAAAAAAGAAGTAAAATTAAAAACGATATTTAAATACGATGAAGTTTTAAATACGTTAAACAAATATAAAGGAATTTTTTAAAATCCATACTGTATTTTATATTTGTAAAACATTATTTTTGCATATTGTAATACCACCCATTTCTTCATGCAGTACTTTAAAAAGCTTTAAACACATAGCATTGTGGCATTTTAAAGGTGTTTGCTTGTTTGTACATAAAAATATCTGGATTTAAAATCTAGTTTCCAGCTGGACTGTGACGTATATCTGTATATATGTATATCTTTAAATGTTTAATAAAACCTTCACAAAAAATGTAAGGAGAGTCTTTTCTTAGAGTGGAAATTTTTATTAAGCAAACATAACATTTTTGTTATTTGAAATCTATACAACATAAAATATTAGCTACACAAAATAAAATATTTATGCTCAGATATGTATAAAAATAAAAATATTAAATTTATCAGTAATCAAGAAAAACTAAATGGATATCCTATTTACATGGACAATTCAGTCATTAATTTATTTAAATAACACTTTGGTGTTTTTATACAAAACAAGAAAGAAGATTGTGAAACACTTTCCAATACATTCAGAATAATGATACAAAACGGCACCGTTTAAGGGGTCTCAGGACTCTTAAAGCTTTAAAATTTTTGAAATTTTAATTTTTTTTAATGTTAAACTCCAATCTTTTCTGAACATTTTGATATAATTGTTTCCTTGAAATTCCTATTAGAACTGAAGTTATGGCTTTTACATTTATACACGTTCAATAGCTGAAGCGTCGTTTCGGAAACTTTGAAGCCATTTTTCTCCAAATGACGGTTTTGGGCATAAAGCGCACGATATCTCAAAAACTTGTGCATATTTTTTCATGAAATTTTCAAAACACATGTTTCATGTTAGTCTGTATAAACTGAACCTAAAATTTCCTTTTTATTGTTCAAAACAATATTTTTTTAGGCGATTATACTGTTGAAATTTTCTAAATTTTGTATCAGCCAAATACAACTTTGTATTAAAATTATAAAAAAGCTTTAAATACAAATTTATTTAGGTTCAGGGTAATTATCATAAGCTGAAGTATAAGTAGGCACCAAAATTTTCATTTTAGTTGCAATACTTATTTTGTAATCGTGCGCGTAAGCTGTTATATTGATTTTTTGCTCGTCAAATGTCTAACAGTTTGGAGCCCCCTGTAAATGCTAATTCTGCATCTTACAATTTTTTAAATACATAAAATGAAAGAACACACTTATATATTTTATTCCAATTAAAATTATGTCTTAAAATCAAATACAGTTTATGATATTAAATATTGAAAATGCTCTTTTTTTTCTTCATTTTTTTCCAATTTTAAGAGTCCTGAGACCCCTTAATAAGTTAAAATATTACGTCTAATTCAGCCATATGGGAACGCATAACACATTTCAAAACACAATTCCAGCTGTTTCCATCTACAATCGGTAAATTATACGAATTCTTTGATCAGTCCTGTATATATTGTATTGCCCTATTGTATAGTAACCATCTTGTAGTGAAATTCAGTGATTTATATCAATTTCAATAGATTTGAAATAGTATAGTCATTAAAATACACTGTAAATGATTTTTCCTCACTGATTTATAATGGAATTCTTTTGAGTGTCCCTATAAATGAACTATTAATCTCACATACTTCATATACGATACCAAACATGCCTTAGTGATCCTAAATAACGTTTATCAATTGCATGAAAATCCGAGTATATTTACGGCGGTTAGAGCGTGGATAGACGGACAGACAAACCGAATGCATAAACACTTTTCAACTTTGTTGGAAAGTGTTAAAAAGACTAGTGGTGGAAGGGATTGTGGATGTTGGTTCATACATGTATATATTTATATGTATATTAATTTATTATATATATATAAAAAAAACTGGTCATTGCTCTGTTATTACTTTAATTTTATAATTATTATTATATTAATAATATTATAATTATTTATTATTTAATATTATAATTATTATTATTATTATTATTATTATTATTATATTATGTTATCATTTATTAATATAATTATAAATATTTATATTTTTAATTTCTTCTATCTTCTATAGGAGAAAGTATTGCAATCATTTTTCCGGCTTCCGGTATTCGACGGATTTATACGTTTTAGAGGTCAGAGTTCCCAAAAAATATGTTTTTACAAAATGCCTGTCTGTCCGTCTGCCCATGTGTCCGTATGTAGCCACTGTACCACCCAAAAGTGTATGAAGTTAAAAATTATGTATTAAAAACAAATACACTATGCTAAAAGGTACACGCATTAAAATACAATAAACATCAACGTTTCATTTCGCATCTGCGAACGTCTTCAGGATGTTATGATACACACAAGTCTAAAATTTTAAAAATGGAGGCAAACATCTCAGAGTGAATGAAGTTACACAGAGAATTGAATAAAATTTTTTGGTATTTTTGGTGTATGTTTTTGGCTGTAGCAATTTAAAAATATTCCGCTATATATCGCTGTAATAGAGATTTTTGTGCCATTTTCAATAGTGTACTATCGAAGTATATAACACTACTTAAGTATATATAATTTCAATAGTGTATCTATCGTAAAGTTTATGAAGTTATGCATAGAATTGAACGAAATTTTTTGTGTATGTTTTTTTGCTATGGCCAGCAGGTCTCCCTGAATTAAAAAAAAAATTCCGCCGAAAGGGGGCGCTATAATTGCAATGTCTGTGCCATTTTCATATTTGTTCCATCGGAAAGTGTATGAAGTTATGCATAGAATTGAACAAACATTTTTGTGTATATTTTTGATTATATCAAGCAGATCCTCCCTGAATTAAAAAAAAAAAATCTGCCGGAAGGGCGCGCTGTAATAACGATTTTTGTGCTATTTTCGTTATTATACCATCGAAAAGTGTATAAAGTTATGCATAGAATTGAACGAAATTTTTTGAGTATTTTTTTGGCTATTGCCAGCAGGTCCTCCGTCAATTTGGAAATATTCCGCCGGAAGGGGGCGCTGTAATAGCGATGTCTGTGCCATTTTCATTATTGTACCATCGAAAAATGTATTAAGTTATGCATAGAATTGAACCAAATTTTTCGTGTATGTTTTTGGCTATGGCAAGCAGGTCCTCCCTGAAATTGAAAAAATTCTGCCGGCAGGAGGCACTTTAATAGCGATGCCTGTGCCATTTTCATTATTATACCTTTGAAAACTGTATAAAGTTATGCATAGATTTGAGCCAAACTTTTTGTGTATATTTTTGGCTAAGGCAAGCAGTTTCTCCTTGAATTTCAAAATATTCCGCTGGAAGGGGTCGCTGTAATAGCGATTTTTGTGCCATTTTGCTTAATGTCAGAATGGGGGAAAAAATGGCCATAATTTTTTTTTTGAAAAAATTATGGCCATTTTTTTTCCCATTCTGGCCAGAAAATCAGAGTTCTAACTTTTTACGGCTGTTCTTTCATCTTCACCTAACACTTCATTTATAATGGCTGTTTCATAATAATGGAATCCATCGGTCCATCAGAAAAAAAAAATGATCCACTCCAAAGGTATAATTGTGGTTTTCTTCGAGCCGTGGATCTTCCATGCGTTAATACGGATTAGGTTCCCTTAGAAAGACCCCCACGGAGGGCATTCCCCCCGGGCCTATATCCCTCGTGTAGATAATTGGCCGTCAAAAATCAACCCAACCCAACCCAAAGGTATAATCCTTCATTTGGCGCCTCTTCGTTCTGGCGCCCGGGGCACATGCCCCCTCTGCCCCCACCCCTCAGTTTCCATTTGACATATCAGTCTGTCGGACACTTTGACTTTTATCCATAAAGAACAAGCATAAAAATTATTTCCTTCAATATTTTCGATATTTCTCTAGTTTTCATGCGTTTTCCTTCTGTTTTATAATTCCAATGCGTTATATCGGCAATGACAGACTATTCTTGGCAAATTTGTTAGTCTTATTATATGAAATAATGCATTTATTTGCCACAGGTAGTGTCCTGCCGACAGACTATAAGACATCCACCTGTCATTTTGGTTTCTTAAATTTCTATCATCATTTAGTATCTATATTTTAGTACAGTAATACCTCAACTTACGTCAGCTATCCATTCCAAGGCTAGCGACGTAATTCGAGGTACATTTAAAGAATCAAAAAAGGAATAACAATTCACCAAAATCTATTGAACGTATTCTATTGTATTTAGGGATTATGTTACATACATTTAACATTAGCAAAAAAATGCGTTTGCAATAATAATTTGGAATAAACCAATAAGTTGTAAATTTACAATTCATTGTTCTTCTAGCTTCCCCGTTTGAGTCTTTGAGCATGTGAAAAAGTCTTGCAATGAAGTTTGAACCGGCACTTTTTTTCTTTTTTGGTGCATTCGTAATTATATAAATACGTAGCACCTCTAGTCGTCGTTCAGTCCGTCCGTCCGTCTGTCTGTCCGCATATAACAGAGCAAAAACTACCCAACCGCATGGTCTGAAATTTCAAATGTATGATTGTTGCAAAATTTTGTCGAGCCATTTCAAATTTTATGAAAATCGGATGTATAGTTTAATTACAGGGACAGTCAAAAGTTTTTCTTTACATTACGGTCAATGGTAAAAATTTTTGCAAGTGCATTTTAATGATGTTACAGCCTTACGAATGGTCTGAAATTTTAAAGATATAATTGTTGCAAAATTTTGTCGAGCCATTTCAAATTTTAGCAAAATCACATGTATAGTTTAATTACAGGGACAGTCAAAAGTGTTCCGTTACATTACGGGGAATGGGAAAAAAATTATTGGAAGTGCATTTTAATGATGTTACAGACTATGCACTTTATGAAGTGCAATAAATTATACATTCAGTACAATATGGGGTGCAAAAAATAATTATAAAACTAGCTATAGCACGAACGCACCTCATTTGCCACGTTTGACGGGCAATGTCCAACTTGTTTTCTCTCTCTTAGAAGCTCTTTGTAAGAGTAAAGTGAGTTTTCTAATCTTTTTCTAGTCGTTGCTACACTTTGCTCATCTGAATCAATATTTTCAAGAATCGTCCTTCCAGCTTCAATAAGGTTTAGTCCTTCGGTTAAATTTGCAACCGTCATCCAATCTTCTCCCTAGGCTCAAAATCTTCTTCTATGTCTTCGACAGTACTTTGTATCTTTAATTCGATAAGTTCGTCGATGATTAATTCCGGAACAGGGGAATTTATGAGTCCAACATCCATCTCTAAGGGGCTGTGCATATATAACGTTATCATTTTAGGGGGGAGGGAGGTCTGGCACATGATATCGTAAGATATCTCTAGGGGGAGGGGGTGTTGTCTTTTGATATCGTTATCAATTTTGATTCAACTCATTTTTTTTCTTTTTATTTGTAACCTTGTCTTTACATCAAAATAGTATATGTTATATTATTTTTATGAAAATACAAAGATATTATTAAAATCATTAAATGGCTATAAAACTATTTATTTCCAAAATATGGAAAACACCAACGTTTGGCATTCCTATTCTGCCATATGTGTATGCATATATAATACGTTGTTCGAGAAAACATATGGGACGTATGTTTGAAATGGTACGTGTCTTTACTAGTATAAATAAAAGAGAATGCATGCTATCCACCTGTTTTGTTGATAAAAAGTTATGTCTGCCACCGGCTCACGTGCGGGGGCTCAAGTGCAAGGATATATTAGTGAATGCATTCTGTAAAAAACATATATTATTAAATAGTTTTAAATAGTAATCATTTCTTCTAAGTATTATTTGGTATAAAGTTATTTCATACGTAATGTTATATATTTTATTGACTTCTCTTGAATCAATAAAGTATGCGAATAATAAATGGAACCATATTTATATATCACTCCAAACAAAAGAAAAAAAATCAAATTTTAAGACACTGATAACGATACTATTACCGGGGGGGGGGGGGTCGAGGAATGATAACGTATGATATCGTAAGGGGGGGAGGGGGTCCAAAATTACCAAAAAGTTGATATCGTTATATTTGCACAGCCCCTAAGTTAAGTTCTCTTCCATTTTCGACGATTTCACCAATTAAGAGAGATAAAGAATCACAAATTTCAGATGTTTTCTTAGTCTCTGCGAAGGAAAAGGGGCACAGTCTTTTCCAAGCTTCTCTCATTGTTTTTTGCTGAACTTCACCCCATGAATCTCCTATGACTGTGACTACATCTGAGATGTTAAATTTCTTCCGAAAGTTCGAACAAAAGTTCAAAGTGCGTCTTAATCAAGGAAAAAAATATTTTCCTGGCCAGACGACCTAAATGCGGGGTGACGTAAGTGAGGGTGTTACTGTATTCTGCTAGTACGGCAAATTTTTGATTTAGAATTTCTTGCTCGCATGGAAGTGGACAGTTAATGGCCATGGAACGTTTTGTGGACAAACGAAGCCCGTTTCCATCTGCAAGGGTATGTCAATACTCAGAATTGCAGAATATGGGCCACGGAAAATCCATTCGTACTTGGACCAGTACCTCTTCATTCTACGAACGTAACTATTAGTCCCACAATCAGTGACATCAAAAGTCCTGCCATCGTGGAATTGATTTTTTTTTTTTTTAATCGATAGTAAAAAGTCATACGAACAAAATGAGCTACACTGTTAAAAATATCTCTGTAAAATTACGGGCAGAGGCCGGCAGCAGTGATTCCAGTCATACCCCGTAAAAAAAAAAAAAAAAAAAAAAAAAAGGGTATGTCAATACTCAGAATTGCAGAATATGGGCCACGGAAAATCCATTCGTACTTGGACCAGTACCTCTTCATTCTGCGAACGTAACTATTAGTCCCACAATCGGTGACATCAAAAGTCCTGCCATCGTGGAATTGAATTTTTTTTCTTTTTAATCGATAGTAAAAAGTCATACGAACAAAATGAGCTACACTGTTAAAAATATCTCTGTAAAATTACGGGCAGAGGCCGGCAGCAGAGATTCCAGTCATACCCCGTAAAAAAAAAAAAAAAAAAAAAAAAAAAAAAAATCTCCATGCTCAACATTTTGCTCAGCCCGTAATTTTACGGTGCAAAGTAATGCAATTCTTTATAACCGGATATAATGCACTTTAAAACAGAATAACACTTTACTTACTGTTCCGTAGCACGTTAGATAATCATCACACACAGAATCGCTTTTTTGGCGGGTTAAAAAATATGCCACGGTTGCGGTTAAGTGACATTATTTTTCGAAATACGACTAAAATGAAGGGTTACACCCTAGCGGAGGAAAATGTATGTGGTCATACCGTATTTTTGCTAAACGATGGGCAAGAACTGTAAGAATATGTGGATTGCCCTTAATTTTCTAAGTATCTAAGGGATAAGGCCGCTTATTTAGTGGATTAGATCGTTTTTCATCAAATAAGGCTGTTGCCCGTAAAAATTGAAGGACAAACGCTCACAAATTTACATTTTTTTCTGAGAGTGTAGGTATGATTAGGTTTGACAAGCTAAAAAAAAGTTTAATTAAATTCATTATTATTAAAACTGATTTACCCTTTTCGCGGAAAATCCACACTTGGCCACCATTCAGATGATAAATAAAGTAGCCACCGGTAAAATTTCAAAGCAAAATAAATGTGCATTTTTATCACAGGCCGCCCCCTTAAAATAGGTATGACAGATTTTTCCGGCAAATTAAAGTTTGTCATACCAAGTTTTTCTCAAAGAGCACAAAATGTTCTATAAAATGCTCTAAAAGTGATCAACATCTGCAATGACAGTAAAACATTATAGTTTTTTAATAGTAATTAATTCAATTAAACATATTTTCGCCTTGTCAAACCTAGTCATGCGTATCTCATTTTGTTCGTATGACTTTTTACTATCGATTTACATAAAAACTATCCGCCCTTGGTTACCAGTGTGGTCTCCCTTAAAATTTATGTTTGGGAAAGCATGCTAAGCATTATATCATGTTACTTTTATTCATAATTTAATTTACTTGGACTCCCTTAAATATAATTAATATAACCCCTTAAGCTAATATTATATTTTGTTGCATTAAAATATCTCAATTTATTGATTTTCTGTGAGCAAGTAAACCCTATTGGTTTACAATGAAAGTCCATGTGAATTTGGCGAAATATTAGAAATATCGCCAAATTGGTGACAGAACAGGTTCCCCATATGGTAACCCGCTTATAGATATTTAGATGCATTAAATGCTGTTCAATAACCAATGAGATGCATTTCATTCGGGCGTTGCCATTAAACAATCAACAAATAATCGCGATTTCTGTGCCACATACAATAGGGTAATATACATATAGATTTTTCAATTCCGCGGTGACGGGACTTTCGATATCACCGGTTCTCGGACTATATGTAGTGCGGATTTACGACATTGTTTATGGTAGTACCATACTTTTTTAAGCAGATAGCTCTTGCGGGTCCTGTTAATTATGCCGTCAATGATCAACGTTATGAGATTGTTTTGCTCAACCCCTTCATTCCAGCATGAGCTTCAACAGTGTGCATGTGTGGGTAGCATAATTTTTTTACAAGATGGCGCTCCTCCACACGTTGCAAATCAAGTGAAGCAGCTGCTCAAAATGCATTTCGGAAATGATCGAATTATTCGCCGTCATTTTCTGACAGTTTGGCCGCAAAGGTCACCTGATCTTAATCCTTGTAATTTTTGGCTGTAGGGTTACCTGAAAAATATTACATTCGGTGGTCCGATTGCTAACTTATGTGAATTGAAGACACGCATTGCTCAACACAGTAACAAAGTCACCCTTGATACATTCTGTTCTGTCGTGGAACATGATGTTTCTCGGTTTCAACTTGTGGCAGAAAACGATGGACAGCATAATAAATATTTCTTGAGCAAGTTTCGCGACAGTTAAAATTGTTTTTTTTTTTCTGCAGTTTCTGGTCCCGGAACAATTAAATACCGATTTTTCCCGTCCGATGTGGCAGCACCTTCTCGAGGTGAATGGACTTTCCACTAAGAGTGCCACAACTGCTGAATGATTTGAAAATAATTTTTTCAGTAAAAAACCGATACAGTCATGCACATTGAACAACACAGTAGGTTTAACCAGCAACTCACACAATCGCCGTGGCATTGGGTCACTGGTAGCCAAACCCATTTACACTATGAAGAGTAATGCGCCACTTATTTCTAAAATTTCTAACTATTTTTTTATGCATACTATTTCCCCCTTTCTTCGCGTATGTTCAGGTGAAATTTCAAATCATTCTGACATGTGATTCTTTATTTGCAGATATCTATTTTAAATAAAACTTATTGCAAATAATATAATTATTAAAGCAAAAGATAATCAACATATTCTAAATTAACCAATAATTATATATAAATTCCAAGTTAACAATTAAAAGAGAAAAATAGTTATAAATCACTTTTGAAATTAAAAAAACATTTAAAAAAACAACAAACTAAACTGGGATTAAAAAGTTAACATAAAATTAAAAAATAAATTCGAAGTGTAGATCTACATTACTTACTTCTTTATTTTCGGCGAATTGAAAAAAATATTGTTTGTGTTATAAAATTCATTCATTAAGAAGGACATCGAAATTTTCACGCTTTTGATACTAACTAGGAAATCCAACACGGACATCCCGTGTTACAGAATATGAGTTTTTTTATATTAATAATAACTGACCAGCCCGGCGTTGCTTGGGCTCGTAATAATATTCTTAAATGAACCTGAAATGGGGCTTCGGTGGCCGAGTGGTTAGGACACCGCGCTACCAGCCACCAAACATTGAGAGCGGCAGAGGTCTGCGAGTTCGACTCTCGCTGGCTCCATTGCACACTCTTTGTGGAACTCCCGGATGTAATTTCTCTGTGTTGTAAATTTCATTGTGCTATCTCGTCCCTGTATATTGACGATGACTTATAAGCGGACCTAGATGTCAAGCACACAAGTCAGATGTATGTGTTAATAAACAATAAACAATGAACCTGAAATTTATGTCGCAGGTCTGTACAGAGGGGGGCTAGAGACGGTGCAAATTACCAGGGTCCGACTCTTGTCCAGTTGGAAAGTTGTGTAAAGTCAGAGGTTAAGGTTTCGAATTTTTATTTGTCTCATACTTTAAACTCTTTTATTCAAAATTAATTGATGAAATCAATTAAAATTTAATTATGATTTCAATATTTAAAATTTTTATTTTAAATCTTTAGATGAAAAAACAATTACAAATACCTAATAAACTGTGATACTGAAAAAGAAATAATAAAATTGTAAGCAAATTGTAAGCAAAGCTTTTTAAAAAAGGTACTGTCTAGCAAATTTATTTTCTAATAGAGTATAAAGCCTGTTTATAATGGAATCGTGCGGTAAACTGAGAAAAGACAGGTTTCAGCTTCCGCCATCTCACCCCAAAAATGCAATTATGCTTTGTTCTATTTAAATAACCTGCATAAACCAAAATTTATCATTGGTCGTTTGCGTTTTCGTCTAAGCAGGTTTTATCGTATCTTATTTCTGGTGGGGACCCTGTACTGGAATTATTACCGGAACGCGCAGACTCCTTGTAGGGCCAAGTTTGTATCATTTTATATGGTTAGACAGTTTTTTAACGTCATCTAGCGAGGTTTTTTATAAGTAAAAGAATTGTTTTTCATTGTTATAGATTTAAAAAAAAAAATTAATTAAATCGATTGGACAATGAAAATTATAATTATTGTAAAATATAGTTATTTTTTTTATTATTCGACTCATTTATATGTAATTTTTTCCTAAATAATTCAATTGTTTTAAAATTAGGAATAATTAGAAACGCTTAAAACTGTAAAAAAATACAAAATTTGTTTTAATTAAATACGTTGAACAATGAGATTTATAAAATGTATTAATTTTTTTTATAATTCGATTCATTTATGTGTAGTTTTTTTCCTAAAAATTTCAATTGTTTTAAAATTAAGATTAATTAGAAACGCTTAAAATTGTAAAAAAATACAATTTTTTTAAAATTAAATACGTTGAACAATGAGATTTATAAAATGTACTAGGGAGCTCCGCCCCTGCTCGCTAACGCTGTCCAACCCCCATGAATTCACATTCTCGCTTCGCTCGCTCCTTTTGCAGCAACTCTAGCCTGTGCGAGTACTATCATAAATCATTTTAACATAAAATTTACAAAATCATAAAATTTACAAAGAGTTTTAATGTAAAAAAAAAGCAGTTGGAAACATTTGTTGAAAACACAGTTAAAAACATATTTAGTTGGTACTACCAATGGACATAAATCATTTTAACATTATGAAATTTACAAATTTTGGAAATGTAAAATAATTAATTGAAAACACTACTTTGGAAGCACTATTATGTTACAACTCATTGCGCCTATAATACTGCACAGCACGGCTTAAATTCATTTCGAAAAACTCTCAGAAAAACAGTACGTGATAGCAAGATAGTCAACAATCATCGTCAAAAATTTCATTCGAAATAAAAGGCACAATAAACTCTCAGGCGCTTGGCAAGTTCACAAAACGTAAACAACACGTTTTCTGCTGTGTCTAAAAGAAATTCTTGATCAAAAAGCTGATTTGCTGAATACATCACGTGACCGTAAAACAGACAAATAACTACTCCTTCACACAATGGAAAACTTACCCATAAATCGGTTGTTTGTTTGAAACAATTCTACCATTGCCATCCCACTTTTTCAGAATGCATCCTTTCTTTAAAATATGACATAATTTTCAACATTAGAACCATTCATTCCTTTCTAGATTAGAGCGTTATTTAAGCAATTGATTTAAAATTCATGAGTTTCATTAAATATTTATTTTAATTAATTGGAAATTATGTAATTTTCAGAAATATTTTAATTTGTGCATACCAACGATCTTTAAATAAATAGCAATTCAGTCTATTTATATGCAGGAGTAAAGGTCAGTGAATATGACGTCATCCCGGACACAGTTGTAGTAAAATATTTTATAGTATGGGTGAAAATGCATTTTTGGTTTTCCAAATGACGTAACATTCTTCATCAGAAAAATTTCTCTTTACATATCACTTACTATGATAGATTATTTACTTTTGCTTTATTTACACAGGTTACTTAATATTATTTATAAATATCTAATCTGTGTTCTGCTCTTCCGCGATTAGTGCATATTCAAAAGAATCATTTTAATAGTATGCATACATTTGATTAAAACCATAGAAATTTTTCTTTTAAATAGGACACATGTTTCAGCGTAGAAATCAAGCGTCTGATTGCTGGAATGTAAATAAGGCAAATTAATTTTTATGTTACTACGTTTGTTGCCAAAAGGCAAGCTACAAATTCAGCTTTTCTTTGCGCTACGTAAGAGAAATATATATATAGATGATTATTATTATTATTTTATAATTCGATTCATTTATGTGTAGTTTTTTTTCTTTTCTTTTAATAATTCAATTGTTTTAACCCATTTATGCCTGAATTTTTGCTTTCTCAAATTTGTTGGTAAAATCCCTTTGAAATATTACAAAATGAACTGGAAAAATACAAAAAAAAATCACGCTAAAATATTTTTGCATTTATTTGATAAAATGTAAACGTACTAAATATGGGAATATCCATATGTGGAAAAATGAAAAATTATATGTTTTGTCTAAATTTATATAAATAAAGCTTTTAAATCGTATATTATATAATATAATTAGTATTTTTATGAATTATTAAAAAATATATTTATTTCTTTATAGAGGCCAATAACATTATAAGTATTATTAATAATAATTTAAGAATAATCGCATTTGAGGCTAAAAAACAATTTATTTCAAAATCATTTTGAAAAGGACATTACATAAATAACTGCCCCCTAAATGTCCAATACAAATATGTGACCATTTGCGATTAGCGCCCTCTATTTTGTACGTTACAAAAATGCATAAAAAAGAGGCTTGAACATATAATTTCGCAATTAAAAAAAATACGTATTTCAAAGAAGTCTACAAGCTAAAAGTATGAGTTATTTATTAGGATCCTTGATACAAAAATTATAAATAAACTTACTTTTTACATTTCGCTGTCTTGAAAAATGAAAAATCTATAAACGCCGAAAGAAGGCCTTCATTTAAGCAAATAAATATCAAACTTATGCTGTCATCTCTCGGTAATAGATAAAGACATTCATAGACAATTACTTCATACAATTTTCATGTTGTAAAAGAGAAAAAAAATTAAAAAAAATTATATTAAAATTCGAAACGTCCCAAAAAGGGGATGCTAGGTATAAATGGATTAAAGTTAATAATAATTACTGTAGATATTTATTTACATATTGCCATATTGATATACAAATGCGGAACTTTGTTTTAGTTTAGATACCCTTAAAAGATGAATGAAACCCTTTAAAATTGCAAAAAAGTACGATATTTATTTTAATTGAATCCAAATTTCAACATATGTCCTATCGAGTTCCGAATCAGAGACTTTTCGTATAGAAAACTAACGCGTTAAGGGGTCTCAGGACTCTTAAAATTGGGAAAAAAGAAAAAAAAAGACCATTTTTAACATTTAATAGCTTAAAATGTATTCGATTTTAAGACAAAATTTTAATTGGAATAAAATATATAAGAATGTTCTTTCACTTCATGTATTTAAGAAATTGTAAGATGCAGAATTAGAATTTACAAAGGCTCCAAACTGTTAGACATTTGACAAGCAAAAAATCGGCATAACAGCTTACGCGCACGATTACAAAGTAAGTATTGCAAATAGAATGAAAATTTTGAAGACTACTTATACTTCAGATTGTAATAATTACCTTGAACCTAAATAAATTTGTATTTAAAGCATTTTTATTTTAAGTTGTATTTAGCTAATGCAAAATTTAGAAAATTTCAACAGCATAATCGCCTAAAAAAATATTGTTTTGAACAATAAAAAGGAAATTTTAGGTTCAGTTTATACAGACTAACATGAAACACATGTTTTGAGAATTTCGTGAAAAGATATTCATAAGTTTTTGAGATATCGTGCGCGTTATACCCAAAAACGTCATTTGGAAAAAAATGGCTTCAAAGTTTCCGAAAAGACGCTTCAGCCATTGAACGTGTATAAATGTAAAAGCCATAACTTCAGTTTTAATAGGAATTTCAAGCAAACAGTTACATCAAAATGTTCAGAAAAGATAAGAGTTTAACACCTAAAAAAATTAAAATTTCGAAAATTTTAAAGCTTTAAAAGTCCTGAGACCCCTTAAACAATTAAGCTACAGCCATCACGACGAATTGCATAACTTAAGTCTCTGTTCCCTATCGATGCGTAAATGTTTTTTTTTTTCTTTTTTGCGTGGGTTTCATTAGCGTAACAAAACAGATGGTTATTGTTGTCCGAATTCTCGGAACTTTTAATGGATCGTAAATATAACTAAAATCAAGCCTTTTTTTAAATTTCATAAAAAATATATGCATATTTAAGAGGGAAATCGTTAATCGAAGTCGAAGAAACCGCATCGAAATCCCTCGGTTTCTAATTTTTTTGTCGAAGTTTTCACACATTTTATTTTGTAAAAAATGTTTCTACCCGCCCGATCGATTTGAAATTTTTGTAGGTGTTGTAAATCTGGTCTATTGAGCTGCTCTAAAAAAGATTGTGTTAAAATACAGACGTTTAGTTACTTTTAGCGTAGAAAAAATATTTTCTCCATGAGGCGCGAAGTAACCTGCGTTTTGCTGTGTATTTGAAAAGGTTAAAATTCATATAAAAAAAACCAATTGCCCTATAGATTATAAGAAGGTTTCAGCTTTATAAACATATTTTTGGTTTGTCAGTACCTTTAAAATTGCGTCCTGGAGGGGCGTTGCAATAAGGGGAAAAACCTTTTTCGGAAAAAAATTTCCTTCAAAGGGTTAACTGCGACATTTGTTTGAATTTATTGCACCATTTGAGACGTAAGAGTAAGATTTTTCGGAATATGTCTTTCAATTTTAACTGTATCGAGCGGTTTGGTAAATTTAGATCAAAACAAAACAATAAAAAAAATTCCAGAAATACAGTGGAAAAGGTTTCTTCGCTAGCTTCTGATGCGTTAATGAGTTTGTACGCATGCTCACATATTTCCTCGACCGGAGATCAAATAAATGACTTTTCGATGAGAGTGAGTTACGATTGTTAATTAATTAGTCAGATAATAATTAGATTTTAAAAAATCTGAAACTCAGGTATATAAGGAGAGGCCTTCGACTATCTTCACAAAAAATTTCAGCCTCGTACGTGCCGTAGATCTCGCTAGCCATCGCAGATACACACACACACACACACACACACACACAGACAGAAAGAGCGATGTGTTCTTTTATTAGTATATATATATTTCTTTTTAGAATGCCTACTGACAACACCGAAAAGCATTTTTATTTGAAAAGTATCAATTTTGATTGAAACAAAGCTTTGAAATTTATTAAAAATGATTCTTTCGAATGAGTTAATAATCGAAGAAATCGCCAAAGATTTCCTTACTTACACCAGTTTTTTTTTTTTATTCTAATCATTTCAGTTGCTTAAGTGCGTAGTTTAATTTATGTTTGTTAAATTTCTGTTATACTTATATTATTCTATTGTTTTATTTTATTGGTGAAGTTTTAATTTCGCTATGGAATATCAGCCAGAAACAAATACTGAAATACTTATATTAGCTAAATTTCAAACGGTTTTATCTTTCATAATCGTCTGCACACGATAAAGGGATTAGAAAAACTATGTTTAAAAACTATTTTAACAACCATAAAAAATCACTAAATTTCGACACGGTCTTCAAACTAATTGCAATACAGTCTTCAAACAAATTGTAACACAGTTTTGAAACAAATTGCACTTGTAAGTATATTTATTGTCTATTCGACGATATAAAAATTGAAGATGTGCGATGTTTAAAAGTTTAAAAAATTGCAATAAAAGCTAAATTTCATCGTTTGCTTTTTGCCAAAGTGAAAACGACGCACGTCAGTGTTATAGGTGGACACGTTTGGCCTTTATATTATAGATAGATGGTGTTTTGAAACATTCCGTGTACTTAGGGGAAAAAATATTCAAGCGTAACAGAAAAACAAAATCCAATTCGAATTTTAAAAAGTTATAAACACGGTTTTATGCAGGGAAAAAGGAAAAAGAAAGAATTTCAAGATTAAATAGCAATTCCTATGTAAATATTGACTTCTGCACACGTTGTAAAATAGAATGAAATTTTTGAAACAATTTCTAGAAGAAAAGAATGTCAATCTGTTAGAAACATATTGATGTTTGAGAAATTTTGCGCTGCATTAATATTTGCTCAAAAACGAATAATTGAATGACTTACGCATACTTCTCGAGCATAAGATCTGAAAAGAGAATGGATTTAAAGTATAAAATGGGAGAAAGGGGTAAAATGAAATTTTTGAGTCGCAGTTCGCGAATGTAAACTATCGTCTGCGGAACAGTTCAGCGCTCAAACAAAAGCAAACACTTTAAGTTACATTTTCTAATATTTTAAATATTTTTTACTGTTTACTTTATTCATATAAAAAGAACATTAAATTTTATTGCAGACTTTTTGTGAGCTTTTTAGAATAAATTCTAAATATTTGCCATTTCGAAGCGAGAAATCGCTGATTTAGTATTTTATGTTAAAATGTTATAAAAATGTATTCTAAAGATAAACACACAAGTCTTTTTTTTTTCTAGACCTTTTCAATCGTTAAATATGTTTATGTTGCAGCCTGAGATGGAATATACTTTGACTTCTCAAAAAGATTCTTTATGCAAACAATGTGATTTTCTGAGCATTTCCTTTTATTCTCAAAAAAAAAAAAAAAAAAAACCTCTGTTTAGCGAGATGAGAGAACGAAACTAAACAAACGCACATGCAGATTGGCGATGACTAAGCACCTGCCACTTTGCCAGCAGCGCCAAACACACAAACTGAGTTTCTGCTTTAATTCATCTCCGCTGTTTAATTTTTGTTTTTGAATGCTAAAATTAAGGAATTTTTCGAGTAATTTGGTATTTTATGCACACAAATAGAGAGTGAAGATAATGAAAAATAAATACAGCAAGTACACTGCGGATAAATTGGTAAAAGCTCAAAATAAAATTGTCTTCCGATTACCCCCCCCCCCCCCCCCCCTACCATTACGAGCTTAATCCTATAGAACTGATTTGGGCGCAAGTTAAGAACATTATTGCGAAAGAAAACAAAACATTTAAAATGCCTCATGTAAAAGATTTGTGCATTCAAAGTTTCAGAAGAATTGGTGCTAAAGAATGGAAAATGTGCATTTAACATGTAACCTATGAAGTGGGAAAACAAATATGTTATTTAGACAATACTATAAATGATATAGTTGATTCCGTGGTGGTTAATCTCCTCTTGAATACTTCAACATCATCTTCTGAAAGTGATTTCTGAGGTAAGTGTTTTAAAATTTATCAAAACGCATACAAAAAATTAACAAATCGAAATAAAAAATAAATTTCGCAAAACTAGGGATTAGGGCCAAAAGTGTAGCCCCTTGGCAATATTTATGCAACCCGTTTGTTTACTTTCGTTCTTTCGTTTCCGCGAACATAGTTCTGTTTTCTTTGTGTATTCCCGTGTTTAAAATTATCTTCAACTGTTCAGAAGAGCAGAGTTAGTTTCCTTGGAGAAAATCTGTTTCAATTCTCCATTTTGAGAAAAAAAAATAAAAAAAAAATCTGCTTCAATTCTCCATTTTGAAAAAAACTTTTGTTAGAAGCTTTATTTTTTAAGTTTTCAATTATTTCTTAGTTTTTACACTTCTGTATTCCTTTTTACATTAACATGTTTAAAAACTGTCTTGCACAGGAGTTTCGATAAAACATTTTTAGTTTAGCTTATTTGATGTTTATAGCCTTCATTTTAAAAACGCAGCAAAATTTTCTTATTAAACTTTTTATTTAATCCCTCATTCTTAACCCAGCTTCATTTTGTTATCTTTCTATTCTAAAAAAAGGGGGATGGACCAAAACTTCCCAGTCAAAAGAGTTCAATAAAGCTCGGGTCTGAGCTGCGGTGTGAGGCCTTGCATTGTCATGGAGTAGAAAAATTTCCTTATTCAGCATACCGCGTCTTTTGTTTTGAATCGCCCTGTGGAAAAAATGATCACAGACCGTACCTCACACGGGGCGGGCGATTCCATAATCTCGAACATTTTAAAGACAGCGAACAGACCGTACAGGTTACCTACACAGTTGCAACTGAGCACAACTAACACAAGCACTCGTTGCGACGCGCACCCCACCTATTAGTGGATACAACAAAACGGCCCTTACTTAAGAAACAGCCCTCGTATAATCGTTGTAGATTTTTTTCGAGTCACTTCAGAATTTATGAAATTCGAATCAAAACTTAAAAAGATATTAACCCTCTCAGTACTAAGATGGGGTCAATTTGACCCCATCTGGGCATTTTGCAGTTTTTTCTCATTTAGAATATGTATGATAAAATTATTTGCTTGGAATTATCCTATAAAGGTCTCTTGCATGATTTTATCTACTTAGTAAGTTTCGCACAGTTAATTTTTTTTTTTTGTTTATTAGTACAAATTGCGAATGCATTCACATGGGCCCCATCTTAGGCAATCAGGGAATAAATGAAAGCTTTCTATCATTTTACCACATTACAAACGAAAGAAAGATAATTTTTGACATCCTGCCAAATGTAGTTCACTGTGGTTACAGCGTTACCATGCAAGCGAGTGTAGACCCCTCCCTCATTCTGGTTATTTCTTTGTTCTTGTGTTCAGATGTGTGTAAATTTTGCTATTCGGTGAAATGAATCGTCGCATCGTACGAACATTATAATTACTTTGGGTGGAAATTTGCTAAATTACCTTTTGGTTCAGCCGTTTTTAAATTTTAAAGCAACATTTTGATCTTAGTAACGCAAGGGTTAATAAAAGTTTTCTTCATTCTATTAAATCCTATCATACGTAATTAATTCAATGATATCCCATGATAGGTAATGAATCTAGGTTGCCATGGTGATGACGTTCTATTTAAGATTGAGTCATATTATTTCCGTATTACCGAATTTAATATATATAATCGTAATAAATTTTGTATTCATGCATTTTTACATAGGATTGCAACAGCTATTGCACCAAGATCTAAATGTTTAGAAAACTAGTTATAGTACGAACGCACCTCATTTGTCACGTTTGACGTACAATTTCCGACTTGGTTTTACATTCAATGATTTTATTAAATTATCCACTAACAACATCAACAAGCATTTTTATATAAAACTAGCAGGCTACACCCACTAAGCTGGTTCATTTTCCCAAACGAACATGGAATCAAACAAAATATATCGGGGAATATGACCTTGTATTAAGACAATATGGGTCCATACATGAAATGGCTTCCCCCAATGTTGAAAACGATGTGAACGCCATTGCGCTATTCTATTTTCTATTTAATTACCAATTCTTTTAGTACAGTAATCAAAATGCTCTTTAGTCGCTAAGCTGCTGAAATGGAGAGCATTACAATGATTGGAGATATTATCCGTAGCACAGAAATAATGTTCGGGTGATTCATTCTCGTTTGCTAGTTCTTAAATTCTGGACTTCTCAGCGTGGCGTGTGCAGTGCTTAATTTGTGCCGAACCTCACCGAAGTTCAACTCCGGCACTTCTTTTTTTGTTTAGTGAATATTTAAAAATTCGTCGGAATATACCGGAGCTCACAAATATTGCACTCTGGAGCCCAGTGGAAGAGCTCTTCCAAAAAAAAAAGGCCTAAATTATATTTCTTTACGTTCTTTCCTTACAAAGCGATTACATATGTGATGAAGTGTGTCGCACACATAGGAGCATACTTCTATCTAGCGGCCGGAAATGCCGACTCAGAGGGTTTTTATATCAATGGTTTCCGAACGGCGACGAGGAATGTTAGAACTAGAATTAACTGCAACTGTTATCTACTGTTTTTACTCGTGGTCGTGTGATGTTTCCTCGCTACTTTTTGCTCGGGTTTGTAAAATATTCTTACTGACCAACTTTTTATCTTCACGCGGTGCTTAATTTTCGCCGAAGCTTTTTTATTTTAAGTTAATCTTTAAATATTAGCCAGAACCCGCCGTCGCTTATAAATACTGTTCACTAGAACAACGCTGTGTGCTTTGTTTTGGTAGTTGATACAAAGAAATTCTTTGCTAATAGAATTTTTTGAAAATTTCCCACTCATTTTAATATTTTTTCTCATTTTGTCTGTTAAATTTTATTATACAAAATGCATAAAAATATCCTGCAGGCTCGGCCTACAGGCACAGGAAGATTTCGAAGTTAAGTACTAATTTCACCAACAAAAACTAAATCAAGATTGGAGATAAACCGGGTTTAACAATCTTATGTGACCACTTTTGACAAGTTTTTAATTTAATTTTTCTGTAAGAGTTGATTTTATGATAATCATGTTAATATGATTTTTTTTTCTTCTACACCCTCACCCCTCTTTTTTTTCTTTTGCTATAAGACGTGGTCCTATCAAAAACTTGTCAATATAAAAGTTGTAGATACTATTAAGAAGTTTTATAATAAACTTAAATGGATTTGATACCTTTAGAATTGACGAAGTTGGGAATTTTTTTCTTCTTAGAACCCTATTCTTTACGCCCCTTGAGGCCATTTTTAATGATATCAAAAATCTGTAACACATAAAGTTTTGGCCTTTTTTCTAGAAGTAATAATAGCTTTAAACTGACTCGATATGTATCATAAATAAGAAGTTATGGGGTTTTATCAATTTTCACAAAAACGCTCCCCACTTCCACCCCCTTTGCATAGACGCCAACATTGTCAAGACTGTATCAGGAGTAAACCAGTTAAATTTCAGGAGTTTTGGACACTCTTCAGGAGTAAAATGTTTATGTTTCAGGAGTCATTTCAGGAGTTGCACATAGTTTTTTTACGAGCTATATTTTTTACAAATATTTTCAGTCCTCTTGCAGCTTTCACACTTATCAACACAAACATAATTTAAATAAAGGTTACTTAATTTACTTTTACTTTTAATGTATTAATAATTTTTTATAATAAATTTATAAAAATGCAATTTTTTTAAAATCTCTACAGAGCAAAAAATCCGCGCTTGATATAACTGTGTGAAATTACAAGACTATTTTCTACCCTACAAAATAAAAATCCCGCGACCAATTAACAAAATTCGAGATTTTCCACCGAGATTGACTGACGAAAATCGCGAATTTTTCGCCGCGACTGACAAACGAAAATCGCGATGTTCTGCCACGACTAGCAGACGAAAATCGCGATGTTTTGGCGAGACTTGAAGACGAAAATCGCGATGTTTTGCCGCGACTTGCAGACGAAAATCGCGATGTTTTGCCGCGACTTGCAGACGAAAATCGCGATGTTTTGCCGCGACTTGCAGACGAAATTCGCGATGTTTTGCCGCGACTTGCAGACGAAATTCGCGATGTTTTGCCGCGACTTGCAGACGAAAATCGCGATGTTTTGCCACGACTTGCATACGGAAATCGTGATGTTTTGCCGCGACTTGCATAAGAAAATCGCGATGTTTTGCTGCGACTTGCAGACGAAAATCGCAATGTTTTGCCGCGACTTGCAGACAAATATCGCGATGTTTTGTCGCAACTTGCAGACGAAAATCGCGATGTTTTGCCGCGACTGACGAACGAAAATCGCGATGTTTCGCCGCGACTGATTGACCAAAACAGCAATTTTTTGCCGCGACTCATTGACGAAAACAGAAATTTTTTGACATGAATGACTAACGGAATTCGAGCATTTTTTTGCAGCGCAGCGAGTGATTGAGAAAATTCGCGATTTTTATCATTGGCCGATTACCGGATTTCAAGATATTTTTTCCTCAACTGATTAAGGCAATTCGCGATATTTTGCCGCGGCTGACAGCCGAAAATAGCTTTTTGCAGAGTGAAAAAATTTGCGATTTTTATCAACGACTTATTGATGAATTTCACTATTATTTGCAGCGACTGACTCACAAAAATTGCAGCTTTTTTCAACGATCGGTTGGCGAAATTTGCGATTTTCTGCCGCGAGCGATTGTAGAAATTCGCGGTTTTATCGATTAATAGACAATTTCCGCGATATACTTCAACGACCGATTGACAAAATTCGTGATTTTTTTGCCGCGATCGATCGAAGAAATTCGCGATAATTTTGCCTCAAATTTCCGTATTTTCTACCTTATTACCGTACTTCCGTATTTTATCCTACATTTCCGGAGAAACTCCGGAATTTCCGGAGATATTGGCATCTATGCCTTTGTCCGATTTTGCACACTAACGAACTTGACCGAGATTGTCTGCCCCTTGATTTTATGAATCATTTATGTATCAGTTATGTAAGAGATTTGTGCAGAATTATGGAAGTTATCGTGCCCATAAAAAGTTATATATATATATATATATATATATATATATATATAATAAATTTGAAATCACAAATATATGAACAAATTGGTAAAATTCTAAAGATGAACTAGATATGAACATAGGAAACTAGTATGTAAAATAAGAAACTGTGAATAACCCACAGAATCTTTAGAGGAACTTGTAGGTTCATTCATAGGGAAGATGCGTTATTTCATCCAATTTTGTCGGCATTAAGCCTAAAATGACAAAATTTAGCACCTTATAACGTAACATAACAGAAAATAGATAATAAAAATCCAAAAGATCTAAAAAAAAGATACACCTCACACAGGATATTAAAAATTATTAGAGCACAATACCTAAATTACGTACTGGGAACCAAAACTTCAGCATGTCAGGATGCCAAACAGAGTTAAGACTATTTTAACATGTGGCCCACAGTAGAGTAACTGACTGAAACCCATAACTTTGCTGCCATCTAGTGCGAGAAAGAAAAAAAGTATATTGGAACTGGATTATTAACAATAATGTTTAGTGCTGCCATCTTTACCCCCCCCCCCCCCCCCAAAAAAAAAAATAAATAAATAAAAGGAATGACATTGATTGAAGAAATCAAGAAATGACTTAGATTAACATTTAGTTAAAGTAGAATGAAAAAATAGGAATAAATTAATAAGTACTGAGTAAATACAAAATAAAATAAAGAATTATATAAAAATAATTAAATAAAAGGGCATTGATAATTTTTTGCTCTTGTCTTTGTATTTAAATATTTTAAAGACAAATATTATATAAAAAATGATAATATAAATAACATTTAAAAAACAATGAGGAATATCTTGAGATAGTAAAATGAAGCCTTGTATTGAATTGGGGGTGGTTTGGGGCTCTTTAGGTCATGATCGACATACAGTCGTGAAAAAAAAAGTAAACACCCCCTACTAACTCCTCAACAAATTATCGTAGACGAAAGTTACTGGTACCGAAGGATTGGAAATAAAGTCTACTTTTAAATGTTGTATATAAAATTTGCTTAGGGGGGCCATCTACATATTAAAACGAATCCAAACTTCATTTTTTTTTCAGTGGCAATACCCAATTTTAAAGAGATATTTCAAATCTTCGGTTCAAACTATGCTTAGACACGAAATTTCACGTCATTTGAATGATATTTTGAATTATAAACATTCAAAATTTAGTGCTTCTAATGTTAAATTACATTTTCATATTTTTATTTATATCTCCTGAAATTATGCTTCTAATGTGCTAATTTTTTGTGTAGCAATAATACTAATACACCCGAACATAAATACGTTGAATTTGCAATTTTTATAATTTTATGACATGCATTATGAATTATGAAATTAATATTCGAAAAAATTATGAATTGCAACCTACAGTTTTTTTTGATGGATTTAGATTTATTAAGTCCTGCTTTATGGAAACCCAAAATTTCACATTTTTTTCCCAAGTAGTTTTCAAATTATGCTTAAAAAACGGCAAAATGATGGTTTAAGGAGCCGCTTATGATAGAAGTGACAAAATATTTTGAAATTTCATCTGCTGTCCTGTAATCTAGCAGGTGTCATTGACTGCTTAAGGTGCCTTGATCAAGAAGGGGGCTCTCTTGGTTAACAGTCGAGTACTGAACTTCAATTTGGATACAGCTCTTAAAATACGCTGGTTATAAAATAATTAATTTCACGGAAACTTAGCATGCGAATTGCATAAAAATTTGTTTTTAGGCTAATTGAAGGGTGTAGAGTTATGTAGATGCCCCCCTAAGCAAATTTTATATACATCATTTAAAAATAGACTTTATTTCCAATCGTTCGGTACCAGTAACTTTCTTCTACGATAATTTGTTGAGGAGTTAGTAGGGGGTGTTTACTTTTTTTTTCCACGACTGTACATCTGTAAAAAAAATTTCAGAAATTCTAACATAGGGGAGAATGTAATAGGTAGTATTTCTTACGAAATCAACCTAAAAATTATTTTTCTGAAGACGAGATTGAAGAATATTATACCGCTTGTTCTTATATATAGCTCGGTTTTCGTGCCTCCAGGAAAAAAAAAAAAAAAAAAAATTGTAGTAGTTTAATTCCTGTAGCCATACAATGTAAGGAAAGTATTATATTCATGATTAAAAAAAAAAAAAAAATAGTGATCGAAATGGTGGTGTATTTTAACATTCTGAGGTGCCCTGGATCCGTTTTAGCAATTTTGCAATGATTCCGGATGTATGCGTGAATGCATATTAAAAAAGTCGCACTTTTTCCGGTTCCTAGAGCTCACCTTTAAAATTAGGAATTACATTTTTATTTATTGTCATATTACTATTTACTTGACCCCACAATATGCTGTTAACCCTTAAATGTATAGTGTAACTCAAAAGTTACACGATTTTTTTTTTTTTTTTTTTTTTTTTTTGCCATTTAGCACTTTCTATTGGCCTTTTTCTTTTGGTGAACTGTTATGTATTACTTACGTGTGATAACAAGCATTTAAGGACGTAAACTCTGATTTTGTTCTGATTTGTTATTACAGGTAGGTTATAACAGCTTTTGTCGATACTGCTTGCAATGTGCTCGACTGGCGTTTTTCTCTATCTTTAAAAGTTAATTAATAATTCCGAAAACTATTAAAAGCATTATAAAAATCATTATATCGTTGAATAGTTGTTATTGTGCAGTGTAAATACTTTAAAGTAAGAATATAATTTTAAATTATCATCTTTTGAGCAATTTTTGCTAGATAACTCAGAAGTGACATTATACATCGAACGACCTACGTCGACCCAAAATGTCAGAACAAACCATGGCAATGATATAGTCATACATATTTTTTTTTGGCTTATTTTGATTTTTTTTTCTTTGTAATACATGCAGAAGCGTCAACTTTTCAAAAATATTGGGAGGGCTCAAACATTTTTGAGTAAAGTAACATATATGATATTTTCTTTTAGTGTAAGTGTATGGAGATAAAGAGGAGTGGAGCGAATGACTAAAGATAATAATTCGAAATTAAATTATGTTTTTTCTTAGCAAATTTTTAAGTTATTATGTATAATTATAATTTTATAAATAAATTTATTAAATTATATTCTTATAAGTTCTTTCGTATAAATACATTAATATTTATTTTAAACAACATTAGAATTGCTATGAAAGTGCAAAAAACTAAATGTCAAGAAATGCATATATTTTAGTCACCTAAGTGCTTTATCAATTCAACACATGAAAACAGATGGCAAAATATGCAGGAAATTTAACTATACATCCGCTGAAAACGTTTTCAGTGCTACTGTAAGTCTAATTGATGTACTTACTATTTTTGAAACAAAACTATTTTGAGAACGTTAATAAAACCAAATTTCATTTCAGTGATTAAATAATTAAAAAAATAAATTACGAATTAAATCAATTGAAATTGGGTGGGCGGAGAGATCAAATTATTGGGAGGGGGGGGGGGCATATAAGTTGGCGCCACTGAATACATGTTACTTAATGCACATCATTTCGTATATTTATTCTCAGATGAATGGTATTAAAGCTTCTGCAGCAGCCATACCGCCAAGGAATGTAATAAAGGTCATGACAAATCACTTGCCAATCTGGGTTCAAAAACAGAATCGGTGCAAAATTAACAACTGCAAAGGAAATACGAATGTAAAATGCAACAAATTCAATTTAAATTTAAGTTTTCACACAACAAAAAATTGTTTTCTCATGTTTTATGAATAAATAAATTTCTTTTTGTAATTATTAGTTAATTATGGTTCCGTGCTTAAAACGCAAAAACGGAACCATTATAAGATCTCTTCTGTGCCTGTCTGTCACAGCCATTTTACTCGTAAACTATGAAAATTATAAAGTTCATATTGGGAGAAGTAATAAAGACTATTGATCCACATATTTACAGATTATTAAACATTCACAAATATGTTTACAAAAAATGTAGAGGAGGTAATTAAGTTACTTGAAAAAAATATTTGTATATAGTGTAGGGAATCGTGTGAAAGATTTCGTATCATCCAACTCAATAATAGGTTTATTTTAATCTTAGGTATTATATTTTCAGATATATCGTCCAAAATCTAATACAAAGATATGTCCCTCACCCCTCTCCATTTCCGAACCTACCGAAACTAAAATTATGAAAAAATTAGAGGTAGTAAATGTTAATTTAAACCTTGCAGGAAAATTATAGCGATTACCATAGGTCACATAGTTTTGAGAAAAGCGCATTTTCCCGTCACACACAAATTTCGATTTGCGGGCATTCAGCGAATGTGTTGATGAGCGCTGGAGGTACTTAACGTCACAGAAGTATAAAAGCATTGTTGATAATGATTTTCGAAGAAAAAATCGTCGGTAATTAGCCGAGATATTAACCCTTAAAGACACGGACGGTTTAGAAATACATAATGACAGGGGCGGTGTACTTTATGTACGATCTGCTTTTAAAACCTAGATAACACCTTTTAATGATATATCTGTATAAGGAAATGCCCAGTAGCAGTATAAAAGCCAATAAACGCCAAATTGTTAAAAACAGACTACTTTAATTATAATTAATCACATAAATACTATGGGATTCGCGACTAGTTTGCACTGTGTGGCTCTCTCAAGCTGCCTCCCGTGTCTTTAAATGTTAATTAAAAACCTGTATGGAACAACGCGGCACGGACCAAGGCGATATTGCAACTTTCCGACCTCCTTTTGAAGCGCGCTTGGCACAATGCCAAGTTTAAGCTTTGAACAAGGGTTTTGTTTTAGTTACACTGTAAAAATAAGAGATTATTACTACGCTGAATTTAGTTTTATGAAATGCCAAATGAAGTTTAAATATGCACTACTTTTTTTGTCAGTACCAGATAACCATACCGACGCCATAAACAAATTAGGATAAGATAAAAAAAAAATACAGAATAGCAATATTTGATATTATTTAGACTTCATATCTCTTTGAGCTTTTATAGTATACCCATTCATTCTTTTCTAATATAAACAGCTATAACCAACCCTACGTTGTATAGTTTTTTACAGTCTTATTATTCTTTTAACAACGATTTTTTTTTAAATAATACAGTTAATACTTCATATATTTATTGTACGGAGCCCTCTGAGAGCGAGTAATGCTCGCACTTGACCGTTTTTTCCTAAATATTATATTGATTAAATAAAACATTTATCACTAAATTAATTTTATTTTTATCATTTATACAGATGCATTTACTATTACTATACATTACTATTACTATTACTATACATACTGCATTACTATAGATAAACTGTGTTAGGAATTTTTAAAACTATAGTGTATGATGTAACTCACAAGTAATTCAATTTAAATTTCGATTTGTATCCAACAGAACCATAAATAATTTTTTTCACTTTTTTTTTTTTTCTAGAGGATAACTGTCAAAAATACATTCAAATATAATTGTTTTTCCGAACAAAGTAAAAAATCATGCGTTGAAAGGTTAATTTATTCTTAATCCGAGGGAAGTCACTCGAGATTTTTTAAGCTGCCTGCCTTACCTTTAAAATGCAATTTTCGGTCAAAAATAGGGTTTTCTATATTTGGTTTAAGGGAGTCCGGGACACAAAAAACTTCAAATTTTCTGAAAATTTTTTATTGCATTAAAAATTTTTCCATTGCTTTTTTTTCTGCTTAAAATAGCGTTTAAATCATGTTTCTATCTTAATTGGAACAGGAAATATTATTTTATTCGTTTTGGTTTGTTTTCAAAATCTAGCTTTCAAACAATGGTTGTCATAGTGGCTTCTAGTAAAAATGCGTTTTTCGTCATTATGGGTTTTCTCACCATTTCTCGTATTTAAATTGTTATAAGTCAAGAAACGTTGAAGATAAATGGTTCAAACTTGGATCATGTCTTTTTCAATTGTTTTACTTTAATTTTGATTCAGCAAATTTGAAAAAAATATTTACTTTTGAAAATATGATTCTTTTTAAAAAAGTTACTTTTTTTTTCTTTTTTCTTTACTTTAAATATTTTCTATTTTTATTTAAATTAATATTTTTCTAAAATGCTGAATCAAAATTAAAACTGATATATTTTCGTTTATTTAAATGAAAAAAAATATTAAATTCTACAAATAATACTTTGAGTTATAATAATTTTAAATTACCCCACTTTTTTAATAAATTTTAATTTTTTTTTAAATTATGAGAAATTTTATCATGTGATTTTGTTTACTAATAATATGGTTAACCATCACATGAAATTTCAAAATTTTAACTCAGTATATAAAAATTATTTTAAAATGTGTCCCGGACCCTCTTAATATTAAAACTTGACATTTTAGTTTTCTATGTCAGTTAGAATTTTATTTTTATCTTGCTTAGAACTCGAGTTACAGACATTTTAATATTAGCCAGCACTAATTTTTTTAACCTAAAATCAGCCCTCTCCTACTGAAGTGACCGTAAATATTTGCACATAAACAAAGAAAATTTTAAAAAACCATCAAGAAAAAAAAAAAATAATAACTAATGTAAATAACATAGATGGTGAACTTTATAAATCAGGAGCATTTTTAAATTAGATTTTTCATTTAATAATTACAATTTGGTTTTAATTACATTTTCTGCTTTTTCTCAAAATGGATTTTTAATATTTTGCTTTATCGCAAAACGTTATAACTTGAAAAATAATAATTGTAACATTATGAAACGTTGCAAAGATACTCTAAAGGAGTTAATTTATGTAATGTGCTTCTATTATAATTCCAGTTAGTTTTTTTTCATATTTTAGTTGATACAAGTTATGAATTGTCATATATTTTCTTGATTTTTCTGCGTGCAAAAACCTTAACTTCTATATTTTTATTACTAACCTAGGGAACAGATGTCATAAATTCCTGCTGTCACTATCTTGGATTTTTTCTCCCCTTTTGCTCCAAGTAGTAAATGTCGCCAAGCACCGATTTATGCGCAAGTTAGGCTTAACGAAAATAAAATGTAAATAATATACAAAGCTCATTAAAGCGGCAATTAGTAAACGAAAGTATGAACGCGTAGCGTTCATAAACCGAAAAAAAAACTTCACTGAATTCAGCAAACTACTTCTGCAGCAATCTGGAAAATGCACGAAACTCATTAAAGCAGCAATTAGTAAACGAACGTATGTTGCTGTGCACCAATCTCAAAAATGGACGAAATGCATGAGAAATATACAATAAACGGCTAATATAAAACATTACTTTAATACATAGCAAAATATACTTAAAATTATCAACATACCTTAACAAACATCTCGGTCCTTGAAACCGAACTGTAAAAAATGGTCACTTGCCATAATTTCTCAAATTTCAAGTCGCCGTAAAACTATCATTTAACTTTAGAGGAAAAAAAAAAAAGAATAAATACTCAGAATTTCAATCTAAATCACACAAGAACTTTAACTTGCAATATTGAACATATACTACCAAAATCAAACTTCGCATTACCGTAATTTTAATTTTACAATCAAAAACCAATACAAAATGGCTCCGTTCTTCAAAACTTTCCTTATTACAAATTATAAAACATGCGGAGTTGAGTTGTCAAAACACTGCTCAGCTAATTTTTCAATATCGAATATCAGAATAAATTAATAACGTCAATAAAACGATGTTTTCATTAACAAAAAAAAGCAATATTACAGAAAAAAAAACACACATAAATAACATTATTTAAGAAATAAATTAGCTAAACAAACTACGGAAGCCATATTCAATCAAATAAATCCGCCGCAAAAGACAATATCCCAAAAAACGGGGTTACCAGAACCAACACTCAACGTGGTTGCCATATCGATAAAGACCGCCAACATCGCCAACAAAAAAATCGCCAAGAAATCCAAAATAGCGGCCGTGGGAATATACAGCATCTAAGCCTAACATAGTTATAGTTATAAAAATGGTTCAGTACCTCAAGAAAGCTTCATTAATCATAATAAATTTTACAGAATAAAAATATCTTCATTTAAATTTGATTTTTGATGTTTTGCAAAAGTGCCATTTTATAGCAATTTTTATATATGTTTCAAGCTTTAAAATCAAAATATTAAAAAAAAAATATATATTTTTACATGTTATTCACAATTCTTAGCTATGTTCTATAATATAATGCACATTTAGTAGGCAGTTTTCAAATATTAAAAAAATCACTTTCGAAGGTAGGCAGGCACCTTAACCCCTTAAGGGGCAAGTAATTGTGTTTCTGTAATGCCAAATTCACGCTGGAATCTGCAAAAAGATTTATTGCAAAATAATGAAACGCAATTTTATGACTTTTTCCACCAAAGTTAGAAAAGTATAATTTCATAAAAATTTTCTGGTGCAAATCTTTATTAATCGTAGGTGTGATAAAATATATCCAACTGCCCCTCAAAGGGTTAAGTATCTGTACTTAAATATTGATTGTATTATACGTCTCTTTTAATTTCGCGCAGAAGTTTGATATATAAGATAACATTTTCAAGACAATAACGATACATTTCCTGTGTTACAATTCTTAATTTTTTAACGCTCCCGGTTATATCGAACTTATTTAACCCCTTAACGATCGCATTAAATTACGGTTCAAAAATTCAAATTGCTTATTTACACCACTTAAAAAAAAAAAAAAAAAAAGAAAAAAAAAAAAGAAAGAGATATTCACCTTATTTTATGGCAGGCAAAATGATACCATAATAAAGCCAATTAGAGACGTGTGGAAATTATTAGAATAATTGTGAAATTTACATTAAAAACTTGTTATATTAAAGAAATATTTAAAAAGTATTGATACATTTAATATTTAGTGTGCATCCCTTTGTTTTTTATTAAAGAATTGATGGGATACTTGTCTTGGCATACTTTGTATGAGTTTTTGGCAATTAATCTGTATTTCGTTGCCATGATGGCAAATTTGGATAAGTCTTTCTGTCAGACCAGTCTTGTTTGTGATGTTGCACTTCTTTATTTTTCTCTTTACAATGGCCCAAAGGTTCTCTATGGGGTTAATATCTGGACTGTTAACAGGCCATGTAAGTGTTTTCTTTAATTAAATTAAGGAAATACAACTAATATATACAGCTATACCCAACCCTACGTTGTAAATGTTTTTACAAAGTCTTATTATTCTTTTAAATAACACAGTTAGTAATTCATATATTTATTGTACGGAACCCTCTGTACGCGAGTAATATTCGCACTTGACCGTTTATTTTTCTTGCTTAGAGTAGCTGAGATTGAATTTTAACCGGGCTAGTGTTTACTTTTTCGATTTTGGCTGTAGATTTTTTTTATATAGTTACTTTCACTTTCACAAATTTGAAAAGAACGCTCCCATAGGTTTAATATTAGCGTGCGAGTTTTTTTCCTATTTCATATATATATAATATACATTTTTGCATGAAACGACGAACAAAATCTTCATTTAGCGCCGCCTTCACCTTTCGTTCTGGCGACCGGGGCACATGACCCTCTGCACAGTGTTGATTTCAGGGGTGGCCCGGGAGGACATTCCCCCCCCCCCCCGGAGCAATAAGATGTCCCCCCGCCGGAAGATTTGAGGTTTTGGGTTTTCAATGGTCAAAAAGTGCAATTCCCCCCCCCCCGAACCACAGAAATCCCTCCCGGAGAAAAGTGTCTGAATTCAACACTGCCTCTGCACCCCCTAGTGTCGGCCCTGATCTATCCCACTGTTCACTAGAATTTCACTGGTTACCTTGTTCCATGTTCAGTTGGCGAAAAATAAATAAATAAAACGCATTTTAATCACCAACTGACAAATTATTTGAGAAATTGTACCAGACTAAAATTTCCAATGGGAATAGTATTTAATTTCAACGTCATATGTGGGGTTTTTCGGAAATTTTTTTCTTAGGGTAGCAACCGTTATAAACCAAATCGTTATAATTGATAAACTAACAACTTTTATATGACAACTAAAATTTTGAATCAGTAACTCGTTATAAGGAAAAAAGTGCATATTATCCTAAACTTGAGGTACCAATTATTATTAATGTCGTAGACTAATTGAGAAAATCGGCTCTTTGTAAAGTGCGTAGGCTGTTTGCTAAGAGCCCGGATAATTGGAGAATCATCTTCGTTTTTCCAATCGGTCTGACATTTTTCATGCTTATTGCAAAGAGCCCAAGCAGATTTAGGCTAATTGGAAAATAATCGCTTCTTTCTCAATCAGCCTGATATTTTTTATGGGAAATTACCCATTTATTAACATTTTCCAACTCAGTTGAAAAGTGTTTTGACTTCGGTTTGTCAGTCTGTCTGTCCGTTCGTCCGCCCGTGCTCTAACTCTCGTAAATGCACTTGGATTGCTCTGTAATTTTAATATGTTATTTATTACTATAGCACGATGCCTGTTGAAAATGAAGCATGTAGAATTTATATTTCATTTACAGGGACAGCCAACAGCATTCCGTTACATTAAGGTCAGTGGGAGAAAATCGTTTCAAGTGCATTTTAAAGCCGTTGTACCATTTTAAACATAATGAAGTTGAAATACATTTATAAAGTGCACTAAAAGATGCTTCCTGTAAGAAATAGGGTGTAAAGCATTTGTTATTCATTTACAGGGCCAAAGAAAAGTATGCCATTACATAATAGTCTACGGAGTTAAACTGTTTGCAGCGTATTTTAAATATGTTACACTATTTCAAATATAATAAATTGATATACATTACTCACTACAAGATACGTGCTGTAGAATATGATGCGTGTGTAATCTATTGTTAATTTACAAGGACACACAAAAGATTTCGGATCCAGTACTGTATCTGTCTATTAACCCTAATTTTTAAAATTGCGTTTTCAGTTATGATGTAGCTTTTTAAGTTTAACTAAATATTGCATATTCCGGGTATTTATAAATGCTACAGATCATATACAGGGTTGCACAAAACATTCTGTAAACATCACTAAAAATGAACATAAATTTGTTAAATAAGGTTTTTAAGTGAGTAATTTATTTTCAAGCAGATCTATATTTATTATTCTAAGTGATGTTTGTAGAAAGTAAATAAAATCACATACAGGACCACACAAAGAACAGGATAAATGATCGCTTATGAGTGATATTTCTAAAAGTGTTATTTCAATAGTTTTAAGCGTGTTTTTCGCCTCAATTAAATTTTATCTGAATACGTAGCTGTATAGAAATCTGTAGTCAATATACAGGGCTGTACAAAAGAATCCCAGTTTTTTTTCCGCCTATCGATAAAAATTGCTGACGGTGAGTTTTCATCCTATTTTGCGTTTTGTTACGAAACTTAATTTTAACAAACTATGTAGAATACTTATGAATTTATAGATGAAATACAGCGAAATAATAGCGATACTGCACAAAATAATTGACGTACATTTCTGGCTATAAACGGCATTTACTAAATCCTGTTTTTAGAATACGTTATACGCTTTCTAAAATGATTACTTGGTTATCTTATTTACCTTATTAAACAGCGAAGTATTGTTAAAGTATTCTGAAAGTGTTGCATAATGTATGCTTGATGCCTGATTTTTCTTTCTTCTTTCTCCACCAGCTTGATTTTTTTTTTTTTTTCAGACTCATTGCATTGAGCCTATATGCAGGTTCAGGCTAATTATAAAATAACAACCTGTTTGTCAGAACAGCCTAGTTTCATCCAGGTTTACTCCAATATGTCCAAGGTGTCGAGGTAGTGGATGTTTACGCATACTTTTAGTTTAAAAAGTAGTAGCAGTAATTTACAATGTTTATAACTGTGTATAAGAAAACTATCATTGACAGATTTCATTAACACGATTGGGTGTCTAAGGTTAGTGAATACCGTAAGTTCCGACGTATATACCGCGTTTCAAATAACTTCGTTTCCTACCAGAAATTGTATTTAATAAAAAATAGCTTATTTATAATTAGTACTTATTTGACATAATTTATTAAGCAAAGTTTCTGGTTTGGAAAACTACTTATAAATCAGAAATTGCGGTACTTCATTTTATTTTAAGATTATATCTTTCTTAAACCCCCGTGCAGAACGTCAATAAAATCTGCAGATGAGGTAGATTTTTAAGGTTTTCCCAGCAGTACATAGAGGGGGGGAGATGTTGCAGGATAGTAATTATCTATTCTATACTAATATTATAAAGGGGAAAAAATTGTTTATTTGTAGGAGGTAAGCCCTGGAACTACAGAACCGATTCCAAAAGTAATAGTATCAAAATGATGGTGTTAGTCCAACTTAGAACATAGGCTATATCTTATGTCTGTGCCACTACCTCAAAGGGAGTGCAGGAGGAAAAAACTTTCTAAAAATGCGATTTTTGCGTTACTGAAGGGCCTAGAAATATGAAATTTGGAATATTAGTTACTTATAAGATATAAATTATGTCTAAGAACAGTTCTTAAAAAATTCGAAATTTAAAAGGGGTGAAAATGCACAAAAAGCGTTCCAAAAAACGTTCTAAATGGTAGTTTCTACATAATCTCAGGAAATACCAAACCGATTTAAAAAATATTGGTGTCAAAAAGATGGTGGTAACGCTTGCTCCAAGATAGGCTATATCTTATGCCGGTGCCACTACCCCAAAGGGGTGCAGGAGCAAAAAACGTTCTAAAAATGCGATTTTTGCGTTACTGAAGGGCTTAGAAATATGAAATTTGGAATATTAGTTACTTATAAGATATAAATGATGTCTAAGAACAGTTCTTAAACAATTCGAAATTTAAAAGGGGCGAAAATGCGCGAAAAGCGTTCTAAAAAACGTTCTACATGGTGGTTTCTACACAATCTCAGGAAATACCAAACCGATTTAAAACATAATGGTGTAAAAATTATGGTGACAGATCTTGCTCCAAGATAGGCTACATTTTATATCTATTTCCACTACCTCAGAGGAGATGCAGGAGCAAAATGCACGAAAAGCGTTCTAAAAACGTTTTAAATGCCGATTTGTCAGCAATATCTCAGGATGGTTGGTTGATTTTGTGACGGCCGATTATCTACACTAGGGATATAGGCCCGAGGGGGAGTGCCCTTCGTGGGGGTCTTTCTAAGGGAACCTAACCCGTATTAACGCATGGAAATCCATGGTTCGAAGAAAACCACGAAAACTCCGAACGATTAGGCCGACGGGCGCGATCGGGATCGAACCCAGCACTTCCCGTCTACCAGTTTCGTGAGCAGAACTTCTCAGCCACTGGTGGGGCCAATATCTCAGGAAGAATCAAACTGATTTCAAAAGTAATGGTAGGAAATTGATGCTGGCAGCCTCTGCTCCAACATAGACGCTATTTTATGTCGGTACCACTATCACCTAGACGTTGCAGGAGCAAAAAAGCGTTCTAAATTTCGATTTTTGTGATCGGTAGGGGCTAGCAACATAAAATTAGGCAAGGTACATATTCATTAGATATAAATAATCTTTAAGAACAGTTATATCTAACGAGAACAGAATTAAGAACAGTTTAAAAAAAATTGGAAATTTAAAAAGGGGGTGAAAATGCGCGAAAAGCGTTCTAAAAACGTTCTAAATTGCGACTTCTACTCAATCTCAGGAAATACCAAAGCTATTAAAAAAGTAATGGTTGCAAATCAATGGTGACAGTCCTTGCTATAACATAGGTTATATTTTATGTTGCTATCACTACCATCTGAGTGTTGCAAAAGCAAAATATGTTCTAATTTGCGTTTTTTGCACAACTGAGGGGTCTAACACTTTGAAGTATGGCATGGTATTTACTTACAAGATGCAACTGCTTTCTAAGTACAGTCGAAAGTAAATTCCAAATTTAAAGAGATGAAGTGAGCGAAAAGCCTTCTAAATTACAATTTTTATGCGATCTTATCAAATACCAAACCGATTTAAAAAATAATTGTGACAAATTGTTGGTGATGGAACCTGCTCAAACATAAGCTATATTTTTTGTCTGTGCCACTATCACCAGAGGGTTGCTGGAGCAAAAAACGTTCTAATTTGCGATTTCTGTGATACCGAAAAGGCTAGAAACTTTAAATATGGCATGGTAGTTACTTATAAAATATAAATGCCCTCAAAGGACTGCCGAAAATAAATTCGAATTAAAAAGGAGTGAAGTGAAGGGGAGGTGCGAAAAGCATTCTAAAACAGTCCTAAATTACGATTTCTATGCAATTTCAGGGAATATAAACCGATTATAAAAGTAATAGTTGCGAATCAATGGTAACAGTCTCTGATCCTACACAGGCTATATTTTGTGCCGATGATTCTACCATCTGGGGTTCACAGGAACAACAAATGTTCTAAAAAAGGCCTTTAAAAGCTTTCTAAATTGCGTTTCTGTGGAATATTAGGAAATAACAAACCGATTTCAAAATTAATGTTGGCAAATTAATGGTGACAGTTCCTTTCAACATAGCCCTTTATGTTGAGAGAGGTGGTAGGACTTAGAATTTGACATGATAGTTAATTTTAAGATGTAAGCAGATGGTTTCTAAAAAATTCAAAACTTCAAATGAATACTGAAATGACCGTATTAATTGAGCATAAAAGTTTCAAAATATTTTCTAAATTATCATTTTTTTTAGTTTTATTTCGTTTTATTAATTCAAGTCTCATTTCTGCCTAATGCAGTGTAATAATGATGTTTAGTCAAACTGTGTTTTAAATAGTAATTTTTGAATTATTCCTAAAAGTAATAAGTACCTTTTAATAAAAAAACCTTTTAATAAAATAAAATATTACCTTTTAATAAAATAAAAATTTAGTTAGTACCTTTTAATAAAAATTAGACATATAAAAATCACTTGGCATATTTCAAATACTACGCGAGCAAAGCCGCGGGGTTTGCTAGTAAAATTTATATAAGAAAAACTCATGTATCAATGCACTGTTAAAAATCTGCATCTAATTGTCTAGTCATTCGACTGTTTTTAAAGATAACGATTACTTCATTCTAATATTAAACGCGTCCGACCATATTGACAAAATTATTGTCATAATAAAGTTCAATTACCGTTATGTACCAATTCAATTACCGTTCAAAAGTTCAATTACCGTTATGTACCGTTATGTGTCATTTTTCGCCCAGTTGGAAATTTACATCTAATATGATTTGTTTACCAATTAGAATAATTGTGTGAAAATTAATCTAGTGTTAGAAAATACCGTCTATAGCCGGAAATATACTTCAATTATTTTGTGTAGCGCTGTATATTATCTATAAATCAATACGTATTCTACATAGTATGTTAGAATTTAGTATAACCCTTTCAGGGGCGGTGGTATATTTATGAAACCACTTAATTTTAATTCCCAAACGCTACTATAGCACCAGAAATTTGTAAAATATTTTCCATTTAGTATGAAAGTGAAGTATACCCTTTTTCTTATTTCCAATGAAGTTTTTTTTTTTATAAATTCCGGTGCCATTCATTTATTTCAACACTTTAGAAATGAAAATGCTTTGCCCCCGAAAGGGTTAAGTAACAAAACACATAATAGGGTGAAAACTCACCGTCAGCAATTTTTATCTATAGTCGGAAAAAATACTGGAATTCTTTTGTACAGCCCTGTATATTACCTACAGTTCTTTATACACGTCACGTATTCAGATAAAATTTAATTCAGGCAGAAAACACGCTTAAAACTATTGAAATAACGCTTTTAGAAATATCACTCATAAACGATCATTTATCCACTTCGTTCATCGGCCCTGTATATGATTTTATTTATGTTTTACAAACATCTCTTAGACAATATTAAATATAATTCAGCTTGAAAGTAACCAACTCATTTAAAAACCTTCTTTAAGCAATTCATGCTCATACTATTAATGCTTACAAAATCTTTTGTGTAGCCCTGTATGTGATGTGTAGCATTTATAAATATTCGTAATACACAAAATTTAGTTACACTTAAAAACGCACATCATAACTGTCAACGCGCTTCTAACAATTAGGGCTAATAGACGGCTTCAGTACTGTATCTAAAATCTTTTGTGTGTCTCTGTAAATAAACGAGAAATTGTAAGCGCATCATATTCTATAGTAAGTATCTTGCAGTCAGTATTCTGTATTAGTTTCATTATATTTGAAAAATTGTAACATAAACGGTTTGCAGTGTATTTAAATTGATTCCATTTATTCCATTATGTAATGGAATACTTTTGTGTGACCCTGTAAATGAATAATTAATGTTTTACATCCTATTTCCTACAGAAAGCATGTTTTAGTGCACTTCATAAATGTATATCAATTTCAATATATTTAAAAAGGTGCAACAGCTTTAAAATCTACTTAAAACGATTTTCTCCGACTGACCGCAATGTAACGGAATACTTTTGGCTGTCCCTATAAATGGATTATAAATTGTACATGTTTCATTTTCAACAGGGATCATGCTATAGTAAATGTAAATAACATATTAAAATTACAGAACAATCCAAGTATATTTACGAGCGTTAGAGCACGGACGGACGGACAGACAAACCGAAGTCATAAACACTTTTCAACGGTTTATAAAAATGTTAAAAAATGGGTAATTTCGAATTTGTCTAACTCTTTACAGGACTTTTGCAATAAGCCTAAAAAAATATTAGGCTGATTGATAAAGAAATGATCATTTTCCAATTAGCCTAAATCTGCTTAGGATCTTTACAATAAGACTGAAAAATATGAGGCCAATTGGAAAAGCGAAGATGATTCTCCAATTAGCCGGGCTCTTTGTAAACAGCCTAGGCTTTTTGCAAAGAGTCGGACTTCTCAATTAGCCTTCGACATTAAATGAGGAAAGAATACCTTCAAAATATTTTATTGAAGTCAGAAATATTTTACGAAAAATAAGTTTAATTTTTCTATACCGTTTCGTTTTATACTCTAACTTCCTTTTCTGTGTCATGTCGGTTGGCTAGAAAGCCAACAGAAAAGTAAAGAATAGTAAACTGATATTAATCATATGCCAAACACTTTTCTATTTTATAATCTTCTCATTCTTTAAAAATTTATGCTACAGTACAGTTAGACTTCTTTTCTTTTATGTGCCCGAAAGTTTTTGAAATACAGCCTCTTCTCGATAGGGGAAAAGTTGATCAGCTAGGAAGTCCATCAACTGGGTTCGTACGTGTCCTTGATTTTCCAAACTAAGAATTTCTTCCATACCAGTACTTTCTTACAGAAAATCTCTCCCTAATTAAGGCGAAATTTTGTGGTTTTACACAAGATTCATCCCCCTATAAAAAGAATACTGATATTTTGCCTTGAAAAAATGGTACCCGTATGAACCCTGATCAAATGCCTGATCTATCCCCAGTAGGTGTAGTCATAAAAAGTCCTTCCGGCCAGTGCCGGGAGGAAGAGGTAGCTTTCATATTCCTTATTTTAAAAAAGCCAACTTATATTATTCAAACACACGAAGCTCAATTAAGTGGAAACCGAATGTAGGAGATTCAATACTAATTTTTATCAATACTAAATCATTATGAATGAGAATTTCGCGATATTAGTCAGCTTTATCCAAGCTGCTTTTATTTAAAGTAACTTATATTTGGCTGCCGAATTCGGCGATTTCTTAAAGTGACTGCCATTTTAAGACAACATGGTAGATGAGGCTAACCAGTGAACTTGGTCGAGACCTTAGTAATTGCTGTGCACATGCTCATCCACATCGGAATCGGTTGATATATACGAGTGCTGTCGCAGGCAAAAAATCAGATTTTTCAAAATGTCACCCACTTTACAAATTGAAACTGCTATATCTGAGCCATTTTTTAAGATAAAGACAAACAAAAAATGCTCCTGAATCCTTATATCAAGGTCAAATACTTAAGAAAGAAACCTTTTTCAATTTCTAATTTTTTTGCACCTCACTTTAAATATATATATTTTTTAATTTAATGGCCGCCATTTTGAAACAAGATGGCTGATGAAGCTGGCCAGCGAACTTGGTCGAGATATTGATGTATACTATTCACATGCCTTCTTCCATCGAAATAGGCGAATACGTGTGGTATCGCGAGACAAATACAAGATCGTTTCAAAGTGTTAGCCATGATAGAAATTCAAAGTGCTATAATTCAACCACTTTTTAAGATATAAACAAAAGAACAAATTTTCAGAAACAAAAACTGCTCCAGAATCTTTGTATCAAGGCCAAACACATTAAAAAAATCTTTTTCATTTTCCAATTTTTTAATACCTCATTTTAAATTTTAAATTACATTTTTTTTAAATGGCAACCCTTTTGAAACAAGATGGCGAATGAAGTTGGCCAACGAACTCGGTCGAGACATTGGTATGTGCTATGTACAGACCAAGTTACATTCAAATCGGTTCATAAATACGCCTGTTATCGCGTGACAAAAATCAGGTCGTTTTAAAATGTCAGCCACAATAGAAATTCAAAATGTTATAACTCAGCCATTTTTTTAGATATAGACGAAACAAAACCTGTTCCGGAATCTTTGTATTAAGGTCAAACACATACGAAAAAACTCTTTTTCATTTTCTAATTTTTTGGTATCTCATTTTAAATTTAATTGTTTTAAAAAATTTTTAAATGGCCGCCATTTTGAAACAAGATGGCGGATGAAACTGGCCAACGAACTCGGTTGAGTTATTTGTATGTACTATGTACACACCAAGGTACATCCAAATCGGTTCATAAATACGTCTGTTATCACGTGGCAAAAATCAGGGCGTTTCAAAATGTCAGCCACACTAGAAATTCAAAATGCTATAACTCAGCCATTTTTTAAGATATAGACGAAACAAAAACTGCTCCCGAATCTTTTTATCGAGGTCAAACACATAAGAAAAAAATATTTTTTCAATTTTCAATTTTTTGGTACCACATTTCAAATTTAAATTTTTCTTAAAATTTTAAATGGCCGCCATTTTTATACAAAATGGCGGATGAAGCTGGCCAACGAACTCGGTCGAGACATTGGTCTGTACTATATATAAACGAAGTTACATCCAAATCGGTTCATAAATACGCTTTTTATCGCGTGACAAAATTCAGGACGTTTTAAAATGTCAGCTTCGATAGAAATTCAAAATGCTATAACTCAGCCATTTTTTAAGATATAGACAAAACAAAAACTGCTACGGAGTCTTTGTATAAAGGTCAAATACATAAGAAAAAAATATTTTTCCATTTTCAATTTTTTGGTACCACATTTCAAATTTTAAATTTTTTTTAAATTTTTAAATGGCCGCCATTTTGAAACAAAATGGCGGATGAAGCTGGCCAACGAACTCGGTCGAGACATTGGTATGTACTATGTACACACCGAATTACATCCAAATCGGTTCATAAATACGAGAGTTACAGTGTGACATAGGTCAGATATATATATATATATATATATATCAATTTTGAACGGAGGGTGGTTTCGGGGTCTGGGGGTCATGATCGATGAAAATATACCAAAAATTTTTGAAATCGCTTTCCTCCGAACGGCTGCAATAGGTAGCTTTTTGTAAAGAAAGCTACCTAAAAAAAGTCCTTCCGGCCAGTGCCGGGAGGAAGAGGTAGCTTTCATAATCCTTATTTAAAAAAAGCCAACTTATATCATGCAAACACACGAAGCTCAATTTAGTGGAAACCGAATATAGGAGATTCAATACTAATTTTTATCAATATAATGAATGAGAATTTCGCGAAATTAGTCAGCTTTATCCAAGCTGCTTTTCTTTAAAGTAACTTATATTTGGCTGCCAAATTCGGCAATTTCTTAAAGTGCCTGTCATTTTAAGACAACATGGTGGATGAGGCTAAGCAGTGAACTTGGTCGAGACCTTAGTAATTGCTGTGCACATGCTCACTCACATCGGAATCGGTTAATATATAGGAGTGCTGTCGCACGCAAAAAATCAGATTTTTCAAAATGTCACCCACAATAGAAATTGAAACTGCTATATCTGAGCCATTTTTTAAGGTAAAGACAAACAAAAAATGCTCCTGAATCCTTATATCAAGATCAAATACTTAAGAAAGAAACCTTTTTCAATATCTAATTTTTTTGCACCTCACTTTAAATATATATATAATTTTTAATTTAATGGCCGCCATTTTGAAACAAGATGGCTGATGAATCTGGCCAGCGAACTTGGTCGAGGTGTTGATGTATACTATCAACATGCCTTCTTACATCGAAATAGGCGAATACGTGTGTTATCGCGTGACAAATACAAGATCGTTTCAAAATGTTAGCCATGCTAGAAATTCAAAGTGCTATAAATCAACCATTTTTTAAGATATCAACAAAAGAACAAATTTTCAGAAACAAAAACTGCTCCGGAATCTTTGTATCAAGGCCAAACACATAAAAAAAAATCTTTTTCATTTTCCAATTTTTTAATACCTCATTTTGAATTTTAAATTTAATTTTTTTTTAAATGGCAACCCTTTTGAAACAAGATGGCGAATGAAGCTGGCCAACGAACTCGGTCGAGACATTGATATGTACTATGTGCAGACCAAGTTACATCCAAATAGGTTCATAAATACGCCTGTTATCGCGTGACAAAAATCAGGTCGTTTTAAAATGTCAGCCACAAGAGAAATTCAAAATGCTATTACTCAGCCATTTTTTTTTTAGATATAGACGAAAGAAAAACTGTTCCGGAATCTTTGCATTAAGGTCAAACACATACAAAAAAAATCTTTTTCATTTTCCAATTTTTTGGTATCTCATTTAAATTTTTTTATTTTTTAATTTATTTAAATGGCCGCCATTTTGAAACAAGATGGCGGATGAAGCTGGCCAACGAACTCGGTCGAGATATTTGTATGTACTATGTACACACCAAGGTACATCCAAGTCGGTTCATAAATACGCCTGTTATTACGTGAGAAAAATCAGGACGTTTCAAAATGTCAGCCACGCTAGAAATTCAAAATGCTATAACTCAGCCATTTCTTAAGATATAGACGAAACAAAAACTGCTCCCGAATCTTTTTATCAAGGTCAAACACATAAGAAGAAAATATTTTTTCATTTTTCAATTTTTGGTACCACATTTCAAATTTAAATTTTTCTTAAAAATTTAAATGGCCGCCATTTTTAAACAAGATGGCGGGTGAAGCTGGCCAACGAACCCGGTCGAGACATTGGTATGTACTATGTATAAACGAAGTTACATCCAAATCGGTTCATAAATACGCCTTTTATCGCGTTACAAAATTCAGGACGTTTCAAAATGTCAGCCACGCTAGAAATTCAAAATGCTATAACTCAGCCATTTTTTAAGATATAGACGAAACAAAAACTGCTCCGAAATCTTTGTATAAAGGTCAAATACATAAGAAAAAAATATTTTTCCATTTTCAATTTTTTGGTACCACATTTCAAATTTTAAATTTTTAAAAATATTTTAAATGGCCGCCATTTTGAAACAAAATGGTGGATGAAGCTGGCCAACGAACTCGGTCGAGAGATTGGTATGTACTATGTACACACCGAATTACATCCAAATCGGTTCATAAATACGCCTTTTATCGCGTGACAAAATTCAGGACGTTTCAAAATGTCAGCCACGCTAGAAATTCAAAATGCTATAACTCAGCCATTTTTTAAGATATAGACGAAACAAAAACTGCTCCGGAATCTTTGTATAAAGGTCAAATACATAAGAAAAAAATATTTTTCCATTTTTAATTTTTTAGTACCACATTTCAAGTTTTAAATTTTTTTAAAAATTTTAAATGGCCGCCATTTTGAAACAAAACGGCGGATGAAGCTGGCCAACGAACTCGGTCGAGACATTGGTATGTACTATGTACACACCGAATTACATCGAAATCGGTTCATAATTACGGGAGTTACAGTGTGACATAGGTCAGATATATATATATATATATATATATATATATATATATATATCAATTTTGAACGGAGGGTGGTTTCGGGGTCTGGGGGTCATGATCGATGAAAATATACCAAAATTTTTTGAAATCGCTTTCCTCCGAACGGCTGCAATAGGTAGCTTTTTTGTAAAGAAAGCTACCTAAAAGCAGAGGGTATACGCTACATTGTATATACTATAGCTTTTTTGAGAAACATAGGGTATACGATGTTCCTTAAAGAAATCCAGAAGGTATACCACCGTTTACCTTCCACTACATCCCTGTCTATCCCACTGTTCACTAGATTTTCACTGGTTGCCCTGTTCCATGTTCAGTCGTCGAAAAATAAATAAATAAAATGCGTTTTAATCACCAACTAACAAATGAATTGAGAAATTGTACCAGACTGAAATTTCCAATAGGAATAGTATTTAATTTCGACATCATATATGCATTTTTCGGGAATTTTTTTCTTAGGGTAGCAACCGTTATAATTGATAAACTAACAACTTTTGTATGACAACTAAGATTTTGAATCAGTAACTCGTTATAAGGAGAAAAGTGTATGTTATCCTAAGCTTTAGGTACCAATTATTAAATGATAAAATAATACCTTCAAAATATTTTATCTAAGTGAGAAATATTTCGCGAAAAATAAATGTATTATTTCTATGCCGTTTTATTCTGCTCCCACATTCGTCCGTCCCTGTCATGTCAGTTGGCTATCGGCAACTGCTAGAAAGGTAACAGAAAAGTAAAGAATAGTAAACGACATGACATATTGAGTGACTTCCCTACTGTTTTAACCCATTTGTTCCTGAATTTTTTTTTCTCTAATTTGTTGGTAAGCTGGACGCAGCAGCGGTCCTTCGATTCCTTCAGGGCCCTAACCGTACCTTACTGCTTTCGGTGTCTTTATTTTTTGCAATTTCCTTTTTAAATTTGTCCGGTTTCAATTTTTGATTTTTTTTTCAACCGGCTTTCGCAAAAAAGTCGAATAAGAGTAGGATAAAGGGCTGCGGACAGAAAGAAGCCGCTCGCCGCGGCGGTTCACCCGTTGAAATGTTGCAAAATGAAATGGAAAGATACTAAAAAAATTAGGCTATTTTTTTTATATTTATTTGATAAAATGTACAAAATATGGGAATATGCATAATAATTGTAATAATATAATATGCATAATTATATGTTTTGTCTAAATTTATATAAAATAAGCTTTTAAATTGTATATTATATACTATAATTACTAAAACAATATATTTATTTCTTTACAGAGACTAATAACGTATCTATCTATATTATAAAGGACAAGCATATCTGTGCGTAAAAGCTGACGTCATTTCGCGAATCATGGGCGTACCCAAGGGGGGGGGAGCTGATGGGGCTACAGCCCCCCCCCCCGAAATTTTCGAAAGTGATATGAAAAAGTGCTGATTTTTCTTCTTTCTTTTTTGGAAAGTTTTTTAATTTTTTTCAATCATACAGCGGGCTATCCATTCTCATTAGTCCCATATTAGACCACATTGACAACAAGGAAGAGAAAGGGGGTTGACGGGGTTATAAGCCCCCCCCCTCCTCCTGCCAAAATAGTCGAAAAATTAAATGAAAAAGTGTTTTTCCTTACTTTTTTAAGATAACTTTGTATTTTTTTCTTCTGCCATACAGCAAGATAGCCATTCTCGTTAACACCACATTATTCCAGGCTATATTAGTTAGGGGTCTCTTAGAATTTCAGCCCCCTCCTCTCGAAATGGTCGAAAATGAAATGAAAAAATAGTGCTGAATTTTTTCTGTCTGTTTAAGATAAAATTGCATTTTCCCCCTATCGTTCAACAGACTATGCGCTTCCTTCGCTTTAGTTCCATATTAGTCCATATTGACACCAAAGAAGAGAAAGAGCGTTGATGGCGTTACAGCCCCCCCCCCCCCCCCCAACCAGAAATAGTCGAAAAATTAAATGAAAAAGTGTTTTTTCCTTACTTTTTAAAGATAAATCTGTATTTTTTTTCTTCTGTCATACAGAAAGATAGCCATTCTCGTTAACACCACATTATTCAGGCTATATTAGTTAGGGGGCTGATAGAATTTTAGCCCCCTCCTCTCGAAATGGTCGAAAATGAAATGAAAAAATAGTGCTGAATTTTTTCTGTCTGTTTAAGATAAAATTGCATATTCCCCTATCGTTCAACAGACTATACACTTCCTTCGCTTTAGTTCCATATTAGTCCATATTGACACCAAAGAAGAGAAAGGGGGTCGATGGCGTTACAGCCCCCCCCCCCCCCCAACCAGAAATAGCCGAAAAATTAAATGAAAAAGTGTTTTTTCCTTACTTTTTAAGATAAATCTGTATTTTTTTCTTCTGTCATACAGCAAAATAGCCATTCTCTTTAACACCATATTAGTCCACATTGACATCACAGCATACCCAAAGATAAGGAGGGGGCCCAATGAAAATACAGCCCCCTCCTCTCGAAATAGTCGAAAATGAAATGAAAAAATAGTGCCGATTTTTTTCTTTCTATTTGAGATAAATTTGAATTTTCTCACCTATCATTTAACAGACTAACCGCTCTCTTCGCTGTAATTCCATATTAGTGTACAGTGACACAACATTATGCCCTAAAAGGTAGAAGGGGGCTAATGGAGTTACAGTCCTCTCCCAAAAAATCGAACATGAAATGAAAAAGTGCTGATATTTTCCTTTTTGTTTGAGATAAATTTGTGTTTTTCCCCTATCATTCAACAGACTAGCCGCTCTCTTCTCTTTAGTTCCATATTAGTGTACAGTGACACCACATTACCCAAAGAGGTGAAAGGGGCTAATGGAGGGCCCTCTTCCTAACTAGTCGAAAATGAAATGAAAAAAAAGCTGATTTTTTTCTTCTTGTTTGAGATAAATTTGTATTTTTTCTTCTGCCATACAGCGAAATAGCCATTTTCGTTAACACCACATTAGTCCACATTGACATAACAGCATACCCAAAGATGGGGAGAGGGCTAATGAAATTAAGTCGAAAATGAAATAAAAAAATATTGCTTATTTTCTTTCTGTTTGAGATAAATTTCTATTTTTTTCTCCTATCATTCAACAGACTAGCCGCTCTCTTCTCTTTAGTTCCATATTAGTACACAGTGACACCACATTATACCCAAAGAAGTAGAAAGAGAGTGATGGGGTTACAGCCCCCAACCAGAAATAGTTGAAAAATTAAACGAAAAAGTGTTTTTCCTTACTTTTTAAAGATAAATCTGTAATTTTTTCTTCTGTCAAACAGCAAAATAGCCATTCTCGTTAACACCACATTAGTCCACATTGACATAACAGCATACCCAAAGATGGGGAGAGGGCTGATGGAATTACAGTCCCCTCCTCCCGAAATAGTCGAAAATGAAAAAAAATATTGCTTATTTTCTTTCTGTTTGAGATAAATTTGTATTTTTTTTCTCCTATCATTCAACATACTAGCTGCTCTCTTCTCTTTAGTTCCATATTAGTGTACAGTGACACCACATTATACCCAAAGAGGTGAAAGGGGCTAATGGGGCTAAAATAATCCCCTTCCTAAATAGTTGAAACTGAAATGAAAAAAAGGCTGATTTTTTTCTTCTTGTTTGAGATAAATTTGTAATTTTTCTAAGGGGCTAAGGGGCTGATTTTTTTCTTCTTGTTTGAGATAAATTTGTAATTTTTCTTCTGCCATACAGCGAAATGGCCATTCTCGTTAACACCATATTAGTCCACATGGACATCTCAGCATACCCAAAGATGGGAAGGGGGCTGATGGAATTACAGCAGGATCCTCCCGAAATAGTCGAAAATGAAATTTAAAAATATTGCTTTTTTCCTTTCTGTTTGAGATAAATTTGTATTTTTTTCTCCTGTGATTCAACAGACTAACCGTTCTCTTCTCTTTAGTTCCGTATTAGTGAACAGTGACACCACATTATACATAAAGAAGTGGAAAAGGGGTGATGGGGTTACAACCCCCTCCCAAAATAGTCGAAAATGAAATTAAAAAGTGCTGCTATTTTTCTTTTTGTTTGAGATAAATTTGTAATGCAATTGTTTTCTGCAATACAACGAACTAGACGTTCTGGCTAGTCTCATATCAGCGCACAGTTACACCACAGTATACCCAATGAGGGGAAGGGGCTGATGGGGTTATAGGCCCCCTTTCGAAATAATAAAAAATGAAATGGAAAAAAAAACTCCTGTTTTTCTTTCTTTCTTTTGAGATTAATTTTTAATTTTTTTTCTGCGACACAGCTATTCTGGTTAGCTCGATATATTAGTGCACAGTAATGCCCCAGCATACACCAAAGGAGTCGATGTGGACGGGGGTTATGAGGTTACAGCTCCATTCCACCTCTGAAGAGATCGCAGTGAAATGAAAAATGGGCTAATATTCCTTCTTTTTCAGATAAATTTGTTTTATTTTCTGGCATGCCACGAATTTGTTTTTCTTGTTAATCCAATATCCTCCTCAGTCCTGCGACCAAATTTACTTGAGACCACAAAATTCATTTTCAAATGACTGAAAAATAGCTCCATCCCTGTTTTACTCGATAAATGAAAACATATATGCTCAGTTTAAGAAACCTACAAATAAATTCTACAAATCTAAAAGTAGTTTAATTTAATGATTTTTTTAATTTCTCTCATAGCCGGCGGACGCCAAGATTGTCAATGCGGAAGTACGTTAATGCACAGTAACACCACAGCTAATCTCAAGTCGATTTTGGCTGAATCGGAAATCCGGTGCGGAAGAGTTGACTGTAAAAGTAGCTTATTAACTTTCTTTTTTCAGTCGCATCTCCAGGCCACACCGAAATATGGGGGTGCGGAGGATTGAAGGGACTAAACCTCTTTTATCTGCCAAAATGGTCGGAGTTAAATGGTAAAAAAAATTTACTTCTTACTTTTTAGATCAATTCAATTATATATATATTTTTCATGCATCGCACTTGTCTTTCTTGTTAGTCCCATATTTGTGCATAGTGACATCTTAGCTAATCTCTTCAGAATTTTGGCTAAGTAGGAAGTCAGGCACTATATATGCGCGGAAGAGCTGAATGTGAATGATATTCATTTACTTCCTCGTAACTGTAAGATACGCAGTGACTTCTTGTTTGACTGCAAAGACATCTTTGGAGTTCGGTAACGTCCCCCCCCCCCTTATCTTAACTTATATCTCCCCACTTATTCTGTCTTAACTTTGCAGCCAGTATTTTTCATCTGGAACGGTTTAAAGTCCGTATTATTACTTGTGCAATGCACAAATAATAAACAAAGTCTTTATTTTATCTATGTGTATAAAAGTATTTTGTGTTTGTTACCATATTAATTTATTTTTAAACAAGAACCGTAGCCAGAATTTAGTTTTGGGGGGTTGGAAGAACAATTTTATAGATTTTAAGTTATAACAACTTTTTTTAAAAATGAAAGTATATAAAAAAAAACCCAGTCACACTTTTTAACATATTTCGATGTGGGACGGTCTCAGGATCGGACACGTGCCCTCCCCCTTCCCCTCAGATTTGATTCTCAGTAAAAAAAAAAAAAAAAATTCTGAAATTCACAGCAACTTTTCCGAAAAGTTACAGCAGAGGGGGGAAGGAGAGGAAATCCCTTCCTGCCGCTAATTATTTTTCTTGTAGTTTGGGTTGGGTACACGACATTTCGGTCCCGCCATTTCGGTCCCGCCGTTTCGGTCCCGAGACATTTCGGTCCCTGGACATTTCGGTCCCGAGACATTTCGGTCCCTGGCCATTTCGGTCCCGAGACATGTCGGTCCCTGGCCATTTCGGTCCCGAGACATTTCGGTCCCTGGCCATTTCGGTCCGGAGACATTTCGGTCCCTGGCCATTTCGGTCCCGAGACATTTTGGTCCCTGGACATTTCGGTCCCGAGACATTTCGGTCCCTGGCCATTTCGGTCCCGAGACATTTCGGTCCCTGGCCATTTCGGTCCCCATCCATTTCGGTCCCTGGCCATTTCGGTCCTTAGCCATTTCGGTCCCTTGTCATTTCGGTGCCCACCACCTTATAACTCGTATTCTAATTGTCGTGGGCCGCCAAACGCTGTAATTTAAACATTATTTGGGACCTTTTTAAATTTTTTTAACACCCCCCACCCCCCAAATTAAAAAAAAAAGCTGAATATAACAGTCCGATAAATTTAAACTTTTATAACTCGTGATAATGAAATCACAGCGAGCTGAAAATTTGTTTGATTGAACAATGTGATATAATTTTACAGGGGACATTGTCTTATTATTATTATTATTATTTAACAAAATGGATTTTTTAAGCTTTATTATTTGTTATTAATATTAGGTATTTTATATATACTATAAATTGCCATAGATGATTTTTTGGTTGTTTTCATACGTTTTTTAGAACCTTTAAATTATCATCATTAATTAAATAATTTAAAAAACTGTTCTTATTTTTTCTCCTTCTTACAATTAGATTAATAATAAATGTCTTCAATAATTCAATTGGACACTTATAAGCTATTGTAGGTAAATATTTTCTCAAATCCTTCTTCTACATCCTCTCCTTTAATAATTCAGAAATGAGATATATTTATTGAAGCAAAAATATTTAATTTTTCTTATTACTTTTATAATACAAAGTTATAATTTTGTTTTCATAAGTTACTTTACCATTATAAACATTGGGAAAGCAATAGTGATTTGGTAATTAGGTGCGCCAGGAAAAATATTTTGTTGTCAGAAAACTCCACCCACCGCTTCATTTTTTTAAAAATAATTATTGGTTGCATTTTTAATAGTCTTCTCATCCATTGCAGACGATTCTTGTGAACTAATTTTATTGAAACTGGACCTATTTCTTTGTAATAAGATGATTATTTTTTATTTTATGTAATAGTGTAAGTATTATTTTAATTAATTTTATTTTCAATTTTTAACTGACAAAACTAAGGTTTTTAGGTGCGTTCGTAATTATATAAATACGTAGCACCTATAGTCGTCGTTCAGTCCGTCCGTCTGCCCGTCTGTCTGTCCGCATATAACAGAGCAAAAACAACCCAACCGAATGGTCTGATATTTTAAATATATGATTGTTGCATAATTTTGTCGAGCCATTTCAAATTTTATGGATAGCGGATGCATAGTTTAATTACAGGGACTGTCAAAAGTTTTTCTTTACATTGCGGCCAATGGGAAAAATTATTGCAAGTGCATTTTAATGATGTTACAGCCTTCCGAATGGTCTGAAATTTTAAATATATAATTGTTTCAAAATTTTGTCGAGCCATTTCAAATTTTATGAAAATCAGATGTATAATTTAATTACAGGGACAGTCAAAAAATTTCCGTTACATTACGGCCAATGGGAAAAAATTATTGCAAGTGCATTTTAATGATGTTACAGCCTTCCGAATGGTCTGAAATTTTAAATATATAATTGTTTCAAAATTTTGTCGAGCCATTTCAAATTTTATGAAAATCAGATGTATAATTTAATTACAGGGACAGTCAAAAAATTTCCGTTACATTACGGCCAATGGGAAAAAATTATTGCAAGTGCATTTTAATGATGTTACTGCCATCCGAGTGGTCTGAAATTTTAAATATATAATTGTTACAAAATTTTGTCGAGCGATTTGAAATTTTATGAAAATCGGTGTATAGTTTAATTACAGAGACAGTCAAAAGTTTTGCGTTACATTACGGGGAATGGGAAAAAATTATTGCAAGTGCATTTTAATGATGTCACAGGCTATGCACTCATGAAGTACAAAAAAAAAATATATACATTCAGTACAATATGGGGTGCAAAAAATAATTATAAAACTAGTTATAGTACGAACGCACCTCATTTGCCACGTTTGACGAGCAATTTCCAACTTGTTTGTATTTGTCGTTTATTTATTGATTTTTAATATTACCCTTTTCCTCCCACTTTCCCAGAAAAAAATAAATAATTTTTTATTTTAGTTTTATTATTAATTATATTAATAGTTTTAAATTTCGGTGACTTTAAATATAAAATAAATAAACATGTAAAAGATAAATTTCAGTTTATAACTACTATATGATAAATTGAATATAAAATGTATTATGTATTGAGTTTATTTTAAAGTAAAAAAATGTAATGTATATTAATAATGTTATTAATTTAATAAATTAAGGATACATTAAATAAAAAATATATTTAATAAAATATTAATTTAATTTTTATACTAAAATTCCTAACTTTTTTGAGAATTAATTAATAGCAATTATTAGTAGCAATTATTAATAGCACTTAAAGTTTTTATTCAAAAGTTTTAATTTATAATTTCCAAAAAATAATATAGGAATTTTTTGAAAAATCAGCCAAAAACATAAAGTCTAAGTAATAATTAATTAATTAATTAAACATAATAATAATAATAATAATAATAATGAAACATTGTACAAATACGCAAAAATACCTCTTAACAGTGTTAGGTGATATTATGCAGATTTTAATTTTTTAAGTACAGTTATAATTTACAATTCGCAAAAAGTAAGAAATTATCAATTAATTATAATTAAAGAGCAAAAATAATATTATAAGCTAACTAATAAATGAATAAACAACATGTTTATCTTCAGAACCCTTATCACTTTTATACATACTAATGAAGTTAATAACGTTATAATAACCGAAAATTAAAAAAATATATATTTGCATTTACCCTATAAAAACTATTATATAGTTCATGTAATAGTTTTTTAACAAGCAATTGATAAATTAGTTATCTAAACAATTAATAATTAAAATAATTTTGAATTGATAAATACGTTTAATAAAAACAATTTAATTTTTGATTTTTTTTTTACTTAACAATATAACTATGAGTGTTTTCAACTTGTCGTGCAAGTTAAATTCATGCTGTATCAAATTTACTGCAAACTAACGGCAAACAAGTAATCAAAAATACTGCAAACTTAGAGCAAAGTAGTAATCTTTCCATATCACACTCTAAGTTTAACCCCTTCGAAGGGGTCAATAGACCTGATCAGGTCTATTGATGCGAAAGCGACGTCAGAAGGCGCATGCATAGGTTTTATCACCATAAACAAGTTTAGGTAATATTTGTACTTTTCATTTCGAGCATTTTTTTGGTATTTAATAAGTATAGCGTTTAGAAAAAACGGTGCCTACCGAATAAAATTTCTGCAATTTCTGCGTATGTGCTGATTCTCATTGTTGTTGAGTCTCTCAACAGAGAGATTTTTTGCTTTCGTCACTTTCGTGAATTAAAGACAGTCTTGTCATCAGTTTCACAACAAACTACACATGCAAGTGGGTGATGGTATACCTTGCGGGAGATTTGCTGCGAATTTCTCAATTCAAATTTGTCACGGCAAGATAATATCAGAAAAAATCAAACTTTCTGCTAATGTTCATGCTATCTGGGTTACCTCAAAAATTTCCATGGGGAGCGTGGCGGATCGCATGAACGGCTCATGCGATTGACACTTATGTGAAATCATTATCCAATATCTATTACAGCACAAATTCTTAATTCAATGGCAAGAAATTAAACATGAAAATTGCTGTTTTACACTTAACCACTTGGCCCTAACTTTATTGTAGGCAAATGTTATGTAATATGAAACTTGATTTAACCCATTCGCTGCCAAAACTAAGAATTTTCAAATTTTTTGTTGAAGGTCGTTTGCCAGCACAAATTCAGAAAGATAAATTTCGCTTTACTAATACAGCGAAATTTCTGCCAATAAATGAGGCTTTTTTTTTAATTTTAAAATAGTGGTGACAAAGTAATCAATAAATTAAAGCCACGAGTATACTCGTGAATGACAGCGAATGGGTTAATTAAATTTAACTCTTCAGTATGCGCTCAGCTTTTTACATCATAAGTGAATCTTTTTCACTGGTAAATATTAATGTAACTTGAATGTATTATTAGTTGCAGTTATATAGATTGGCCTTATATTTTTTATCCATGCTTTTTTTTTAAATTAAGAAATTAAATAAGGATATACCTAAATTCTTAAAGTTACTCGAAATACTTCTATCATATATACACAGTCAAGACAAGATTCCAAGCACTGGTAAAAAGCTCCATTTTAGACAGGCTTCCATGTAAAGAAGTGTAATTAATTATACTTCTAAGATACACTACCTCAATAAGATCTATTGTTCGTTTCGCAGGGATTCTGAAACTCTTCCGTTTGAGACAGGATTCCGTTATAGAAAGATTCCGCTTTCACAGGTTTCACTATGCTTCACTAAAGAAGGGTGAAAATCCCCTTTTCAGACAGGTTTTCAGCAAATTTAATTGTATCGCAATTCATATTAAGACCATGTAAAGCTTACGTTAAAGACAGGATTCTGTTATAGACAATTACTATTTTGACAAGTTTTATTCTATTCATGTGATATAAATAAGTATATTTATATAAATACACAAAACTTTTAAAAATGGAACCTGCCTATAACGGAGTTCTGTCTTAAACATAAATGTTCCATAGTGCTACGGAAAAGAATACTATACAAATACACCAAATAACACGGAAACCTGTGTAAAACGGAATTTTCCACCAATATTTACAATTTCATCTTGACAGGTTTTACTATATATATAACATGAAGGGAAAATTCTGGACCCTCCCCCCCCCCCCGAAACGAAATCCTGGCTACGCCACTGCATGTCGTCCCGGTTTTTTTAAGCCATTAAAGATGAAAAATGCCGCGTGGCCACAGAAAAGCGCCGGCTGACTAGAACAAAGAGAGCGCGAGTAGAATAATTCTTCTATCTGGATCTTTATTTAGCATAATCAAATGGGGGAAGCCAGGACATCTACACTTGACATATAGATATACATGTATAATATTCTTTTGAATGAATAACATATAGATATCAAGAAAAGCCAAATATGTTTTCTAAATTTCCAAATTTCTTCATTGTGATATATTTATAAAATTTCTTAATTTAAAATGAAATTTTACGTAAAAGTGATTCACTATACATTACTATTTTGAGATTTTATGTTATTTTTTAGTATTTTCATTTTTATTTTTTATTTGTCATATTAAAACATGTAGGCTGCTTTAATTCTAAGTATATAAGTCAAATAAATAACAAAGAAATATTTGAAATACAGAATTAATTTTAAATACGAAAAGAATATTTTATGACAATAGAAATTTTAAAATTTTGATTTATGTTTATTGTGCTCGTAGTTTTTGAATGTAATAAGCATATAAAAGTCTTAATTATATTAAAAAGGATTTGTAATTGTTGAAAACCACTTCACCGTCGACAGGTATGGGGAAAAAGTGCTTTTATCCCCGAGTTATCTCGGGGCAAACGGTGAAGTGGTTCAAAATTAAAAATATTTTTAAACTTGTCATTCGACACCGGTAGAAATAGCGGTAATATTATTGTTACATGTTGTCGAAAATGTGAAATAAAAGGCAGGTGTCGCTGCTAATTCGATAACCCCCACTTTGAAGTGAAATGAAGAGAACACTTCAGTGTTTGTTGTATGATTGAACCACCGAACCGATGTAACGATATTGTGTAATAATGTTCGCTTCGAGAAGAAGCTATGAAGGAGAGATCCTAATAATATCTTGGAATATGCTCATGAAGATTGCGAAGAAATATTTGTTAAGTTTTTAAGAAGTCACAATATCATTTTAGAAGTAACACATCTTACGTAAAAATATCTACACCCGGTATAAATTTGGAACGAAGCCAAGTGGGTTTCTAGATGGTGCAACCGGCTGGAAAGGAAGTAAGGTCATTTAATTATTTTGATTGAAAACATTTTATTCGCAATAAATAACAAAAGAAAAAAAAGTAACTTTGTTAAGTAGTAGAAAAAAAAATATGCTGTTTGTTTTGAAGATAAATTCTTGCTCTGATTCATTTTGATTTGAAAACGAAAGTTGTTGTTCGAATTTAATAATGTGATATAAGAAAAAAAAAACTGTATAATTTAATGATTAGAAACTTGATTACTTATGCTGATTGATATACAATGTAAGTAAATAAAAATGAATGATTTACTGAAATTTAAGAAAGAAAGGGCTGTTTTGAGAACAGCGGTAACTAAATATATAAATAAATTGGAAAGTGATGATTTGGAAAAATGTACAGAGAGCTCGCTAGAAGAATATGTTGGTTATTTAGATCAAATAAGCAAAGAATTAAAAACCTTTGATAATGAAATTAAAAATTTAATTAATGAAGATAAAGAATTTGAGAGTGAAGTCCAGAGTGCCATCGAATATAATCAAAAAAATAACGACTTGGATAAGCAGAATTAATGCGAGGATAAAAATTATTAAAGAATCGAAACAAATTACGCTCTCCAGTCCTGATAGTACACCGCAAAGAGTTATATCTAATAAACCTAGCGAATCACCTGAAAATGCAGGAAATAATAGTTTAAACTTTAATAATGTAACAGTGAAATTGCCTAAAATTGCGATTGCAAAGTATTATGGTGATCCATGTTTATGGATGGAATTTTGGAATCAGTTTCAAAGCTCTATTGATAAAAACGAAAATTTGTCAAAAATAGATAAATTTTCATATTTAAAAACTCTTTTAGGAGGGGTCGCGTTCAATGTTGTAAACGGATTTGCTTTGTCAGAGGAAAATTATGAAAAAGCAATAATACTACTAAAACAAAGATTTGGTAGACAGGAATTAGTTGTTAACGGGCATATGTCAAAATTGTTAAACCTTAATCCCGTCAAGGACTCGACTAATATATTTGAGTTAAGAAAATTATATGACATTGTTGAAATTCAAATTCGAAGTTTAGAGTCGTTAAATGTAACGACTGAAATGTACGGTCATCTTTTGTATCCCATTCTGATTAGATTAATCCCAGATGATCTCGCTCTAAATTTTAATAGAAAACGTTTAGAAAAATCGGATGAAAACGAGTTTAATGTTTTAGAACTATTGAGATATTTAAAAATCGAAATTGAGTGTCGGGAATCTTCTCTTATGCTAAATTATTTTAAAGATACTAAACGAAAGTATACAGGTCCCCCCGATAAACAAGGTAGTAAAAATTATTTTAAGGGTTCGAGTTCTGCTAGCGCTCTTAATGCACAAATTCTATCATGCATATTTTGTTCTTCTCCCCATGATTCATTCAAATGTAGCTTGCCCCCGCAAGATAAGTTTAAGATATTGAAAAATTCTAATCGCTGTTTTAAATGCTTTAAACTTTTTCACAACGGCAAAAAATGTAGAAGTAAATTGTCTTGCTTTAAATGTAAAAATCAATATCACCATGGTTCTATTTGCACAAAAGACAGCAGAGGGTTAAATGCCGCTCGGGAGGATAAAATAAGCAATACGCGGCAAAATTCTGAATCTCCTAATTATGGATTTGAGGCGACAGTAAATGTAAACAATTCTAGTTCCGAAATTGTTAGTTCTGTTTCGTATTGTAATAATAATGTGACGCATTCTAAAAATGTATATTTGCAGACATGTAAAGTAGTTGCGAGTTCTGATTTCAATTCAAAATTAACTAGAATACTTTTAGATAATGGGAGTCAGCGGTCATTTGTCAGTGAAGCTTTAGTGGATGCTTTGAATTTAAAGCCAGTAGGTCAGGAGATTTTATCAGTGTATTCTTTCGGAATGCAAAGTGCGGTAGAGAAAGTATATCCAATAGTAGAGGTAGAAATTGAAAGCTTAGATCAATCTTTCAAAGCGAAAATCCGAGCGCTTGTTGTTCCTCGGATATCTGGTGCCGATATGTACGAACCGTCTGCACAAATTAGGGAATTTATGAGGGATAATAAAATGGAAATGGCTGATGCTTGTGTAGGAAAAGATTTGATGAATGTTGAAATACTAATTGGATCAGACTTGTTTTGGGAATTTATTTTAAACGAACGAATATCCATTAATAATGACTCAGGAGCTATAAAAACGGTTTTTGGATGGGTAATTACAGGACAGGAATTGAGAAAAGGAAATAGTTGTTCTCAAAATATTGCAGTAATGAAAAATGCGGTTGAATTAAATGATTTAAGAATATTTTGGGAAATTGATTCTATCGGAATTTCGGATGAGAGCGATGAATTATCTCGAAAGGATAAATTATTAATGGAAGATTTTGAGAGGAAATTACAATACAAAAATAATAGGTACACAACTAATCTTATTTGGGATTCAGGTTCACATGAAATTAATAATAATTTTTGCATTGCTAAAAAGCGGTTCGATAATTTGAAAGAAAAATTGAATAAAAATAAAGTAGTATGCGCTGAGCATAAGAAAGTTATCGATGAGCAGTTTCGTGAGGGAATTGTAGAAGAATCTAAAAATGATGCGTTATTGTCTGGATACTATATGCCTCATAAGGCTGTTTTGAGACCAGATAAAGAAACTACGCACGTGAGGATAGTTTTTGATGCGTCATCAAAGGAAAGCCATTCGAAATCTTTAAATGATGTTTTGGAATCAGGTCCAAATTTAAATCCTAATTTATTAGACGTGATACTTAAATTTCAAACATATGAAGTTGCTTTTTCTTCCGATATTGAGAAAGCATACTTAATGATAGAAATAGCAAAAGAAGATAGAAAATACTTAAAATTTCTTTGGTTTAATAATGGTGACTCTAACTCCTTTAGGGTAATGAATATGACACGTTTACCTTTTGGAATTAGGTGTAGCGCTTTTGTCTTAGCGGCCACAATTAAGGCACACATTAAAAGATATAAGGAATTTTATCCTGAGGTTTTTGAAATGTTAAATAACTCCATGTACGTTGATGATCTTTATTCTGGGGCGGATACAGCTGAAAATGCTTTTAACCTTTCATCCAGTGCTAACACTATACTTAAGGACGCTAGCATGAACTTACGTAAATTTAATTCAAATTCGACTGAGTTAAAAGAATTGTGGCAACAAAACGGTATGTTAGATAACCCATCTGGGCGGTCTATGTTATTGGGACTGGAATGGGACACTAATAAAGACATTATAAAAATTGATTCATTGGAATTTCAGAATGTTACAGCTAACACTAGTTTGGCCACTAAAAGATCAGTCCTGCGTGCTGCAGCAAAAATCTATGATCCCGCTGGATATATAGCCCCCTTTGTAATCAGAATTAAGCTGTTAATGCAGAAAATATGGCTAAAAGAGCTAGGATGGGATGAAGAACTTCCCGAAGACCTAGATATTGAATTTAGAAACTGGTTAGTGGACGTTCAAGATTTGGAAAACATATTAGTCGATAGAAAATATTTTCTGGAAGGAGCCTGTCCAACAGAAGTAACTATACATATTTTTTGTGATGCTAGTGACAAAGCAGATGGAGCTGTCGCGTACTTCAGATACAAAAGTAATGAGCTCATAAAAAATTTAGAAAACTTTAGTAGTATGCTAAAATTACTTAGAACAATTGCATGGATTAAACGCTTTATAAGGAAAGTTAGAAAATTACCTGGAAACGATGGTCCCTTATCTGCCGATGAAATTCAAGATGCGGAAATATTCTTCATTAAGTCAGTCCAAAAGCAATTTTATAAACCAGAAATTGATTTGCTTAAATCAAAGAGTGAGCTTCCAAAACAATCGAGCTTACTATCATTAGCACCGTTTCTTGATGAAAACGATTTATTAAGAATAAAGGGAAGACTGGACGAGAGTAAATATACTTATGCAGAAAAGCATCCAATCCTCATGCCGAAGGACTCTCGATTTACAGAACTGCTAATATTACGAGAGCACAACAAAATGCTTCATAGTGGTGTAGCAGCTACACTATGTAAATTGCGTGAGAACTACTGGATTCCCAAGGGGAGGCAAGCAGTTAAAAAGGCCATCAACAAATGCCTCGTATGTCGAAAATATGCAGTGAAGCCAGCAAAACAAATGACGGCGCAACTTCCCAGAGATCGAATCTCAGAAACCCCGGTATTTTCCGTCTCTGGAGTAGACTTCACCGATCCTGTTTATATAAAAAATGGAGATATCTCCGAAAAGGCTTATATAGCTCTATTCACGTGTGCTGTGACTCGTGCTGTTCACTTTGAACTTGTTTCAGACTTATCAACTAAAAAGTTCATATTGGCACTTAGACGTTTTCTTAGCCGAAGAGGAAACTGTCGTATAATCTACTCCGACAATGCCAAAACCTTCAAATGTGCAAATAAAGAAATTCAATATTTCTTTGACATACTTAAGCACCAGGATTTCCAAAATTTTATCTCTTCAGAAGGAATAACATGGAAATTCATCGTTGAACTTGCCCCATGGTGGGGAGGTTTCTATGAGAGGTTGATGAAAAGTGTTAAGGACCCGATAAGAAAAATCTTAGGAAAAGCTTTGCTTACTTTTGAAGAGCTTATGACTGTCCTTGTAGAGGTGGAAAATGTCCTCAACCACAGACCACTAACATACATTTATGATGATTCCTCTGAGCCTGAGCCGCTAACACCGGCCCATTTCCTGCTTGCTGGACACAAGGTAGGATACCCCTTTAACTTTAACGAACTGTTTAACGCCTCTATAACTAGGACTAGCCTAATTAAAAGAAAAACGTATCAAACAAAACTTTTGAGCCAGATTTGGGAGAAATGGAAGACTGAGTATTTACTAGCAACTAAAAGTTTGCATTCTTTCGGAACTCCTAATGCTCAAAAAGACTTGAAAGTTAATGACATTGTTTTAATTGAAGGTGTAAGTAAATCAAAGTTCCTATGGAACTTAGGACGAATTATCGAGGTCAATAGAGGTCGTGATGGACTAGTCAGGTCTTGTGTCGTCAAGACCAAAAAGGGAAATTTAAGACGACCTACTCAACTTATATATCCTTTTGAAATTGCTGATTAATAAAATAATTTTGTAAATAAATTTTCTGTAAATATAACAACATTTAATTTTAGTATTGTGTTTTTGTAAATAACATTAATAACTTATTCTTTTACTGTATTATAACTGTAATATATTATCTATACTGTAAATACTGATATTATTTAATTTTGCATTTATTGTGTTATTTTATGAAAGTTTCTTGCAAAAATCCTGGCCAGGTATATTATGTTGTACATGTTGGTAAGAAACATATGTTTCGTAATTATATTATGGTTTATTTAGTGCTTTATTTCAGATTTTCTTAAAGGTATAACTTTTAAAATCTATTGTTTTGAATAATTCCATATAGTATAATTTTGACATGTATATTGGTTTCAATAATTATTGGTAAAATTAGATTAAAAATGTAGTGTGATAATTTTGGCAATTATCAGGTGGGGAGTGTCGAAAATGTGAAATAAAAGGCAGGTGTCGCTGCTAATTCGATAACCCCCACTTTGAAGTGAAATGAAGAGAACACTTCAGTGTTTGTTGTATGATTGAACCACCGAACCGATGTAACGATATTGTGTAATAATGTTCGCTTCGAGAAGAAGCTATGAAGGAGAGATCCTAATAATATCTTGGAATATGCTCATGAAGATTGCGAAGAAATATTTGTTAAGTTTTTAAGAAGTCACAATATCATTTTAGAAGTAACACATCTTACGTAAAAATATCTACACCCGGTATAAATTTGGAACGAAGCCAAGTGGGTTTCTAGACATGTAAAAAGATTAATGCAAACTTTTAAATAGTTTTTCAAAAAATAGTAAATTAAAATAATTATTAAAATAAAATAGAAAGTTCTAGTCTGTTCCGGTGCAGAATTTAAAAAATAATGTGTCTTTATCACAATTCCATGTTAAGAACCCCCTTTTTAAAAAATATGTAAAATGCAATACATTTAAAATTGATGCGCCGTTAAATAATAGGATAAAATAAAGATTTGTAAAATTATTTGCAGATTTTTTCATTATTAATCACATAGTGTGCAAATTATATACAATTGAATATGTGCATTTTGGCATGGGCATTTGTATATGAAAATTAAAGCTCGACTTATAAATATTTTTAAATTGTCTGGACTTTATATTTATGATAGACTAAAATATGAGGAGCTTCTATAAAGAATCCACAGAACTCTCTCTTCCCCCACTCCTGAAAACGATTACTTCTACCATATAAAATTTGCATGGGGTGCTACAATTTGATTGCGAGTTATAAGTGTTTGCGGTTTTCGAGCCCTTATATTCGGTTATACTAAAATTTCAAGGGTTCAGTTAAAAAATCTTATAATGTACCTCCTTTTTTAAAGATTACGTTTACCATACAAAATATGAGTGTGATTACGATAATTACAGAGAGAGTTATAAATGTTTTAATTTATCAGGACCTTATACTTAAGATACACTAAAATATATAAAAAGTCAACAGAGCCCCCCCTCCCCCCCTGCCTTATAAAACGATTATGATTATCATAGGAAATTTGTGTGGGCTGCGACAATTTTGATCTGTGTTATAAGTGTTTGCGTTTTCGAGTCTTTATATTCGAGTTATACTAAAATTTAGGGAGTTCAGTTAAAAAATTTGATAATGTCCCTCCTTTTATAAAGATTACGTTTACCATACAAAATATGAGTGTTTTGCGATAATTATAGATCGAGTTATAAATGTCTTAATTTATCAGACCCTTATACTTATGATACACTAAAATATAGAAAATGTCAATCCCCCCCCCCCTTGTTTTTTAAAATGATTACCATACGAAATTTGTGTGTGTTTACTGAAATTTTAAGGCCTTTATTTAAAAAACTCTACAATGTCCCCTATAAAATTGCCACCTATTTCAAGTGCACAAAATTTCAGCTTGCTGGAGAAGGGACCGAAATGTCTTGGGACTGAATTGTCTCGGGATCGTAATGTCTTGGGACCGAAATGTCTCGGGACCGAAATGTCTTGGGACCGAAATGTCTTGGGACCGAAATGTCTTGGAACCGAAATGTCTCGGGACCGAAATGTCTTGGGACCGAATTGTCTCGGGACCGAAATGTCTCGGGACCGAAATGTCTTGGGACCGAAATGTCTCGGGACCGAAATGCCTTGGGACCGAATTGTCTCGGGACCGAAATGTCTTGGGACCGAAGTGTCTCGGGACCGAAATGTCTTGGGACCGAAACAGCGGGACCGAAATGGCGGGACCGAAGTGTCGGGACCGAAACGTCCTGCTTCCTTTGGGTTAACTCTGTTGTCATTTCAGGTCAATTTCAGGCTGAGTGTAGATTCCTGCAATTTGGGTTCGGGTTAACCAGATTTCTAAAAAGTTAGTTCAGTATAATATTTTAGTTTAAAAACTATACATATAATAATAAACACAGATATTTGTATACATTTTTAACGCGATCCTTTGATGAAATTCAGGTTTTTATCACGACGCTTTGACGAAATGTGCATTTCGCGCTATCTTTTGACGAAATTAGCTTTTTTCAGCTACCCTTTGACGAAATTCGCGTTTTTTTTCGTGGTCCTTTGACGAAATTTGTGTTTTTTTTCGCGGATTTTTGTCGAAATTCGCGTTTTTTTACGAAATCTTTCGTCGAAATTTGTGTTTCTTCCGCGGCTGTTTGACGAAATTCGCTTCTTTTCGCAGTCTTTTGCTGAAATTCACGTTTTTCTGTGGTCCTTCTTTGTGACCTTGCTTTTTCTTTTCTTTTTCTTTTTTTTGCGATCCTTTAACGAAATTCGCGTTTTTCCTGCTTCCCTTTGACGGAATGCGTGTTTTTTAACGATCCTTTGTCAAAATTTGTGTTTTTTCTGCGGACCTTTGAAGAAATTTGCGTTTTTTCGGAGGCCATTTGCCGAAATTCGTGTTTTTTTAATGCAATCCTTCGTCGAAATTTGCGTTTTTCCGCGGATTTTTGACGAAATACGCGGTTTTTTCCGATTTTTTATGAAATTCGCGCTTTTCTGCGGCCTTTTGACGAAATTCACGTTTTTCCGTGTCCCTTTGACGAAATTCGCATTTTTTGCGATCCTTTTCGAAATTAGCTTTTTTTTTGCAGCCCTTTGACGGAATGCGTTTTTTTAGCGGTCTTTTTTCGAAATTCGCGTTTTTTCCGCGGCCTTTTGAGGAAATTTGCGTTTTTTCTACGGCCGTTTGAAGAAATTCGCAATTTTTTCGAGATCCTTTGTCGAAATTTGCTTTATTACGCGGGTTTTTGAGGAAATTAGTAGGTTTTTTGCGGCTTTTTGACGAAATGCGCTTTTTTCGCAGACTTTTGACGAAATTCACTTTTTTCTGTGGGCCTTCTTTGTGACCCTGCTTTTTCTTCTTTTTTGCGATCCTTTAACGAAATTCGCGTTTTCCCGCTTCTCTTTCACGGAATGCGTGTTTTTTAGCGATACTTTGTCGAAATTCGCGTTTTTTCTGTGGTCATTTGCCGAAATTGCTTTTTTATGCAATTCTTCGTCGAAATTTGCGTTTTTTCCGCGGTTCTTTGACGAAATTTGCGTTCTTTTCTCGTCTTTTTCGATGAAATTTGCGTTTTTCTGCAGTCTTTTGACGAATTTCCCGTTTTTCTGCTAACTCGCATTTTTCCGCTTCCCTTTGACGGAATGCGTGTTTTTTTAGCGATCCTTTGTCAAAATTTGCGTTTTTTCTGTGATGGCCCTTTGACGAAATTCATGTTTTTTCTGTAGTTATTTGAGAAATTCGCGTTTTTTTCGCAATCCTTCGTCGAAATTTGAGTTTTTCCGCGGCTTTTTGACGAAATTCGCGCCTTTTCTCGTCTTTTTGATGACACTTTGCGTTTTTCTGCGCTCTTTTGACGAAATTCATGTTTTTCCGTGTCCCTTTGACGAAATTGGTGTTTTTAGCGATCTTTTTTTCGAAATTCGCGCTTTTTCCGCGACCTTTTGATGAAATTCACGTTTTTTCTGCAGCCTTCTGACGACGTTTGGGTTTTTTCTGTGCTTATTTGACGAAATTAGCGTTTCCTCCGCGAGCATTTGACGTAATTCATGTTTTCTCCGCGATCATTTGACAAAATTTGACTTTTTTTTCGCGATCCTTTGACAAACTTCGCATTTTATCCGCGCCCTATGACAAAATTCCGGTTTTTTCCTGGATCCTTTAAAGAAATTCGAGATTTTTTTTGCGAACGATTGACGAAATTGATTTTTTTCAGCGACCACTTGTCAAAAATCGCGATATTTTTTAAAGTCCGAATTGACCAAATTTTTCAAATTTTCGGAAAATTCGGAACGAAGTCACCCCTGCCCCTCCCCTTTCCCCCCTTTGGCTACGGCCTTATTGACAAAAATGATTTCTGTTTATAGCACAATTCAACGTGTTTCGCAAGATTTAGAACATTATGAAAATTTAAGTCACCCCCCCCCCCCCGAAATAAAATCCTGGGTACGCCACTGTCGCGAATCGATATTATAAAGGACAAACATATCTGTGCGTAATGCTGACGTCATTTTGCAAACGGCAACACTTTGAAATTTTAAATGAAATTTCGGTTTTGCAGTTTTCACTACTGCAAATTATTAAACTTCTAAATATCGCACATTTTCAATTTTTACACCGTCGTGTAGGGGAAAAAATGCACTTTTAAATGCAATTTGTTTGAAAGCTGTATCTTAATTTAATTTTAAGATTTTTTTTTTTTATTTTTTAATAACTTTTTTGTAATCGTGGCAACTGGAGTACTTTATTTCGATTGAAAGCAATGGGAAAATAATCCCGGAAGAAATAGATAGATGGAGATGAAGAGTAACGGCTGGGCGTGATAGTCCAAGAGCTATTAAAAATTTTAGGGAAGGTATTTGAGGCACTCTGAAAATTTGTGCAACACTTCTTTTGTGATGCCTGAATACAAAATCGAATGTCTGGCTGAAGGATCGTGGCACTTAGCCTACCCGTGAATTTTTAAATTTCCAAAATTTCGTTGCAAAAAAATATCCTTGAGGCATCTTGAAATTTTAATGCCTTCAAATTTAGTATTTGATGAAATAAAAAATATAAAAGCCAGACACTTTATTCGGCCCAAAAACTGTGCCAGACACGTGTCAAGTGCCATTTTTTGACTACCCAAAAAGATATTTGAGGCACGCTGAGATTGAGACAGAATAATATTTATGCTTAGAAAAAAAATATTTTGAAAATGACAGACACTTTAGTCGGCCCAAAAACTGTGCCAGACACGTGTCAAATGCCATTTTTTGACTATCCAAAAAAGGTATAATGAGGTACGCTGAGAGTGAGACAGAATAATATTTATGCTTAGAAAAAAATATTTTGAAAATGACAGACACTTTAGTCGGCCCAAAAACTGTGCCAGACACGTGTCAAGTGCCATTTTTTGACTACGCAAAAAAGGTAGTTGAGGCACGCTAAGATTGAGACAGAATAATATTTATGCTTAGAATAAAAAATATTTTGAAAATGACAGACACTTAGTCGGCCCCAAAACTGTGCCAGACACGTGTCAAGTGCCGTTATTTGACTACCCAAAAAAGGTATTTGAGGCACTCTGAGATTCAGACAGAATAATATTTATGCTTAGAAAAAAATGTTTTGAAAATGACAGACACTTTAGTCGGCCCAAAAACTGTGCCAGACACGTGTCAAGTGCCATTTTTTGACTACCAAAAAAAGATATTTGACGCACGCTGAGATTGAGACAGAATAATATTTATGCTTAGAAAAAAAAATATTTTGAAAATGACAGACACTTTAGTCGGCCAAAAACTGTGCCAGACACGTGTCAAGTGCCATTTTTTGACTACCCAAAAAAGGTATTTGAGGCACTCTGAGATTGAGACAGAATAATATTTATGCTTAGAAAAAAATATTTTGGAAATGACAGACACTTTTGTTGGCACTTTCTACTTGCCAGACAACATAGAATGTTAAACGCGAGTGCCAGTAAAGTTGGACTTGTGGTGTCTGGCTGAAGATACATTTACTGACTTACGATACAAAAACAGCATAAACCGCGTTGCATCTTAAGATGAATTTCAACTGGATGCGTGCGCGATCACACCTAACTGTGATAGGCTCTCTCAAGACCACTTGACTCATAGCAAACATGCAGTTGTTGTGAAAATTTTGGAGTAGTAATCATGGAAAGTAAAAAAATTAAAAAAATGTTATTTGCGCAAAAAGCGACGAAAAAATCATTTTCAAAATATTTTTTTCTAAGCATAAATATTATTGTGTCTCAATCTCAGCGTGCCCCAAATTCCTTTTTGGGGTAGTCAAAAAATGGCACTTGACACGTGTCTGGCACAGTTTTTGGGCCGACAAAAGTATCTGTCATTTTCAAAATATTTTTTTCTAAGCATAAATATTATCCTGTCTCAATCTCAGCGTGCCTCAAATACCTTTTTTGAGTAGTCAAAAAATGGCACTTGACACGTGTCTGGCACAGTTTTTGGGCCGACTAAAGTGTCTGCCATTTTCAAAATATTTTTTTCTAACCATAAATATTATTCTGTCTCATCTCAGCGTACCTCAAATACCTTTTTTGGGTAGTCAAAAAATGGCATTTGACACGTGTCTGGCACAGTTTTGGGGCCGACTAAAGTGTCTGTCATTTTCAAAATATTTTTTTTTCTAAGCATAAATATTATTCTGTCTCAATCTCAGCGTGCCTCAAATATCTTTTTGGGTAGTCAAAAAATGGCTCTTGACACGTGTCTGGCACAGTTTTTGGGCCGACTAAAGTGTCTGTCATTTTCAAAATATTTTTTTCTAAGCATAAATATTATTCTGTCTCAATCTCAGCGCGTGCTTCAAATACCTTTTTGGGGTATTAAAAAAATGGCACTTGACACGTGTCTGGCACAGTTTTGGGGCCGCTTAAAGTGTCTGGCTTTTATATTTTCTATTTCATTAAATACTAAATTTGAAGGTATTAACATTTCAAAATGCCTCAAGGATATTATTTATGCAACGAAAATTTTGGAAATTTAAACATTCACGGGTGGGCTAAGTTCCACGATCCTTCAGCCAGACATTCAATTTTGGATTCCGACATTGAAAAAGAAGTGTTACACAAATTTTCATAGTGCTTCAAATACCTACTCTAAAATGTCCAACAGCTCTCCTACTATGATGCCAAAATTGCAACCCTGAAACCGGTCAAAATTAAGTCCAAATACTTGCGGATCCACAGAGCTTGTATGCGGCTGGGCCGATTGAGGGCATTTAAATTTGAGTGATAACCGTCTTCATATTGCAAACAGTTTTTACGGCATACTGCATCTCCATCTATCTCTTTCCTCTGTGGAAAATAATAGATTAATGTTTTTTTTTTTTTTTTTTTTTTTTTTTTTTGCCATTTTCTTATAAAAACTGAAAAAAAAAATTTAAATTAAAATACGTGCTATGTCAAGAACATCGTCTGTTATAAAACCCAGTGAATTTCGGTTTTATTTCGTTTTTATTTATCAATTAAATGATTTTTAGTTTATTGCAAACTTACTTTACAAATGATACAACACTGTCTCGTTAGAAAAATGTATTTTACAGAATATTTGTGCGATTTATTTTCTTCGCATTTACTTAATTCGTATCAGATATTTGAAAGAATGCAATTTTATTAATCCGTGTGTAATAATATTTTCCGATTTTTGAAAAAATATAAATGAATGATTTCTAATAAAACATGGAGCTATTATAAACAAACAAATGCAGGCATATGAATCATTTGGTACCCGATTTCTTTTGCCGAGCTTCTTGAATGACGACATTGCTCTTTACTGGATTTGTGCATTATTCCGCGATAATGACGTCATATGCATACTTTTCAATAGATGTTTACTTCACTTTTGAAAATAAGGTAATCGAAATCACACACTGATAAAACGCAATGTTTTATAAAAATTTAGATTGTCTTTATAGAAGAGCAGTAACATAGAATATGCATGCTCAGATCGGAAGTCTTTGTCCAAAAAATAGCAATTTATATTACAGAACTTGATGATTCTCGGTTGGACGAATTCGCTTCGCCGAATTAGTCAAGCAAACAAAGAATATCTTGGCAATAATTCGAGGTTTAAAATAATATCAGGATCCCCAAGTTTTTGTCCAAAATTCTCTCGACTAATAAAATTTTATTGCTATTCTTTAAGACATTCTACTATAATTTTATCAAAATAACATAATTTTCGTAATTTAATTTTTCATAACTTTATATAACCTATATATTTAAAACACAAGACTGTTTTTAGTCATCCACCCTGGGCTTTCTGATGAACCAAGTTTACTAATAAATTATTTAACTAAAAGCTATTCATTTGTAGATTTGTAGATGACACTAGCTGTTTTTTTTTAAATATCCCCATTTTTATATTTCAATTTTAAAAGTATTTTATGAAATTTCTTCAAAATAGTGGTAATTCAAAAGCTTTCGTTATTGCAGAGAAGAGAGAAATAATGAGGAGCCATTTTCTGATAAAAATTCAAAATTGTTGATAAGAATTGTTGTATAGGGTTTAGTGACGCAAAATCCCATTAGGGACATAATATTTTGAAAAAAAAAAATACGTACTGCCTTTGAAAACACGCATTTTTCCTTATTAAGTTTCCATTTTTTCCCCTTTTGCATGTGTACTGACACTAACTTTCCGACATTAGGCGAAATGCTTAAGTGAAACTGATGGCATATTTAAAAGAAAACGATCATTTTCTTAGATAAAACTAAACATTTTAACGCAAATACGTCTAAAAAATATAAATAACGGCAGTGGCGTAGCTACATATTCAGCGCCGTGGAGCAAGTAAAGTTTGTGCGCCCTCTTGTCTCTCAAAAAAGTTCTGCGCAATTATGTTTGGAAGTTACATATATACATATATATATATATATATATATATATATATATAACCATTAATTAAACATAACCTACCACCATCAAAAACCGTAATATTATGAATTAAAGATGTAAGTATTAAAAAAAAAAAAAAAAAAAAGTGCCAAATAATTTATTATAAGAATTATTATGGAAGAAAAAAGAAGAAAGTGGACACCGACAATTAATGGAAAAGATTATATATTGAATTACGTTTTCAAGGGCACAGAATTCAATGATATAAGCAAAATGGTTGTTTTCTGGGAGAAAAAAAGCTAAAAATTATTTTTCTCTGTGCCCGAACAACCATTATAATCAAGTGAATAGATTAAAAATGAAAACAGAATAGAATCAAATAATATGAAATGGAAAAATCAATAAAACCAAATTAAATATTTATAGCTTATAAAATAGAAATACTACGCAACATACCGATTAATATTTCAGTTTTTTTTCCAATATATCCTCACACACATGGCTACCATAATATCGTAAAGATTAAGGTGAATAATACAGTTAAGAAATCACAGTAATTGATACCAAAGGATGCAGTTAATACATTTTGAAAAACCATGATAAATACAATTAATATAATATAAAATAAAATAAATAGAAAGTAATTACATTATATAAAATAACTAAAATGCACATTTAAATTACTTAATTACTATTTAACAATATCGTCAAAATTTAGCTAAAATATCCACCTGGTGTAGGAAATTACAACTGAATAGGAGCTGCAAAAGACAAAATTTATAACTTATCGTCAAAAGACAAATTTTGGTGCTGCCATCTAGTAGTATTTTTATTATTCAAATGTCACAAGATAAACAATTGAAAGCCATATATATATATATATATATATATGTAACTAGCTGACCGCCCGGCCTTGCTCAGGCCCATTATAATAACGTAAACAAAACTCAAGTTTGTATGATTTTATATATTCATAAAGTAGTTCAAATGAACCTGGTTTTAGGGGTGGCCCACTGCTTTCGGCAGCGTCTAGTGTGCTCCCGACAATCCTCTTTCAGAACGAACCTGTGGCCTCGGTCACCGCTACCAAAGGCAGTGTATGCCAGGAGTGTTCCGTACACGCTGGAGACAATCGAAAACCAAGTTGAATGAGTATACCACGTAGTAATCGAGCCCATAGAACCCGAGATAAGAATACGAATCCTAGCAGTGGAACTATAATCTTTAAAACAATCGTAAGCTAAGTTGAATGGACCAATTTCCGTTGAAATAGAGCCCATAACAACCTAGAAAAGAATGCGCCGTTAATGTTCGAAAATGGTGGTAAAAGAAGTCTAAGATAAACTTTCACAATGTAGAAAGTAGCTGAATAGTAAGTTAAGCTTAATTTTTCATTTACCGTTGAAATCGGACATATTGAACCTGAGAAAAGAATGCACCATTAATGTTTGAAAATGTCGGTAACTGAAGCCTAAGACAAACTTTCATAATACAAAAAGTAGCTGAATCGTAATCTAGGTTGAATTAACCAATTCTCGTTGAAATCGGCCCCCTAGAACCCGAGGAAAGAAGCACCCCGAAGCAGTGGAAGGTGCTTGTTGCCCCCTCCCCCTGTAAATTTAACGAATTACCTTTAACATTAACGTGATATTTAATTTACGGATGAAATTCCATCCCCTCTAAAGCTAACCACTTACCTTTAACAGTGGCGTGAATTTTAATTCACAGCTGTAGTGAGTAAACGTAAGTTGATGCCCTAAAAGAAGATTAATGTTCGAAAAAGGTGGTAGCTGGAGTAAAAGAAATTTTTCGTGGTTTCTAAAGTAGCCGGAGGACCCTAGAACTATGCTTAAGGAAATTGCAAGACTATCGGATAATTTTTAAAGAAACTGCACCAAGGACCCTAAGAAGGCGATTAAGATCCAAAATTGGTGGTAGCTGAAGTGTGAGTAATTTTTTTGTTTTTCATGTAGTAGCTGGAGGACCTAAGAAATAGTTAGGGAAAAAATCCTAGTGAATCGGACCATTTTTATAGGGGGACCAAAAGAAGCTTACTGATAATTGAGAACAAAGCTTAAGATGAAAACACGATAAAAGGTCCTAGTACTTAGCGCTTTAGATTTTCAATTAGTCGAAATTAAATATAGGGTATAAATATTAATCATTAGAAAAAATTTCAAAGAAATGCTTAAAAAAGAGCCCTTGAATCCCAATAGAAATATGAAGGTGTTGGCTCGGGGAGAGAAGACCAAGGCTCAATTTTGAAGTTATGCAATAAGATTGTGACACAATTAGTGGGTGAAAATGCATGGCACACAAAAAGTTACCCTAGGGGGGGGGGGGGCAGTGTCTGAACTGAAATGTAGAAACGAAAAAAAAACTAAATGGAAAAAGATCCCTCAAAATGATAGTCGGATTAAACGGGGCGATTTATTAACAATTTAGGGCACAAAAACTTCAAGTAGCCTTGTACCAAGCCCCAGGTGTCCAGGGTCTCACCTGGAATGTAGCTGGGCAAGGGCCCCAAGAAGGGATTAATTTTCAAATTTGGTGGTAGCTGAAGTCTAAAACATTTTTATGTTGGTCGTGTAGTAGCTGGATTTTCAAAGATGTTGTTACAAAAAAAAAGTTAGTGAATCAGACCATTTTTAAGGGAGATATAAAAGGAGGTCCAAAAGGGCCAACTGATAGTTGAGAGCAGGGCCCTAAGATGAAAACATGTTAAATGGTTATAGTACTTAGCGCTTTAGATCTCAATAAGTTTTATTCTAACGTATATACAAAAGACCGCCGTTCTGATTATCACATTTATAGACAATGTTGAAACAGTCCCGTTTTCATGTTAAAATGTAATTTTTATCAAAAAATAATGTTTGAATTACGTTTTCTTTGTCGAAAATATTCTTTATAAATACTTTTGCACATCAAGCGCAAAAATCAATATAATACACATATATATAGGGGAAATCACAATCACAGCATTGTACGAATACACGAAGCCTATACATTTCAAACAAATACTTGATAAATGATTTTACAAAAAAAAAACTAAATAAAATAAAATACGTATATATATATATATTTAAAGAGAGGCCGCGCTCTTTGGTACCAGATAGGCGAAAAATTTTTGGGGCAGACCATGTCGCTATTGGTCACACAGAAAATTACAGAATATATACGTTAGGTTTTAAAAGATTTAAATGGGTCTCAGAAGCAAAGAAACCTTCAAGAAAAAAAAAAATCAATTCTTCTACCTTGCAAAGAGAAATAAAAATCATTAATAAAAAATGCTTCAAAAAAGTGATTTAAAAAAAAATATTAAGTGATTTAAGACTTTTCATATCTAATGCTTATAGCAAATTTTAAAACTATATTAGCTTCACCTGAGGGAGGGAGCAGCTTTACCTGGTTTAGGGCTCACAGACCTGCAGGTCGGTTGCCCGGCGGGCCAATCTGCCTTATTTAATCCTAAAATTCTGCGATTAAATAAGGTTTAATGCGGAAAAGTGCTGTTACAAAAAAGTGGTGTAATTTTGCATAGGCTATAATCAGGCCCTAAGGAACACTGAATTTGGTACTTAATTTTTTCTCTCTTTTTGAAGCTTATCGATTCTGCATTTGACATTTGCAATATTTTCAAAATCTCAAAAACAATACTCACAAAATTTAAGTTGTTGCTTCCCCTTACCCCCCTCCCATCTAAATTTTGTCGCCGTGGACTGATGTGGAATATGTTTAAATCCAGCTCTTATTATTGTTTTGTAATCTGTATCGATGCATGTTTAGTTTCTACAAAACAAACAAAAAACCCTTCAAAATTTTCGTTTTCTTGTATTTCGTCTGTAAAATGGTCAATAATTTTCTACAATTTTATTTCCTATTTTCCTATGGGCTATTTTTTTTCCAAATCGTAAAATAATTATCGTAAATTACTACTGTTACATCGTACATATAGGTTTTTCAGCGGTGAATTCTTTGGCTACCATTATTTCGCACAGTAATCATCATGATAAATTTCTAAAACATTTCTAATAGAAATGTACCAGAAAGATTATTTTTTGGAAATAGTGGTAGCCAGTAAAGTGACCGATGAGAGACCTGTTAAATAAGTTTTGATTACTTTAAGATCTGAAAATCTTCAACGGTCGTCTCCAGAAAAGTCACAGAAAATAATCAGGCATGCTGAAACGGTGTTGGAGAAGTTACTTGATGCTTCAATATGGTATGAATTAAAATTAAAACTTCCTGAATAGAAGTCATTTCTTTCAACTGTGTATGAAAACATGTTTTAAATCGAAATGGTTGAGGTTAAACACAAGGTAAAATATCATAGGAATACGCTGATTGTAACAAGATTCATCTATAATGTCTGATTAATAATGAAAAAAATATGCAAATATTTTAAGAAATCTTTATTTCGCTTTTTCTAATTTTGCGCCCTTAGGATTCGTGCGCCTGGAGCAGTCTGCTCCAACTGCTCCACGGTAGCTACGCCCCTGAATAACGGCAATTTTTACACTCGGGATATTAGAATCCCGAGTTAAGAGTGCGCCTGTTCACATGCAAACATGTTGCTGAGAATCGTGTCTTCAAGTTTCGAGTTAAAATAATTTTAAATGATCAAATTAGCATACAATTTTTATTTTTTTTTTTTTAAATGTTGAATACGGATATGAGAGGTGCGTATGTAAATTTTGAGATGGTGAAAATGATGTCGGGTTTAGATTTCAAAAGGAAAAAAATTCTGTGATCGTGTCAAAGTGGAATATATATATATATTTTTAATTCCGAAATGCCAAGCATAAGAGCCTTAATCGATAACTTCATCATAATAACTTATCTTTATAATATTTTACCGATTACGTATCTATATTATAAAGGACAAACGTATCTGTGCGTAACGCTGACGTCATTTTGCGAATGGCAAGACTTCACGATCAAATTTCGGTTTTTGAATTTTCGCTACTGCAATTTTTTAATCTTCTGACCATCGTGTATTTTCAATTTCTAGAACGTCGTACAGGGGAAAAATATACTTTTAAATGCAATTTGATTGAAAACTGTATCTTAATTGACTGATTTATTACCTTTTTAAAAATAAATTTTAAGCATGATTTTTTGTAATTTATCTTATCACATGCCAGCTTCGATATATAATAATATAAACATTTTGCACATAAAGCAACAAAAATTATTCAGCATTTATTTCTGACTAATTTTCCATAAAGAAATTAACACTTCCTTTATAAATAATTGAAAGAGTAATATTAAAAAAACACAAAAATTAGCATATTTGTAATCGAACAATTTAAATTTTTAGACAGCAAAATAGGAAAAGTAATCCCTTTCAAGTGGAATTTGTTTGCAAAGTGCATCTCAGTTTACTGATTGCCTATGGTTTTAAAAACAATTTTCAAACATGAAATATTTTGAAATTTATCTCTGTCAAGTGGAGCTCGATTACGAAAGATTAATCCGTTTGCCCGTAAAACAACATAAAGAGTTCATCATTTTCTTACGGCTAATATTCCATAAAAAAGGAAATAAAACTTCCTCTATGAAAAAATAAATAAAATAATGTAAATAAAACACAAATTTAACAGACATGTAATAGAACTACGCGCTTAAAGCTCTGAAATTATCAGAATATAAAAAGATTCCCTAAGTAGCAAAATCTTGGGTTAGCACTGTTAGCATGCGGGTAATACCTAGATATCGCTTTTAATAAATTTCAAAACTTGATTTGATTGCATAATTCAAAATTTTCATATGAAAAATGCTTTTTTATTTTTAGTAGGCAATCTGAAAAATATATTGCATGTAAAAAATTATTAGTTTTTAATTTCAAAAAAAGGTTTTTCACCTATACTCTGTGATCCGGGAAGACCGGGTACGATTACGGTCCCCTAGTTAGTAATAATAAACAAAGAATAATCGTATTTGAGGTTTAAAACCAATTTGTTTCATAACCATCTTGAAAAGGACTTTACATAAATAGCTATCCTCTAATATAAATGGCTAATAAAAATATGCACCCATTCGTGCCTAGCACCCTATATTTTGTACGTAAAAAAATAAGTATTTAAAAAATGTCTACAAGCTAAGATTATGACTTATTTATTTGGATCCTTAGTAGGAAAAACACAAACTTACTTTTGTACATTTCGGCATCTTGAAAAGCGAAAAATCTATAACCTCCGAAAAAAGCCTTCAGTTTAACCCTTAAATGCCTGATTTTTCAAAAATCATTGTAATAATGTCTTTCGGCTTGCATTTTTTAAAAAAATCATGGGAAAAATACTTAAAAAATCATATTTTGTTTTAAGTAGGGTTTATGGCTAAAAAACAGTTTGTTACTAATCGGCAATACTGGTCTTTAATTGAAAAAATAATTTTCCTTCATAAAATTCTATAATATTAAGCACAGAAGAATTTTAGAACTATAATAAGAAATAAATGTTACTTGCTCACTGCAGAACAAAATAGGGTAATTCGCAAGCTTCCAAACAAAACAAAAAGAGCAAGTAGCAGCAACTGAGAAAATAAATCTATCTTTATTCTTAAACAGCACAAGTGTTGCCATCTACATGTTGAAAATCAATTTAATAATATTTTCAGAATGTATTTTATTGGCAAAATTAGGCATTATAGCTTCAACATTATTCTAATTGTATTTTAGAGCCTAAATTGGGTATGTTGCCGAAAAGCAACACCCGGCATTTAAGGGTTAAGCAAATAAATATCCATCTTATGCTGTCACCTTTCGGTAACAGATAAAGACGTTTATAGATAATTATTTCATACAATTTTCCTGCTATAAAGAAGAAGAAAATTATACAAATTTATTAAAATTCGAAGCGTCCCAAACATGGGACGCTAGGCATAGATGAGTTAATATTATTCCCTCTCATGTTCACTCTTAACTGTTTCTCCATATTAAAATTGAAAGTTAATTTAACCCTAAAATGCATCGCTATCTGTCGTTGACAACTGGCATGATCTTTAAGTACCTACCGCTAAATATCGTAAACAAAGGCTGCATTGAGAATTTTCATACGGAAAATTTTAAAATAAATTAGCTTAAAAAATAAATTTTGTTTAAAATATTTTACTTAATAATTTCTAGAATGTACGTTTTGTATCTACTATAAATACCAATTTAAATTGCAGCAGTGACTAATACTACTAGTATAAAATATTTAACCCTTAAATGCCTGGTGTTGCTTTTCGGCAACATACCCAATTTAAGCTCTAAAATACTATTAGAATAATATTGAAGCTATAATGCCTAATGTTGCCAATAAAATACATAGTGAAAATATTATTAAATCGATTTTCAACATGTAGATGGCAACACTTGTGCTGTTTAAGAATAAAGATAGATTTATTTTTTCAGTTGTTGATACTTGAGCTTTTTGCTTTGTTTGGAAGCTTGCGAAATACCCTATTTTGACCTGCAGTGAGCAAGTAAAATTTATTTCTTATTATAGTTCCTAAAATTCTTGTGCGTTTAATATTATAGAATTTTATCAAGGAAAATTATTTTTTCAATTAAACACCAGTATTGCCGATTAGTAACAAACTGTTTTTTAGCCGTAAACTATACTTAAAACAAAATATGATTTTTTAAAATATTTTTCCCATGATTTATTTAAAAAATGAAAGCCGAAAAACATTATTACAATGATTTTTGAAATATCAGGCATTTAAGGGTTAAAAAGACAAATGATTTCTAAACTTTTAGTCAAATGTCCATCAGTTATTTTATTATATAAATTTAAATATATATGTTTTTATGTTAATTATAATATATAAATTAGTAGCACTTACCATTATTTGTAAATGGATTTCCATCAAAAATAAAACAAACAATATTTATGAAGTGAAATATTTATTAACACTATAAAATTGCACATGGAGTTTAATTAATAGATCAAAATCTATGAGCAAGTTTTAAAAACCTATTACAAAATACAAAAGGAGTTGATTAAACTAAAATTTGCTATATAGTATGACATATATTTATAGCAGCCAAAATAATAGGAATAATAAACAAAGTTAATGCAGGGTAAACGCGTCAGAAATGGACAAACTTAAGGAATTGCCTTAAAAGCTACTTTTAAATTAATAGTTGTAATTACTATATTCCAGTTTTTGTAGTATTACAGCAATGTATCAACAATATTTAACCAACCTTATAGTTACACTCCCTATTCTGAATTAAAATTTAAAAATAAATGATTTAATTAATAGCGAAATGTATAAGGAGACCTTTCTTAACACTAGAACCCCCAAGGCGGTCATTTTGACCGTTTCGAAGCTTTCATTCCGTACCAATTTGTTTCTATTTAGAGTATAACTTTCAGTTTCCATGACTTTTCCTATAATTCGACAAGCTATGATATGCCAGTGATAAATTTTACAGCCAGCCAAAATTTATGAAGTATTGCAGTAGTATACATAGAGCCGCCGAAACGGTCAAAATGACCGCCATCAATTTTAACGCACATTTTATCTAGTAGATGTCGCAACAGTCCATATTTCATACAACCATACTTCAACAAAGGCTACAACATTACCACAAATAACTTCTTTACTTCACTGCCCCTTGCAGAAAAGCTGAAGTCACTGAAAATAAGCATTGTTGGCACAGTCAATCGCAAACGAAAAACAAAATTCCCCAGGCCATAAAATCTGAAAAAAAGTCTTTGTACAGTAACCAAATTCTTGCCAAAGATGATATTACGTTGCGTTTATCAAGGGAAGAAAAATAAATATGTTTTAATTCTAAGTTCCCGACATCCATCAGTTGCATTTGAAACTGGTGATAAACACTTACCAGAAATTGTAAAGTTCCATAATTCTACAAAATTTGGCGTCGACGTGCTCGACCAAATGGCACAGAAGTATTCTACAAAAGCTAGTTCTAGACGATGACCTCTACAAGTGTTTCATAATTTTCTTCATCTAGAGGGCATCAATTCTGAAAAACACAGTAAAAAAAGGTGTTAAATACCAGTATTTTGTTAAAATAAATCATCTTTCTTTAAATCCCTTTATATTATTGATAGTATTTTCTAGAAGAAAATACTGGTAAATATCCATTTTTTTTTACTGTGTTTTTCCCTGACCACTCGCCACCCTCTATATTGTATTGCTCAGGGGATAAATATAAATGTGTACTTTCACCAAGTTTATTTTTGTTTTTAGCAATTTCGATCTTTCATGAAAAATATTTTTTACTATAAAAATATTCTTAAAATAAAAAATATAAAAAGTATATATGTATCTCAATATATTAAAATTATAACATAATAAAATAGAATAAAAATATAATAAAAATTATGAAATACTATATATTATTATATGGGCAATGATGGTAATAATAGTAATAAGCGATATTAAGAATAAAAAATGGCAAGTAAACAATATTTGAGCATGGTAATCCACATCGGTCAAAATGACTGCTTTGGCGGTTCTAGGCATACGTTTTTACCGGCGGTTCTAGTGTTTATAAGTGAGTTACTTTTGGATTACACTTAAAACTTATAGTCCAGGCAATAGGGAATTTTACCTAGCAAAATTAATGGTAGTTCTGGAAATCAGCTTACTTTATGTTTTTTAGATCGCTGAATTCGAATTTGTAACTTCCCACCAAAATTTCCCCGGCAACCCTCCCAAATTTTGGTAAAAAGCCCCCCAAAAAAGGTTTTTATTAAAAAAAACGATTTTTTTATTCTTTTAGGGGAAAAGTATCTAATAATTCAGAAAGTAGACAAAATTTGCAACAAATTAGATATATGACATTATGACTTAGGACGAAGGGAAACTGGGGATCTGTCTCGGAATATGCGCGCGGTGCTGCCTGGACTAAGTTGCGCAATTCCACTTAACCACTCACACGTTTACATTCGCCCTCCCATCTCTCCTTCGAACTTTCCTTATAAGGTTTATTTTAAGTTTTTTGCGTCGCTGAATCCGAATTTTTAACTTACCCCCAAATTCCCCCCCCCCCCGAAAACCACCCAAAATAGTTGTTATTAACTTAAATTTCTTATTGTTTTAGGGGAAAAGCATTACGAAATTCAGAAAATAGGCAAAATTTGAAACAAATAGGATATATGACATTATGACGTAGGATAAACGGGGAGAAAGGGGGCTGCCTCGGAACATTCCCCGCGCGCTTTTCTCAAAAACCAAATTTTTTCAAAAAATCAATTTTTTGGGGGGTTGCCGGGTGAAATTTTGGTGGGAAGTTACAAATTCGGATTAAGCGAACTAGTATTAATTTTTCCAGGTAAAATCCCCTATTGCCTGGACTTCATAACTTAGTGCACATAGCGCCGCAGTGCATATTCAGAGGCAGCCCTCCCCTCCCCGTTCATCATACGTCATAATGTCATATATCCTTTTTGTTGCAAATTTTGTCTAGTTTCTGAATTTCGTAATGCTTTTCCCCTAAAACAATAAGAAATTTAAGTTAAAAACAACTATTTGGGGGGGGGGGTCGGGGGGGGGGGATTTTTGGACGGAAGTCAAAAATTCGGATTCAGCGACCCAAAAAACTTAAAATAAACCTTATAGAGAAAGTCCGGAGGGGAGATGGGAGGGCGAATGTAAACGTGTGAGTGGTTAAGTGGAATTGCGCAACTTAGTTCACGCAGCACCGCGTGCATGTTCTGAGGCAGATCCCCACTTCCCCTTCATAACGAAAGTCAAAAACGAAAGTCATAATGTCATATATCTAATTTGTTGCAAATTTTGTCTAGTTTCTTAATTTCTATGTACTTTTCCCCTAAAACAATAAAAAAATGATTTTTTTAATAAAAACCTTTTTTGGGGGGCATTTTACAAAAATTTGGGGGGGTTGCCGGAAGAAATTTTGGTGGGAAGTTAAAAATTCGGATTCAGTGACCCAAAAAATATATAGTAAGCCTTTTTCCATAACTACAATAAATTTTGCTAGGTAGTACGTTCTCTATTGCCTGGACTATTATCCAGTCAGTAAAACTGTGTAAAATGAAATAACTTTAGTAACAAGCAATTAGTGTGCATTACATAATCTTTTAGAAAAAACTGTTTCAACGTCTAAGTTTAAATCCATTAAGTACTGCACATTTAAATACTCATTTAACTAGCAATTTCGAAATGCATTAAAATTGCTTGCATTTGGCGAGGGGAAATGTTACTTGCCAAATGCCCTTGTGCGTTCGTCTTTACGCTTCAAACATTCGAAAGTAGTATTTTACTTTTTTTTACATACTTTTTACTGGAATTCCGCTGCTAAATTTTATTGATCCTTTGTTACATACATAAGTAGTTTCATTAGCATTTTAAAAAAAAATATTCTGAGTAGGCGCCTTAAGGCAGCTAGTCACTCAGCTTCTGAATACCCTTCGGTAATGTTAAGTCTATGGGCGTTTGATGCATTCTTATATTCAAAATATCTTCTCTGTTCAAAAAACTTAAAATAGGTTGCATTTTTTTTTCTTTTTTTTTTCTTTTTTGGATTAAAATTTTCTCTGCCGTTTTCTGGTTAAAATGACGTTTAAATCATGTTTCTATCTTAATTAGAACAGGAAATATAATTTTTTTCGTTTTGGTTTGTTTTCAAAATCTACCTTTCAAGCTATGGTTGTCAAGGAAACAAGTTCTTGTGAAATTGCGGTTTTCTTCATGATGGGTTTCTTCACCATTACTCATATTTAAATTGTTATAAATGAAGAACCGTTAAAGATAAATAGTTCAAACTTGGAACATATCTTTTTCAATAGCTTTACTTTAATTTAGATTCAGCAAATTAAAAAATATATATTTCTTTTGAAAATAGGATTCTTTAAAAAAAAAAAAAAAGTTACATCTTTTTTTTCTAATTTTTGCTTTAAATATTTTTAATTTTGTTAAAAATTAATATTTTTTAAAATGCTGAATCTAAATTAAAATTTATATATTTCTGTTTATTTAAATGAAAAAAAATTGAAATTCTATAAATATTTCGAGTTATAACGATTTTAAACTACACCACTTTTTAACATAATTTAAATTTTAAATAAAAAAAAATTATGATAAGTTTTATCATGCGATTTTGTTTACAAATGATATGGTTAACCATCACAAAAAATTTCAAAATTTTAACTCAATAAATAAATTTTTTTGAAAATGTGTCCCGGACCCCCTTAAACGCGTCAGGAATGGTCAAACTTAAGGAATTGCCTTAAAAGCTATTTTTAAATTAATAGTTGTAATTACTATACTCTAGTTTTTGTAGTATTATAGCAATCTATCAACAATATTTAACCAACTTTATAGTTACACTCCCTATTGTGAATTTAAATTTAATTGTAATAATAGAATTAAATCAAATACACACCAAATTATAGTATACCAGACTAAAAAAGTAATTAACAGATTTTATGACTGTATTTAGAATTGGAACTTAATTAAGTATACTAATGAAACAAAATACTCATTGTGAAATAAATTAAACATTTAGGCGATATGAATAATTAATAAAACTAGAAAACAAGAATTCTGCTTTTTCAGAATTTAGTGTCGCCTCCGGTATTTCCATTACTTCATTTTCTTCTGGTGACTGATGGTTTCTATTATTATGAAACAGCCATTATAAATGAAGCGTTAGGTGAAGATGAAAGAGCAGCCGTAAAAAGTTAGAACTCTGATTTTCTGGCCGGAATGGAAAAAAAAAATGGCAAAAAAATTATGGTCATTTTTTTTTTTTTTTTTACCTATTTTGTAACATAAAATAATTTAAAACCCTAAACCTAAATTAAATAAAACCTAATCTAAAGTAAAGCTTGTCAATTAGGCATATTACTATGCAAACTATCTCTTAAAATCAATTTAAAAAAATAAAACCTTTGAAATTTGATAGAGGGACTTGAAAAACATTATATGTTGAGGAGTTTGGAGAGAAAATGGCGCTCTGAGGCACTATCATTGAAATTTATAATACCTTAACTCATTCAAAAGTAACTGATTATTTTAAAGTAAATTATATATATGTTACAAAAAGCTATACTTGTTGTAGAAAAACATAAAATGGATTATTCTCCGCAAACTGAATATAATCTATAAGTTTTTTCGCGTGCCAGAGAAGTTTTCTTGGGTACCAAGTTCGGCACGCGTGCCATAGGTTCGCCATCCCTGTACTAGATGAACGGCGATAAGGTGCAGACCAGTCTGACACATTATAAGGAATACAAATTATCTTTCTGTTTAAAAAAGCACCAATTACTGCAAAAATAAGATAAAAAGTAGCTTTGAAAGGCACTTCTATGAGGTGTTCCATTCACAGTCGTGGAAAGTCGTGAAGTAAACACCCCCTACTAACTCCTCAACAAATTATCGTAGACGAAAGTTACTGGTACCGAACGATTGGAAATAAAGCCTACTTTTAAATGGCGTATATAAAATTTGCTTAGTGGGCCATTTACATATTAAAACGAATCCAAACTTCATTTTTTTCAATGGCAATACCCAATTTTAACGAGATATTTCAAATCTTTGGTTCAAACTATGCCTAGACACCGAATTTCAAGTCGTATGAATGATAAGTTTTTGAATTATAAACATTCAAAATTGAGTGCTTCTAATGTTAAATTACATTTCCATATTTTTATTTATAACTTCTGAAATTATGATCCTAATGTTCTAATTTTTTGTGTAGCAATAATACTAATATACCTAAACCTAAATACGTTGAATTTACAATTTTTATAATTTTCTGATATGAATTATGAATTATGAATTTAATACTCAAAATAATTATGAATTGCAACCTACAGTTTTTTTGATGGATTCAGATTTATTAAGTCCTGCTTTATGGAAATCCAAAATTTCACATTTTTCTTCCAAGTAGTTTTCAAATTATGCTTAAAAAACGGCAAAATGATGGTTTAAGGGGCCGTCTATGATAAAAGTGACTAAATATTTTGAAATTTCTTATGCTATCCTGTAAGCTAACAGGCTTAATTGACTGCTTAAGTTGCCTTGATCAAGAAGGGAGCTCTCTCGGTTAACAATCGAGTACCGAACTTCAATTTGGATACAGCCCTTAAAATACTCTCGTTTTAAAATAATTAATTTCTCGGAAACTTATAGTACGAATTGCATAGAAATTTGTTTTTAGACTAATTGAAGGGTGTAGAGTTCATTTATGTTGTCAGAATTGTGTAATGCTATTGAAGAAAACAAAGTTATGGTTCGTTTTAATATGTAGATGGCCCCCTAAGAAAATTTTATATGCATTATTTAAAAGTAGACTTTATTTCCAATCGTTCGATACCAGTAACTTTCTTCTACGATAATTTGTTGAGGAGTTAATACGGGGTGATTACTTTTTTTCCCCAGGATTGTACATACTGTAATAACATACGCCGGAAAGTTGCGTCGCCTATCAACATTAACTGAATTGTAATTTCAGTCAAATGTGCGAAGCATTTATATTAAAGTGGTACTGTTTCAGCGATATAAGGATTACAATGTAGTACATTTTCGATGCAACAAGGAGAATACGCCGCAATATCAAGAACTTCTACTCTTCTTTTTATTTTTTGTCAATATTAGTTTTAGCATTTTCAAATATTTTTGAAAATTCCTGTTACCAGATACACGTGATACATGAGTATATCCTGAATACAGTGAATTTTATTGAAAAAATAATCTAATTTTAAAATGTATATTTAGACATATTGTTATTACATTTGGAAATTAATTAATTGATTTATTTTTTAAGTTCTCCTACCTATTAGTCTCTGTAAAGAATTAAATATATTTTTTTAATAGTTCATAAAAATACTAATTATAGTATATGATATACAATTTAAAAGGTTAATTTACATAAATTTTGACAAAACATATAATTATGCATTTTTCCACATATGGATATTCCCATATTTAGTACGTTTACATTTTATCGAATAAATACAAAAATATTTTAGCGTAATTTTTTTTTTAGTATTTTTCCAGTTCATTTTGCAACATTTTAAAGAGATTTTACCAACAAATTTCAGAAAACAAAAATTCAGGCATAAATGGGTTAATTTTATTTCGGTATAGTTTTCAAGGTGATAGTAACTTTAAAAATCATTTTCAAAACATCACTTATGTAAATTATTTTTAGTTGTATATTTTTAAAATATGTGTGAAATTAGTATATTAAGAATATGTACTAATAATCAAATGTAGTTTTAGAAAAGCCTTGTTAAAAAAAAAAAAAAAAAAAAAAAAAAAAAAAAAAAAAAAAGATAATTTCTTCTCATTTCGAAAACTTAATGTTCTTTCATACATTGATATTATTTTATAATACACGTTATTGGCTGATTAAAAATAATAATAATATTATCTCATGTTTTGAAAATAGTTTCTATTTAAATGAATTAATTATGTCCGTAATTTAGAATTGCAGAATAAAAACTGACGAAAAGAAAAAGGACCGGGGGATAAAGAAAAGTAAAAATCGCCCGTCTATTTACGCTACTCCCCTGTAAAGTTCTCTATCGCACATTGCATATTGAGGAACCGAATTGATTGGACCCATTTACCTATGGCACCTATGACGCCTATGGCAGTCAGCCTTCTTTACGGAGTTATAGTTGCTTTGTCCGGGGATGTGGGTTATAGGTCTCGGGCTCCTCGGCAAAAATTTCTTCACGTCGTCCTCGATGATATGAAAATAGTAGAATTCGCTGTCATGATAGTTGGCTATCAGCAACTGCTAGAAGGCCAGTAAGTAAGGAACACTAAACCGTACGTGTTACTGGGAGGAGAACGGCTGCTAACATTAAAACTTAGAGAAAAAAGTTCCTTTTCCCTTTTAGTAGTGTTGAAAGGGGAAAAACAGTACTGCGTCATATCATTTTTATCAAGATCTGAGAAAATCCAAAGCAAGTTTGTATGGTATACATTGATTGGCTAAGTCGTAGTTTATTGTCCGAACGTACGATCCAATGAGAACGCTCCAGTGCATGGAACAGGGCTGCCACAGGCGACAATTTTTATGTTCCGTTTGCACCACTATTTTTAAAAGATATATTTTGTAGTATATTTCTCTTCCAAATAATGTCAAAGCTTATGTGAAAGATTTTTGTTTTGAAAAAGTAGTGCGAAATAGAATAAAAAAATAGTCGTATATGGCAGCCCTGATGGAACAAGGCGACAAGGAAAGGCTGGACTCAGACTCATCTATCAGGATTCGGCATCTTTCAATTTAGATTTAATTTAAAAGTCTTTTTTATGAATAAGAAAAATAAAAATAATAATTTATTACATTTTATTTTTCACTTTAATAATATCCATACTAAAAAACAGCAAATAATACATGAAAGCAGCAAATAATACATGAAAAGCAGCAAACAGCTGTTTCGAATCTACTAGCGAGATACTTCTTCAGTGCAAGATTGGGAAAAAGAGACAGCGTGCTAGAAAAAGCAAAGCTGAGCCAACTAGCACGCTGTTCCTTTTTCCCTATCTTGCACTGAAAAAGAATCTCGCTAGTAGATTCGAAACAGCTGTTTGCTGCTTTTCATGTATTATTTGTGCATTTTTAAAAAACTGGTGGAAACCGTGGAAAACTGCTTCACCATTTTTTTAATACAGAAAATGTAGAGTGGATAAAATTTTAATTAGTTGTGGTGATGAAGAACAGTTACTACGAGTTCCTCAACTTGAAAATAGTATCGGAATAATTCAGGCGAAAGCTGTATTTACAGCAGTTGAAGAGTGGGAGGAAGTTGGTAAAATCCAGGCAATATTTTTTGATACAACTGCAGTAAACACAGGTCGCCTCAGAGGAACCTGCATTTTTTTATAGCAATTGTTAAAGGAAAAGTCTTCTATATTTACCATGCCGCCACCATAATTTAGAAATTTTCCTAAAAGCTGTTCTTGATTGTAAAATGGGCATAATCACTGGTCACTGCCCCTCAGACAGATATTAAAAAAAAAACAATTCTGATTGGGTGGTCTAAATTAAACCAGAGTAATTATACAAATGCTATTGAAGATGAAATACTAGGCATAAATAGTTAATTCAGAAGAAATTTCAAATTTTCTTACAGGAACTTTTAAAAATTAACAGCTCAGGGATGATTATAAAGAGTTTATCCAACCTTGTTTAATTTTTATAGAACTCCTTCCTGCAAAAGACTTTTTTTCAGAGCACCTGGTGCTTTTAATCATGTCAGATGGATGGCGGCACAGGCCATTCATTCTCTCAAAATATATTGTTTCAGGGATCATCTTTCAATAACAAATTTAGAAAAAGAAGGTATCAGAGAACTTTTCTTATTTCTAATCAATATTTATGTAAAAGCGTGCTTCAATACTTCCACTGCCATTTTAGCCCCCAATTCAAGACCTGCAAATAATAAAATCACTTGTTCACTACAGAAAATTTGATAAATAGGTTACAGACAAAGCACTTGTTAAAATGACAAACCGCCTTTTGTATCTTAACTCGGATCAAGTTGCATTTTCATTTTTAGATAATACTTTGGTAAAAAAAGTCAACATAAGCCATCTTATCTAAACCATTACCACTTAAATCCTTTCGGGCACAGTGTTCCACGCCGGGACCACGTAATTTTAATTCCAAACTTACAAACGGCACGAAGAATATTTTAATAAAATTTTGCTTTCACAATGAAAGGTTAAAGTAACGTGTTTTTAATTTTTAAAAATCGTTTGTAAATTCCGGGGTAGACAATCATTTCATCCTTTTACGAACAGAATTTTTCTGTGCCGGAAAGGGTTAACGTGACAGTTGTAAGGGAAAATAATTTATTTTCTTTATTATGCCTCCTTTCTTGTAACACAACTTTAATAATAAAATGCAATTGAGCATTATTTGCTCTCATTTCTATACTTCCTTTGCCCTCCCTTTTTTTAAAAATTCTTTCAGTTTAAAATTAGATTTTTTTCCTTTTCTTTGGAATTTTTTTTAATCAAACACTTTATTGGACATTACAAAATGAAAAAAAGAAAAACAAAAGGTGGAAAGCAGATGAAATGGAATGTTACACATTTTTTTCTCTTTTTCATAAAAAGTCAATTTTTAGGATTCAGGTGAAGTCTGGCCCTGAAAAATGCGCATATTTTTAAATCTATACATTTTTAGAAAAAATGGTGTGTGGTTCTTCAAAGCAAAACTTTTTTTTATAAAATGAGACCAGCATTATGTTTCTAGGTTCAACTGTATTCATTTCATGAAGGAAAGACAGCATTTTTTTGCGAAAAATCACGCTTTTTTCAAACTTGAACCTCAATGAGGCACGGGTTAATATTATCCAAATGAGCTGAAACTTTGCCAATCTCATTTTCTAGTCAATTGGCAACTTTTTGGGGGGTCCCCGCGAAAAAATTCGAAAATTGATTTCTTGTGACCACCCTCATGTGACCACCATACTCATGCAAGTGCTTGATGGTATAATTTGCGGGAGATTTTCTGCGAATTTGTCAAGTCAAATTTGTCACGGCGAGATAATATCAGAAAAAAAATAAAACCTGCTGCTAATGTGCATGCTATCTGGGGAAATGGTGAAAATTTTTCAAACGTATTAAAAAAAAAAAAAAAAAAAAAAAAAAAAAAAAAGGAAATTTTAATAATGTTAATATATAATTTTCCATTTTGAAAGAGTATTCTCGACTTTTCCTAGGAACAGAAATATTTGAATTTTTATTTACTTGTTTTCAATATTACTAAATTGTCAAAGGATATTCGTATTTATTTATTTATTTTTATTATTTGCCATTATTGAAGAAAAAAGTTATTTCTATATGTAATGAATTTTATTACAAATGTAGATATGATTTAACAAATGTGTTTTGATAGCACAATTGCGTTGCTCAATATCAAAATACTTAAATTTCAGTGAATTTACCTTTCAATTAAAAAAAAAAACAAAAAAAAAAAAAAAACAAGTTAAGAGCATTGGAGGTTCGCAGACCATATTAATTACAGCATGTCAATCTTCTTTCAGTCACATAAACATGTGTTAACAATGCCTTTAGAATTTTTAGACATAGTGATCGTCATCATAAAATAATTGACAATGAAAATTAATTCTATTTTTAAACAAAATCTCACACCAGAAATATTTAAATATTTATTTATTATTAATTTAACCTGTGATTTTGTTGGCAATGATATATTAAGGGAGATCTTGTAGTAGAGTCTCCAATGTGAGACTCTTAGAGTTAAATAAAAAGGCAATAATCGATGTACAGTGTAGCTAACTCTTATTTAATTAGGCTGTCGGCAAATTCGATAGCCAACAAAGACGTAAAAAACATACAACGAAATCTTGAGCGACGCCAGCCGCGAAATTTGACTTTCCATAAGACTTTTAGCATTAGTGGGAAATCCTGCAATTTCATTGGCTATCGCTTCACGGATAGCCAATGAAACTGAACCGAACTTCTTTCCCTGAAAGGACAAGTATAAGAGTAAAATACTGTATAAAGCCGGCACAAGGTATTTTGGCAAACATAGCGTATGAATGATCTGGCCCAGTGGTTAAGACTAGGGCTGGTTAAGATCTTGCATTTGTAATCCTAAAATTGCATGTTCTGTCCTCTCGCTGGCGTTTTCACTTTTTTAGAGTTTTGTTTTGATTTTTATTAAGTCAGTCAGTTAAAATCAGTCGATCTTTATTACCAGTTCCTTTGTAATTTTTTTTTATCAATTAGATTTTTTTAAATAAATTAAATAATTAAATTAAAAAAATCATTTAATCCATTTTTTAATAATTAAAGTAAACATTTATTAAAATGCAATAATAAATCACCTAGGTTTATATTAAAAGTATTTTCATGTTAGAGCTTTATAAAGTTCTGATCATTTTAAATTTGTCTATTACTACAGTAACAGATAAAAGTAAAATTATCAGAATTAATGTATTAAAGGAGTTTTTTTAATTTTAAAATTATTCTTGAGACAAAAAAATCTTTATTAATTTATGATAGGTTATTTTATAAAAAAATTTATTGTAAATATTATACAGATAATTAAATTAAATTTTAAAATTCATATGACTTATAGAGTATTTTTCTAATAAATAAATGTATTTAATAATTAAAGTGTAAAAATAATATTTTCTTAAGTCAGTTAGTTAAAATCAGTTGATCTTTATTACTAGTTCCTTTGTAATTTTTTTTTTTTGTCAATTAGATTTTTTTAAATAAATTTAAATAATTAAATTAAAAATTTATTTAACCTATTTTATAATAATTAAAGTAAACATTTATTAAAGTGCAATAAGGTTATTTTATAATTTTCTTATTATAAATATTATAGTAATTTTTACAATAAATTTAAATAATTAAATTAAAAAATTCATTTAATCTATTTTTTAATGAATTTAGGTTATTATATTATATATTATTATATTTGGGCATTTTAATGAATTTTAGGTTACTTTATAATTTTTTTATTGTAAATATTATACTATTTTTTTAAATAAATTTAAATAATTAAATTAAAAAATTCATTTAATCTATTTTTTAATAATTAAAGTAAACATTTATTAAAAGGCAACAATAAATCTCCTAGGCTTACATTAAAATTATTTTCATGCTAGAACTTTATAAAGTTCTGATAAGTGTATAAGATAAGAGATAAGATATCTGATAAGAGACGGTATTTAAAATGATCAGAAATTTATAAAGTTCTGATCATTTTAAATTTATCTGTTACTTAAGTTACTTTATAATTTTTTTTATTGTAACTATTATACAGATACAAGGGCGGCGACAGTGGGGGCCCCGGGAGGCATATGGCCCCGTCGGGCATGCTTTCCGCCCCCCCCCCCCCCATCGGGGTCAAAATTCAATGTCGTCGGGGAAAATATTTTGACTTGAATTTCGGCCCGGTCGAGAGAGCCCATTTTTTTCCCTTATAAGTCGGATTGACTAAACAAATTCTTCCGGTCATGAGTCGCTTTCTAGATTGAATTGTGATTCTTGCTGGTTGGATACAGGTGAACCCAATTTTTCGAAAAGAAAAAAAGTCCAAATTCCTTCAGATAAAAATCTACATATTTGATACATGGATGACTCTTTACATGTTTATTTTGCAGTATAAAAGGTAAATTTTTTACTGAAGTTATGATCATATGCTATTTTTTTATAAATAACATTACATTGTGGATCAATTTTCACTCATTGTGGATTTACGGTCGGCTTAGTTTGAAGTATTTCGGGTTCGGTTAAGAATACGGAGGGCGAAAATTATTTTGTCGGGGTCGAGTTTGTTTAAAATACACATGTGAGACACCAAAGGGTTAAATTTACAACTTTTTCAGAATTTTATGATTTCTCGTTTGATGTGAGGTGTTCAGCTATAAGTATGCAAAATTTCACACCTCCAACCTAATTAGGAGCTCACATAGAAAGAATTGTTTAAAATACACATGTGGGGGTCCAAAGGGTTAAATGTCCGACTTTTTCAAACTTTTATGATTTGTCGTTTGATCTGAGATACCCAGCTATAAATACGCAAAATTTCACGCCTTCAAACAATTAAGAGGCTCATTTACAAAGAATTGTTTAAAATACACATGTGGGAGTCTAAAGGGTTAAATGTACGACTTTTTCAAAATTTTATGATTTGTCGTATGATGTGTGGTGCTCAGCTATAAGTGTGCAAAATTTCAAGTCTTCAACATGTATAGTTTCTGAGAATGGGCTCTGTGACGGACAGACAGACAGAGGAGCGAGACGAATAGGGTTTCGTCAGATGAACGAAACCCTAAAAAGGAATTAAAGATATATAAAATTCCGTGTACACATTAAAAAATGTAAAAAAAAGAAGAGCAAAAATTGCATATCTCTAACGCTCGAAATACTTCCTCGGAAAAATCGCATTTCTCGGAGAACAACGGATTTCAACAGATTCTTCATCTTTACTGCTTACATCGATATCTTTTTTATTTAGGAAATTTAAAATTTTTTCGTCGGTCGGGTACTGATCTGCATAACAATTTACCCATTCAAAAATTTCTGATTATGTGATATTTTCACTACCAGAAATTTTCCTTGCTGTATTTGTTAAATATAGGTCTTTTTAATTTTCACAACTTTCTTCCATTAATTCTTAATAATTTATTGCAAGTTTTTTTTTTCTTTTTAAGTACAGCTTTTGACTGTCTCCCATGCTTTAGCAGACCAGGACATCGTACCTTTATAAATTTCAGATTATCCAAAAAATTAGCATCCAAATCAACATTCAAAATTGAGTGGAGCATAAACGAACGATATTAAGCTAGTCATGTTAGAAAGTAAAAACTGGATAATATTGTCTCCATTCTTTAAAATGTCTACATCTGGATTTGATGGAGAGTTATACAATTTTCTTTAGGTATGAATTGTGGAAAGCGTTTTCGAAGTCCATACATAGTCCAGGAAATAAGGATGTTACCTGGCAAAGTTAATGGTAGTTCTGGAAAAAGGCTTACTATATGCTTTTTGGGTCACTGAATCTGAATTTTTAATTCCCACCAAAATTTCCTCGCACCCATCCCCCAAATTTTGATAAAATGACCCCCCCCCCCCCCAAGAAAAAGGTTTTTATTAGAAAAATCTTTTTTTGTTGTTTTTGTTTAAGGAAAAAGTATCTAGAAATTCAGAAAGTAAACAAAATTTGCAGCAAATAAGATATATGACATTATGATGTAGGATGAATGGGGAGGCGGGGACCTACCTCGGAACATACGCCGCGTGCTGCGCGGACTAAGTTGTGCAATTCCACTTAACCACTCACATCGTTAACGTTCGCTCTCCTCCCGTCTCCCCTCCGATCTTTTCCTATAAGGCTTACTTTAAGTTTTTAAGGTCGCTGAATCCAAATTTGTAATTTTCCACCAAAATTTCCCCCGGCAACACCCCCAAAGTTTGGTAAATTACCTCCCCCCCCCCCAAAAAAAGGTTTTTATTCAAAAAATAAATTTTTTTGTTGTATTAGGGAAAAAGTATCTAGAAATTAAGAAAGTAAACAAAATTTGCACAAATAGGATTATAGCATTATGATGTAGGATGAACGGGAAAGAGAGGGGGTGCCTCAGAACATGCACCGCGGCGCTGCGTGCACTAAGTTATGCAATTCCACTTAATAGTCCAGCCAATAGGGGATTTTACCTGGCAAAATTAACGGTAGTTCTGGAAATCGTCTCACTTTATGTTTTTCTGGTCGCTAAAATCCGAATTTGTAAATTCCCACCAAAATTTCTCTTGCCAACCCCACCAATTTCGACACCCCCCCCCCCCCCCCCCCCAAAAAAAAAAAGAAAATAGAATTTTTGAAAAAGTTTGGTTTTTGTAATTGCTTTGGGAAAAAAATACCTAGAAATTCAAAAAGTAGACAAAATTTGACTTGAAACAAATTATATCTTTGCAATGCATGAAATTAATTTTCAACTTGAATAACAAATATTTCCGTATATTTCATACTTGGGTGAAACCCAAGGAGCAACATTTGACGGATCTGATAGTGATCAAATTGACAAAAAAGAATCAAATTTAAAAACAACTATTTTAGGGAAGGGGGGGTTGCGGAGGGGGAAATTTCAATGACCCAAAAACTTAAAGTAAACCTTATAGGGAAAGTTCGGAGGAGAGACGGGAAAGTGAACGTAAACCATGCGAGTGGTTAAGTGGAATTGTGCAACTTAGTCCACGCAACATCGCGACGCATGTTCGGAGGCAGGTCCCCGCCCTCCCCATTCATCCTACGTCATAATGTCATATATCTTATTTGTTGCAAATTTTCTCTACTTTCTGAATTTCTAGATACTTTTTCCTTAAAACAAAAAAAAAAAAAAATTGACTTTTCTAATAAAAACTTCTTTTTTTGGGGGGGGGAGGGGGAGGGGGGTGCATTTCACCAAAATTTGAGGGTTGTCGGGAGAAATTTTGGTGGGAAGTTAAAAATTCAGATTCAGCTACCCCAAAAGCATATAGTAAGCCTTTTTCCAGAACTACCATGAATTTTTGCTAGGTAGAGCCCCCATACGGTTTCTATTGCCTGGACTAACAATTGATAAGGAATAGAAGAGATAATGAGTTAGGGCTGAATAAATGGGCGCTAGGTCTGCAAAGATGCAAAAATTTGTTTAAACATCCTTAGTGAATACGTCGAACAAGTAGGCGAAATTCTAAGAACATTTCAATAAACAAGAAAAAAAAAATAATTTGCATTCTCGTAATAAATGTTTAACTGTTATCAGTCCAAATATAGAATAGTCTGGATATGAGAGAACTGGATATGGGAGTGTCTACTTTACAGCAAAGCGCCGATTATACGTTTTTCAGGGGACTGTTCTAAAATAATAGCTAAGTATAACTAAGAAACAACATGGTTTATTAGTGAGAAATTTCCGGGCTAGGATATCGGCCAGGGTAGCTTAGTGGTAAAGCAACAGCACGGTACGCTCTGGACCCAGGTTCGAATCCTGGAAATTTATTTCCAGTGTCACTTATCAATGTTAATTTAACATGGAAAAGCCTATGGAGATCATAACTCTTTCATTTTTTCTTCCCACATTTTTGTCCCTGATGCCACTCATTTTTTATTCTTTATTAATTCTAATGATTTATAAATTTAAAGTGTAAAAACGTTTGCCTGACGTTAGGGTCAAAACGAATGGTAAAATACCTTTGCATATGGGTGAATTATAACGCAGAGAGAAACATGGGCTAATTTTTTTTGCATTATTCAAATATTTTTCTTAATAATTCCAATTTTCGCTTTTTTCATTGAAAATCAACGGACATTTTTCATAGAAAATGTAACATTTTTGCTTCATTGTTGAAAAAATTTCAAAAGCCGTAATAATAATTTAATTCTTTTCAGTTGAAAGATTTTCACGTGAAATATTAAATTGAGCTAGTTTTTTTTTTTTTTTATCGAATTTAAAAAGGTGAATATGGCATCATAGTGGAAATAAAAAGGATATTTTCAGAATAAATTTTTGCTTTGGTCCAGTTTATATTTTTGTAAAACGTTTCTAATGGATAGCTATTTTTACGCAGGTAGCGAACTTAGTAGGGAATCACATAACTTAAATTTTAAAATGTATTTTTTTTTTCCGAGATGAGAACTATTTATACCCCAAGTTAAACTTAGGTAATAATTTTCTGATGTGTTTACATCATCCCCTGGGAGAAAATAAGGTTTAAAAATTTAAGTAAAACTTATTTTTTGCTATATCACAGCTATACTATTGTTAAATATTAGCAGTAAGGATTCAACACAATTCACATTTTCATTCATAGCGTTTCTGAGTGGGAAATAGGGTATCTAAATTTAAGTGAAGTTAATTTTTTATGTTTTGATTATAGATTTTTTGGGTTCAGATTGGAAGTTTTTGCTCAAACTACCGCAACCTGCATTAATACAGTAGTGAAGCATTTTCAATTACACATTGTTAAACTGCATCCCACATTGTGATGCAATACCGCATACATCAAAGCCTGATGATGATACTCTCTATTAATTTTGAAATGCGTTTGTCTGAGTGCTGTAGTTATTTAAAAACTTGACATATTAAACAAAAACATAATTTGAAGAACAAATTAAAAAAACAAAATTTATTTCCTACATTGTTTAAACCCGAGAAGGGACAGATATTAAGTTATTTCATTCAATTAGTTCTACATTTAATGTTAAATTTTTGTAACGAATTAGTTGAGCCAATTGAAGATTAACAAAGTCCTTCCGGCCAGTGCTTGGAGGAAGAGGTAGCTTTCATATTCCTTATTTTAAAAAAAGACAACTTATATTATTCAAACACACGAAACTCAATTAAGTGGAAACCGAATGTAGGAGATTCAATACTAATTTTTATCAATACTAAATCATTATGAATGAGAATTTCGTGAAATTAGTCAGCTGTATCCAAGCTGCTTTTATTTAAAGTAACTTATATTTGGCTGGGAAATTCGGCGATTTCTTAAAGTGCCTGCCATTTTAAGACAACATGGTGGATGAGGCTAACCAGTGAACTTGGTCGAGACCTTAGTAATTGCTGTGCACATGCTCACTCACATCGGAATCGGTTGATATATACGAGTGCTGTCGTAGGCAAAAAATCAGATTTTTCAAAGTGTCACCCACGTTAGAAATTGAAACTGCTATATCTGAGCCATTTTTTAAGATAAAAACAAACAAAAAATGCTCCTGAATCCTTATATCAAGGTCAAATACTTAAGAAAGAAACCTTTTTCAATTTCTAATTTTTTTGCATCTCACTTTAAATATATTTTTTTTTATTTAATGGCCGCCATTTTGAAACAAGATGGCTGATGAAGCTGGCCAGCGAACTTGGTCGAGATATTGATGTATACCATCCACATGCCTTCTTCCATCGAAATAGGCGAATACGTGTGGTATCGCGTGACAAATACAAGATCGTTTCAAATTGTTAGCCATGATAGAAATTCAAAGTGCTATAATTCAACCACTTTTTAAGATATAAACAAAAGAACAAATTTTCAGAAACAAAAACCGCTCCAGAATCTTTGTATCAAGGCCAAACACATAAAAAAATCTTTTTCATTTTCCAATTTTTTAATACCTCATTTTAAATTTTAAATTACATTTAAAAAAAAATCGCAACCCTTTTGAAACAAGATGGCGAATGAAGCTGGCCAACGAACTCGGTCGAGACATTGGTATGTACTATGTACAGACCAAGTTACATTCAAATCGGTTCATAAATACGCCTGTTATCGCGTGACAAAAATCAGGTCGTTTTAAAATGTCAGCCACAATAGAAATTCAAAATGTTATAACTAAGCCATTTTTAGGTAGCTTTCTTTACAAAAAAGCTACCTATTGCAGCCGTTCGGAGGAAAGCGATTTCAAAAATTTTTGATATATTTTCATCGATCATGACCCCCAGAGCCCGAAACCACCCTCCGTTCAAAATTGATATATATATATATCTGACCTATGTTACACTGTAACTCCCGTAATTATGAACCGATTTCGATGTAATTCGGTGTGTACATAGTACATACCAATGTGTCGACCGAGTTCGTTGGCCAGCTTCATCCGCCATTTTGTTTCAAAATGGCGGCATTTAAAATTTTTAAAAACATTTAAAACTTGAAATGTGGTACCAAAAAATTAAAAATGGAAAAATATTTTTTTCTTATGTATTCGACCTTTATACAAAGATTCCGGAGCAGTTTTTGTTTCGTCTATATCTTAAAAAATGGCTGCGTTATAGCATTTTGAATTTCTAGCGTGGCTGACATTTTGAAACGTCCTGAATTTTGTCACGCGATAAAAGGCGTATTTATGAACCGATTTGGATGTAATTCGGTGTGTACATAGTACATACCAATCTCTCGACCGAGTTCGTTGGCCAGCTTCATCCGCCATTTTGTTTCAAAATGGCGCCCATATAAAAAAATTTTTTTAATTTAAAATTTGAAATGTGGTACCAAAAAATTGAAAATGGAAAAATATTTTTTTCTTATGTATTTGACCTTTATACAAAGATTTCGGAGCAGTTTTTGTTTCGTCTATATCTTAAAAAATGGCTGAGTTATAGTATTTTGAATTTCTAGGGTGGCTGACATTTTGAAACGTCCTGAATTTTGTCACGCGATAAAAGGCGTATTTATGAACCGATTTGGATGTAACTTCGTTTATACATAGTACATACCAATGTCTCTACCGGGTTCGTTGGACAGCTTCACCCGACATCTTGTTTAAAAATGGCGGCCATTTAAATTTTTAAGAAAAATTTAAAATTGAAATGTGGCACCAAAAATTGTAAATTGAAAAAATATTTTCTTCTTATGTGTTTGACCTTGATAAAAAGATTCGGGATCAGTTTTTGTTTCGTCTATATCTTAAGAAATGGCTGAGTTATAGCATTTTGAATTTCTAGCGTGGCTGATATTTTGAAACGTCCTGATTTTTGCCACGTGATAACAGACGTATTTATGAACCGATTTGGATGTACCTTAGTGGGTACATAGTACATACAAATATCTCGACAGAGTTCGTTGGCCAGCTTCATCCGCCATCTTGTTTCAAAATAGCGGCCATTTAAAAAAATTAAAAAATAAAAAAAATTAAATGAGATACCAAAAAATTGGAAAATGAAAAAGATTTTTTTTGTATGTGTTTGACCTTAATACAAAGATTCCGGAACAGTTTTTCTTTCGTCTATATCTAAAAAAAATGGCTGAGTAATAGTATTTTGAATTTCTCTTGTGGCTGACATTTTAAAACGACCTGATTTTTGTCACGCGATAACAGGCGTATTTATGAACCCATTTGGATGTAACTTGGTCTGTACATAGAACATACCAATGTCTCGAACGAGTTCGTTGGCCAGCTTCATTCGCCATCTTGTTTCAAAAGGGTTGCCATTTAAAAAAAATTAAATTTAAAATTCAAAATGAGGTATTAAAAAATTGGAAAATGAAAAAGATTTTTTTTATGTGTTTGGCCTTGATACAAAGATTCCGGAGCAGTTTTTGTTTCTGAAAATTTGTTCTTTTGTTGATATCTTAAAAAATGGTTGATTTATAGCACTTTGAATTTCTAGCATGGCTAACATTTTGAAACGATCTTGTATTTGTCACGCGATAACACACGCATTCGCCTATTTCGATGTTAGAAGGCATGTGGATAGTATACATCAACACCTCGACCAAGTTCGCTTGCCAGATTCATCAGCCATCTTGTTTCAAAATGGCGGCCATTAAATTAAAAAATATATATATATTTAAAGTGAGGTGCGAAAAAATTAGAAATTGAAAAAGATTTCTTTCTTAAGTATTTGATCTTGATATAAGGATTCAGGAGCATTTTTTGTTTGTCTTTACCTTAAAAAATGGCTCAGATATAGCAGTTTCAATTTCTATTGTGGGTGACATTTTGAAAAATCTGAATTTTGCATGCTACAGCACTCCTATATATTAACCGATTCCGATGTGAGTGAGCATGTGCACAGCAATTACTAAGGTCTCGACCAAGTTCACTGCTTAGCCTCATCCACCATGTTGTCTTAAAATGACAGGTACTTTAAGAAATTGCCGAATTTGGCAGCCAAATATAAGTTACTTTAAAGAAAAGCAGCTTGGACAAAGCTGACTAATTTCGCGAAATTCTCATTCATTATATTGATAAAAATTAGCATTGAATCTCATATATTCGGTTTCCACTAAATTGAGCTTCGTGTGTTTGCATGATATAAGTTGGCTTTTTTAAAATAAGAATTATGAAAGCTACCTCTTCCTCCCGGCACTTGCCGGAAGGACTTTTTTAGATATAGACGAAACAAAACCTGTTCCGGAATCTTTGTATTAAGGTCAAACACTTACGAAAAAAATCTTTTTCATTTTCCAATTTTTTAGTATCTCGTTTTAAATTTAAATTTTTTTTAATATTTTTAAATGGCTGCCATTTTGAAACAAGATGGCGGATGAAGCTGGCCAACGAATTCGGTTGAGTTATTTGTATGTACTATGTACACACGAAGGTACATCCAAATAGGTTCATAAATACGTCTGTTATCACGTGGCAAAAATTAGGACGTTTCAAAATGTCAGCCACGCTAGAAATTCAAAAGGCTATAACTCAGCCATTTTTTAAGATATAGACGAAACAAAAACTGCTCCCAAATCTTTTTATCAAGGTCAAACACATAAGAAAAAAATATTTCTTCAATTTTCAATTTTTTGGTACCACATTTCAAATTAAAATTTTTCTTAAAATTTTAAATGGCCGCCATTTTTAAACAATATGGCGGAGGAAGCTGGCCAACGAACTCGGTCGAGACATTGGTCTGTACTATGTATAAACGAAGTTACATCCAAATCGGTTCATAAATACGCCTTTTATCGCGTGACAAACTTCAGGACGTTTCAAAATGTCAGCTTCGCTAGAAATTCAAAATGCTATAACTCAGCCATTTTTTAAGATATAGACAAAACAAAAACTGCTACGGAGTGTTTGTATAAAGGTCAAATACATAAGAAAAAAATATTTTTCCATTTTCAAATTTTTGGTACAACATTTCAAATTTAAAATTTTTTTAAATTTTTTAAATGGCCGCCATTTTGAAACAAAATGGCGGATGAAGCTGGCCGACGACCTCGGTCGAGACATTGGTATGTACTATGTACACACCGAATTACATCCAAATCGGTTCATAAATACGAGAGTTACAGTGTGACATAGGTCAGATACATATATATATATAAATTTTGAACGGAGGGTGGTTTCGGGGTCTGGGGCTCATGATCGATGAAAATATACCAAAATTTTTTGAAATCGCTTTCCTCCGAACGGCTGCAATAGGTAGCTTTTTATAAAGAAAGCTACCTAAAATAAAAACAAAATTCATACAATATGATACTTAAAACGCCCTAAAAAATTAGATTCCGTTCAAATGAAATTGAAATAAATCTTAGACTTTTTTTTTTAAGTTTTGCATTTTGCATGCATCTTATCATTTGATGCACTATTGTCATAAACATAATACAAATCTGCAATACAAATATTTTCAATTAAAAATGGAAGGAGTCTAAGATTTATTTCGATTTCATTTGAACGGAATCTAATTTTTTAGGGTGTTTTAAGTATCATATTGTATGAATTTTATTTTTTTTTTTTTTTAATGTTCAATTGGTTTTACTTATTTGTTACAAAAATTTAACATTGAATGTAGAACTAATTGAATGATATAAAAAACTGTTGGAACCAGATAGAAAAGTAAAGCTCAATCTAAAAAAAATTACAGTAAAAAATTGGCAAATAGTTTCAGTCTAAGAAAGTAAGTAGTGCGTAGAAAAGTAATGGAACGAGATTATCTGTAAAGCTCATGAAATTACCCAAATTTTTGTTAATAGCTGAAAATGTGGACTGAGCTTTACTGGTGCCTTAAAATCAATCAGGATAATAAAGGCATTTTTAACACATTTTGAATTCCAATCATTCATAACCAGTTTAAAAATGTGGGCTCATAAGAATAGGTTAGTGGCTGATTTGGTAATGAGTGACAAACTGAGAGATTCGTTCGGTACGAAGTATGGACCAAAATCTATTCCAGGGGTCACTGATAAGCCTGGAAGATCAAAGCCCAAGTAAACCCAAAACCCTAAACATGTACGATTAAACCATACGCTAACTATTTGTCTGGCGTAAGTCCATTGGCATAAGGTTCCCTTTTCACAGTAATTACATGAAAGTAAAATTATTATGTTAGTGTGTTATGTCAGAAAAGTTAATAACAACAATTCCTCGACAACCTGACTATATTAATGTTACACTTAAAATATTACTTCATGGTTTACATTCTTTTAGCTTTATGGAGTTTAGCTTGACATGATGCAATCATGTCCACAATTCTTGGTCTGGCAGATTTTTTTTAGTACATAACTACACATTCTGTTTACTATACCCGGTACTCATTTTGAGTGGATAATATGATTCTGAATATATGGCACCAGTAAAGCTCAGTCCACATTTTCAGCTATCAACAAAAATTTGGGTAATTTCATGAGCTTTACAGATAATCTCGTTCCATTACTTTTCTACGCACTACTTACTTTTTTAGACTGAAAATATTTGCCAATTTTTTACTGGAATTTTTTTTAGATTAAGCTTTACTTTTCACTCTGGTTCCAACAGTTTTTTATATCATTTCACACCTTTTTCAGATCCTTTCAGGAACTTAATCAATCAACTGCCACTAACCAAAAAACCGCCCCAACTAACCAACCAATGACCTCAATCAACCGGCCCAGCCAATTTCCCTAATAAAAAAATAATAGAAACTTTGGTTTAATAGTGTATTTCAAGCGCTCTGATGACCCGATACATACTGCTAACATTTATATTGGGATATTGACCTATACTTTACTCAGGACTAGCCGCCAGACTAGTTTTATACATAGTGTGATTTCTTAAATTTTTCTGCTACGTACCCACACTCCTCTGTATTAAGAGACTTTGCAGTCTCCTATGTCAACCCCTCAAACACACAAAAAGCTAGAGTAAGAAACAGTCATAATAGTCCGGGCAATAGGGAATTTTACCTAGCAAAATTAATGGTAGTTCTGGAAATCGGCTAACTTTATGTTTTTGGGGTCGCTGAATCCGAATTTGTAACTTCCCACCAAAATTTCCCCCGGCAATCCCCCCCCCCCCCAAACTTTGGTAAAAAGCCCCTCAAAAAGGTTTTTATTAAAAGAATCAATTTTTTTGCTGTTTTAGGGGAAAAGTATCTAGAAATTCAGAAAGTAGGCAAATTTGCAACAAATTAGATATATGACACTATGACTTACGATGAAGGGGAAGGGGGATCTGCCTCGGAACATGCGCGCGGTGCTGCGTGGACTAAGTTGCGCAATTCCACTTAACCACTCACACGTTTACATTCGCCCTCCCATCTCCCCTCCGAACATTTCTTATAAGGTTTACTTTAAGTTTTTTGGGTCGCTGACAGGCGTTCTTATTAATAAACTATGTAATCGAATGCTGTTTTCAATTTTTTAGTAAAAGCAGAATATCTTTTTAAAATACTGTCAAAGTTGGCTTTTCGAACTGAATTTTTGGATGCGACAGCGCGGGAAAGGAGAAAAACCTGTCGTTCCGTGACAACAATCGCTTACAACTCCCCATTTATTTATAAAAAAAATTAAAAACACTGTTCGATTCTTAAATATGTGACAGAAAATTTCACGACTGTTCTCAAATACCTTCCTAAATTCATTTTTGTTCGGAAACACATAAAATTGACAGGTGTTCTTATTAATAAACTATGTAATCGAATGGTGTTTTCAATTTTTTGTTAAAAGCAGAATATCTTTTTAAAAATACTGCCAAAGTTGGCTTTTTATTTTTGGATGCGACAGCGCGGGAAAGGAGAAAAACCTGTCGTCCCGTGACAACAATCGCTTACAACTCTTCATTTATTTATAAAAAAAATTAAAAACACTGTTCGATTCTTAAATATGTGACAGAAAATTTCACGACTGTTCTCAAATACCTTTCTGAATTCATTTTTGTTCGGAAACACAGGCACTAAACTAAGGAATAAAAACCCACCATCATTAATTTAATTTAAGTATCCAACAAATATAACAGCTTTAGGCAATAATATAACAGGATCTTCAACATTTTCAGTAAAAAAAAGGGTAGAGGTTTTTACAAGATGCCCATTTTTATATGCTTAAATACTGTGTTATATTTGAACAACATATTCGAATTTTGTAAGCATTAGGTTATTTTTCTTTAAATAACATCATACAGGCAAAATAAAAAACGCAAATAATTTATTTTTTCTTCTTCTTCAAAAGAAAATAAACTAGCGATTTGAGGATCATTTTCAAAAAGGAACATATTAATTTCCTTAACATATTCAGAATAGCCATTCAGATGTTGTGTATAAAGATATGTGCATACAAAAAAGAAAAAAAAAAACTGTAAGAAAACTGAACTTTGTAGTGTGTAAAAAGGGGGGGGGGGGTAAAAATATTTTTGCAGAAATTTCAAGGGGGATTTTAGATGACTGATTATTTTTTCAACAAATATTGAATTTTTTTTTAAATATAAATATTTCAGGATTATATATGCTGAGAAATCGACAGGAGAAATTGAAATTTAAAATGAAATTCAGACGACGTATTATTTATTTGTTATTTCAGCAAAATAACAAACAGAGCAGGGTTTTTTTTAAGTTTTAAAATTTTTGCATATCGCAGATTTTCACTTTTTCTAAAGATTTCATTTAAATTTACCGCCATCTGAAATTTCTACTTCCACAAAATCACGCAAAGTTTAATATCTATATGTACTTCTTTTTTAAATCATCTCTCCTATTTGTTATTTTAAAGTATTTTATTACATCTGCTACGATTCCCCGACTCCTGACAATTTTATTTTCATTAAAGCTTACAGAGTTTCATAATTATAAGGATTATTAAATTTAAAATCATTAAAAAAGGGTAACATTTATAATTTATTTGAATAATTACGAATTCAATTAAATAAATTTATAATTAAGTAAAATTACAAATTAATAGAAAATTTAAAATAAAAAAATTAATGTAAAATAGATTAAAAAATATCTTAAATTTAAAAAGTAACGAATTTATTAAAGTTATTTGGAATCTTTTCACTTCTCAGATGACACCCCGCCCTCTTTGTCATTAGGTAATGGAAATTATCTTCTTCCTCTAGAAATCCTTTTTGCCATTGACCTGTAATTTTAACAAAAATAAATAAATAAATAAATAAATAAATCAGAAGTCTATTGAAATGCATCCCTTTCCCCGTGCCCATTCTATCAAAATTCTCTACTTTCATGGTCGAAAGCACAATTCCTTCCCGCCAAGAAAAGTCACTTTGACACGGGAAGCTCTGACCAAGCAGGTTACGAGATGGCAAATCTCAATTGGAAAAAAGAAATATGCCAATAGGAGTATACGATTTCCTTGACAATACTCAGGAAAATGCAATAAATACAACCAAATGAACTAGCATTTACCGAAATTTTTTTTCGTAGGACTTAAAAATAAATCTTTCGTTTTATGGATTATAATAAAAAGGATTAATTTCAGATTATCAGGAGTCTCTCTTCAGAATAAAACATCATTACAAAGTTATGTCAGTTAAACGGAAATTGATGTCATACCTAGCAAACGATTTTTTTTTTTAAATTATTATTATCTTTTCCTAAATTGTTTTCTTGAAATTAAAATATATTTTTTAACTTTTGAAGCATTCAAATGAACATACTACATCATTCTAACACGTTTAGTTAAAGTTTTTACATATATATGGGCAAAATTTTCATTTTCTGACTGGAATGACTTCTATTTCAAAAATGCAAAAATATAGCGAGAAAATCTGAATTTTTATTGGCTCGTAAAAGCAAATTGCGCGTGTTATCACTTTTTTAAAATTATTGTGCCAGTTTTTAGAGAATGGCAACAGGAAAGAAACGATTTAATTAGAAAATTAAAAAGAGATATTTCTAAATTGTTAAATTACGGAAAGTACAGTGCTATGTAAAGTTTAAATGGGTGCCAGTCCCTTAATATTGGATATTTTTTAACGCGACCTGCGAAAGGCACATCACTAAATTAAGAACTTTCCAACAAGCCATTATTCATCACTGTATGTTTTCTGGTTTGGATTGTAATTGAGTTGTTGTCTTTTCATTATGTTTCAAAATGTAAAAGATGCGGCTGAGCTCTACTATACAGCACAATCGTGCTGTATGATGAAATGACTTAATATCTGTCCCTTCTCGGGCTTAAACAATGTAGGAAATAAATTTTGTTTTTTTAATTTGTTCTTCAAATTATGTTTTTGTTTAATTATATATATACCTTTAATAATTAATATAACTGAGAAAGACGTACAATCGAAATTGTTGTCGCCTAAGGAGTAAAAATATTTGATTGTAGAAATATAAACTACAATCCTACAAATTAAATTTTGCTACCTTTTTCAGCATTTATCCTCCATGCACTGTTTATTAAAAAAAGTTAAAATGTAGAAAAAAAATATATTAAATAAACATTTCTAAAACTGAAAAATAAAAGTGAAAATTATTAAACCTTGTTAGTTAACCTTAAAAGTTTATTGTATGAATACACGCGTAAAAAAGCATAAAAGTTCATCATATTTGTTTTCATAGCTGTTCATATCATTTGTCCACAAATCTCACTTTCTGAAGCTTGAATTGCGCCATGCTTTAAAGAAAGAAAAAAAACTAGTATGTTGTGGCCATCACAAAACTTTCTTCTATATAAATCACGTCAATTAAATCATTTAAATAGTACAAGAAATTACATGAATTTAGCACCAATTCATATCAAAGTATATCTGAATTTGAAGTTTGATGAAAATTCGTGCATTAGATCTTGAGATAGAGCTATAGCGGAAATTCTGAAAAATGTAGCATAGCAGCGCCACCTGTTGAGTGATTTACACCAAAAATAAACAGCACTAAATGATATCAAGGTATACCTGAATCTGAAGTTTGTTGAAAATCTAAGCGTTAGTTCTTGAGATAAAGCTATTGCGGAAATCGCAAAAAATACAGCATAGCAGCGCCACCTGTTGAGCGATTTACACCAAAAATTAAACAACACTAATTTATACGTCAATTCATGTCAAGGACTAACTAAATCTCAAGTTTGATGAAAACCCCTGCAGTAGTTCTTGAGACACAGCTCTTGCGAAAATCGTGAAAAAGCAGCACAGCAGCGCCACCTGTTGGGCGATTTACACCAAAAATTTAGCAGCACTAATTTATATCAGGGACTAACTAAATCTGAAGTTTGATGAAAATTCGTGCATTTTTTCTTGAGTTAGAGCTATTGCGATAATCATGAATAATACAACATAGCAGCGCCACCTGTTGGGCGATTTTCACAAAAAAGTAATCAGCACCAAACTATATCCTGGAATAACTGAATCTGAAGTTTTATAAAAATTCGTGCAGTAGTTCTTGAGATATAGCTGTTGCAGAAATCGTGAAAAATGCCGCATAGCAGCGCCACCTGTTGGGCGATTTTCACTAAAATCTAATCAGGTCTAGTTTATATCAAGGTCTAACTAAATATAAAGTTTTGAAAAATTCCGTGCATTAGTTCTTGAGATAGAGCGCCCACAAAATTTTTGTCACATACAGACTCACAGACAGAGTGACAGAGTGACAGAGTGACGGAGTGACAGACAGACTCACAGACAGACATTTTCTAAAAACCATCAAATCGTGTTCTGGGCATTCTAAAACGTATAAATCCGTCGAAAACCGGAAGTCGAAATTTTTCACGAATCCAATACTTTCTTCTTGTAAAGATAGAAGAAAGTAATAAATAAACGCCAAGGCTCCTATACGGAAAAAGTACAGAAAATTCTGTATAATATTTGCAGTTCTGACACCTTGTTGATTGTCAAATTCAGGTTTAGAAGAACTACCGATTGAACTATTTCCTTCCAAACTATTTTCTTCATTTGGCGAGTCATTCAATCAAAACATCACTTTTTTGTTTTAAAATAACTTTTTCTTTCCTTGATCATTTTCCCGTCTTGCTACACATTTTTTTGTAGATTTTATATCTATTGATCCTATTGCCAACACCCTACCTCTCTTTGATCTCTGAGAAAGTGACGTTCTTGTTCTGATACACGATAATATTTAGTGCATTTACACAAAGGAAAGTTTTTTGCACGATTACCTAACATTTTGCAATTCTATATTAGATGTGGGATTATTCTTTCTAATCTTAATATTTTTTTCAAATTTTGAAATTTCTCATGATAGTATCTATTTTTTATGATTTGTGTATCAGAAAACTTTCCAGTTGAAGGTCTCAACAATACACTTTTAATTGTATCAGCAACAGGTTTAGATATTTCAGAAACAGCGTGTTCCAGATTCCAGCTGTCAGATTTTAAGTTAAATTGAACCCATAAATAATGTTTCATAACATCTTCATATGTTAGGCAAAGATGACAGTTTAATGTTAATTGTTTTGGTTCTCGAAATATAAGATACTTCTACAATTTTCTAGATGTAGGCACGTTAGCAGATATTGTCCCATTTGGCACCGACTGTTAATTGAAAAATAATCGAAGAAACTGTTAACACACACTAAATCAGACTAACTTTTTATAAACCGCAGCCAAATAAATCAGAGATAATGAAAGTCGGCGCCCACTACGTTCTTCTACAAAAGTCAAATGAAGTGGGCTATCTTTTCCATGGCACTCAAACTAAATTTTTCTCTTTATTACAGGACATAAACACTTTGTGGCGGTAATAAAATGATTGATCGTTAAGTGGTTAAAGTACATATTGCGAAGTTCCTTTAAACAAAACTATTAATCGTTAAAGAAATAAATAAAATGTAGAATTCTTACTTGACAGAAGACAGTGAAGAGGCAAACTGATGAAACAAATAATCTCTGTATTTTTTCCATACGTTAGTTGAAGAAAATTATGAAGGATTCTTACTTTGGTCACCAAGATAAAAACAAGAATTGATTCTCCTATAGATGAGAAAAATAACAGCAAACGTAGAACTATTCTATGAGATTCCTTTGTTAAGAACAGCACGTTTTTAGTTAAATTAAATTTTGAGAAAGAACATATCCACATGCTTATTCGGCCATGCTTATTCGGCCAAAAAGCGGCGTGTCATTTAAACGGGGGGCGAAGCCTGCGCTCCGATAAAACTACGTTAAAAGACTACATCTTTTTCAGACACCATCAAGCTCAATTCTAATTTTAAAATTAACGAGTTTTAGTATTTAAATGATGAATACGGGGTTGACAAAGTGATTAAAAGGCAGAATTTTAATTGATTAGCTAAATTAAAATTTACGGAAAATTAATGAAAATCGAATTACAAGCTGCAGAATTCAAAATGTTTCCACTGATTGGAAAACGAAACCAAAATATCCTCCTGTTATCAATCGGTCAACGAATACGTCAAAAGAGGGCAGCGCTAATCATTTCAATGACGTCATCATAATGCAAGTTGACTTCGATGATACCAGAGCTCCAGAGATGTGCTCCGAAAAAAAAAAAAAAAAAAAAAAAAACGGCGTGCGCGCATGCGCAAGACTGCCGACTCGCTCCCAAAGCAGAGATGAATATCGGCGGCAAAAAACACACTTGCTTTACGGTGAGAGATAAAAACATCAACACCGCGGCGCAGTGATTGAATTCAAATAGACATCGATGCAAAAAAATAACTGAAAGGAAATAAACATAAACCAAATTTAAATACTGTGAGAAGTAGTCTCACACACTTCATTAATTTAATTTTGCAAAATATAAATTTAACAACAAACTTAAAACACTTTTCATGCAATTATTGGCTTTTATTCAATTTTTAGAAAAAATCAGACGCTTTGAGGAACCGGAAAATATCATTTTAAAATTAAAGAAAAAATATTTTTGTTTTATGGAGTGAAAAAGGAAAAAAATAATCACTATTAGAATATAAAATTCGAAACTTCGTTTTTTAGTTCCACCTTAATATACATCTAACTGTAACCACTGATTAAAAAAAACCCAGAAAAATTGGAAAGTAGATTTAGTTTATAAGGTATATGCATTAATGAAGGAGATAAATTACGTAATCGAGTCTACTGACAATTGAAGTTTTTGGTGCCAAAAAATTACATAATCCAGTCTACAAATAATTGGTATATGTTACCGGCCGTGGTTTGATACATAATTAACTTAAAAAAAGAAGTTAAGTAGATTTTTTGCTTTTCCATAATTGAGTTTTAAAGAGAATTGGCGCAATTTGGGACAAGATTTTTTGGAGACATTTTACACGTTTCACCATCACTTACCAAAATGTTTGCAATTGCGTTATTTATTTCGAACCTGAACGTGCAAAGATTTTTTAGGTACTTTTTCAATATCAAGACCTGGGCGAAATAGGGAAAATAGCCTTGGCGGATAAGGACATTTGACAATACATTTTCTGGCAACCTATTCACTGTTTCATTTCATATAAACACGCATTTTTTTTTTCAATTTTTTTTTTTTTTTTTTACAATTATATTAACGTAATAACGCCAGTTATCTAATTTTATATAAATACCCATTTAATATGAGTACAAAAACATTAATAATATACACACGTTAAAATACACATGTAAACAAGCAAAATAGTTCAAGTTTGTTTTTATAACTGTTTATATCATTTGTCAACAAATCTCACTTTCTGATGCCCGAATTGCGCCAAAATTTATTTAAAAACACCAAGTTCCTTATAGTGGAAAAGTACCAAATTTTTATTGCAAACCGTGCCAAACATTATAACTTGCTATTTATTGAACGCAAGTCTTTTTTGGCTTTAATTATTATTTAGTCGTAAGCATGAATAATTTTAATTTTATATTCTTTGAATCGAAAATATTTTTTGTTATTAAATAAAATTAAGTTATAACTTCATTTTTCACTGAATCAAAAATGAAAATGTTTACAGCATCGCTAATAGACACAATTTCGTGTGTGTAGTTTAACCTTCCGTCTACCAGACGGGTCCATTGGACCCGACATGTACATTCAAAATATTTATTCAAACCAGAAATTTCTTCAAAACAAACTAAATGTATAAATCAGACAATAATAAGTTAAATAAACAAATTAAATAGTTTTAAGTAAAAATTCTGGTGTAGAATGTTTTTATAAAACTTGAGTAAAATTTCCGGTAGTTCTAGGGTTAAATTGCTATTTAAAATAAAATATTTTATTGTATAATATTTATTTGTGCTCTTATTTTCAGTATATATTTGTATTATTTTAATAAAGTAGTTCTCGAAACTCTGTAATTTTGAAATGTTAAATTTTTAAATGATAACTTTTGCGTCAACAACGTTATTTTTTTGTTAAATGCTTCGTTTGGTGCCAACTATTATGCTTGGCGACAATGGTGTTGAAATACCGGAAAAGTACTAAACTTTTTCATTGCAGTATGGAGGCTTAATATATAACATGGGCACTGACAATACACCATAAAGAAACTGATTTATATAGCTTCAAGTTGGCACTGACAAGGAAACAACTTTTGGTGCTGCTAAGACATGGCAGCGAGACCTGGTGCATTTTGTAGCCCTATACATAAAAGTTAGAGAACCGAAATAATTTCTCTGTTTAAATTATATTTTATATACTTTTTTATACTTTTAATTTTTTTATTATTACATTTTTATTTGTTTATTTCACGTCAAAAGTGAGTTAAGTCGCCAAATATGGCGCTACAATTTATCCGTCCGCTTTAACCGGGGAGTAAATGTACAGTACAGTACATAGAATTATATCAGATTACAATGTGTTTGTGAGTTGATAGCATAAGAAACAAGAATTAGATTTTTCTTTTTTTACTTCTATGCAGACGATAAATATATAGCTAGTAAATATATTTCAATAAAAGTTTTCAAGATCATTGAAAACTATTTTTTAGTGAAATACAAAATAAGCAAACTATTTTCTTTTGAAATCGAATGGAATAAAGTTTCGAATGTTTAAATTGAAATGTTGCATTATTAAATGGTCCTTTGGTAAAAGTAATCGTAAATTAATATTGTTACACAATTTAGAAAAATTACTGTGACTAATTAGGTCGGGTATCACAATTTCTACTGAATTCCACTCACACAAGACAAACAGATATGACATTTGGCTAGGGTTGCCGGAAAGCTCTACTTTTGAAAATAATTGCCAAGTTTTTATTCCGCCAAATTTGTGAATATAATGTTGCAATTTTTCAAAATCAAATTCATGGGTTCTTGAAGACATTTAAAACTTTTTTCAATATTTTATACTTATTATTAACCAATTTTTATTTTTAAATGCTTTTCTTTAAAAAACTTCAATGTTAATAATCCGATAAGTGGTCTCGAAAATTGCATTTTCAGAAAGTTATGGTGCTGTAAAATCAAGAAATATTATTTTAACAGAAAATTTTACCGATTCTTAACCCATTAATGCCGACTTCAAAATACTCGATCAATTTTGAAAGTTTTGTTCATATTTGTTCATTCTGTGACTATTAAGTGCATGATACATAAATTTTATTTTTCCCGTTGTATTTACTAACAAGGAAGGTCTCCTTACAGGGCATACTCAGAATGTGTTGAAAAAAATGCTTGCGAAACTACTCATGTATGTAATAAGGTATTAGTCAAATTTAACGGCGGAATTTCAGTAGAAAGTCTGTAAAAAAATAAAATACTTCCGAATATTTGGCGCGAAAATATGAAAGTGACACCCGATTTGACGAGAAGGATTTTTCCTCGCCAAAAGCAAACGATTTTAATGCATCTGAAAATTTATTAATTGTTTTTTAGAATGCACGGTTTTTAACGAATTCAAACTTAATCAATTAAAGAGGTTATTATATATTTTTTATATTACATATATATGTTGCTTGTTGCTGTAGTTATTTAATTTCATCACTGTAAAAATATTTTCTATGCTTTGCAAGTTGCAAATATCTATTTGAAGTTATAGTCAGCTGACATTTGATTTAACATTTCCATATCGAAGACGAAGTCGTTTCCATAGCAACAAAATCAAATCGACAGTGTTCTATCTGCCTTATTTTTGAGCTTGAAATAATTTAAATCAATTTAAATTTTGTTTTAAATAGTAAAATATGATATTTAAATTTTATTATAAATACATATAAATATATATCACAAACTATAGTTAAAACAAACTAAAGATGACAAAACTATTGTTAAAACAAATTAAAAATGACAAAACTAAAGTTATTTAAATTAAACTTGTATAAACAAATTCAACATAAAAAGTTTTTTTCCTACATAAAAGAGTATTTTTGTTTTCATCGCCAACCGGTGATAAATCGCCAAATAAACGAAAATTTCGTTATTTTTTTACGGACGCTATATCGGGGTTCCGCCAAAAATTTTTTTATAAACATATATATTCATATGAGAAGAACATTCTGTAATTTTTTCAGATTTTTCTGAGTATACCCGTATGGAGACCTTCCTGTAAGTTTTTTTTAATGGTAGATTTTTGTACCAACCGGCGTTTGCGTAGTATGAAATCACTTTTTTATGCAAATTTTGAATTTATTGTTTGATTGCGATAAAAATAGTAATAATCATAATAATATATTCTAGATTTATAAACTAGTAAAATATAACTAATACTTGTATAATAAGGGTTTTTTTTAAAATTAAAATCATACTTAAAAAATTTAATTGCAATTCAATTTGGAAAAGAAAACTTTGTAAAATATATAATTTTCAAATTCTAAAACTTAATAAAAAAGATTTAAAAATTATAATTACCTTAAAAATATAGTAACGCATTTTTTTTTAAAACTGAATATTTATGCATTAGAATCAACATGATAACTTTTATGGCATTTGGGATGAAAGGGTTGATTACACTTTTCGCACTTATAACCATTTCTTCCGCCGTACTTTTTACATCGGGCGCGGCTTTCTTTATGTGCCCTTGAATTATAAAAATTCGTTATAAAGAGAGAATGGAAGTGGCACAAAGGAAACATTTTGCGACCAAAACCAGCACAAACGAATGCCGTAATAGAATTTAGATTTCGTTGGTTGGGATGGGCCACCGAATTTGTTTTTGAATTCGCCCAGTGTTGAAAAAGTTTAAAATTCGTTATATCGAGGGAACCAGATGGCACAAACGAAACTTTTTACGTCACAAATCTACATTTACATAGCCCTAAAGAATTACGTATTTCATTTCTGGCATGTATTTATTTACGATTTTCATAAGTCATTTTCTATAAGTGAACTTGAATTATAAAAATTTGCTATAACGAGATAGAACGGAAGTGGCACAAACGAAACTTTCTGCGGCCAAACCAGCACAAACGTAGTACAAACGAATGCATTAATAAAATTTTGATTTCTTTGAAGGGCGGGCTGTCTTTTCGCTGGCCACGCCCTATTTTGTTCTCGTTATAACGAGAGAACAAAAGTGGCACAAACAAAAATTTTTGAGGCTGAAACCAGCACAAACGAATGATGTTGATGGCCAGTGAAAGGAAGGTTTATTTCTTTATTTTCTCGTCGACCTAAGATTGAGACTATATATATGCCGGTTTGTCCAATTTTCAACCATTAAAAGTAAAAGTGCGTATACGAAAAGAAACAAAGGTAAAACTAACTTTAAATAGCATAATTGTATAAAGTGCACTATTACAATTGTGATCCCATTTGAAAACATTATTCAAATTTCAAAAAAAAAATATGCCTAACTTACCTTTTTCTTTTTGAAGGTAGAGGCATGCTGATTTATTTCGTATTCACTCAGTTTTTACACCTACTACTACGCTCATTTACCACAAAAATTCGGGAATTCTATTTTTAAACTTATTTGTGATTATTTAAGATGTCAAATGCGTCATTGTTTGACAGATAGTGCTATCTAGTAATTAATAATAAAATTAATTCGGTTTTGTAGATTTTTCATTTTTGTACCAACCGGCATTAATGGGTTAAACTTCGTAATATAAGGCTTTAAAATGCACCAGGTCTCAATCCTAGGTGCGAGCAGCACCAAAAGTGGTTCCCTTGTAAGAGAGTAAAATACATTTTCTTTAAATTATTTAAAAAAAGAGATGAGGGAAATTCTGTGAACGCCATATTGGCTCATATTAACGGAATACCCAGGTGCAAAATGAAATATTGTATATTGTACTATCATTCTTTACCAAATCCTACTGTCAGTGATAAACTGAAAGAGTTAGATATTAACAGCTGAAATTTTGTCTGTACATTAGAAAATATGGCGTACAATGGCGTTGATATCGATTCATCACTCCGGAAGTAACTATATACGGATGGATCACTCTCAGTATATAGTTAAAAGTCCATATTGCTTTAAATCACATTGTCAAATTCTCTGATACATTTTGTTTGATTCAAGATTCCTTTGGAGAAACAGACCAACGTAGCGGGTGAAGTTTGCTATTAATTGATAATCTAACAACTTTTAAATGACAACTCAAATGGCAAATCAGTGATGCGTTATAAGGAAAGAAGTGCGTATGCGTATTATCTTAAATTTTTGGTACCACTTAATATACGCGTAAGTAATACCTTTAAAATATTTCACTCATGCCAGAAATATTTTATAAAAGATATATGTATGATTTCTATGCTGGTTTGCTTGTCTCCCACAAGCGGCTACCCTGTCATGTTAGTTGGCTGTCAGCAACTGCTAGAAGGCCAACAAAGTTATAAAACGTAAAGTAGCGGATAGGGACATTTTTATGCAACAATGTTAAAACTTCCACTGCGTAAAGCTATGGGGAAAAAATCAAAAAATCCCTAGCCGGCATCGGCACGTTGTTTTGTTGATGTTCATTTGTACTTGGTACTTATCCATGTGTTTTATATTTTATTGCGCGTTTATATTCTATTTTTCTCCCACTTTTATTACTATAAATTAAGATGTTAATACTTGAAGAGAATGCATTATACTTCTTAATATTCTAATGTTAAAAATATTATGAGATGCTCTCATTATACATTTTCTATAAAATAGGAACTGAAATAATCCTAAAATAAAAATATGTTTAGTTCAGTGTAATAATAATTTAAAAAAAAAAAAAAAACTTTGCCCTCTCAATTGGGATTTATTTATTTATTTATTATAAAACAAAGAAACATTTAAAATTAAGAATATAGAGAAAACAAGTTGTTATAGCTTTTAAATTTTATATTAAAAAAAAAAGCCACATTGACGTACTATATATAACAATAGGCTACATATACATAATTATACTTAACCCCTTCGGGACGAGAGCCTTTTACGAAATTTTTAATCTTTAGTCACCATTTTTTAAAAATAGAAATTTGTGTCTTCTTGAATCGAGAAAATGCGTTGATTAAATAAGGCAAATTTTACTGGTGAGGAAAGACAAGGATTCTGAGCGCTTCATGCGGCACGTATACGTGTCGCTCGTCCCCAAGGGGTTAAGGAACAAGTTTAAAATCATGTATATTTTAATTATAGACGTATATGTTAGTTAAATCATATTTATTGTTTTCTGATGTTTGTTCTATTGTTTTCTGGCAGCGAAGTTAAAAGATTTAGCTTAAGATAAGAAATAATAATTTTATTACATCCCTTGGTGACTAATTTGCTATAGCCTTAAAGCTGTTAAAACGCCACATACATATCCCTGTCAATTCATTTATATGTAATGAGTTAAATATTAAATAACATTATTATGACATAAAAGATGAACTGCTTTTAATATTTAACAGTAAAAGTTGTAGATATTTGTTTACTTATTTATATACTTCTTACTACAATGTTGGAAAGATTATTATCTAAAGATTTCTTTTTTAATATTATTTTCAAATATTTTGGATAGGTGGCGCTAGTAGTAATGCAAAAGCTTATTTTTTTCCTTTGCTTCAAACCAGGTTTAGAAAAATCCCCACGAAATTTCCTTCTCCCTTCTTCTATAATGCAGGCGCTTCTTTAACATTGTTGCATTAAGCTGTCCCTATCCGCTACTAAAACGTAACTGCATTCAGGGGGTTGCTTTCCCGGGAGATTTGGGATTTTGTGTTTTCAGCAGTCAAAAAGGGCAATATCCCCTACCCGGAGCCGCAGAAATACCTCCCGGAGAAAAGTATCTGAATTCAACACTGACTGCATTTTCAGCCAACAAGGCGAATTACCAAAAATATAGCTTTAGCATTTTGAACTATTTTTGAAAAACGGTCTTATTCAGTGTTGTAGTCGTAAAAAAAACTAGAGTAGACGCGGAAGTCAGAAACGTCATGCCTAAAATATACGATATAGCTTTATTTGAGAAACTGAGGGTATACGGAGCTTCTTAGAAGAAAAAAAAAATCAAGAAAGTATACCTCCTTATGCTCTACACCAGGGTTGGCGAACCTATGGCACGCGTGCCAGAGTTGGCACGTAAGCGAATTTTTCTGGCACGAGAAGAATTTTAATTTTGTAATTGTCATACAGATAAAATACATTTTTGTTTCTGTTATAACCAATATTTTTTGTTCCATATGGGCAGTGTTTTTTACATCAATTAACACTTCAGAATAATTTCCTTTTCCTGTGATGCTATACAGTGCTTTCGACATGCGCCTTTCTATATAAATTTAAAACGCTCCAATCTTCAAATGTACTTTCTTTTGACAGTCATTGCAATAAAATGGCATATGGATCTAATTTAGCTATAAATATTATATTTGTAAAAATAACAAACTATAAACCAGATATAAAACATTTTTCATCGAACGTACTACAGCATAAATCTAATCAATACATACGTTATTAGAACATTGATTAATGTAACTTGGAAAATTATAACTGGATGTTGCATTAATAATAAGTTAAAAATTAATTAAATAAAAACTCGTAATTCTTTTTTCACTTATTGACAGATATTGTTTTTAAATTTTCGTCACGCGTACGGGAAAAGGTTCGCCGAGCCTGCTCTACACTATACCCCTGGTGTTACTTGGCACACGTGATACACGAGTATTTCCAGCATGCAGTAACTGATATTTAAAATTAATCTAATTTTTAAATGTATATATAAGTTTTAGAAATATTTCTATTATATATGGAAATTAATTGATTTATTTTTTTATGGTTGATAGCGTTTAACTTTAGATTTGTCAAGAAGCTTCAAATCCTGTAACGTCAACATTGATCTCAGTATATATGATAATATAACGATATTTTATCATACGAAATCAAGAAATAATATTTTGCATTTTTGTGTGCAATATTAATTATAAATTTAGATACAATAAAAACTGTGAATGTGTTTTCTCATTTTTTAAAACTAATTATTTCCCTCCTCCGCTTTAAATAACGTATTAAAAATCGAGGTAGTGTATTTACCAAAGTGTGCACCAGGTAACAAAAATATTTAGTCCAATAATTCCTAAGTGGCTGAATGTTGTAGATCAAATTTACAACATCTGCTGGTATTCACTGATATAATTTAAAATAATCTTTTAAAAGGAAAGTTTAAAAGAATTTTTTATTTTACTTATACATTATGACGCAGAAATAGCATTCTAAATAATAAAAACAGCATACTTACTTGCCGTTTTTAAAAAACTTCAAATTTTAAAGCCTTATTTTTAATATTTGGTTTATAGTATTATGACCAATATCCTTAAAATGATATTACTATTATGACATTCAGACATATTTATCGATAATACATATTGGATAATTGCACCATAAAATATAATAAATAAAGACACAAAATTGCTTAATGGTACACAAAATACGAACTTTAATAAGCTAAAAGTTCATTTCTACGTTTCGAGCTGTTTCTACAGCCGTCTTCAGGAAAATATGATGGTAAAAAGCCTCAAAGTTCAGAAACGAAAGCTTCCTGTGCAAGAAATAATTAGTCGAAACTTGACCAATGATTTGAATAACAAAAATGTAGTGTTGCCATCTAGTGAAAATAAATAATTATAAATGAACTGACATCAAATGAATCCAAAAGGTCGATTAAAGAAACCACGCGTGCCGCTACTAGATGGCAACACTACATTTTTGTTATTCAAATCATTGGTCAAGTTTCGACTAATTATTTCTTGCACAGGAAGCTTTCGTCTCTGAACTTTGAGGCTTTTTACCATCATATTTTCCTGAAGACGGCTGTAGAAACAGCTCGAAACGTAGAAATCAACTTTTAGCTTATTAAAGTTCGTATTTTGTGTACCATTAAGCAATTTTGTGTCTTTATTTATTATATTTATCGATGTTTGTAAGAACAATATCATTTTTCAGATAATTCAAGATATTTATCGACATTGGGGGCGGAGCTTGTAATCTTGAGCAAAGTGAGTGGAAAATTCTGAAGAACCGCCCGTTTGTTTAATTTTAAAGGGTGAGTGTTTGATACAGATGCTGTGAAATTTGTATAAAAAGAAAATACCTACATAAGAATTAGTAGGAATATTGGACACTACTCAAGTAAGTAATAATAATAATCATATAAGTCTCTCTATTCTAAAATAAAAATACCTAATACTGTGACCGCGCAGTAAACGCAGTTTTTGTGACCATAGGTCTTCCTTCCATAATATTAAGAAACTACTGCCTACAAAAATATGAAAATTGGTAGTATTAAACAGAAATGTTTGATAACACTCTGAATAAAAGTATTTTTGTATCGAAGAATTATTTTATGACATATTTAATGCTAAATTTGATCAAAATCGTTCCAATAAAAAAGTTTTTTGGGTTATTTATTTGGTAATATTTAAAATACCCAAGTAATAATATTGCCAAACAATCTAAATTAAATACATATATATACACGAAACATTTATTTGATATTTCGATATCATCTTTTTGAATGAATGTTGCCAATTCTAAAGCAGCGCGAATAATATTTTCTTTCTAACGACAAAAGTATTTTCACGAGAATATTAAAAACAGAAAGAAAACTATTAAAATAATAAATTTATTAAAATGCGTTAAAAACAATAAATGAGAGAAATTACGTCACACTTAAAGTGGCCAAATAATATCATTGCCTAATAGTTAAAATTTAAAAATATATTTACACGAGACATTTATTTCATGTTCCGTGATGATCTTTTTAACTGTTATTGCCAATTCTAAGACAGTGCAAATAATAATATTTCTTTTCTAAGAGCAAAAGTATTTTAACGGAAATGTTAAAAAGAGAAAGAAAAATTTGGTGAAAAGTATGTCAGATTTCAAACGATGCATTTTAAGATGTTTTATTTAAAAGAATTTTCATATAGCATTGTTAAAAAATACCGGGAGGCAAAGACTCCATTTACTAAGTTCATTTTATATTAGCTTATCTTGAATTTTTTAACTGATCTTATTTTATAAACACGAAAACAGCCATTAGATATCTGAACAGAAGCTGATTCGACCTTTCAATTTCTCAATCAAAGGGAAATGAATAGAAACGCGTTTGCAGGGAGATGGCCACTTATTTTTTAATTATAATTCAATATTCCGTAATATTTTTAAAGCCGATCAAGTTAGCGTGTTTTTAGAATCTGCGGTGTCTGAAAGCGGTTTGGTGAGCTTAGCTCCTAGGGGACAGAGCCCCTTAGTTCATATATATAGTATATGTGTGTGTGTGTGAGTGTGTGTGTAAATTAGTACGCACACATACAAATAATAAAAATAAGCGTACACGGCTGATATATGTGCATGTGTTACTTGTACGTCGTGCAGGAATTTTTGAAGAAATGTACACCTATTTATGATTTAAAGTTAAATATATTTAATTTCTTACAAAGAAAATTTTAAAATAGTGGAGTTGTTAAGAGTTTTTCTTTGCAGTTTTGTATGAGTGGAACACATGACCTTTAACATAGTTGCCAACTCTTCCACTTTATTGTACCACAAAAAATTAATAGAAAATTGTGCTTTATTTAATCGGCAGATTATAACGATTTAAAAAGGTAAAATTTACTATAAAATTTTGGTGGTACAAAAAAGCGTAAGATGTTGGCAGCTATGCTTTTAAGAGAGCAAGCATTAAAATTTCTAAGTTTTAAATTTCTTACCAGTTATTAAATAATTTTTTCAAAATTTTTAACAAACTTAATAATAAAAAGTGGTATTTAAGTTGAACTTTTGTAAAATAACATTAAAAAAAGTCTATTGTACAATTCAAAGAGTGTGAGATAATTAAATGATTACAGTCATTCAGGGTAACTTTGAACCGCATTTTCTCTATTTTCATATGCCACACTCTTATTTTAAGAATATTGTTGCAACTAGGGGCATAAAAGAGAAGAAATGATCTTAAATTATTGTATAACTATCAAAAATTATGGAATATTATTTAGAAAAGCAATAAAAAATGATTTTTTAACTTTGTTCAAAGTTACCCAACCATTTAGGGCAACTTTGCACCATATGATAAATATTATCTAAAATAATTCATTATAAAAAATGTATTATAGTTAGGACAACTTTGAACCCCAAAAAATATTTTCAGATATGTAAAGACTCCGAATTTACATTTCCCAACATCACAAGATTTGTATAATTTATGATATTACAACAAATATCAGGCATAAAAAAAAGTGGAAGAAGAGAACCATGAACATTTAGAAAAAAAAAAAAAAAAAAAAAAAAAAAAACTCTTTATTGTTCATATAAAATATAATTATGCATTGGAAAACAATTTTCAATGTTTTATCTTAATAATATATCCATAGTTACAGTAAAACATACTAGTACTAGTATTATTCAAACAAGAATAAAAAATGCCAAATGTATGAAATGTCAATTTTGAGTAGCTCCACCCCGAAAAACGCCTTTAAATGAATTGTATGTATTTTACACATATTTGTGAAAATATTTACATGTTATATCTAATGTTCATTTTAGGCATTTATATAAAATATACGTGCAAATATGGGAAATTTTTGACAGTAGCACCTATAATTAGTAAATTATAAACATCAGTATAACTTTGAGCCGGCTCAAAGTTACCTTGAAAATGAGGTAAAATGTTAGTGCCTTCTTATTTTACATTTTATTAACTATTAATAAATAAATAATCACAAAATATTATCGCATTTACAACATTTAGACAATAATATGTCTGATAAATGAGTATATTGTTACTTACTATGAAAATTTAATTGGATTACAACTTCAAAACAGCATTCAAAATTACCTTGAAAACAGTACTTCACAAAAATATTTAGATGATGCATTTAATTGCGTATAATGTTGCTAATTTATTTTCTAAAATAAAGAGTAGAAATCCCAGTTTAGAACTTTGCCAAGAGAGCACAGTTCTGCAGCTTATTTAATCTTTTGGAGTGAAAAATATTGAAAATTAGGAGGAGGTGCAAAGTTATACCCCATGGTTCAAAGTTATCCTGAAGGGCTGTAGTTTTCTTAGGAGTTTTTTCCCCTCTACTGACGAACAAATCTACTGCCACTACTTTTTACTAAAATCTTTTTATACACATATTTTCCCTTATGTTTTAAACGGTTTCATTGCTTGCGTGTGTAGGTACCTCACAAATCGCTTCTCGCTGCTCTATGATGGCGAATACGTCGACGAGTATGACGAATTCTGCAAGTGATGGTATTTACCTCTTCTGTTAATTCTCCTTCGTCTGTAAATTCTTTAACCTTCTCACTGATTTTTTTTTTTCCAATTTTGGGAAAAATTACTTTTATACTAACAAAATTAAAAGTAACTAAAATTAAAAACTGTTTACTAAAAAGGTGCATAAAAATTTATTTAAATATTCCCTTACATAATGAACTGGTCTTTAAAAACTTAAAACCATTGATGTTAAAAATCATATGATAACAGAAAAGATGTTTCCTGAGATCTTTCGATCGCAAACGCGATCATTTTCAAAGGATACTTTCCCACATATCCTTTAGGAAAGTATCCTTTGAAAATGATCGCGTTTGCGATCGAAAGATCTCAGGAAACATCTTTTCTGTTATCATATGATTTTTAACATCAATGGTTTTTAAGTTTTTAAAGACCAGTTCATTATGTAACGGAATATTTTAATAAATTTTTATGCACCTTTTTAGTAAACAGTTTTTAATTTTAGTTATTTTAACGCAGGGTGAACTTGTCATTCCACTCTGAACTCATTCTGAGTTCTAAGTTTTAAAATTAAAATTAAAAGTAGCTATCGAAATCACAGAAGTTACAGTTTACTGAAATTTAACAAATGTGTTCTTTACAGAAACCTAACGAATGTAGTTACGTTGCGTGTTTTTCATATAAAAATAGTCTAAGGAAGAATTTTTTAGAGTGAAACATATGTTTGAATTAAAAGAAACGCCAATGGTTTACTAATAATTAATAAAACTTTTATTATTATTATTAAATGCTGAAACATAAGTAAAGTCATAATAGTAAATATATCGACATATGCTATCGCTAATAGGTGTTGGAATTAACAAAAAAAAAAAATTCTTTCAAATAATGCAGTTCGAAGTAGGAGCCTCATATGAGGCTTAGGGTGACGAGAGGGTTAACAATGTTAGAGAAACTTAATCATGCATGATAGATATATTAATGAAATTTAATGACCTGATGAAGTCCTTGTTGGTAATGTTAGGTATGAATTATCTAAACGCGATAAAGTAAATGTAGTTAGATTCATAAATGACAATAGCGATTGAACTGTATTGATTGCTCTTAACCACTTAACTATTTTGCCCGAACTCAGTTTGGGCAAGAAAAGTTACCTTGCTTCGTTACTAAAAGCTTTTCGACACCACTAATTTTTCCCTGTAGTCTTCGGTTAATTCATGGGCAGACTTTTCTCGGTTATTTAAAGCAAATATATTTGTACTTAAAATGTGGTGTTGGCTCTCTGTTTTTAGTTTATGGTGTCAAAAAAAAAAAAAAGAAAAAAAGAAAAAAGAAACAGTTAAGGTGTTAATAGACCAATTAATTTGAATGATCCTAACTCCCTTAAAGGTGTTTCTTTCTTGGACACTGTTAAGGATGACTTGAAATTAGCCTCTAATAAAGAAAACTTTAGGGAAAAGTCAAATTCAGACTGTTGTTTAAAACAAAGCACCTAAAACTTATGAAATGTATAAAACCCCTAAAGATTCCGATATGATGTCAGAAATTGAAGAAAGCTTGCCTAAAAGCATCAAAAATATAGAAAACCCCCAAAAATTATGTTGAAAATATTGTTGAATTCACTAACGCGGGGTTATAAGTTCGATTTCGAGGCCAAAACAAAAATAAAAGTGACTAAAATTAAAAACTGTTTACTAAAAAGGTGCATAAAAATTTATTTAAATATTCCCTTACATAATGAACTGGTCTTTAAAAACTTAAAACCATTGATGTTAAAAATCATATGATAACAGAAAAGATGTTTCCTGAGATCTTTCGATCGCCAACGCGATCATTTTCAAAGGATACTTTCCCACATATCCTTTAGGAAAGTATCCTTTGAAAATGATCGCGTTTGCGATCGAAAGATCTCAGGAAACATCTTTTCTGTTATCATATGATTTTTAACATCAATGGTTTTAAGTTTTTAAAGACCAGTTCATTATGTAACGGAATATTTTAATAAATTTTTATGCACCTTTTTAGTAAACAGTTTTTAATTTTAGTTATTTTAACGCAAGGTGAACTTGTCATTCCACTCTGAACTCATTCTGAGTTCTAAGTTTTAAAATTAAAATTAAAAGTAGCTATCGAAATCACAGAAGTTACAGTTTACTGAAATTTAACAAATGTGTTCTTTACAGAAATCTAACGAATGTAGTTAAAATTTATTTAAATATTCCCTTACATAATAAACTGGTCTTTAAAAACTTAAAACCATTGATGTTAAAAATCATATGATAACAGAAAAGATGTTTCCTGAGATCAGTCAATTATAATAAAATTTTCTCAGCTAAACCCCATGAGAAAATGACCCTCAAAAATTACGTGAAGGAAAAAAAAAATTACAGTATGTTGTACCAGACAGAGAAAATCCACTAAAAAATGTCATACGTGGATTTCCTAAATCCACAGGTACTGATTTAATAAAAGATATCTTAATTATAGAATATTCCATATTATTAAACCTCTAATTCCCATAGTAGAAGACGTTCTAGGAATTCCGTAGTTTAGAAAATCTGTATTCATATCAGAAAATTTCAATTGTAAATTTCGCTTTATTTAAATACGGAATGTCGAATATCATATAAAGCAAATATTTCTATCTTAAATTTCTAAAAAAAAAAAAAAAAAAAAAAAAAAAAAAAAAAAAAAAAAAAATGGAATATCCGAATTAAAAAATCAATGAAACTCTAAACACTTTTGGTAGTGTATTTGCTATCATGGGCATTACAGAGATAAAGTTTCACAATTCAAAAGCCGAAGAGGTGGGAGATTACGTCCATTCTTCGTCGTAGAAATCCCCCAAAATGATGCTTCTTTTGAAATATTTAATGTAATATCTCTATGTATCTGTTATTCTATGTTTAAAAATTATTTTTAAAAGTTAATGAAGAAATCAAAGTCGATTCTTTATTTATTTTTTTTTTTAATGATAAAGCTTATTTTCAGATTTTTTATCATTTCTTTTTTCATACATTTCTGACACTCATATGTTAAAAATTGTCTTTTAGATGGTTTTAGTAAAACACAGTAGCGTAGCTACGTTTTTTGGCGTCCGGGGCAGGAAAAAATTTTGCCCCCTCCCCCTCCCTAAATATATATATATATATATATGTATATGTATAACCACATTATTTTCCCTTAAGACGAAAAAAAAAAGAGCATTTTTGGTTTTTACCGGGAGGAGGGGGAAAAGAGAGTTTCACTCTTCCTTGCTTTTAAGGATTTAGCTAATTTTACTGAAACAAACGAAACTAAATATTAGAGGTATTTCAACTTATCCAACCAAGTGTTTGCGCGAAATTCGTTGTTCCTCACAGTTTATTATTTATTCGTATCTCAATAATAAAAGCATAGGTAAGAGAAAATTAGCTTACCTTGTATGTATGTTTTATATCCGTCTTTATCTGGAATCCGTCATCAGGGTACTATAATCTGGAAAGTCAAGTCATTTCGCATTCTGATTCTCTGCTAATGCTATAAAAGTCTATGTTGTTTTTTGAGCACGCGCAATTTCTTTTTGTGACTTGTATAAAAATGTAGATTTAAACATTAAAGAAAGAAACACAATTTTAATGAGTTACAATTGCAGCATAATATCGCCGCATCTCTCCTTTTGAGAGTCTGGAATACAAGTAAATGTAAAAAACATACATTATACATTATTGAAATCAAAAACAGGATATTAGTATCATTAATCTTAATATTACATTATTCATATTTATAGTCATTTAAATAGTTTAGTTTATTGATTGTTCAAACGTCTTAATTTCTTGGATATGCGATGAAATGTTTATATAAAGTATTTATTTATAATCGTAAACTTCCTTGTTTTGAATAACAAGCTCTTTCATAATGGCTTTTATAAAATTTTTATTTCATAATTGCTTTCCCTGCGCGTGTGCAGCACGCCTGCTATACGGGGGCGTAGGCAACGAGGACCCGCGCCAAAGATTCATTTTGAAAGAGATAAATTTGAATGGAGATTTTTATTGGTTAGAAATGCGACCGTAGCAGGTACGGTCTACGTTGCCGAAGACAGTGGGAACCCATTCCAGAGGTTCTTTTTGAGAGATTCTTTTTTGTATTTTTTTTTTAATTTTAATATGAATAGAGGTTTTAATGTTCAATCAATCGCTGTTCATTTGGAAAAATCGACGGGCGGTTCAGCTAGTATGCAACTGAACAATGTTCTTTTGATACCAGAAATGTGACTCCAAGTCGCCAACAGGTCTTTTTATTTATAAACTGGAAGCTAGACCGTTAGAAAAACCTCAATCAGCGAGTGACAATGATGGATCTCTCCATCCCCTCCCCCACCTTCACCGAATTTCTTCAAAACATTCACGCACGCACCCACAAAAGAAAAAGACAGCAATTCTTATTTATTGTCAAAATATGAGAAATAATTTCGGTTTAAAGCTCCTCTCAGTTTGGCGCCCCCTATTTAATGATACTGCGCCTCAATTTAGGTACATAATTATCTTAGGTACCAAATGTGTTGAGCCATCCCCAGAAACATTTACAGACGATTTTTCCTTCTTCATTATTTGGATATAACAAAATATCTTACTAAAGAAAACATTCACACACAGACCCACACACACACAAAAGAAAAAAAAATCAAAAAATTCTATTTATTGACAAAATATGTGAGATAATTTTGGTTTAAATCTCTCTCAATTTGGCGCACGGGGCAGTCGCACCCCTTGCCCCCCCCCCCCCCCTTAGTTACGCCACTGGTAAAACATTCGTATATTTTTAGCTTTTTCAAACTTATATTCTTTATTTAAAAAAAAAAAAAAAAAAAAAAAAAACGGGCATAGTTTGTGTACGTCAGACATTTCTGTTCGAAAACCTCTATTTCCTTTTCTTACGGTGCCCATCTGGAAAACATCTTCTGTTACCAATGTTCGTATATATTAAAGAAGCAACGGGACACATTCACGACAGGAAACGTGAATTCTCATTTTCATTAAAAAAGCATCATTGGCTATGGGCGTTTCTTCTACCTTACAGAAACTGTATTTATATCATATTATCCATATTTTTTTTTAGATTGTAAGACATTTTATATTAAATTCGTACATTAAAAGATATTTACCGATACATAAACTTGGGAAACTTATCTAGAACACCAATTTACAAAAGACTTTCAAAAAGGAGGGGGGGGGGGGGGGGGCAGCTACTACTGTTTTAAAATTCAGATTTGATAAAAACTGCCGGTCGGCAATGTGGTAATAGACATTATCCCTGAACTCACATATCAAAATATTCCCTATAATGTTCACTGCTGTAAAAGACGAGCAACGTGATCGGCTCCTGTCAAATATGTCGTTATCCTGTCGTATTATGGAAATTAATATTTTGTAGAATGCGAAAAGCTGTTAGATTACAGATAAAATGTTGCTTGAAATACCCCATAACATCAAAGGCATGCGACGAAAAAAAAAAAAAAATGCTTTATTATTTTTTTATTATAATAGATATATACTCTAGGATTTGCAAATTTTGTATAATTCCTTCAAAATGAGAGAGAAAAGAAAAGTAAAGTATTTTTAATATAGTTTAGAATATGGGTATATCATTCCGTAAAATTTTTATGTGAGTGTGAAAATCTTGCAGCATATTTCAATTCAACATGACAAATTATTTTGAAGTGCAATATGCTTATAATAAACATAGATGTGAACATTTGAATGAAATCTTTTATTGAATGATGCTGATCTAATTTGTTTTTATTGCGAATATATTTTACATGTCAGTTAATGCTAATAATGCGTATTTCAGTAACGTTACTGAAAATACAACTACTCACACCATAATGTTTTGAAGACAGACATTGATTAATATTTTATTGTTTAGTATACAAGCTATAGGATATTTACAACATATTCCTGTAAAATCGCTAGCGCTCTTATTTTAAGGCAGCAAGCGATAAAGAAAGAAGTAAACAAAACCTGTAACGTTGTGATGTGATATACCTGTTGCATGTACCGCAGAAGCATAGATGTCACTAAAAAGAAGTACAAGCTCAATGCAGAGGGGATTCTCTCTAAAGGGGATTCATCGCGCCCTTCAAAACACCCGCTCCGTAATGTTAATCCTATGGGGAGGTTATTTTCGAATTTCTCGTTTCAATTTGAATATTTTTAAACGATTTTTTTTTTTTTTTTTTTTGCATAGGCTAGATGAGGTCGATCTTTAATATGACTCTTTTTTACTTTTTCGATTTTGGTAGCAGATTTTTTTTTTTTTAAAGATACTTTCAGTTTCCAGTCGATCTTTAATATGACTCTTTTTTACTTTTTCGATTTTGGTTGCAGATTTTTTTAAAAAGATACTTTTAGTTCCAAACCGGTTTCGAAACTGAAAGTACCTTTTTAAAAAAAATCTGCAACCAAAATCGAAAAAGTAAAAAAGAGTCATATTAAAGATCGACCTCATATAGCCTATGCAAAAAAAAAAAAAAAAAAAAAAAAAAAAAAAAAAAAAAAAAAAAAAATTATATATATATATATATATATATATATATTCAAATTGAAACGAGAAATTCGAAAATAACCTGCCCATAGGATTAACATTACGGAGCGGGTGTTTTCAAGTGCGCGAAGAATCCCCTTAAGGAGAGTTTGTACAGCGCATGCGCTTGTTGTTGGCTGCCTTATTGCTTGGCGTTAAGTGGAAAGCCTTCGTCAACGCGCTGAAAAAGGAAAATATTGGTGTGAGCTGGGCTTTCCTCTATACTGATCTGAGCACATCAACTTCAAAACAGATGGCGAATTAAATGGGAAAAAAAGTGTGTGTGTATGTGGGGGGAATCAGAATCAATTTTTATTACGTCATGAAAAAAGTGGAGGAGGGAATCAGAATCAATTATTATTATGTCGTGAAAAAAAGGGGGGGGGGGGAATCAGAGTAAATTTTTATTATGTAATTTGATTCATGCAAACATTTTAATCAACATTAATCATATTATTTAATATTGTATTTTATTTCATCAATTTATTTCAGTTCATACAAAAAGTTCATTTGTTCATACAAAAATAATTAATTTAATTTTATAATATAATTTTTTCATTCCTTCAAACTGTAAAATAATTAGAATCAATTTTTATTATGTCGTGCGAAAAAAAGAGGGGGGGGGGGGATCAGAATCAATTTTTATTATGTCATGATAAAAAAAAGGGGGGGGGGATTAATCAGAATCAATTTTTATTATGTCGTGAAATAAAGGGGAGGGGGGATCAGAATCAATTTTTATTATGTAGTGAAAAAAAAGATAGGGGAATCAGAATCAATTTTTATTATGTGGTTTGACTCATGCAAACATTTTAATTAACACTAATCATATTATTTAATATAATATTTTATTTCATCAATTTGTATCAGTATAGTTGATATAAAAATAATTAATTTAATTTTATAATATAATATTTACATTCATTCAAACTGTAAAATAATTAATACGTTATGTAATTATTTGTAATAGCATCTTTCTTTTAAAGTGAAAAATTTCCAGTACCTTTTATGTAATATAGGATGAATATTATGTGTTGATAAGTTTTATGCTATTTTGTAAGTTAAAAAAATTCGGTTATTTTTGTACGCTTCTCCCTTCTACACTTTTTTTTTCAGTTTATTTATGCTTATTATTTTTAACTTAACAAACACTTTGAAATTAATTGCTTTTAAAGCACATCAAAGAAATTCGCTTTTTCTAAGTTAATAGAAATCTTTAATCCCTTCCACTCTAATTTTGGAGAAGTAAGAAATTTGAATGGAAGGGAATGTCATGTTTTAAAGTACAATTAAAAGTGATTTTGTTTGTATAAGCATTAGATTTATTTCTGAATATTTTTTAGTATCAAAATTTATCGTGATTCAAAGAGTCATTTTCATCATTTAAGAAAAACAACTAGTGCATATATAGAGAGTAAGAGCTTATTAAATGGTTAGTATGTCTCAAAAATTGGTTTTAAATATCAATTTTGTCAGTTATGTTATCTAAATAATTTACAATTTTTAAAAGTAGGTTCTATACAATATTTTATTTCAGGAATGGCTATTACTTTTAAGATGATGAAAGGAAAAAAATATGCTTTGTCTGCATTTCTGAAATCTAAAATAAGGGCACTTATAAAAAATATCCTTAAAAATAAATTAAGTAACCTGAAATATCATACCTTTAATAATAATGCACAAACAGACATATAATAGAGTACTTGTCTTACATTGGGAAACTTACTGCCACTTATTAACGATTTTTAAGTGGAAAATTTCCCTGGAACTTCTCAAATGCAACACCTCACGCCCCCCCCCCTCTCCGCCTGAGCTTCAAATTGATCTTAATTCAATTTAATACTAAATATATTTTAAAAATTATTACAATTTCTAAATTATTTAACATACTTAGGTTTTTTTTTTTTTTTTTTTTTTTTTTTTTTTTTTTTTTTTTTTTTTCATTTTTTATTCTCTTATCACTTATAATATAACGAGAGAAAAAATGACATCTTAAATTAATTTTTCAAAAACAAAATTGCTAAATAATTATTTCATTCTCTAGTCCTATTTTTGCTTTGTTGTAAATTGCAAAAAGAAAAAAAAAATCTACATGCAATTTTTGCAATTTTTTTATTACATTTTGAAAACAGTAAATTCTAATATTCAGTTTTAATAATATCATATTTAAGTATTTTAATTTTTGCATTAATGCAACATCAACTAAGATTGCTACGTTGAAACGTTAACATATTTAACTACAGATTTTATTAAATAAAATTTTAATTTCGGAGCAGTCCAATTCATCCATTAACTTTCTCTTTTCATAGTATCATTTCATATCTCGTTTCATATCTCTTTTCCCGTAACTTTCTCTTTCTACCAGATGCTTATGTTGTGAACAAATATTAAATACAGTTAGCCAAATACAGTAACCCCACTGATGAACTGTAGATTCTTCCAAGGAGCCCACTCTATATCACGTGTAATGCCAACGTCTCACGAGTTTTAATTTCTAAACCCCTTCTGTGGCAAAAAAAAAAAAAAAAAAAAAAAAAAAAAAAAACGAATTTGCTAGAGCGATCGCACGGATGTTTCAAAGCTAATCCCTAGTAGCAAAATGTATATGGTCCTTGAATGGCCTCTTATCGAAGTCCGATGACACGATAAGTGGCCGATTATCGCATTCTCATCAGAGATGGATGAATTTCATCGGCAATTACTCAGAAATGTCTCATCCGCCTGAGATCAGTGGATGATCGCAGTCGGATGAATTTTAGAAAAATATATGATGAAACACCGAGGAGTACGATTTGATAACGATGAAAATGCGATGACTTTTAGATGAGTTATCGAGCAAATTTTGATTAGAAAGCGATGAATTAGAGATTGGTTGGTTGGGTGTATAAATGAAAGCGATTTCAGAATATTTATTTTCGAAATATACATACATTAAAATTTTAAGCGTCAAAAATGTAAATACATTCTTTTAATTTCTATTAGCTTTACTACAATCGTTTGAAACAAAATATTTAAACAAAAATATCCAAATTTTATTTTTATTTTTTGAAGGAGGGGGAGGGGTGAGCTGAGTTAGAAAGAGTTCCATATTTTTTTATTTCTGAACAAATACTACTCCTTCATTTAAATAATCCTATTAAATTCTATTATTTATCCTCTTCCTAAAGCCTTTTATTTTAAATCAAGTTTGCTTGTTTTCAACAAACTGATTTAAAAAAAAAAATCAAATGCATTTTTTAAGTATTAATATTCGACTAACAATTACCACTCTTATTGTTTATCATTATGTTTGATAGAAATATTTTAAAAGAATTTTATTAATTCTAAATTATTGTTCTGTTTTGATAAGTTTTTGCCCCTTAAATTTTTTATTATAAAATATGAAAGGTTATTTCTTTCATTTTATTAGACTTTAAAAGACAAAAAATGCAATTGGGCCTTTTTCTACCAAGGTACATGAATAATTCAGTAAGTTATACTATTGTATAAACACTCATAACTCAAAAGAGTATATATTTTTAATTAAGCATATTTATTGGAAAGGGGGGGGGGGGTTGGTGGGATTCAGGTGTCTAATTAGGTAGAATTTCAGTCTATTCAGAGATCCTTGACAAGAGGAGTACAAAAGCAAAGGGCATCACACCCTCCTCGTTTAAATAAAGACCATTTTTTATCACACGAACTGTCCAAACACATACCCATATTTGGCAATAAACCGTTTTTCCCAAAAATAAATACTTTGAACCAGAAAATTTATTTAATTAAATGTGCCTTGCCTCTATTTAGTAGTGATTTGAAATATACTTTATTTCATTAAATAAATTTCTGGTTTAAAGTTTTTTTCTTCTTTCACTACGTGGGAAGGTGGTAATAAGTATACTTATTACAATTTCTTTGTTAAATATTTGATAATTCATATCTGTAAAGTGCAAAAAAATAAAACTCTTGAAGAAGCACACTGTAATAACAGATTATATTTCTAAAACAAATGTATGAATTAGGTTCAGCTTTGCAAGTCCCATTTTTAAGTCAAATCAATTTCATTTAACCCCCTGAGAGGCAAGTGATTGCGTTCCTGTAATGTTGAATTCACACCGGGATCTTTGAAAAATTCCGTTTCAAAATAAAGAAAAGCAATTTTACAAGTTTTTTCCATCAAAGTTACAAAAATAAAATTTATTTAAAAGTTTCCGGTGCAAATCTCGATTAAACTTAGGTGGGATAAAATATATCCCATCGTCCCTCAAGGGATTAATATTCACAACTTTCACACCTACGGTTAATTTCTTTTCTATTAGTCTTATGTCATGCTGATACTTCACGATTGTATTGTCTGTGAAAACCCTAACTGTAGGGAAGGTAGGGGATTTCCCCCTCTGAAATATTTGTATCTTAATATGATTTAAGAAAAATTGACAGAAAAACTATTTAAATTAATATTTTACTAATTATTGATCAATCTAATTGTCAAATGTATTTGAAAATAACTTTTTGAGACTTTCTTATAATTTTTTTTCCCACAACACTGCTGATATGATTTTTTTCATTCAAAACATTTACATAAATTTATATTTATTATGGAATTGGGCTTCATTAAGCAGCACAGGATCAACATTCTCTGGAAGTGTAGGAAAAAATATTTTCAACGCCTAGGCTTATGCATCCAGATGCATAGGTCACAATAGTTGAATGCGGACAAATCCACACAAAGTGGAATAAGCAAAGGCTTTAATGCTCGTGATATTTAAAATGTTTAACATTTAACTGATTTTGTTTATTAATCCATAAATTTCTGATTGAAACAAAATTTAAAATACTATTGTAGTAGTTATACAGTCAAACCTCGTTAACATAAATCTCAAGGCAAATTAAAAGTTTTTTCCTCATGTTATCATCAATAGTTTATATTATTATTAATAAAACCGTTGTATTAATTTTGACAGGCATTGTAGGAAAAATTCATATTAAAAGTACACCAGGTTAATTCTGTACATGTTAATGAGGTTTGAATGTACTTTTTGTTGTTTAATAGCAACAGCCATCTCCTGTTACTTTCTGTTTAGATATTAGGGCAGATAACTGAAAAAATACATTATCTTAATTAGATTTTTTTTCAGTTTTATATCTCTATGCCTATATAAAATATCACATTAATGTTAGCTATTTTATCTTATTGTTTCTAAACTTGAAGTGTTGTTTTAAGAATCTACATATACTATCTGCATTTTTTAATTACTAAATGAATAAAATACCCTAATTTCTAGTGCATAATCTGCTGAGAAATTTTAATAAATAAGATTATGTTATTTCTATTTTTTACATATTATGCAACATATTTAAATAAACTTTATTGGTCTAAAACTTATTTGATTGGCTGCAAACTATGTACATCTGAAATTAGCGTACACAAAAAGTACTTAAATTCTGTTCAATTAACTTACTCATTTAATATAAATGTATTATTTCAAAGTTTTATTAAGGTTAAACAATGACAGAAAAAAAAAAATGTTGTTGCTTCTTCCTGTAACCCTTCGTATAAATCGAAACAAAAATCTTCTAAGTTAAAAAAGTTTCTGAAGCAATTAATTGTCACAGATGATTCAAATGTTGCTTTGTACATTCACATCCCATAAAAAGTAGAAATAATGAAATATTTATTGAATATTCATGCATAAGAATTTAATGAGGACACCAGTTTCAAAACTCCTTATCTAAAAGTTAAAAAATAGAGTTTTCTCTGTCATTCCATTCTACTGGTAACAGTGGACATGAATCTGGAAAACAATACCATCTGCAAAACACTAGCTTTATTGTGTATTTCTGGCATTGTAAAATCTTGGTTTACAATGAAAACCAATGGATGCGATCAGAGGTTTTTCACGATTTCCCAAAATTTGATTTACTGGATAAGGCAAATTTTGAAACTCACATACTCAAATATAGCTAATAATTTCCAAATCAAACTTGAATTAACTCATTTGATATAAATTTAAGATTTATTTATTTTTAAATAACACATAACATACACATCAAAAGAAATTCAAAGTAAGTTTAAATATATAAGTGCATCAATTACACTGTTTTTATTTATAAATAATGTTCCAACAGGAACAAACAAAAACTAATGCGTTTAAAATAACTTTGGAAAAAAAAGTCTCAAGAGAAATTGATCTTTATTTTGTATCTGGAGAATTACATGAAGTATCTTGTTTTAGAAGTGTTCTGGTCAAAGTATCAAACTGGACGGAATGCCACCTTTTTTTAAGCGTAGGTAACATATTCCATTTTCTGCAGTGTAGAGGGGGATCTCATGAATGTCAGCAGATGTAAAATGCAGTTCACAAAGCTAGACAAAAAGAGAACAAAATAGTAATTTTTTATGCATAATCATGTGTATGTATATACATATAAAAGTGTGGTTTATTTCAGTTAGCTTTATTAAGTACACTTGTAATATTTTATTTCCATGGGAGAGATATGGGGTCATTCTAAAAGAAAAAAAAAAGTCCATTTTGAAATTTTTAAGAAAGAAAAAATATCTTTTGAGATGGTTGAATACTAATTCAAAAATAGAAACTGAAGGTGGATTTATGATTTTGGCCCCAGCTTAGCATTTTTTTTTTATTTATCTTGGATTTTTTGGGTCTGCACAATTTGAAATAATTGTAAAAATTTTGGTCTGTGCAGACCTTTAATGCCTACTGTTATTTAACATCTGTTAATTTTTCTATATACAAGCTAAAATTAACAAAGATAAAACTTTCCAATAGCAACCTGTAAATTTATAAAGAAAAAAAAATTAAGACTTCATATACAAAATTACACTTTGTTTCTACAAACAGTTTCAGCGTTATTAACCATTTTACAAAGAAGCAATTTTGGAGATTTTCTCCATATTGAAACCTGGCACTTATATCAATATACCCTACAGATTTCACCCAAAATATTATTTCAAACAACAACAAAAAAAAAAACAGCTTTTTGCTATGAAGAAAAGGTGGTTTTATGATTTCATTGGATTTTCTATAATTTTCTTTAAAGGCAGTATACCATTCATTGTGTCAAAAAGTAGGTCAATTTCTTTTCTTTTTTTACATAGAAAAGAATAAAGTAACATAAAAACTGAATTTACTCAGTTATTATTCATAGTTTGTAGTATAACAGATATTTTTATTATACAACAACAACTATTAAAACTGATAGATATATTGTCAGTTGCATATACAACATTTTTAGCTTGACATGTAAAATATACAGTTTAAATGGATCAACCAATCACGTTTTTTCTTTTTGGAAATAGCAGAATATTTTGTTGTAATATTAATATATTCTTTGAGCTACACTGAAGTTAGAGAAAAAAGGTTGGAAAAGATGACACTTTTTTCTAAAAACAATCCCCCCCCCCCCACACACACCCCCCAAAAAATTAAATTTCAATGAGCTCCTGTAAAATTTGTAAAAAGTTTACACCACCATCGTTATTTTATGTCACACAGACCTTTCGATTCGAGACAGATTGCAGACAGTTTGAAGCGAAAATTTTACATTTTTGGCTTTATTTTCAGTCACACAGATTAAAATTTTACAATATCTGTTTTATTTCAGGCCCCATGTGCAGAAACCAAACAAACAAACAAACAAAATCTACAATTTTGTATAATTTTATTCTTGCAAACCCGAGGAGAAAAAAAAAAGCCAAATTTTCACAATTTGTGTTATAAAATTTAAAATATATTTCAAAATCAATATTTCTAAGTGGAAATAATGCCCTTCAGAGAAACACTTGAAAAAGCTAGCCCCCACCCCACCCCCAATTTTGGCATTTATCTTTGCATTTTCTAAAACTTTAATTCAATCAAGAATTGATTAATTAAAAATATTCTTTAATTAATTAAAAATCAAATAAATTACTTTTAATAACTCTTGTTAAAATTATGTTCATTATTTTACTTAGATTAAATAATGATACAGTTGTGAAAGCATGAGAGAATTTGAAAAAAAACGACAGTGGATTTTTTCAAGTGGGCCTGCTCGCAAACCTTCCAATTGATAAGAATAAGTGATTTAAGATAATACTATGTCCAGTAATACTATTATGTAGAAAAGTATTACTCATCCTTGTTGAAATTATGACTTTAAAAGGGATAAAATATATTGAAGGGTTTCGGTAATTTTTGCTTTTTACAATTCTCCCTGAAAATTTTAATAATGAATTTTTCATATCTGTACCATGTTTGAAAATTGTCCGACCAATGTTGTAAACCGCATTTCAAAATTTCCAACTCATTTTTCATCAACTCATTTCCAACTCAACCAAAATTAGGTGTCCTTTTTTAATGACACCACCCTCGAAAGGGTTAAACGCTATATGTGGAGCAAACATTCAAACCGTGTTTTCTCACAAAAAAATAAAAAATGAGTTATTGTTATTTTTATGAACTCTGTGTTAAATTGCACAGAAATAAATGGTATTTTTTACTAAAAAATTTTTTTCTCCGATTATAAATCAATTTTAAAACTTGACGTTTCAATCAAAGAGTGTTTCCTCCAAAGCCTGCATTCAATCAAGCAGTGATTTCTCCAGTCTGCCAATCACAGTTGTCACTTAATGTGTACTTTCGAAACCTACCATACATATCACAATTGAAACGGATTGTTTTAGAAAAAAATAAGAGAACTGTTAAAGTTAAAGGCTTCCAGAATTATAGATTTCAAGATCTAAATGAAGAATATGATGTAAATCTTCTTAAAAAGGGAGTTACTATTGCCTTGTTCAAAGGGTTGTTTTAGAATATCTTCCTCTTAGCCACGCCATACCAGTTGAAAAGAACAAAGATGTTAAAAAACTTTTGAAGGTAATGTATAGTGAACAGTGGCAAAATCAACCTGATGATATATTCAAATGATACAACCACATTATCCATGATTGATAAGCCTGCAATAAAGAAGAGGGATATGTGTATAACTGTCTAGATGAAGATATTGGTTTTAAAATTTGAAGTGGATTTCTGGCAAACGAGTATTTATTTAGTAAATATTTAATGAATACTACTAGGTACCATAATCTGTCATTTTACTTTAACAATAATCAACTGAAATTCGGTATTTATTCAAATAAAATAATGCTATTGTATTATTTGTGAGTTAGAACTTATTTCATTCAAAAAGCGTTTTATCCACTTGTCAAACAATCAAAACATGTTTCCTCCTCTGAATTCGGTCAAAACGTGATTTCTCCAAATATTAAATGCATTTTATTAATTTGTTTTATGTTTAATATCTTAGGTATGCTTGCAATTCTTTCTAATAAACAGTAATAAAAATACACAATAAAAATGAGAATTAAATACAAGTTATTTTCTTATTTATCAGTTTTTTGTGTTTTTTGAAAATTTGTATCTGAAGGAGAAAGCATGGTTTGCATGTTTGCTCCACATATATGAAAACATAAGTTTTGGCCACTCCCCTTTCACCAATTTTTCTGTAGCTGTCATATTAGCATCTTTTTGTTTTCTATGGACTCTTAAAATATTATTTTTCATGTTTTCTCCAATGCTGAAGCTGGCATTACTTGCAACAAATCCATTTTTCTATACTAACTGCTTTAAACAATACTTTCACATTTTTTCCAATACCGAAGTTAGTCGTCACTAGCAACAAATCTACTTTTTCCTATTTTCTACTAAGCTATCTGCTTTAATCTATGTTTTCTCTTTCTGCCAATGCTGAAACCAGCCATCAACTGAAACAAATCCACTTTTCTCCCATTTTCCCTGCTAAATCATCTGCTTTTTGTCACATGAGTAGACCACTGACTCTTGCATCTTTTTTGCCGATTGTTTGAAAACAAAAATGTCAGCTTCTTTTCCACTTCAGTTTGTAATATTCTGTATTACCATTCTTTTCTTTTTTTATTAAAAAACTTTCGATTTTTAAAGATTTTGCACATAAGAGGTTGAATAATTTTTAATTGAACTGCAGCATTGTGTTGGCTCATTTGAGGTAAAATATAACGATGTAAAATCTAATTTTTTTTAAATACTTAAATCCATTTGCTTTTCATTCATAGTAGCCGTTGCCATTGACTTTCAAAGGTAATTGAACAATATACAACTTACCACAACTGGTTGTCTGATATAGATCAAAACTGGGAAATTTCATTTAGCGGCCACTGGCCGGTAGAACTAGTTTTTTAAGTGGCCACTTTTTTATTTAAAAATACTAAACAGTAAAATTTCTATAAATATTCATCTAAAACTGAACAGCCCAAATAAATATGTTAATGTAAATATATTGGAACCCAAAAAAAACAGAATCCTTGATGAAATGCAAGAAAATTTTATTCTCTCCTTGTAAAAAAGTGGCCGGAAGGTGGCCGCTGATAGACAATTTTTCACTGGCCACTTTTTCTCATTTACTGGCCCTGTGGCCGGTGGCTAGTGCTAATTTTGACCTTTATTGTCTGACTAGAACTTTATTTGATAACGAAATAAATGGTTACGTGACGCTGCTAGCAGGTACATAATTTTTGTTCCCATTCCAAGGTTTACTGAAGCTTTCCCCTTGCAGCAGCTGTTGCGAGCTACTCACCTACATTCCTTAATTGATTGCATATTCCCATGTCATGCATGCATCTGCAACGTGATCACAAAAAATTCATAGGGATAAATTGCTACATTTTTTCTTATTTAGAATTCATGCTTTGAAAGGGCTTTTTAACAGAACTTCGCTTGTAACTGCTGCTGAAAAGGCAATACCATTAAACAAAGTATTTATCACACAGAGCGATGCTTTTAGCATGAATTGTTAGGTCGGGACATGATGATTTTGATAACACTAACAGGCTGATATTACACATAATCACATTAAGCAGCATCTGCTGCAAAAAGTAGTTTCTTTAGCATAAACATAATTATAATTACCCTTAGATTTCTCTTAAAAATCACGATGCAAGGAAACAATGTTTGCATTCTCAGAGAGTGGTCTCATAGGAATTTCAAGAACATCCTAAGGATAAAAAAAAATTAATATAAAAAAAATAAAATGTATTGCATTTCATTAAAGTACAGAGAGAGACACAAAAAAAAAGCAATTGCATAAAATTTCTGGATTTCTTGATGTTTTTCAGGTGCAACGCTAAAAGTTAAAAATCATAAAATAGAATTCTTTTTTTAAAGATAAGGAATTTTAATGTACAAATAGTATTGACTCTAGGCTAATTTGGAAGGGCGTAAAGCACGGTGGACCTTTTCAAACTACGTTATGCACCCAGTGGTCCTTACTGCTCTTTTGGATGCACCCTTTTTATTTAATTTCATTGCAAAATACGTCAATCGGCTGCAATAAAAAAATTTGAATTTCACTAATTGGCTGAGGGGAAAAAATAGCAAAATTCATCGAATATGGGAAGGGAATGCAAAATTTGTCAATTGGTCATAGAGAAGGGGAAAAATCGAGAAATTTGTCAACTCCATGCAAGAATATAACTGCAAAATCAATTAATTGTGATCAATTAATTGATTGATGGGGAAAAAATATCAAATTGTCTATCCACCTCAGAATAAAACCAACAATTCAGAATAATTAGTATGCAAAATTTTTTCAATAAGGAAGAAAATCAAGCTGTTATACAGTCTATTATTCAACTTTCAATCAAATGTCATGAGTTCTTACAATGGGGTTGTTAAATGTAGTTCAGAAATTAGTTTTTATTCGATTTTGTGCCCTGAATTTCCTTTCAGAAGGTAAAATTGTGACAGACAGCACAAGCTCAACATTTATAACTTTGGAAATTATTGAAAACGTATGATTATGCTCGCTTTAAAAAATTTCAGGAAACTTTGCAATATTTAACGTGCCTCCATTTTTAACTACTTGCATGAACAATGTATATTCGCTGATGGCATCATGAATATCCATTTCAGAATGAAATTGTTTTATTATATCCTTAACGAAATTATAGTCAAAACAGGACTCCCTGGCATTTTCTTTGATTAACAAACTGACTGTTGAAAAAACAGAATTTCGTCCAATCTATGGCTAAAAGTAACCGTTAAATTTGCAGTTGATTCAGAATAAAAAAAAAATCGAAATCTGAAATTTACAACAAATTTTCTGAAAGGTTACAGCAGATAGGTGAGGGGGGAAGGGAGAGCAATCAATCCTCTTCTGGAGCTAATTATTTTTGTTGCAAGTTGAGTAAACTTTGTTTTTGGTTCGGGTCGATTTCAGGCTGAGCGTAGATTCCTGCAAGTTGGGTTCAGGTTAAAACCAATTTTTCAAAAGTTAGTTCAGTCTATGATCTCAGATTAACCCCTAGGGGACGAGCGATCGGTATATGTGCCACTTAAGGTACTCAGAATCCTTCATTATTCTCACCAGTTATTTTTTAATGTAAAATTTACCTTATTTAATCAGAGCATTTTCGCGATTCAACTAAAGAAAATTTTCTGTTTTTAAAAACCGGTGGTAAAAGATTAAAATTAAGCCTCAAAGGGCTCTCATCACCAAGGGGTGAAAAACTACACCTATAATAATAAACAAATATTTGTATGTGTGTGTGTGTGCTGTTTTCTAAAGAAACCGGAACTTTTTTCTGCGAACCATTCAAAAAATTTGCGTTTTTTCCCCTGATGACCTTTGATGAAATTTGCATTTTTTAAGAGGACCTTTGACTACTAAATTCAAGTTTTTGGCATCCTACGAAGAAATTTGAGTTTTTGGCATCCTTCGAAAAAATGAGTTTTCGACATCCTTCGAAGAAATTTGAGTTTTCGACATCCTTCGCCGAAATTTGAGTTTTCGACATCCTTCGAAGAAATTTGAGTTTTCGACATTCTTCGAAGAAATTTGAGTTTTCGACATCCTTCGAAGAAATTTGAGTTTTCGACATCCTTCGAAGAAATTTGAGTTTTCGACATCCTTCGAAGAAATTTGGGTTTCCGACATCCTTCGAAGAAATTTGAGTTTTCGACATTCTTCGAAGAAATTTGAGTTTTCGACATCCTTCGAAGAAATTTGAGTTTTCGACATCCTTCGAAGAAATTTGAGTTTTCGACATCCTTCGAAGAAATTTGGGTTTCCGACATCCTTCGAAGAAATTTGAGTTTCCGACATCCTTCGAAGAAATTTGAGTTTCCGACATCCTTCGAAGAAATTTGAGTTTTCGACATCCTTCGAAGAAATTTGAGTTTTCGACATCCTTCGAAGAAATTTGAGTTTTCGACATCCTTCGAAGAAATTTGAGTTTTCGACATCCTTCGAAGAAATTTGAGTTTTCGACATCCTTCGAAGGAATTTGAGTTTTCCACATCCTTCGAAGAAATTTGAGTTTTCGACATCCTTCGAAGAAATTTGAGTTTTCAGCACACTTCGAAGAGATTTGAGTTTCCGCGATCCTTCGAAGAAATTTGAGTTTCCGTGATCCTTCGAAGAAATTTGAGTTTCCTCGATCCTCTGACAAAATTTGATTTTTTGCGATCCTTTGACAAAATTTGAGTTTTCGCGATCTTTAGACAAAATTTAAGTTTTCGCAATCCTTTAATGATATTCATGTTTTTTCTGTGATTCTTTGATGAAATTTGCGTTTTATTCATGATGCTTTGATTAAAATGTTTTTTCTGCGAACAACTGACAAAATCAATTTTTTTGGTGACCATTTGTCGCTTTTTCAGTTATATATTTTTTATGTCTGAATTTCCAGACTGATGACGGATTTTTCATAATTTTTTTAACTTGATGCCTTAAATTTTCTGAAAATTCGGATAAGAATCACCCCCCCCCCCGCACCTGAATTCATTAATTGGCCATGAAAAATAACACAAAACTTGTCAATCGATCTTGGGGGAATACCCCACAAAATTTGTTGATCGGTCAAGGGAAAAAAAATTTAATTTCAACAACCTTTCATAGTAAAAAACTCGCAAATGTATCAATCGGTTGCGCAAAAATATCACTAATTTGCACTCATTTTTTAAATAATTTTTAGCATTTTTCTGTTGTTCAGAGCGGGATGGGGAGGGGGGGGGGGTCATTATCCACCTTCTTGGATCAGGACTGAAACTAGCCTTTTTTTGCACCCGGGGCAAACATGGATTTTGACGCACCTTCCCCCCTCTTCTGCAAAGTATATTTACGAAGAGAATTTTACTAATTTTCTAATATCCGACTTATTTTAAAATTTAAAATATGAAATCATAAAATATGTAATACTGAACTACGTAATCTACAATGGCAGATCCCAGGGTGGGGCGATGGCCAACAAAAATATTCTAAATAAACTTTGATCTCCTTCTTGGTGCGTTTCCAAACAAAAATCACATAATTGGCACGTTTTAGCGTTTTGTCTCCCAGATTTCCAAACTCTTGGAGACACCACGCAAAAGTGTGCCTTTTAAGATGGCGACAATCAAAATAAAGCAAAAATACATATTTTAAAACACAGAAAATACACAAATTTTGAAACAAAAATCATACATTAACCGCTCGTGAATAATTTTACTACCTGTACAAGAAAAATGTAGTACACACACCTACTTTTAAATACAAAACAACCCTTTTTCAGTTTAAAAAGTATATATAATATTAAGCTTTGACAGAAATTAATCATTTTTTCCCTTTAATACATAATTAAATAACATTAAAATTCAAAAAGAATTTAAAATTATTTCATTTTTTAAATAATATTTAGCATTATTCTGTTGTTCAGGTGATAGGGGGGGGGGGGGGTCATGCTCATGACCCACCTCTTGGATCCACCATTGTTTACCAGGCATTAAAAAAAAATGCAGTACCTGCTACCGTTCTGCTACTGAGTTGCAGAGTACCCAAATGAAACTGCACTTTGATCCCCTTCTCGGTGCATTTCCAAAAAAATCGCCAAATTGGCCCGTTTTTGCATTTTGTCTCCTAGAATCAAAAACTCTAGGAGACATCATGCAAAAGCATGCATTTAAAGATGGCAACAATAAAAATAGAGCAAAAATACATATTTTAAAACACAGAAAATACACAAATTTTGAAAAAAAAAATCATACATTATCCTCTTGTTAATAATTTTACTACCTGTACAAGAAAAACATAGTACACACACCTACTTTTAAATACAAAACAACCCTTATTTTCAGTTTAAAAAGTATATATAATATTAAGCTTTGACAGAAATTAATCATTTTTTCCCTTTAATACATAATTAAATAACATTAAAATTCAAAAAGAATTTAAAATTTCATTTTTTAAATAATGTTTAGCATTATTCTGTTGTTCAGGTGATGGTGGTGGGGTGGGGTGGGGGGGGGGTCATGCTCAAGACCCACCTCTTGGATCCACCATTGTTTACCAGGCATAAAAAAAAAATGCAGTACCTGCTACCGTTCTGCTACTGAGTGGCAGAGTACCCAAATGAAACTGCACTTTGATCCCCTTCTCAGTGCGTTTCCAAAAAAATCGCCAAATTGGCCCGTTTTTGCGTTTTGTCTCTTAGAATGCAAAACTCTAGGAGACATCATGCAAAAGCATGCATTTAAAGATGGCAACAATAAAAATAAAGCAAAAATACATATTTTAAAACACAGAAAATACACAAATTTTGAAAAAAAAAATCCTACATTATCCGCCTGGTAATCATTTTATTTTCTGTACAAGAAAAATGTATACAGTAAACTCCCTCAAATCCGCACAGCTTGGGACCAGAGGTTGTGCGGATTTTATAATTTTGCAGATTTCTGGTTATTGTTTTGGTTACATTTTTTAAACAGTAATTTGAATGTAGCTAATGATGTAATCGAAATTATACGAATGCTTGCAATATAGCAAAATATTAAAATAGTAAAGTATTAAACTAAAATAATAAACAGTAAGATAATTTTAAAAATGATTAATATTTTTAAATAAAAATAAAGTTAAATTATTAAAAATTAAATAATTAATGTATAATTAAATATGCATAATAAAGATGAATTATTGAATGAAACTTTCCTCTTAAAGGTACCATGTTAATAATTTCACATAAAAATCATAAAGTAAGGAAGTTGTATTTAAGGTTTAGTCAGATTTAATATGCAAAAAAGTTTGATTGATACATATATATATTTAGTAAAAAGATTGTGATTATTACCAATGATATTGGCAATATCTTGATTTTTACCAGAAATAAATTTATACTTATTTCATGAAAAACCATGAGTTCAGTCATATTATCTATAATTACATATTAAAATACATGCAGAATAATTATATAAAACTAAAAAATTCTGTAATTGTGTTCTGGCATCTGAACTAAAACTTTCATTGTTTACATCTGTAATGATGTGTGGATTTTAGGTTTGCAGATTTGAGGGAGTCTACTGTATATATTAAGCTTTTACTGCAATTAATCATTTTTTTTCCTTTAATACATAGTAATTAAATAACATTAAAATTCAAAAAGAATATAAAATATATTTCATTTTTTAAATAATTTTTAGCATTTTTCTATTGTTCAAGGGGGGGGGGGGGGAGATTGCCCCCCCCTCTTGGATCAGGGCCGAAACTAGCCTTTTTGCACCCGGGGCAAACATGGATTTTGCCCCCCCCCCTTCTGCAAAGTATATTTAGAAAGAGAATTTTACTAATTTTCTAATATTAGACTTACTTTAAAATTTAAAATATGTAATCATAAAATATGTAATACTGAACTACGTAATCTACAATGGCAGATACAAGGGGGAGATGACTGGCGTCAGAGGGGAGGGGGGGGGGGTCATGAACACCAACAAAAATATTCTACTTTAATCCCCTTCTTGGTGTGTTAAAAAAAAATCCCCAAATTGGCATGTTTTTGCGTTTTGTCTCCCAGATTTTCAAACTCTAGGAGACACCACACAAAAGTATGCATTTTAAGATGGCGACAATCAAAATAAAGCAAAAATACATATTTTAAAACACAGAAAATACACAAATTTTGAAAAAAAAAATCATTATCCGCCCTGTAATAATTTTATTTTCTGTACAAGAAAAATGTACAGTTTGTACTACAAACACCTACTTTTAAATACAAAACAACCCTTTTTCAGTTAAAAAAATATACATATATATTAAGCTTTGACTTGACAGCAAATTATTCCTTTTTTTCTTTTAATACATAATTAAATAACATTAAAATTCAAAACTAGTTAAAAATATATTTCATTTTTTAAATAATTTTTTGCATTTTTCTGTTGTTCAGGGGGGGTGTCATTATCCCCCCCCCCTCTTGGATCCGCCATTGTTTACCAGGCATAAAAAAATGCAGTGCCTGGTGCCGTTCTGCTACTGAGTTAGAGTACCCAAATTAAACTGCACTTTGATCCCCTTCTTGGTGTTTTCCCAAAAAAATCACCAAATCGGCACGTTTTTGCGTTTTGTGTCCCAGAATTTCCAAACTCTAGGAGACATCACGCAAAAACGTTCACTTTAAGATGGTGACAATAAAAATAAAGCAAAAATACATATTTTAAAACACAGGAAATACAAAATTTTTTTTTAAAAAATCACACATTATGAGTCTTGTAATAATTTTACTTTCTGTACAAGAAAAATGTACACACGCCTACTTTTAACAATTTCGAGGGCGGCGTCCTTAAAAAAGGACACCTAAATTTAACTCCAAAACTGACAAATGGCACCAAGAATATTTAATTAAAATTTTCCTATTATAATGTACGTGAAAATAAGCAAGTTCGTATTTTCTAATAAATTCGTTTATAAATTCCGGTGTCAGTCCATTATTGCATCGGTTTATGAACAGAATTACTCTGCACCGGTAAAGGTTATATACTACAAAACAACCATTTTTTAGTTTAAAAAGTATATATATATTAAGCTTTGACAGCAATTAATCATTTTTTTCCTTTAATACTTAAATAACATTAAAATTAAAAAAAATTAAAAATTATTTCATTTTTTAAATAAATTTTAGCATTTTTATGTTGTTCAGGGGGAGGGGGGTCATCACCCCCTCTTGGATAAGGAACGAAACTAGACATTTTTGCACCGGGTGCAAACATGGAACGGGAGGGGCAACCCCCTTCCCCCCCTCTTCTGCAAAGTATATTTAGAAAGATAATTTTACTAATTTTCTAATATCCGACTTATTTTAAAATTAAAAATATGAAATCATAAAATATGTAATACTGAACTACGTAATCTAGAATGGCGGATCCAAGGGGGAGGTGACAGAGGTCATGACCCCCCCACCCCCTTGAAAACCAACAAAAATATTTTAACTAAACTTTGATCCCCCCCCCCCCCTTCTTGGTGCATTTCCAAATCAAATCACAAAATCGGCATGTTTTTGCGTTTTGTCTCCCAGATTACCAACCTCTAGGAGACAATACGCAAAAGTGTGCATTTTAAAATGGCGACAATCAAAATAAAGCAGAAATACACATTTTAAAACACAGAAAATACACAAATTTTGAAAAAAAAAATTATACATTATCCGCTCGTTAATAATTTTACTACCTGTACAAGAAAAACATAGTACACACACCTACTTTTAACTACAAAACAACCCTTATTTTCAGTTTAAAAAGTATATATAATATTAAGCTTTGACAGAAATTAATCATTTTTTCCCTTTAATACATAATTAAATAACATTAAAATTCAAAAAGAATTTAAAATTTCATTTTTTAAATAATGTTTAGCATTATTCTGTTGTTCAGGTGATGGTGGTGGGGTGGGGGGGGGGGGGTCATGCTCAAGACCCACCTCTTGGATCCACCATTGTTTACCAGGCATAAAAAAAAATGCAGTACCTGCTACCGTTCTGCTACTGAGTGGCAGAGTACCCAAATGAAACTGCACTTTGATCCCCTTCTCAGTGCGTTTCCAAAAAAATCGCCAAATTGGCCCGTTTTTGCGTTTTGTCTCTTAGAATCCCAAACTCTAGGAGACATCATGCAAAAGCATGCATTTAAAGATGGCAACAATAAAAATAAAGCAAAAATACATATTTTAAAACACAGAAAATACACAAATTTTGAAAAAAAAAAAATCCTACATTATCCGCCTGGTAATCATTTTATTTTCTGTACAAGAAAAATGTATATACACACCTACTTATAAATACAAAACAACACTTTTTTAGTTAAAAAATATATACAGTAGACTCTCTCAAATCCGCACAGCTTGGGACCAGAGGTTGTGCGGATTTTATAATTTTGCAGGTTTCTGGTTATTGTTTTGTTTACATTCTTTAAACAGTAATTTGAATGTAGATAATGATGTAATCGAAATTATATGAATACTTGCAATATAGCAAAATATTAAAATAGTAAAGTATTAAACTAAAATAATAAACAGTAAGATAATTTTAAAAATGATTAATATTTTTAAATAAAAATAAAAGTTAAATTATTTAAAATTAAATAATTAATGTATAATTAAATATGCATAAGATGAATTATTGAATGAAACTTTCCTCTTAATGGTACCATGTTAATAATTTCACATAAAAATCATAAAGTAAGGAAGTTGTATTTAAGGTTTAGTCAGATTTAATATGCAAAAAAGTTTAGTCTACTGTATATATTAAGCTTTGACTGCAATTAATCATTTTTTTTCCCTTTAATACATAGTAATTAAATAACATTAAAATTCAAAAAGAATATAAAATATATTTCATTTTTTAAATAATTTTTAGCATTTTTCTATTGTTCAAGGGGGGGGGATCGCCCCCCCCCTCTTGGATCAGGGCCGAAACTAGCCTTTTTGCACCCGGGGCAAACATGGATTTTGCCCCCCCCCCCCCCTTCTGCAAAGTATATTTAGAAAGAGATTTTTACTAATTTTCTAATATTAGACTTACTTTAAAATTTAAAATATGTAATCATAAAATATGTAATACTGAACTACGTAATCTACAATGGCAGATACAAGGGGGAGATGACTGGCGTCAGAGGGGAGGGGGGCGGGTCATGAACGCCAACAAAAATATTCTACTTTAATCCCCTTCTTGGTGTGTTAAAAAAAAAATCCCCAAATTGGCATGTTTTTGCGCTTTGTCTCCCAGATTTTCAAACTCTAGGAGACACCACACGAAAGTATGCATTTTAAGATGGCGACAATCAAAATAAAGCAAAAATACATATTTTAAAATACAGAAAATACACAAATTTAAAAAAAAAAAATCATTATCCGCCCTGTAATAATTTTATTTTCTGTACAAGAAAAATGTACAGTTTGTACCACAAACACCTACTTTTAAATACAAAACAACCCTTTTTCAGTTAAAAAAAAATATATATGTAGTAAGCTTTGACTTGACAGCAATTAAACCTTTTTTTCTTTTAATACATAATTAAATAACAAAATTCAAAACTAGTTAAAAATATATTTCATTTTTTAAATAATTTTTTGCATTTTTCTGTTGTTCAGGGGGTGTCATTATCCCCCACTCTTGGATCCGCCATTGTTTACAAGGCATAAAAAAATGCAGTGCCTGGTGCCGTTCTGCTACTGAGTTAGAGTACCCAAATTAAACTGCACTTTGATCCCCTTCTTGGTGTTTTCCCAAAAAAATCACCACGTTTTTGCGTTTTGTCTCCCAGAATTTCCAAACTCTAGGAGACATCACGCAAAAACGTTCACTTTAAGATGGCGACAAAAATAAAGCAAAAATACATATTTTAAAACACAGGAAATACAAAAATTAAAAAAAAAAAAATCACACATTATGAGTCTTGTAATAATTTTACTTTCTGTACAAGAAAAATGTACACACGCCTACTTTTAACAATTTCGAGGGCGGCGTCCTTAAAAAAGGACACCTAAATTTAATTCCAAAACTGACAAATGGCACCAAGAATATTTAATTAAAATTTTCCTATTATAATGTACGTGAAAATAAGCAAGTTCATATTTTCTAATAAATTTGTTTATAAATTCCGGTGTCAGTCCATTATTGCATCGGTTTATGAACAGAATTACTCTGCACCGGTAAAGGTTATATACTACAAAACAACCATTTTTTAGTTTAAAAAGTATATATACAGGGTGTTCCGTTAAAGGGGTCCAATATTAATAGGGGTAATAGAGGAGATCACATGGAGCATAAATCAGTATATAAAGCCTGGTCGGATCTCAATAGTTTTCAAGTTACAGCAAATAGAATGAAAATTCGGAAAATTGTAAAAGAACCCTCATTGCTAAACTATCGATAATGCTACATAAAAACGAAGCACATATTTAGAAAGAGCAGAAAAAACCCTACAAAATGACATCAATTGTATTAAAATAGCGATATTTATTGACGAGTTACAAGCCCTGAAACAGTGAAAAAAGTACGAAATCCAATATACATCAAAATAGTTAATCGTTAATTCCAAAAAGACAACTCTAGCTACAACAAGGAAAATGTAGTAAAATTTGGTCCATTCCGAAAACTTTCGAAAAAGCTTACAATGAACCATATCGGTTTAATTGTGTGAGAGAAATTAATCAGTTTCTTAGTTACAACTCCGCTTTCTTTGACACTAGCAAAGGTTAAACTCCACCCATCACGATTGGAAACACCGCCTTTTTAATTACTCTCAACTATACATTTTCGATCATGCTTCTTCTGAGATGCAACATTTTTAATTATTCAAGAGTTGAATGAACCAAAATAACTTTACAATAATAGTCTACATTTTAAAGTGGTCTTTTATTGATATAAAGCTTAAGTTAAATTCTTTAAAATTAAACTGGTGGTGAAAATTCGGAAATAATTAAAAGTATTGCGATTTGTAACTATGCAAGAAGTTTCAGTACATGTTTTACCTGGACAATTATTGTATGTATATGTGCATCATAATTTATGATAGGAAATAATAATAACAAATAGCATAATAATTTTATTAATTATAAATTTAAAAAAGACACTAAATTTTAAATTAATTCATACAAACTTTGTAATTTACAATTTGAGTACACCACAGTCTGTGACTTACAAAATACTGTGCCAAAAAGTGTTGAAAATAAAAGAAAAATGACAAATAAAGAATTACATTCCACGTACTTTATGACATATGTGAAGCATAGTCTTCTGGCCTGCGCTGCACAGTTCAATGTCGGAAGGCAGACGAACGGACATTATTATAATAGGTGTTCGAAGTTGCGCCCATTAACAGAATCGCACAGCCGACAGCGACGTCGTAAAGATTGGCGAACACGCCGAAAAACTCCGACGGAGTTGGGAATGTCTCCTGCAGCGACAACGATTCGCGCTAGTAAATCCTCCGGTGTATCCACAGGCGTTTCATACACCAGCGATTTAAGGTGTCCCCAAACAAAAAAGTCTAACGGATTGAGGTCTGGAGAGCGTGCAGGCCAAGCAACAGGTCCACTGCGTCCAATCCATTTCCCCGGATATGTTGAATTGAGGTGATTGCGAATACCTATGAAAAAATGTGCCGGTGCGCCATCGTGCATAAACCACATATTGTGGCGCAATGTTGCTGGCACATTTTGCAGTAACTGCGGTAAGATATCCCGTAGGAAAACCAAGTACGTACTGCCATTGAGTACATCTGGGAGTAAATATGGTCCTATGAGATAATCGCCGAGGACACCTGCCCATATGTTCACACTGAACTTTTGTTGTGCGTTCGACGGGAAAACAGTGTGCGGATTTGTATATGACCATGTGTGCCTGTGCATATTGTGCGTGTTTACCACGCCCTCTCTCGTAAATGTTGCTTCATCAGTAAATAAAATATTTTCCAGAAATTGTGGATTATTTTCTGTTACATTAAGCAACCAGCGTACGAATTCTGTCCGCTGAGCACAATCTGTTACTGACAACAGTTGTACCCGCTGCACATGAAAGGGGTGCATGTTTTCTGCACGCAGAACACGCCACACACTTTGGTGAGAAACACCGACTTCAGACGCAGCAGCTCGTGTACTCGTGGAGGGGTTATCTTTAAAAATATTCAGTACATCTTCTTCCATTGCAGGTGTTCGTACATGTCGAGGTTTCCCTGCATCAATGCTTGCTGTATTAAACGATCCAGTCTCCCGTAATCGTCTATCGATTTTTATGAAGAGTTTCGAACTTGGGCAACGTCTCCTTGGAAATTGCTCACGGTACATGCGCTGTGCTAGACATGCATTTCCATGAGCTTGCCCGTACATCAGATGCATGTCCGCATATTCTTCGTTAGAGTATTCCGGCATAATTATTATACATCAACTTACTACAATCCCACTTACAACAGCCTCCCTTTAACATAACGCCCACTGATGACTGCTGTTTTATTACACTTTTCTTCCTATACACATAGAAAATTTGCATAAAAAGTACTTCTTCTTCATCATCCTGAAAGTTCATGGAGGAAACGCAGCAGTCACGGAGTTTGCTTTAAGACAAGGCGAGAGCTGCACAATATGTCATTCACTTGACCAGACTGAATAATGAAAGGGTATTGATAGAGGTTGATCAGAAATGTATAATTGAAAGATATTAAAACGGGGTGTTTACAATCGTCATGGGCGGAGTTTCGCCCTTTCCGAGCGTGCAACAGTACAGAGTTGTAACTAGGGAACTGCTTGATTTCTCCCATACAATTAAACTGATATGGTTTATTGTCAGCTTCTTCGAAAGCTTTCGGAATGGACCAAATTTTATAACATTTTCCTTGATGTAGGTAGAGTTGCATTTTTGGAATTAACGATTAACTATTTTGCTAAATATTTGATTTTGTATTTTTTCACTGTTTCAGAGCTTGTAACTCACCATTAATTCTCAATATTCTAAAACAACTTATGTCATTTCGTAGGATTTTTTCTGCTCTTTCTAAATATGTGCTTCGTTTTTATGTAGCATTATCGATAGTTTAGCAATGAGGGTTTTTTTACAAATTTCTGATTTTTTATTCTATTTGCTGTAACTTGAAAATTATTGAGATCCGGCCAGGCATTATATACTGATTTATGCTCCGTGTGATCTCCTCTATTACCCCTATTAATATTGGACCCTTTTAACGGAACACCCTGTATATTAAGCTTTGACAGCAATTAATCATTTTTTTCCTTTAATACTTAATTAAATAACATTAAAATTAAAAAAAATTAAAAATTATTTCATTTTTTAAATAAATTTTAGCATTTTTTATGTTGTTCAGTGGGAGGGGGCTCATCACCCCCTCTTGGATCAGGAACGAAACTAGACTTTTTTGCACCGGGTGCAAACATGGAACAGACGGGGCAACCCCCCCCCCCCCCCCGCCTCTTCTGCAAAGTATATTTAGAAAGATAATTTTACTAATTTTCTAATATCCGACTTATTTTAAAATTAAAAATATGAAATCATAAAATATGTAATACTGAACTACGTAATCTAGAATGGCGGATCCAAGGGGGAGGTGACAGAGGTCATGACCCCCCCCCCCCTTGAAAACCAACAAAAATATTTAAATATTTTAACTAAACTTTGATCCCCCCCTTCTTGGTGCATTTCGAAACCAAATCACAAAATCGGCATGTTTTTGCGTTTTGTCTCCCAGATTACCAAACTCTAGGAGACAACACGCAAAAGTGTGCATTTTAAAATGGCGACAATCAAAATAAAGCAAAAATACACATTTTAAAACACAGAAAATAGACAAATTAAAAAAAAATCATACATTATCTGCACTGTAATAATTTTACTTTCTGTATAAGAAAAATGTACACACACCCACTTTTAAGTATACAAAATAACCCTTTTTCAGTTTTAAAAAAAAATATATATATTATGCTTTGACAGCAATTAATCATTTTTTTCCTTTAACACAAAAATCTTAAAATATTTATAATCAGCACTAAGTATTTGACTATTTTGATATTTGCAAACCCTGCCAAAATTTTTTTTATCTTAAGTGATAGAGTATTTTATGAACTTTTTTGGATTTTAATATCATCCCCCCCCCCCTCCCTCCTCTGCCTGTTTCTTTTTGAAAATCGCAGCTGTAGGGGTTATTTTGGGTGTTATTGAAAAAAAGGTGTTAAAAGGGGGTTTTGTTTTTTTTAAATCCTGACTTAATAATATTAAAGTATTTTGGTTGCCAGAATGATTGGTACTTTTTTTTTTTTTTTTTTTTTTTTTTTTTTGCTTATTTTAAAATATTTTTTCTCTTTATTCGATCAGAAAATGTAAAAGGATTTATACATACAGCAACCAGAAACAACATATACATACAGACTTGCCAATCTCCGAGACCCAAAAATAGGATTTTATTTCAGAATTCGGGTTTTTATTTTTTCCAGTAAAAACATTATTTTAAAAATGTAATCACGTTCTGTACCAGTTTAATTACAAAACAATAATGAAGAACTTCATTATTATTCGAGACAAATTACCGATATGATAATAAAAATTTCAAGCTATTAAAAAATGTGTATGAAACTCAAGGGCACAGGAAAACGTGGAAAATCAGAAATATTGCCAAGTCTGTATAATATTTTCACAACATTTATTTGTGAAAAAAGTAATAACATCAGAAAGAATGAAATAGGTACTTACATATTTCCGAGAAAATGTATTTTTTCAACTTCCAAGGAGCTCACGCTGTCGCTGTAGCAATGGCGTCCGCTTCCTCCTTCCTCGCTGGAGAGTTCATCAAAACAACAACACCGACTTCATCCGGGACTTCGCGCAGCCTTCGTCTTTCAACCAATCAGATTTACGCTTCCAGAAAAACTGTGATTTCGCCCATATTTCACCGTGATTGGATATTGGGCAGTTATCTGTTGTAGGTGAGTTACCAATCAGCATGTTTTCATCGGCATATGAGCTCATAGTGTTAGCTTTAGTTGATGAAATATAGCCTCATCAAAACCGGTTCTCATAGGTTGCTCGCAATGATATACGTGTATTATTTCTCGAGCAACTTTCGAGGAATTGATGAAAGGCCTAGCAAAATGCGACCAGTCGCTGCTACTAGGGATGTTCCCGACACAACAAAGAGGCAGGCATTCTTCCAATCGACCTTTTTATTGAGTTTTTCACTGACTTTGCTCTGATTAAATAAAAATTTTATCAAAAAGCCCGACCCAATTTATTAAAAAATGCCTTAATAAACATTGCACCTTGTATAATTTTAATAAATTATATACATATTTGTTCAAAAAATTTAAAATACAACTTTTTCAGAATATATGTCTGCAAGTCATGCATTCTGCGCGAAATTAAACTAGTGTTCGACCGAAATAGATTTTTTAGACCGAAATCGAATTTTGTTAATCTTCCTAGTTTTGACCGAAAACGTAAAAAAATAAATAGATAAATAAATAAATAAAAAATTAATTAATTAATTAAATTAAAACAATTAATACATACATAAATATGTATAATTATTAATTAATAGTAAGTATATAAAAACCCTTTTCTAGGAAACAAACATATATATATAGATATGTTTGTGTGTATGTTTCAAACAGAAATAAAACATAAATAATAATACAACTTTTATATTTTATTACTTTATATATAACAATCTATAATAATAGGTATTTATAAATAATTAATTAAAAATGTGGTTAAAAATGAGAACAATTTCAATTATGAATATTTAATTAGGTTATTATTAACATGTAAATTGATTTAAAAATAATCATAATGAACAAGTAATGAATAAGTAATTAAACATAATGAATTTAATGAATGTTATTAATTTTAAGTAGACATCGACCAAAAATTCGGCTTCGTTTTCGGTCTAAAATCTGAGTTTCGCGGAAAATTCGTTTTCGGCGAAAATGCTGTCTAAAGTTCGGCCGGACCAAAACTCTACCGAAACTATCTGTATTCTAAAAATCTCCTTTCTTCCTTCGGAATTTCCGCCGCATCAGTGGCTGAGAAGTTCTGCTGACGTAGCTGGTAGACGGGAGGTGCTGGTTTCGAACCTCATCGCGCCCGTCGGCCTAACCGTTCGGAGTTTACGTGGTTTTCTTTTAACCTTGGGAAACCTTGCGTAAATACGGGTTAAGTTCAACTAGAAAGGCTCCCACGGAGGGCACTCCCCCCCTAGTCCCTATAGCCCTCGTGCAGATAATCGGCCGTCATAAATAACACCTAACTCCTTCGGAAATTTTCAACATTACTCGTTGATTTGAGATATATCTGATCAAATGAGACTCTTTATTTGTTGCTATGAGCTTCACGGTTTATAATTATCAGTCATGACTGACTTAAGAAGTCAGTGCAAATTATAAAGCAAGCAATGCATCTAATGATTTTCACGTGATTATTAAAAACTGCAGATTTAACAATAATAGAAAATTTTTAGTTTGAAACCGCGGAAGAGTTTCGAATGCTCTCACAAAAAGTTCTATCATTCTGTGTCGTTGATGAATTAATTACTTTTTTTAAATATGAAAATAAAAAGTTTTGGTTAGAGGGACAGAGAGCCAACTTGGGACATTTCCGTTTTCGTATTACAAGTATTGAAAAAAAAAATTAAACTGAAATACGCCATGTTATGTACGCACCAGAATGTGCTAAGTTTGGGATGTGTGTAAAACATTTAGTTTTCACAGTACTCCTAATTCTTTTTCTACTGTGTTCTTAGCCATTAGCGTGCATTAAATAATATTATTATTAAAACTATAAGTTTAACGAGATAACAAATGTTACCGCATGAATACATTATAACAAGTAATATAAAAATTTTGTTTTTAAAGTCAATTCCTACTTAGGCCATCAAAGAAAAATTTAATATAATCCCTTAAGCTAATATTAGTTTTTGTTGCATTAAAATATCTCAATTTGTTGATTTTCTATAAGCAAGTAGGTTTACAATGAAACTCTATGAGAATTTGGCGAAATATTACAGATATCGCCAAGTTGGCGTCACTTTTGGCGACTCATTTTGACCGCCAAATTTGGCAATATATCGCCAAGTTGGCGACAAACTTGGCGGTATTTGGCGACAGAACAGGGTCCCCCCCTATAGTAACCCTTATTGAAAATACTTTCATTGAAATTCAATAACCAATGGCGGCCATTTTGTTTCCCATGCATAACTAAAATTAATTAATTAAAATTTAATTAATTAATTAATATTTGAAAAAACTTTATTAACATCAATTGTCATCCAGTACAAGTTTAAAAATATTTATTTCAACCTGATAGGATGAATAATGAGTATTTTATTAACGATTGAAAATTTGTACAAGATAAATATATAAATAAATATAGGGAGAGTGTGAGCTAATAGTAGGAATTGAATAAATAAATAAATGTTTCTAGAGAAATTGTGACTAAATTTTAAAAGTATTATTTTCAGTTACATGTTATAAAAAGATAAAATTATCTTTAAGTAAAACCATGGATATCCCTACAGGAAATTTGATGTAAGAAAAGGAATGAGTCTGTAAAATGAAGACTGAGAAACTCAATCGAATACATTTAACCGAGAACTAGGGTAAATTTAATGAGAGTCTAGTATTTTTCGGTGTTTTTAAAGAAATTTTTAACTCTGCACTTCTGTTAAGATGTGTATTTTATGTGTAAAAAGCAAGTTAAAAGAAGAGCATAATAATAATTAATAAAAAGATTTTGGCTGAATGTAGTTTTCATTAGGTCGGATTTTGTGCGTTGCTCTTTTGCTAAAAACAGTTTTCAGAACGTATAAAACAACAAATTTGTGAATAATAAGGAATCAAAAACCCTCTTGAATGATGAAAAATTTTTTTAACGAAAAGTAGATATTTAAACAATAATTTTATTGCATATAGCTTAAAAAACTATAATATTTATATATTTGTATTTTACAATATGAATGTAATTAAGATATTAAAAATTTATTTAATTCAATTATTTTCAATTTCATTGTAAAAATGATATTGAATATATGTATATATATATATATATATATATATATTTAACAATTTTCTGACATTATTTGAAAGTATTTCATGATTTATGCCTGATGCATGCTTAATCGTTCTTGTTAAAATATATATTTTTGCAATGCATTACTATGCTTCCACATTAAAGCGGAAAATCCCCCATTAAGAGTTTTAAGTAAAAATAATATTATAAAAAATAGTCTAAAAACAAACATAGCTTTTTTTAATTACTTTTTTTAAATATTTCTGTCACTTTATATTACGTTACAGATTGCAACAAAATGTGTTTTGTCTTTACAAAAATCGTCCTTTAGGTTAATAATATATGATTATATATGGTTGATAATGCATGGTTGATAATATATGATAAAATATGATTTTCTAAAAGAATATTTTTTATTCTGCGCATATGTGGAGTGAAAAATTTAAGTTGGTTTGAGCAAATTTTAAAACTTTTTGATTAATAAAAAAGCTAACAAAAATGTGCGGATTTTATTTAAGAATGTAATTAAAATATTGAAAAGTTATATAATTCAATTATATTCGATATCATTGTAAAAAAAAACAAACAATGAAATTTCTTAACAATATTCTGATAGTGTTTGAAAGTGTTTCATAATCTATGCCTGATCCATGTTTAATCGTTCTTGTTAAAATATATATTTAAAATGCTTTATTATGCTTAAAAATTGAAGTGGGAAATCACTAAGATTTTTAAGCAAAAATAATGTTATAAAGAAAAATCTGAATACAAAAATTTTTTTATAAAAATTTCTTTCACTGAATATAACATTACAAGTTATAATAAAATGTGCCTTGTCTTTGCAAAAACCGTTCTTTAGGCAAAAAATATAATTTTCTAAAAGGGCATTTTTTATTCTGCGCATATCGTCGGTACAATGTCAAACTATCCAATATGAAAAGAGTGTTGCCAGTGGTACCAACGATATGTGGACTGAAATTTTTTAAAAGTTGATTTGAGTAAAATTGAAAACTTTTTGATTAAAAAAAGGCCATTAAAAATGTATCGTTTTATTTTAAAATGTTATCTCAGTTCACCGTAAATCAAAGTGACAATCATTTAAATTCAATAAAATTTTTATAATTTTTTCAGCGGCATACTTCTGTAATGGTGAAGTCACATTCAAATTTTTGAGAAAATTTATTTGACAATAAGAAAATGCAATTTAGCCGGTGTTTTTTTCGAAGTTCAAGTCATAAAGATATTTTTTTTATTCAAAAATTCTTGTATAAACCTTAACTAAAATTAAGTGATAGAAAATATACTTCACCGAATTTCAAGGAATTAAGGTGCTCATTTGTGGCTTAAAAAAAAGGCTTAGAAATCAGTACGTGTTGTACTGATGCAGTAAGTTTGACACAACATGTTTACTTTCTTGACGTTAATTCGATTGGCACATGGGGTGATGTAGAATTCATTTCTATGCTTTAAAATTATTTTAGGATTGCGCTTTCAAAAATATTTCAGGGCATCTTTTTTCGACTTCTTTTGAAACATAACTATAATTGGTTATTTACAATCTATATCGAGATTGATATGCTGCGGTCTTTGCAATTTCCGTGATAGCTATATTTCGAAAACTGAGAGATGGAATGTCTCCAAGATTAATGTGTAAGATATTTGTAAGAAATGATGTTGAATGATGTGAATTGATGCTGATTTTAAGCAATTAATTTGAAATTTGATTTTCATTTGAAATATTGATGTTGATTTAATTTTGACTTTGCTTAATCAACAAACAGCGCGAATATGCTATATGGATATACTAGCGGTATATCAGATTCCATTGGGTAAAAATACACCAAATTTTATAATTGAAGCAAATCATTAAATAATAAAAATTGGACAAATTTTATATTTGTATATCTAACATGATACGCGGTTGACCTGTGCCCCCTTTCTTTCACTGATCATTGCAATTCCAAGTTAAATTACCCCGCCCCCTTGAATAGCCTGAGCGCTGACACAGAGATGGCGTCTGCAGAACACGGATTTTTTTCAGCGTGTGCAAGGTCCCTTGAATTTTGGTACCAGCATTTTTCAAAAGTTTCCTGCAACTTATTTAATCTCAGAAAAATAAAGCGGAAAAAGAACTTTAAAATAAGTTAGCACTAGAAAACAGGAATTCTGCTTTTTCAGAATTTAGCGATGAAAAAAATATCGCTAAATTTGTGCTAAAAATAATATGTATATCTATTTATATATACATATGTATATATAAATAGTACAAAACATATTTCAATTTTAAGACTTAAAACACACGCTTTTATTTTACGTAAAATGACGTCATTCGCATCCGTTTAAGAATTCCACATATACGATCCACACTTAAACATCTACCGTAAAGTATGCATAGGACTTCACTATTGGGAAATAATACACAAATGCAGCAAAAAGATGCCGTCATTAAAGAAACTCGACAAAAAAAATTAAATAAATAAATAAAAATTAAAGGCTATCTAATGATTCATAGGCTTTCATTTTTTTGTAACATTAATATAGATACTTAAAATTAAATATAGTTTATAAGAGCTCCATGTTTTGGCAGAAATCATTCGTTTATATTTTTTCAAAATAACACGTATTTTAGTTACGTTTTCCTTCAGTTGTTATAAGAAAATGGCAACTAAAATATATACTTACCATTTTACAACTATTCTTCCTTTACTTTCTACAGAAATGGAGCACTTCCGTTGCATATATTAAGCAAATGGCTCTAAAAACTACAAAAAAATTAATATTTCAAAAATAAATTGAGATACAGTTTTCAAACAAATTGCATTTAAAAGTACTTTTTTTTTCTCAATACGACGGTATAAAAATTGAAAATGTGCGATGCTTACAAGTTTAAAAAATTGCTATAGAGTATTTAATCGTAAGATGACACATCTGCTTTGTTTTACGGCTGGCTTATACAATGTAACATTATTTTTTGGAGACGACACAAAACAAGCTGGTAGAAAGAAATAGCATACCTGGGGTTAAAAATATTGGTATTCAAATTCAAGGAACCGTACAAACGGTGAAAAAAATCGCACGGCCTATTCTGCTGTATTTTTCTGAAATTAAGCAAGTCAAAGAAATCTTTTATAAAATACTTGTGTCTAAATTTTAGGGACCGTACATACATTAAAAAAAAAATCCGCCTTCAGCAGCCGCGATTTTTGTTTCAGCGCTCAGGCCTAGTATTCGGAGGGGGGGGGGGGCTGTGTTAAATTCAAAGAAATGCTTTTTACTTCGTAATCTGTAACGTTACAATTGTAATTATTATATTAGAACTAGGGGGCTCTGCCCCTTGCAAGCTACGCTCGCCAACCCCCGTTTAGACACCGCAGAATCTAAAAGCACGCTAATTTGATCGTTTTTAAAAATATTAGAGAAGATTGAATTATAATGAAAAAACCTATAGCGATCTCCCTATAAACGGGTTTCCATTCAATTCCATTTGATTGCAAAAATTTAAGGCCGAATCAGTTGCTGTTAAGACATCCAATAGTTGTTTTCGTGTTTGATTGAAAGAAGATCAGTTAAACACTTGAAATGAAGCTAAAATAAAATGAATTAAGTAAACAGTGTCTTTGCCTCCCGGTATTTTTCAACAGCATTATAAAACGATTGACATAATACAATTTACTACAATTTTCCGCTTTAACCCATTCAAGGGCGGTGGTTCATTTTTGGACCACTTAATTTTAATTCTTAGATGCCACATTGGCACCAGAATATTGGAATGAAAATTTTACTTTTATTAAGTAAGTGAACAAAAACATTTTCGTATTTCGAAATTTGTTTGTAAATTCTGGTGCCAAACACTGATTTCAACATTTTACGAATAGTAGTACCTTGCCCCTGAAAGGGTTAAACGCATATTAATGTATTTATTATTTTAAAGTTTCCTTTCTCTTTTAATATTCACATGTAAATACAATTTTGAAGACATAATTTTCAATGTTTTCCTGCTTTTAACACTTACTCATTTAATAGTAATTTTAAAGGGTTTTTTTCTGATTTTAATAGTCACGTGTAAATGATTTTTTAATCTTTAGGAAAAATCTTTGCGCTGTTTTTAGAATTGAAAACAATCTCTATAATAATAGCCTAAGTCATGTGACTATTATCAACAGTTCCGGGCGGATCCCTTGCTTTTTATTCCAGGCGGCCATTTTGGTACTTTAATGTTAGCCAGCCACAGGCGATAAGTCGCCAAATATTATTCTATCGCGATCATTTATTTCACTTATATTATAATAGTCCAAGTCATGTAACTGCCATAAACAATTACAATCCTTCGCTTTTCATAAGAAAGGTTTCCATTTTGATTAAAGAATCAAAGTTATTTTTTTGAATAAAACTACATAAAAGATGCCATGATCGCAAAGAATTCTTAGTACTTTTATGTTAGCCGAGTGGAAATCTCGCCAATAGCTTATTTTAACTGGCCAGTTAGCATTTTTTTTTCGAGTGGTAAATTAAAACGGTACTACTTGGTTATCCCATCGACCAAAAATTTATCGCCAGACTATAAGATTAAATGCCAATAATGGTTGATCGTAAATGTCACATTCACTTGACAGTAAGGAAGTTAAACGTGTTTACGCCATCAAGTAATTTTTATTTCGACGTTTTATTTTTATTTTTATTAACGCTATTCTAATTTATTTGGGCACAGATGTCATAGTGCGAAACTATTTTGGCGAAAACATCAACAGCATAAACACCAACATCCGGATTACCATATCAAGTAAAATAACGATACTTTGGCGCCAGTTAAGTACCCGTTGCGTATACGACATTGGCGTCAGAAAAAAATCGCGCCAGTATATGACATATGTGCCTTTAATTGTTCTTTCGTTATTTAAAATAAAAATTACGTCAATTTGTATAATTTGGTGAGTGCTTTGGCGATTTATGTAATTTGGCGAAACTGGTCGACAGGATAACTAAGTAGTACCATTAAAACATTGCTTTGAATTTGAAATTAAATGTCAGGATTTGTTGCGATATTTAATCGGGTTTGGCGTGATTTTATTTTTTACGACAATTTGGCGAAAACCCCGTTTTCGAATACCAGTTGCATTTGCATTTTTAAATTATTTTCTATTATTTTTTAAATGAAATAACAACAAAAAAAAAATTAATAACTATAGAACAAAACAATTTATAACATTTTTTTTTTAAAATAAAAAGAAAATAAAGGTAAATAAACATTTATTAATCAATAAGCAACAATAGCCGGGTTACCATGTCAGGTAAAATAACGCCCTTTTGGCACTATTTAGTTACCCCGGTGCGTATATGACATCTGCAATTAATATTTTTCTTTTCGTTTCGTTAAAAAAAGAAAGAAGTGAAAGCCATTGATTTTAAATTTTTCAGTTTTAAATGAAAGTTTTGTATTAAATAAAATGATAATCAAATACAAAAGAAAAAAAAAAGCATTGTTCTTAGCATACATTTAAGGGAGGTCAAACTGGTCGCCAAATTACTTTAAAATAATAACCTTTCTAAAATATGAAAAATAAATATCTGTTATGATTAAAATTTGAGTTGCCATCATTAGGAAAAAGTATTTAAAATTAGAAAAAAATTAATATTTCGAAAACTAATTCGAATTTAAAAATTCTAATATCAGTTTTGAGATCTGTGGATCATTACGGATTTTTGGTGTTAATTTCATCGCAAAGTATTCATATTTTAGGAGAAATCGCCGTGAAACATAATCAGTTGTTTAATCAGTTGTTTCAAAGAATCGTTTCAGAAATTCGTTACATTTCAGTCGTTTCATATATCCGATTCATTAGGATTTTATATATATAAGGTAGATAATATAGGAGAAGGTCTTGTGCCGACCACAGCATAAAAGTTATGTTTAAGTGTTTGAAAATTATCTTTAAAGATTGTTGAGAAAATATGTTTCAACTGTTTAGTTTGGTATCTTGGATTATTTAATATTTGTTACATATCTGTAATGCTTGTTACACTTATGTTTAAAGATTGTCTTATTAAGGACTTTTGACAGGGAAAGAGAGTTAAAAATACATAATTTTGTCAAAACATTCTAGCTTTAGCTTATTTAAATTTATATTCTTTTTCTTAAAAAACGCGGCTTAGTTTCCGTACGTCAGAAATTTCTGACTGCACCCATGAGTTTTAAATAACTTTCTCGAGAACATCGTACGTTATCATAGCACCTGTTAATGAAACAACGTAATGTTAACAAATTAAGAAGGAATGAGCAACGTTAGATAGCACAAATGAATGTATATAAAAGGTGCATACAGCTGTTTCGGGGCTTCTAAAGCTAAATCATCAGCAGTAAATTAAAAAGTAAAGGCTAAAACAAAGCGTGTTAGAGCGACTCACCTCACAGCTCGACCGTGAAAGGCGAAATAGCCGCGAGTGTCGCAAAACAACAGAAGAGTCAAACTTTAACACGCATACGAGAAGACCAATTAGAAGTGCTGAGTCATTTTCGATGAGCTTATGCATTAAGTAGAAGAAGGAGGGTGAAGGAAAGAGAGCGGGTTAAAAAAATGGAAGTCACACTTTTTAAAAAGTGCAATGCTCCCATTTTTATGTATTGTTAATAGATATTTTTCTGCACTCACATCTTAAAATATTCCCAGTTATGTTTATTTCCGTAAAAGATGAGCAACGTGATTGGATGCTGTAGAACATTGGTATTACGAAAAATTTTAATTTTGCAAATACGGAACGCTGTCAGATAATAGATAAAATGTAATTCGAAGTACCCCATCAGAGGCATGCTACAGGAAAATATAAAAAAACATTATTTTAATATATTTGTAATCTATATATTCTGGATCTTACATTTTTTTATTTCCTCCAAAAAAAAAAAAAAAAATAATAATAATAATATTAATAAAGTTTAGAATATCTATAAAACTTTTACGTGAGAGTGAAAATCGTATTGCATATTTGAATTCAGTAGACAGATTATTTAGAAGTACAATACACTAATATTAAACTTAGATGTGAACATTCGAATAAAATCGTTTATGTATTGATGCTGATTTTATTATTTTCTTTAGCGCGTCTCTTAAATGACTGCTAACGCTAACAATAACGTTACTGAAACTATAACAACTTACACCGTTATCTTTTCACAGTTATTACTTATTGATATTTTATTGCTAATTATTCCAAATTGAGGAAATGACCTAGGTGTCTGTTGTTGGTTCGCTAGCACTTTCTTTTAGAATGCACAATGCAGCAAACGATAAAATCAGTATATCCAGATCGAGATCGGCCATCTTGTCTCCACTTTGGGGAATTTTGAAACTAGCGTCTAAATCGCGCCCCTCACAACGGCTTATATCACAAATGCACTCGCGAAATTCCCTAGAATAAACCCTCAACGGGGTAAACGTTTGTGAAACAGCACTTTACCTTATGGCTCTAAAAATTTTAAATATAGGTACTAAAAATAATGATATAAAATTTTGGGTAACGCTATGCTATTAATTAAAAGAAAAAATGTATCAGCATTTTCTTTTTTACTCTCTTCTATCTTTACAAGAAGAAAGTATTGGTTTCATGAAAATTTTCGAATTCTAGTTTTCAACGGATTTACACGTTTTATGGGTCAGATATTCCAAAAAAATATGTTTTTACAAAATGTCTGTCAGTGAGCTTGTCTGTCTGTATGTGACACAAATTTTGGTATGCTCTCTATCTCAAGAACTAATGCACGGAATTTAATAAAAATTTATATTCAGGTAGTCCCTGATATAAATTAGTGCTGATTAGGTTTTGGTGAAAATCGCTCAACAGGTGGCGCTGCTATGCAGCATTTTTTGCGATTTCCATAGTAGCTCAATCTCCAGAACTAATGCTTGGGTTTTCAATAAACTTCAGATTCCGTTAGTCCTTGGCATGAATGGATGCTGTTTACGTTTTGGTGTAAATCGCCCAACAGGTGGCGCTGCTATGCTGCATTTTGCAGGATTTACTCTATTTTCGCAGTAGCTCTATATCAGATATTGCTCACAATCGTGACTTCAAGTTTTTAGTTAAAATGATTTTAAAATGATAAAATTTAAGTATCAGTTTTTAGCAAATGGTGAATACGGATATGAGAAGTGCATATGTAAATTTTGCGAGGAAGAAAATGATGTCGAGTTTAAATTTGATGGGGGAAAAGTTCATGATCGTGGGATAAATTTTCATTCCGGTATATCAAGCATAAGAGCTTCAGTAGACAACTTTATCATAATAACTGATCTTTATTATATACTACGGATTACGTATCTATATTATAAAGGACAAACGTATCTGTGCGTAACGCTGACACCATTTTGCGACTGGTAACACTTCATGATCGAATTTCGGTTTTGAAATTTTCACTGCTGCAATTTTTTAGTCTTATGACCACCGTATATTTTCAATTCTTAGAACGTCGTATAAGGAAAAAATCAACTTTTAAATGCAATTTGTTGTAAAAACTGTATCTTAATTCACTGATTTATTATGTTCTTTAAAATAATTTTCAAGTATGATTTTTTGTAATTTATCTTGTGACGTGCCGGCTTCAATACATAATAATAATAATAAACATTTTGCGCATAAAATGTTCAGCATTTGTTTCTGACTAATTTTCCATAACGCAATTAATACTTCCTTTATAAATAAATAAAAGAATAATACAAAAAAACACTAATTCAACATATTTGTAATTGAACAATTAAAATTTTTAGACAGCCAAATAGGGGAGAAAAAAAATCTTCAAATGGGATTTGTTTAAAAGTGCATCTCAGTTTACTTATTGTCTATGGAATAAAAAATAATTTTCAAGTATGAAATATTTTTTAATTTATCTCTATCGCGTGGAGCTCGATTACGAAAGATTAATTCGTTTGCCATTAAAACAACATAAAGAGTTCATCATTTTCTACGGCTAATATTTCATAAAAAAATTAAAACTTCCTCTATGAATAAATAGAAAAATAACATAAATAAACACAAATTTAACAATCATGTAATTGAACTACGCACTTAAAGCTCTGAGATTATCAGAGTATTTAAAGATCCCGCAAGTAGCAAAATCTTCAGCTAATAATTTTTAGCATACGGCTAATACAAAAATATGGCTTTTGATAAATTTCTAAACTTTATTTGATTGTATAATTTATATTTTTCATATGAAAAATGTTTTTCATAGTGGGCAATCTAAAAAATATATTGCATGTAAAAAAATATATTAGTTTTCAATTTCAAAATATGGTTTTAACCTATATTCTGTAACCCGGAAAGCCAGGGTACGATCCCCTAATATTAGTAAAAGTGAAACTTATTGGTTAGGTGTTGCCACTACCAATATGATGTAAATATTATTCACGGGCATGTTTTTTGTTTTATAATATAAAAATCTAAAATGATTCTAAGTAAACAGAAAATTAACACTAGAACCGCCGGCTATTTTACTCAATTTTTATAAAATAGTGTTTCATATCAGAATTTTTATTTAAAACTATTTAACTTATTTAATTAGCCTAATTTGTACTTCATTCTTATAACAAATCTTGTAAAAAAATTTCTGGTTCGAATCGGCTATTATCATCGGGGTCAAAATGACCCCTAACGGCGGTTCTAGTGTTAAAATTTCACAACAGAGACTGTATAGTAAATAAAATAAGAAAAACTATTGCGTAGTTGTATTTATTATAGGAAATAAAGACATACAAACAAAGACATTAAATAAAGAAATAATATTCAATAAAAAGCTTTATGTTGTAAATAATATGTGAATACTTGAAATATTACAAATCTGCTTTTTTTTAAATTATTGGTATATTATATAAAAAAAAAAAAAACATCGTGTTATTAGTTATTGAGAGCGCTAATTTCTCTCTCCTGCCCCCCCCCCCCCTCATTTGTATCAGCGTTTGAAAATAGCCATTCTTGGTTTTAAAGAACCCTGTAAAATTGTACTACGTATTTTACATAAATATATATTTTTTAAGAATAATAATTTCATATGTTGTATATATTTTTCACAATTTTAAAATATTTAAAATTTATTAGGTTTTATAAACGTAATTCAGAGAAGTTACTGTTTTGTTCTTTTCTAATTTGTAGAAATCTTATATTAAAACATACATTTTAATTAAATGAATTAAAGTTGTAACCCACTATTTTAATAATTTAATAAATAATCTAAAACAAAAATTTGGAATTAGGCAATTCATATTCAATATATATATATATATATATATATATACTAAAAAAATAAAAAAATAACAGAGAGAGGGAAAAGAATAAGAACTATAGTGCAGTTACAATTTTTCTTCTTTCAAAATTGTTTTATTTATTTTTCCCTCATTGGTCACTGTAAAGTTTTTAAAAATTAATATTTTTTTTCCATTTAGTTTTACAAACTAAGGTCTCTTATTTCTTTACACGCGAAAAAAAGTATTATTATTTTTTATTCAATTAGAATTGTATAGCAATTAACTGCATAGAGCCATAGAGATAAGGCAAATTTAGACTCCAGTTTCGTTTCTTGGATTCTTGTGACGTAGCAGGGGAGATCTCTCCGATTGGAAGAAAACTTACGAGCCAATCTGTATGTCTAATAACCTTGGCCGGCGTGAACGTGTTAAACTTGTCGTAGGCTAGTTAAATGAGTACTTGTAGTGTAAGTCACATGCTACCATTATTTTAGAACGGAAAAATGTGACTTATTTTATCGGATATATCTAATTAAGTATTAAAAGATCTTAAAACACCATCAAAAACTTTTAAATCCGCTAGGCCTTTCGAAAGATCTGAGTCTTTCTTCGTCAGGCCCAAAGAAGACGTGCTTCTACTCGGAAAATAGCAGCAAGACTGAAATGAGAGACAAGGGAAGGTAAACCAGTTGAAGAAGCAGCCAATAGGAAATCAGAAATCGACAACCAGTAGGATAACAGAAGACAACAGCCAATCACAGAAGAGTACAATCAAAACAAAAGAACACAGAGTAGAAGGGGAATAAGGAAGCAAATTGGAAAAAAAAAAGTACATGAAAATAAAATTAAAAATACATTATAATAGAGGGGAAAACACACACTTGTCACATATATTAAAATATGGGAACACATGAAATTAAAAAATAAAAGAATAAAGTATAAAAACAGTATAATATTAATTAATACAAAAAAAATTATATGGTAGTACTAAAAAGGTTTTTCCAAGCTGCAGAGAGCATTGCGGAACCAGACTTATCATTAACAATAACTTCACGATTAAGATAAATAGCTAAATTTTCAAGAAAGTCCAATTCGCATATATTATTCGCATTAAAGATAATTTTAACATTTTGAAAATTAAAACTATGGCTGAAATCCCAAGAGTGCTTGGCAATAGAATTTATTTTATTTTATATCTCATTAATTGAATAAGGCAAAGCAAACTTTTGGAAAATTACCGTGGCAAACAAGCATAGCGGTTATCAATTATGTGACTTACACTGAAAAACCCATGGTACTAGCCAGTACCACTTAATATACGCGTAAATAATACTTTTAAAATATTTAACTCAAGCCAGAAATATTTTTTGAAAGATGTATGTATGATTTCTATGCTGTTTTTAATTTGGGCCCACACTTTGGTCGTTTTGTCATGTTAGTTGGCTGTCAGCAACTGCTAGAAGGGCAACGAAAAGTAACAAGATAACTCCATCTGAGTGTCCTTGTCTTAGCACGGCCAAAGAAAAACCCGATTCTCCGTATACGCCTATACGGCGTTACAAAGAGTTGAAATCCCTTTGTTTTCGGGAAATCAAAGTTTCTCTCCGGAGGATTGTAGGGGGCGCTTTTACATACTGTGTCTAATGAAAAATTTCCCTTGCACGCTTGTGTTTTCTTAGCTATAACTTAACTAAAATTGCGATTTGATTTTTTTTTAGTAAAAACCGGCCCATTGCTGTGTTCTATGTTGCACTTACGATTCACTAAAAAAATTCCAGAAATTTCTTTTCACGAATTTCTTTCAAATTTGGAGTACAAATTGTTGAAAGAAAAAAAAAGAGACTTGTTGATTCTTTAAAATAATGAAACATAAAAAAAAAGATATATTTATTATTAGTTTTTTTGTTTCCCCGTATTTTATGACCAGCACCTACAATATTTAAATTTACTGCAAATTGATCACAATATACACATATCTATATTTTTCTAAATTAAAGATCGTGTAAATATTCATTTTTTTTTTTTTTTTTTTTTTTTTTTTTTAAGAAAAAAAAATCAATATGATTTGATTGCCGGATATTGGTGTAAAGACCTGCTTATTACATTTTTTATATTATAAAACATGTAAATATATTTTTATTTTTATCTCACACTTTTATACGATGACTGCCAATTTTATCGTGTGATTTTGTAATTTTCCTATATACTTGTATAGTTAAGATTAGCCCATATAAAGGTTAAATTTATTCAAAATCGTTCGCAATGTGCTGAATATATATTTTTTCTAAATAATTAAGAATTATTTAAATATCCATGTTTTGAAAAAAAAAAATCGATATGAGTTGATTGCCGTATATTGGCAAAAAGACTTTCTTATTTTTAGGTGCGTTCGTTATTATATAAATACGTAGCACCTATAGTCGTCGTTCAGTCCGCCTGTCTGTCCGTCTGCATATGCAAAAACTGCCCAACCGAATCGTTTGAAATTTAAAATATACAATTGTTGCATAATTTTGTCGAGTCATTTCAAATTTTATGAAAATAGGATGTATAGTTTAATTACAGGGACAGTCAAAAGTTTTCTGTTACATTACGGCCAATGGGAAAAAAATATTTCAAGTGCATTTTAATGATGTTACAGCCTTTCGAACAGAATGAAATTGATAGGCACTTATGGAGTGCACTAAAATATATATTCAGTAGAATATGCGGTGCAAAAAAATTACAGGGACAGTCAAAAGTTTTCCGTTACATTACGGCCAATGGGAAAAAAATATTTCAAGTGCATGATGTTACAGCCTTTCGAACAGAATGAAATTGATAGGCACTTATGGAGTGCACTAAAATATATATTCAGTAGAATATGCGGTGCAAAAAAAAAAAAATAAAACTAGTTATAGTACGAACGCACCTCATTTGCCACGTTTGACTAGCAATTTCCAACTAGTTTTATATTATAAAACATGTAAATATATTTTTATTTTAATCGTCTGCTTTTATACCATGACTGCCCAGAATTAGAATATTTAATTTTGTATATAGTTTTATAATTTTTATACATGCTTGAATATTTCAGATCAACACACAATGGTCAAATTTATTGAAAATTGTTTGCAATGTAGAGGCATACATATTTTCTTAATAATTAAGAATCATGTAAATATCCATGTTTAAAAAAAAAAAAAAAAAAAAAAAAAAACGATTTGAGTTGTTTGCTGGTTATTGGCAAAAACACTGACTTATTTTGTTGATATTATGAAACATACAAATATACTTTTAAATTGTATCATAGTTTTACACCATCAGTGTCCAGAATTAGAATATTTAATTTTATATGTAATTTTGTTATTTTTCTACATGCTCGAATATTTCAGATCAACACATATAATGGCCAGATTTATTAAAAATTGTTTGAAATGTACATACATCTATATATATTTTTTAATTACTTAAGAATCGTGCAAAAATAATCAATGTTTTGAAAAAAAAATTTCGTTATGAGTTTGTTGTCGGATACTGGCAAACTTGCTCATTCTCTTAATATTGTGTAAATGTTTTTTTATTACAGCTTTTATAATATAACTGCCTAAAATTCAATCATTTGATTTTATAATTTCCCCTGTTTTTTATTTTTATTTTCTAAAAATGGTAGAAATTTATAATTATTATTTTTCTATTTCCCTGTACACTCATTTTCAGTACCTCTAATGTTTACTATTATCCAAAGTTGTCCGCAATCAACTTTATATTCTTATATTTTACACCAGAAGTCTGGTGCAAAAAATAATTGAATGGTTTAAAAAGTTATGCTGATTTGAAAATAATTTGGTTTTTTGAAAATATTTTGGTTAATTTTCTTAATCTTTTGAAACTAGTAAATAATATTAAAAAAAAAAATTAATTTGCAATTTAATTTAATTTAATTTAAAAAAATTTCAAAAACAAATGTAGAAATTTACTTATAATCTTTGTTCTCCGTGTTATAGTAGCGTGCAATTTAATATATTTTTAGTTGCTTATGTTTAATGCATTGTATTTATTTATTTTATCTCCAAATCCTTCAGTTTTCCTGTTTGCAGAATAAAAAGGCCGAGGCAAAATATACGCACATTATCTATACCTTTTATAACGCATATACAGAGACGTTTTTCGTATTTTTATGTTTGAAAGTAATGCTTAATAAGCATTATTTACAGTAGAGAAAATATAATTTACAGTAGGTATTCACGCCATCTGGCGACAACTGTAGTTTTTAACGATTCCGAAACTAGGGGATATTATGAAGGCCGTATAAGGCAGGAGATCGAGTTTGCCGTTGTTGTAGTTGTAAAAAAAACCAGAGCGTATACGCAATAGCCAGAGGATAAACACTAGAGTCAGAAAGGTCGTGCTTAGAGTATACGGCAGGATCGGCGAACTTTTTTACGTGCGCGTGCCAAACATTCACCAACAACATCTATCAGCAGTGTAACATGCCACACTTTGACATAAAATAATTTTGCAAAGTATGATATTTATACAAAACACTAGTTAAAAAATCAGATGCTATTACTCTGTATAAAGCCATTAAATAAATGGAATTTTAATTCGTAAATATGATTAATTTATGTAATAATTTTCACTATAATAAGGAAATAAAAATGCGAAATTTTATTTTAGAAAATTTTGACCTTATTATTTATACAATATCTAGTTATAATTATCCAAATTGCATTAAACATTGTATCAATAAATTATTGATGAGAGTTTTGCTGTTGTATGTTCGATGGAGAATACTTTATACCCGATTCATATTTTGATAGTTATATAAATTGGATCCATTTGCTTATCTTACTGAAGAGACTGTCTAAAAAAATAATTTGGAAAATACAACTTTATAAAATCATATAGAAAGGCAAAATACATGTCGCAAATGCTGCATAACATCACAGGGAAAGAAAATTCTTTTCATGCCAAAATAATTGCATTATTTGCGATAGTCTGTCCATATGAAACAAAATTTTATTCATTATAATAGAAATTAAATGTTATCTGTATAATAATTATAAAATTTATTTTTTCGTGTGCCAGAGAAATTGTCTTACGTGCCAACTCTGGCACGCGTGCCATAGGTTCACCAACCCTGGTATACGGTATAGCTTTATTTGAGAAACAAAGGGTATACGTAGCTTCTTAAACAGTTCCAGAAGGTATATCTCCACTACACCCTGGTGGCACTTGGCACACGTGATACACGAGTATTTTCAGTATGCAGTAACTGATATTTAAAATTAATCTAATTTTTAAATGTATATATAACTTTCAGAAATATTGCTATTATATATGGAAATTAATTGACTTGTTTTCTTAAAAGTAGATAGTGTTTAACATTAGATTTTTCGGAGAAGCTTCAAATCCTATTACGTCAATATTGACCTCTGTATATATGATTATATAACGATACTTTATTGTACAAAATCATGAAGTAATATTTTGCTTTTAGTGTGCAATACTAATTATAGTTGTTAAATTTAGATATAATAAAAATGTGAATGTTTTCTCAATTTTAAAAATTAAATATTTCCCTCCTCCACTTAAAATAAGGTATAAAAAAATCGAGGTAGTATTGTTCCCTGAGGGTGGATAAGGTAAAAAAAGATACTGGCCAATATTTCCGAAGTCGCCGGATATCGTAGATCAAATTTACAACATCTGCCTTAATATTCCCTGATATATTTTAAAAATTTGTTTTTAAAGGGAATATTTACAAGATTTGTTTTCCTTTTCTGATAACATTATGATACAGAAAGAGCGTTCTAAATAATAAAATACTTGCCGTTTTAAAAAAGCTTCATATTTTAAAGATTTATTTTTAATATTCGGTTTATGACGTTATGACCGATGTCCTTAAAATGATATTACTATTATGACATTCAGGCATATTTATCGACATTTGTAAAATCAATATCATTTTTCAGACATTTTAAGATATCCGGCATGGGGGGCGGAGCTTGTAATCTTCATCGAAGTGTGGAAAATTCTGAAGAACCGCCCATTTGTTTAGTTTTAAAGGATGAGCATTTGATAGAGATGCTGGAAAATTTGCACGGAAGGAAAATGCCTATATAAGAATTTGTAAGAATGTTAGACACTACTCATCTAAGTAAAAATAAAGAATTAAGGATCGACCGAAACAGGTTTTTAAGACCGAAAACAAAAGAGTTTTTATATCGAAGAATTATTTTATGATAAAGTTGATCAAAATCGTTCCATTAAAAAAGTATTATGAAGCCAAAACTATACGTAGGTTTTTAATAATTTTTTTAAGGATTTGTATTACAAACTTGGGGTGTGCAGATTGCATTTATTTTTTTAATTTCACTAATTTTTGAGGTTTCTTTTTAAATTTTTTTAATTCAAATTTTCATTATTTCAAGAGCTATTTTACTGATATTCAAGAAAAAAATATAGTTTGAAATTGTTGCCAATTATAAAAACAACACAAAGAATAATATTTCCTTTCAATTAAAAATTTATTTTCACGTGACTATTAAAAACAGATTTTTTTTTTCTTTTTTCAAAATTAGGATTAAGTGATCGCGTATTAAAGGCAGGAAAATATAGAAAATTACGCCAGAAAAAATTTATTTACACGTGAATATTAAAAGAAAAAGGAAATTTCATTAATAAGTGTTAATTGAGTAAATGTTGAAAATTACGTAATATTTAAACTGGACAAGTGTCAATACCGTCAAACAATCTATATTTAAAATACATATTTACACGAAACATTTATTTCATATTCCGAGATGATCTTTTTAAATTATTGTTGCCAATACTAAGGCCGCGCATATAATAATATTTTCTTTCTAACAACAAAAGTATTTCGACGTAAATATTAAAAAGAGAAATAAAACTTTAAAACAATACATTTGTTAAAATGCGTTAAAAAGAACAAATTTGTGAAATTACGTCACATTTAAAGCGACCATATAATAATATTGCCAAACAGTTAAAATTTAAAAATATATTTACACGAGATATCGAGATGATCTTTTTAACTATTATTGCCAATTCTAAGACCGTGCAAATAACAATATTTCTTTCCTAATAACAAAAGTATTTTCACGGGAATATTAAAAAGAGAAAGAAACATTTGGTGAAAATTACTTCAGATTTCAAGAGATATATTTTAAAATGTCTTATTTAAAACAATTTTCTTATAACGTTGTTAAAAAATGCCGGAAAGCAAAGACTCTGTTTACTTAGTGCGTTTTATATTAGCTTATTTTCAAATGTTTAACTGATCTTATTTTATCAAGCACGTAAAAAGCCAATAGATGTCTAAAGAGCAGCTGATTCGGCCTTTCAATATCATAACCAAAGGGAAATTAATGGAAACACCTTTACAGGGAGATGGCCACTGATTTTTAATTATAATTCAATCTTCCGCAACATTTTTAAAACAGATCAAATTAGCGTGCATTTAGAGTCTGCGGTACCTGAAATGGGGCTGGCGAGCTTAGCCCTTAAGAGCGAAGCTTCCTAGTATGTAGATATATGTGTGCGTGTGTATGCGTAATAATACACACACAATAATTTTCCCAAATAATAAAAATAAGCTTATATGGCTAATATATGTGCATGTGTTAATTATATGCCGTGAATGAATTCTTGAAGAAATGTACACATATTTATGGCTTAAAATTAACAAGAATTATATATTTAATTTCTTACAAAGCAAATTTCAAAATAGTGGAGTCGTTAGAATTTTTCTTTCCAGTTTTGTGCAAGTGAAACACACGACTTTCAAGAGCATTAAAATTCAAGAGCAAGGCAAGCATTAAAATTTCTTATTCGGTTTAAATTTCCAAGTTTTAAATTTCTCACCAGGTATTAAATATTTTTTCAAAAATTTTAACAAACTAAATAATAACAATTTCCGCTGTTCAAATCTGCAATAAGAAATTTATCTGAATTTTTTCAGCAGCCCTGTATAGATAGATATATAGATTTGTATCTATTAACTACGAGCAAGCCAAAGTTAAGTTCACTTAAGGGATCAATGAAAATCCCCAATATTTTTTATACAAGTTTGGTTTATACAATAGGAATTGATGCACAGTTTTATTCATATGTATAAACCAAACTTGTAAAAAAAATATTGGGGATTTTCATTGATATTCAGTTCGCATGGGGCATTCTGAAAAGTTATAAAATATTACGGAAAATTCCTTTTTCTCCCCCCCCCCCCCCAAAAAAAAAAAAAAATTATTATTATTATTTTTTTTATTATTTATTTATTTTTTTAGAAATGAATGCCATATGCATATATTGTACCCTTGAATAATATTTAAAGTGAAATATACAAAAAATAACTAGTTGGATGTGCCAATCCCAAAATTTTCTTCTATCTTATACATCTTAATATTTCAAAAACTAGTTACACATGTTAATACTTCAATATTATTAGTTCATTACCATACCAACTTTTATTTTCATATTAAATTCCTGCTTCAGTAAACAGGGGCGCCATTTGAGGGGGGCTGGGGGGGGGGCAATAGCCCCCCCCAAGGAATTTGATATTTCAGAAAATTTATCAACCATCAAATGTAGGGATGCATCGAATAGTGATTTTGGCTGAATACCGAATGTCGAATATTTGGCCTGCAGGTAAACCGAATACCGAATATTCAGCCAGCCGAATAGTAACTGTTAGGCTGAATACCGAATATTCGGCTGGCCAAATACTTTTATATCTCAGTGTTTAACGTTAAAAAGTTAAATTTTAAACATTTTTGTTATAATATTTAGTACAGATACTTCCATTTTGACAAACACGACTACTTTTATAAGTAAATTTTGTACTAAAAAAAGTATGTTTTGAGTTATTATTTAAGAGGATGGTTTAAAAATTTTTTAAATAACAAAATTTAAATTCTATGACTTCAATTAATTCAAACAAATGAAAAGAATTCTCTCATATTGAACAAGAAGCAACATATCATTCCACTTCTTTTATCAAAAATGAAAGGGGTACAAGCCGTAGCAGAATTTTCGTTTATAACTGTATAAAAATGAAGATATTTTAGCGAAATTTGCATCACATTAATTTGCTTGTATTGACTGTGATGATATCCTTGGAAGAGACTGGATTTTGGCCAGTGGTACAGTATAAGTATTGTTAGCTGCATTCTTAATAAAATAATGTCTCAGTGTTGTTTAGATATGAATGGTTGCAATTTCCAGCACTTCTCGTCATGTTATCAATCATATTTCACAGAAATTAAAGTAATTCTGTTGACAATATAGTTAGAATACCTTCATTATTGTTAAAGTAATAAAAGAAAATTAAAGTTTGACTTGGGGATACACTGTATTTCTGACTGAATAAGTGAATTGCGATCCTGATTTACTTGACAAAAAATTGCCTGTTTTGATGCTTATTATTACCCCTAAAATTTTCTTCCATTTTGTTTAGAAACACCCTGTTTGCAAAAAAGCAAGAAACGGATTATTTACCAGACAATACTCAGTAACTTGCATTTCCACATTTATTAATTCTCATGAACAAATGACATGTCATTAATGGTTAATTTTTTTAAGTGACTTTTTTAAAACAACAAAATAATATAAAATCATTCTCTTTTATTTAAAGATTCTAATTATTAATTCTGAATATCTTTATTAATTGACAGTTAAAAGTAGAAGTTGTGTAACGTTTTAAAATATATTTTAAAGAGGTTTTTTAAGTATTCGGCAAACCAAATATCCGGTAGTATGGCCGAATATCGAATAGATACCGAATATTCGGTGCACCCCTAATCAAATGTCACACTCAAACAAATATTAGAAAATTGCTCAAACTCTAAAATAACTTATCAGATTTTATTCCAATAAAAACATATGCATTAAATAAATGCCTATGCATAGAAATTAATAATTATCAAAAAATTTCTTAAAGCCTTACTATTCGAACTCCCTCAAGGTGAGACATATATCTTTAATGAGTACTTTGATTAATTTTAAAAATACATGCGAGAATTTTTTTTATCAGTTGCTTCTCAGCTGTGTGCAAATTGATCATGGGAAAACTCGTCAAAATCATTGACACATAACAATCACAATGATTTTCTCTTAGCCAATTCTCGAATAAGCGCAAAGAAAATAACATTTAAATCCCACTGATGACGGTCTAGTGATGACTGAAAACGTTCTGGGTTTTTCTAATGTTTTTAAATAATTTTAAATTATATGTATTCTCATGAAAGTAATTTTGTACATTTATTTGTGCTTTTCATATGAATATTATAAATTTTACCTTTTCTGTAGAAAAATGGAGATATATACATAGTATTAATTAATGTTCAAATATGTAGTTTTTTTTTATCTGAAAAATATTCAGAATTTCTTTGAAAAATCGGATTAACATGAAACCATTTCAAATAGTGAAAACACATTCCGAAAAAATTAACGTTTTACCTTCACTTGCAGAAAATCACTAACGAAAATTTTCTTATACTTACAGATCACAAAATTTGCAAATTTCGTGACCTATTCATGACGTTCGTTGGCTGATTATCTTATGATTGATTGAATTTCATGATATTTTTTTTCGCGATCGTCTGACGAAATTTGCGATTTTTACCGCGATCGATTCACGGAATTCACGATTTTTTTTCTGAAAGCGTTATACGAAATGGATTTTTTTCGCGCGAGTACTTGTCGAAATTCATGATATTTTTCCGCGACCAACTGACGAAATTTTCGTGATTTTTTTTGACAAAATTCACGATTTCTTATCACTATCACTTATTGAAATTCATGATTTTGTTTTTGTCACCGACTAATAACATTTGTGATTTTTTTGCGCGAGAGTTAGACAAAATTTTGGACCTTATTACACGATCGTTTACAAATTTCTCCTCGATTTTATTGCGCGATTGTTCGACTAAATTTTCGTGATGTTTTGCGCTATCTTTTGATGAAATTCGTGCTTTTTTTCGCAATCCTTTTACAAAATTCGCGATTTTTTTCGCAATCCTTTTACGAAATTCAAGATTTCTGTTTGTGCAATCATTTAACGAAATCTGTATTTATTTTCGCGATCCCTGATGAAATTAGTGATATTTTCCACGGTCGTTTGAAGAAATTAGCGATTTTTTAAGTAACCATTTTGAGACTTTTTTTTCAAGACCAAGATTCGCGAATTTTTTCTGCAACCAATTGACAAATTGATTTTGCGGATTTTGAAAGAACGAAAAATCGCGGACTTTCACGGAAATAAAAAAAAAATTGTGGAATAATCACATGCTTGTGAAAGAAGTTATGGAGACAAAATCATGTAGAGCATGTTTTATTGAGCGGGATTTTTTTTTTCTGTGTGATTTGTGCAGTTCTGCAAGTTCTGCAACTTTAACACGGTCCCTGTTCCTCGAAGAAAAAATTTCCTTGTCCTTCGCCACGAAACGCATGAAATGGCGCTCCTGTAAGTAAAATTCGAAAGGGACTAGAAAAAACGCCATTTAAACAGGTTTCCGTCTTAGCAAATATAATTGTATGATGTTTTTTCAACGAAATTTGATTTTTTTTCCCTTCTAGAAAGAAATCTGTTATAGGCAGGTTTCGTTTTCACAAGTTTTACTCTAATACATCTCTTTTCAGAGCTACACTATAGAGTGGATGTTTTAACAGTCAGTGAGGATGCCTGTAAAAATGAAACCTGTCTATAATAGAATCCTGTCTAAAAGGAAAAAAAATCATGTCCAATACATTAAAATTTTACCTTCTAAGACGTAAACCTGTCTAAAACAAAATATTTCGTTGGTTCTGGGTTTCCGTATTCGAAGTTTTTACTGTTATTGTAAGCATAAGTCAGAAAACATTTCTCATACGGGGGGGGGGGGGGGTAGGCACCCCTGGATCCTACCCATAGCTATATAGCATCCCTCAAAAAAGGTTTGCCCCCCCCCCCCCCCCCCAAGAAAATTCTGAAATGGCGCCCCTCTCAGTAAATTAAATGAACTAAAAACGAGTTAATTTATATCATGATATTTGTTAAAATTAATAGTTTTTCCTGATTCTGTTGTTATCAGATTTTTGCGAACAGCCGGCTTAGCAGGAAGTGAGTTCTCGCATTTGCACGAGACGCCGGTGGACAATAGAACTACGAAAAATCAAGAAAAGTATACAAAAATCGCTATCACAGAGCCCCTTTACCGCGCGATATTTCCAAATTCAAGGAGGACCTGTTGGCTAAAGCCAAAAACATGCACAAACTAGTTGGATGTGCCAATCCCAAAACTTTCTTCTATCTTATACATCTTAATATTTCAAAACCTATTTACACATGTTAATACTTCAATATTATTAGTTCAATACTATACCAACTTTGATTTTCATCTTAAATTTCTACTTCAATCAATTAAACGGACTAAATTGAGTTAACCTATATCATGATATTTGTTACAATTATTAGTTTTTCCTTATTTTGATGTTATCAGCTGTTTGCGAATAGCTGGATTAGCAGGAAGCGAGTTCCCGCCGCTGCACAATAGAACTACGAAAAATCAAGAAAAATATACAAAAATCGCTATCACAGAACCCCTTTACCGCGCTATATTTCCAAATTCAAGGAGGGCCTGTTGGCCAAAGCCAAAAACATGCACAAAAATTTTGGTTCTATTGTATGCATAATTTTTACACTTTTCGATAGTACATTAAAGAAAATGGCTCAAACATCGCTATTACAGCGCCCCCTTCTGGCAGATTTATTTCAAATTCAAGGAGGACTTGTTTGTCATAGCCAGAACCATACACAAATAATTTGCTTCAATTCTATGCATAACTTCATACACTTTTCTGGTACAATAATGAAAATGGCACAGAGATCGCAATTATAGCGCCCCCTTCCGGCAGAATTTTTCCAAATTTAGGAAGGACCTTCGTGCCATCAACAAAAACAAACATAAAAAATTTGGTTCAATTCTATGCATAACTTCACACACTTTTCGATGGTACAATATTCAAAATGGCACAAAAATCGCTATTACAGCGCCCTCTACCGCCGATTTTTTTTACAAATTAAGGAAGGAACTACTTACCATAGCCAAGAACATAAAAATTTTTTTTGGTTCAACTCTATGCATAACTTCATACACTTTTCGATGGTACAATATTCAAAATCGCTCAAAAATCGCTGTTAAAGCGCCCCCTACCGGCGAATTTTTTCAAATTCAGGGTGGACCTGCTTGCCATATCCAAAAACTTAAAATAAAAATTTGGTTCAATTCTATGCATAACTTCATACACTTTTGGATGGTACAATATTCAAAATCGCACAAAAATCGCTATTACAGCCCCCCTACCGGCAAATTTTTCCAAATTCAGGGAGTACCTGCTTGTCATATCCAAAAACTTAAAATAAAAATTTGGTTCAATTCTATGCATAACTTCATACCGTTTTGGATGGTACAATATTCAAAATCGCACAAAAATTGCTATTACAGCGCCCCCTACGGGCGATTTTTTTCCAAATTCAGGGAGGACCTGCTTGCCATATCCAAAAACTTAAAATAAAAATTTTGTTCAATTCTATGCATAACTTCATACACTTTTGGATGGTACAATATTCAAAATCGCACAAAAATCGCTATTACAGCGCCACCTACCGGCGAATTTCTTCTGAATTCAGGGAGGACCTGCTTGCCATATCTAAAATCTTAAAATAAAAATTTGGTTCAATGCTATGCATAACTTCAAAGACTTTTGGATGGTACAATATTCAAAATCGCATAAAAATCGCTATTACAGCGCCCCCTACCAGCGAATTTTTACTAAATTCAGGAAGGACCTGCTTGCCATAGCCAAAAACTTAAAATAAAAATTTGGTTCAATTCTATGCATAACTTCATACTCTTTTTGATAGTACAATGGGCGACAGACAGACGGATAGACGGACAGACGGACGGACGGACAGACGGACACACGGCCAGACAGACATTTTCTATAAACATGTTTTTTGGGATCTCTGACCCCTAAAACGTGTAAATCCCTCGAAAACCGGAAGTCGAAAAAAATTTCGTTGCAATACTTTCTTCTATTGAAGATAGAAGAAAGTAAAAATTTAGTTTAATTGTATGCATAATTTTATACACTTTTCGATTGTGGAATAAAGAAAATGGTACAGACATCGTAATTATAGCGCCCCCTTCCAGTGGAATTTTTTCAAATTCAGGGAGGACCTTCATGCCATGACCAAAAATAAACACAAAAAGTTTGGCTCAATTCTATGCATAACTTCATAACTTTTCGATGGTACAATATTCAAAATGGTAGAAAAATCGCTATTAAAGCGCCCCCTACCGGCGAATATTTTCCAAATTAAGGAAGGACCTGCTTGCCATAGCCAAGAACATAAAATAAAAGTTTGGTTCAATTCTATGCATAACTTCATACATTTTTCGATGGTACAATATGCAAAATCGCTATTACAGCGCCCCTAGCGGCGAATTTTCTCCAAATTCAGGGAGGATCTGCTTGTTATAGCCATAAACTTAAAATAAAAATTTGGTTCAATTCTATGCATAACTTCATACACTTTTTGATGGTACAATATTCAAAATCGCACAAAAATCGCTCTTACAGCAACCTCTACCGGCGAATGTTTTCCAAATTCACGGAGGATCTGCTTGCCAAAGCCAAAAACTTAAAATAAAAGTTTGGTTCAATTCTATGCGTAACTTCATACACTTTTGGATGATACAATATTCAAAATCGCACAAAAAACGCTGTTACAGCGCCACCTACCGGCGAATTTTTTCCAAATTCAGGGAGGATCTACCTGCCATATCCAGAAACTTAAAATAAAAATTTGGTTCAATTCTATGCATAACTTCATATACTTTTGGATGGTACAATATTCAAAATCGCACAAAAATCGCTATTACAGTGCCCCCTACCGGCGAATGTTTTCCAAATTCAGGGAGGACCTATCTGCCATATCCAAAAACTTAAAATAAAAATTTGGTTCAATTCTATGTATAACTTCATATACTTTTGGATGGTACAATATTCAAAATCGCACAAAAATCGCTATTACAGCGCCCCCTACCGGCAAATTTTTTCCAAATTCAGGGAGGACCTACCTGCCATATCCGAAAGCTTAAAATAAAAATTTGGTTCAATTCTATGCATAACTTCATACACTTTTTGATAGTACAAAGGGCGACAGACAGACGGACACACGGACATTTTCTATAAACATGTTTTTTGGGATCTCTGACCCCTAAAACATGTAAATCCGTCGAAAACCGGAAGTCGAAAAAAATTTCGATTACAATACTTTCTTCTATTGAAGATAGAAGAAAGTAAAAATTGATTTTAAAGGTCCCTCGTCCCCTTAAGAAATACATATACTTCAGTTGAAAATTCCCCGTTAGCAATTTCCTCTAATAAGGAGAATGGTACGTGAAAACTTTTGTGCAGCCCTGTATACCAGCTATAGAATCTATATATAAAGAGTAACATGCAAAAAATTAATTAAATTTAAAAGCGCACACCGAATTTTAAACCGTACACTCCAGCAATTATTACCCAGAGGCAGTACTGTAACCGATTTATTTTGTGTGTCCGTGTAAATGAATAAAAATTGCTATGAATGCCCTGTCTTAACGTGATTATAGTAAAATTCAGTCATTTATATCAGTTTCAATGCATTTGAAATAGCGTAATGTCATTAAAATACTCTTCAAACGATTTTACTCCATATGCCATAAAGTAATGAAATACTTTTGAGTATCCCTGCAAATGAACTGTTAATCCTACATAACTTCATATACAATACGAAACATGCTTTGGTGACCCTAAATAACCTTTATCAATTGCATGAAAATCCGAGTATATTTACGTCAGTTAGAGAGTGGACAGACGGACAGAGAAACCGAATGTATAAACATTTTTCAATTTCGTTGGAAAGTGTTAAAAAGTGGGACTTAAATTGATCTTTACTAAAATAACATTAAAAAAATGTCTATTGTGTGATTCAAAGAGTGTGAGATAATTAAATGATAGTTTTCTCAGGCATTTTCTCCCTTCCACTAATAAATAAATCTACTGCCACTACTTTTTACTAAAACCGTTTTATACACATATTTTCGTCTTTGTATTAAACGCTTCATTGCTTCTGTGTGTAGCTACCTCAAAAATCGCTTCTCACTGCTCTAAGATGGCGAAGAATATGCCGAATTCTTCTAAGACCAATGTCAGAGGGCGTCTTTTTTGCTGCTTTTTTTGCTTAAGTATTATCCATTCACCATGCTATAGCATGGTGAATGGATAATACCTCAGCAAAAAAGACGCCCGCCTGACATTGGTCTAATGATGATATGTTCTGTACCTCTTCTGCTAAGTCTCTTTCCTCTGTAAACTCTTTAACAACTTTAGAGAAACTTAATCATGCATGATAGATGTATTAATGAAATTTAAATCTCTGATGAAGTCCTTGTTGATAATATTAGGTATGAATTATCTAAACTCGATTACATTTACATGTAGTTAGATTCATAAATGACAATAGCGATTGAACTGTATTGGTTGCTCTTAACCACTTAACTGTTTTGCCCGAACTCAGTTTGGGCAAGAAAAGTTTCCTTACTTCGTTACTAAAAGCTTTTCGACAGCACTAATTTTTTTCCTGTAATCTTCGGTTCATTTATTATTAATTTATTCATTATTTACACCAATTAATTCTACTGATCCTAACTCCCTTAAAAATGTCTCTTTTTTGGACACTGTTGAGGATGACTTCAAATTAGCCACTGATAAAGAAAACTTTAGGCAAAAGTCAAATTCAGACTGTTATTTAAAAAAAAAGCACCTAAAAGTTATGAAATATATAAAACCCCTAAATATTTCGATATGATATCAAAAATTCATGGAAGATTGCCTAAAATCATAAAAAATATAGAAAACCCAAACCAAATATACTTGTGTTGAAAATATTGTTGAATTCACTATCGCAGGGTTATAAGTTTGATTTCGAGGCTAAAACTGCCTTCAATTATAATAAACTTCTCTCCGCTAAAACCCTTGCGAAAATGTCCATCAAAAATTGCCTTAAGGAAAAAAAATTACAACAGGTCGTACCAGACAGAGAAATTCGTCTAAAAAATGTCATACACGGACTTCCAAAATTCACAGATACTAATTCAATAAAAGAAATCTTAACTGTAGAATATTTAGTGTTATTAAACCTCTATTTCCTATGGTAGAATACGTTCTAGGAATTCCGTAGTTCAGAAAATCTGAATTCAGATTAGAAAATTTCAATAATAAATTTTACTTTGTTTAAATACGGAATGTCTGTTATTAAATACAGGAAATGTTGCTATCTTAAATTTCTAATATGAATTTGGACTATCCGAATTAAAAAAACCATTAAACTCGAAACACTTTTGATAACATATTTGCTATCATGGGCATTAGAGAGTTAAAGTTTTGCAATTCAAAAGCCGAAGAGATGGGAGATTACTTCCACTCTTCTTCGTAGAAATCCCCAAAATGATACTTCTTTTGAAACATTTAATGTAATATCTCTATGTATCTGTTATAATACGTTTAAAAATTATTTTTAAAGGTTAATGAAGAAATCTAAGTCAATTCTTTATTTTTATTAAAAAACATGATAACACTTTTAGATTTTTTATAATTTCTTTTTTGTTACGTTTCTGACACTCGTGTTAAAAATTGTCTTTTGGGCGATTTTTAGTTTAAATCTCTCTCAATTTGGCGCCCGGGGCGGTCGGCTCCCTTGCCCCCCCCCCCCCCCCCCCGTCTACTTACGCACTGGTAAAACATTCGTATATTTTTAGCCTTTTCAAATTTATATTCTTCATTAAAAAAAAATAAATAAATAAATAAAAAAATAAAACGGGCATAGCTTGTGTACGTCAGACATTTCTGTTCGAAAATCTTTATTTCCTTTTCTGGCGGCGGTGCCCATGAATCCTAAACAACTTTCTCGAAAACATCTTATGTTAGCAATGTTCGTATATGTTAAAGAAACAACGGGACACATTCACGGCAGGAAACGTGAATTCTCGTTTTCATTCAAAAAACATCATCGACTAAGGGCGTGGCTTCTACCTTACAGAAACTGCATTTATATCATCTTGTCCATATTTATTATTATTATTTTTTTTTTAGATTGTAAGACATTTTATATTAAATTCGTACATTGAAAGATATTATTTGCCGATGCATAAACTTGGGAAACTTATCTAAAACACCAATTTAGAAAAGACTTTCAGAAAAGGGGGGGGGGGGGAGCTACTACATTTAAAAATTTAGATTTGATAAAAATTTCCCGTCGGCAATGTGATAATAGGTATTATCCGTGAACTCACATCTCAAAATATTCCATATAATGTTCACTGCTGTAAAATATGAGCAACGAGATCGGCTCCTGTTAAATATGTCGTAATCCTGTCGTATTATGAAAATTAATATTTTGTAGAATGCGAAAAGCTATTAGATTAGAGATAAAATGTTGCTTGAAATACCCCATCAAAGGCATGCGCCGAAAAAAAAATAGAAAATTTTATTTTAATATTGTTTATTGTAATAGATATACTGTAGGATTTGCAAATTTTGTATTATTCCTTAAAAATGAGAGAGAAAAGTATCTTCAATATACTAGTTTAGAATATAGGTATATCATTCAGTAAAAATTTTATGTGAGCGAGAAAATCTTGCAGCATATTTCAGTTCAATATGACAAATTATTTTGAAGTGCAACATGTTTATATTGAACATAACTATGAACATTTGAATGAAATCTGTTATTGAATAATGCTGATCTAATTTGTTTTCAATGCCAATATATTTTATATGTCAGTTAATGCTATTAATGCATATCCCAGTAAAGTTACAAAAATTACAACTACTCACACCATAATTATTTAAAGATAAATATTTATTAATATTTTTATTGCTTTTTATCCTGTGCTGTGTATATTCACAAACTATTCCTGCCAAATCGCTAGCGCTCTTATTCTAAGGTAGCAAGCGATAAAGAAAGAAAAAGTAAGCAGTCTGAATCGCCTTATATGATTTAACCCCTTCGCGACGGGAGCCTTTTACGAAATGCTTATTACTTTGCTACTGGTTTTAAAAAACAGAAGTTTGTGCCTATTCAAATCGGGAAAATGCTCGGATTAAATAAGGCAAATTTTACTGGTGAGGATAAACGAGGTTTCTTAGGCCTATTTCCGGCACGTATACGTGTCGCTCGTCCCCAAGGGGTTAAACATTTTATGTCTTTAGATAAGGCCAATTTTTTAATTGAAAAATAGTGTTGTGTATGTAAATAATTTAAATATGTGCATTTATTTTGAACGTTGCGTAAACGCTACACCAGGGCTAATGGGTTAATAAAGTTTAGAATATGGGTATATCATTCGATAAAAGCTTTACGTGAGAGTGAAAGAACATGATGAACATTTGAATGAAATTTTTTACGTATTGATGTTGATTTTATTACTCTCTTTAGCGCCAACGACTGATAATTCTAACCCTTAAATGCGCGATTTTTTATTTTGTTTTGGAAAAAATTATATATGATTCTCTGAAAGGTATACTACACAGGAAAAGTAATGAAAAAAATCCGAGATACATATTTCATAAAATATGTCAATCGTTTCTTCTGTTGCACATCTGCAAAACAGGTAAAAACTACTGTCGTGTGTCTGTTTTACGCTAAAATATTGCAAATTGGTAAATATTTTAATAAGTATGTTCCATATACCTTATTTTATATAATTATTTATTTTATAAAACTTAATATTTAACCCTTTAATTCCCACGAAGTTTTATTGCGAAAATTTTAATACTAATCAGAAAAGCTCCTAATCTATCTTCTGTGATCGCTAGCTCTTTTTTCTAGAAAGCAGCAAGCGATAAAATCCATAAGAAAAAGAACAAAAAAATCCCTCCTTTACTAAGACTGCCGTCATACATGCTCTAAAAAAAACGGTAATTGAATAGTCAAGGCGAGCTACATTCACTTCATTATTCCCGAACTCCATTCGCGACTGCCCCATCACTGGGAATACACACATCAAAAAGGCGTTATTAACCACCTCACCGTTAGCACTGTTTCCCCATACCTGTCGCCTGTGAAGTGGTTTTAATAGCTAAAGCAAGTCTTTTAAAGAGATAAGTGTTGATAACCAAGATCATTTATATTTGTTGATATAATTTAAACACATTATAACACTGAATCATTTGCGATTACAACACTTGAATAAATCTGGTGAGCAATAATTAAACCTCCTCGGCTTAGAATAAAATAGCAATAATAGTAGCTAAGCTTGCGTTTTTGAATTATTTTTAATAATTATTTTAGCACAATTTCATGTGACATTTTTGTTAGTTATACATTTGATGGCAAGGTAAAAATATTTTCAATTTGAATATCTAAAACTTTCAAACACGTTTATTTAAATAATAATTTCATTCCATTATGTGAAAGATGATTTTCCGATACTGACAGTGCCCTCTATTGGCGATTTCAATCGCGAATTGTTTTATTCGTTTCACATCTACTGCAATCGTCGCCTGTGTATGATATGCATTTTTTAAAACACTAACATCAATTTCGAATAATAAGTAGCATAAAATGAGAGGAGCGTTATCTTCAGTTCCTGTGAAAAAAAATCTGCGTTACACAAACAGGCTCCGCCCAGATCGTATTACTAATTTTAAACAGTAATTAAATTTTTTAGATGCAGAATTTCTATCTTAAATAAGGCAAAAATTGCATTTCAGAAATAGCATTGATTATGCTTGCCTCCATGCCTTTATGTCCGACGGTAAAGTACCATAAAATAACTTGTTATAAAATTAATTTAATACATCGATTAGGAATAATACAGTTTAGAATGAGTTAGATATACTTTACTTTATCTTGTTCCAAAAGCATTATTGGTTGCACAAAACAAAAATATTTTTAAAAAGATGATTTTTTTTTTTTTTTTTTGCATAAGCATCTTTTCAGCTTTCTTAACGTTGAATGATTGGGGGAGAAAAAGTTTCAGTTCGGAAATATTTCTATATTTATATTCTAACAATTAAAATAATAAAACTTTGTAAAAAATCACCATAAAATCAAAACAATACATAGGACGCGTTTCGGACTGGAGATTTTAATAGTTCGTCGACGAGCTAAGAACATACTCGCGATTTTAGCACTTGCATACGACATGTATTTTTTACTTATTCTTAATTATTATATTCAGCACATATATGTATTTTATGCGACATTTTAGTAAGGTATACATTTGATGACAAGGTAAAAAGTATTCGAATTTAAATATCTAAAACTTTCAAACGAGGGGATGTGAGTAATAATTTTAATAAAAGTTTTCCATTAGTTGAAAGGATGATTTTTCGATACCGACAGCGTGCTCTATAGCCGTTTTCAATTTGGAATGACTTTTTTCGTTTTGCATCTGCACTGCAACCATTGACTTTATGATATAGTACATTCATTCATTTATAATGCAAACATCAATTTAGAATATTTAGTAATATAAAATAGGTGGTTCAAAAAAATTTTTTATGTCCTTTTCCCAAAATATATATACATTAAGTATTCAGTTTTCACCAAATATAATTTTTTCTTTGTTTATATGTATACAACCTATATAAAATCATTTCCAGCATAGATAAATTCATAGTTAGGATGAAAATACAGTCACCTGAAAATACCTTAACCCCTAACTTAAATTTAATTCCTAAATGCCACATAGGCACCAGAATATTGGAGTGAAAAATGTCTTTTTATTAACCCCTTGGGGACGAGCGGCACGTATACGTGCCGCATGAAGCACTCAGAATCCTTGTTTTTCTTCACCAGTAAACTTTTACTGTAAAATTTACCTTATTTAATCAGCGCATTTTCTCGATTCAAGAAGACACAAATTTCTGTTTTTAAAAAACGGTGACCAAAGATTAACAATTTCGTAAAAGGCTCCCGTCCCGAAGGAGTTAGGTACGTGAACAAAAGCTTTTGCTTATTTTGAAATAAATTTGTTTGTAAATTCTGGTGTTTTTCATTCATTTTTGCATTTTATGAATAGAAGAACCTTGCCCCTGAAAGGTTTGAAGATGAATATTGCATTGGACAACATCCATTCAATTTACAACATTTTTATTCCTATCAAAATACTATTTCTAGTATTACGTAATACTTTACGTAAAGTATTACGTAAAGTATTACGTATTATGTAAAGTTAATTACATCCCAAGGTTTTTTGAGAGTATGAGGCATTCCCTCCTCAAGTTTGGTATTACATTAATCGCAGTCCCTCCCCCAAAATTAAAGGATTTGTTAAAAAAAAAAAAAAAAAAAGCAGGCGAGATATCTGTTCCATCTCATTTCATTGAAAAAATCATAAACAGATTTAAAAGGAAAAATGAAGAAAAGCAAAGTACAGTTCCAAGTAAAAGTTTGAAATTCTGTAAAGTTAATTACATCCCAAGGTTTTTTGAGAGTATGAGGCATTCCCTCCTCAAGTTTGGTATTACATTAATCGCAGTCCCTCCCCCGAAATTAAAGGATTTGTTAAATGCGAAAATTGACCCTATCCAAGCCATCAATAGATCAGGAGTATATATTATACCCTTCAAGAAAAAAAATAGTGATTTTATGTACATAGGTATGACACTGCGAAAATTTCGTGACAGAATTAAGGAACATGAAGCAGATCTGAGATTGAATAGACTCCACACTGCATTATCAAGATTAGCACAAATTCAATCTATAAAAGTAGATTTCAATAGAGCCAAAATTATTTTCCATACAAGTAACCACCAAGAAGCTATCATAAGAGAATCTCTGGAAATAATATCTAATAAAGAAATAGTTTGTAACGATATATTATCATATGATATCCATGCAGTCTGGAAAGATTTAATACATAGTTAATAAACCTGTACTTTTCGATAAAAAATAGCATTTCTGTTACCCACCCCTTATTTTCCAATCCACCCTTGAAATGAAATGGTCTGCTAGAGACGCGGAGACAGAACAGCTGTTAGTTTTTCACTGAGGATGACCGAGTAAGTGTCGGTCGAAAACGTTATGATTTTTAAATGATTTTAATGTTTTTTTAAAAAATAGCATTTCTGTTACCCACCCCTTATTTTCCAATCCACCCTTGAAATGAAATGGTCCGCTAGAGACGCGGAGACAGAACAGCTGTTAGTTTTTCACTGAGGATGACCGAGTAAGTGTCGGTCGAAAACGTTATGATTTTTAAATGATTTTAATGTTTTTTTAAAGGATTTTATCATACTTGACACCTGTAAGCAATGTTTTTACATTTTGTGTATCTTATATGTTTACTATTTCTAGTATATTATATAATGGTTAGTATACTAGACTTCAATATGTAGTTTTATATTCAAAAGAAAACAATAATAGGGATTAATTTATATAACAATATGTAACCTCTGTTACTTGTATTCAACATTCTAGCTAAAATTTTCAATTCCCTGCAGTAAATATAATTGTAAGTGGACAAATAATTTTAGAATAGTGAAAGAACAGATGCCTTTTGATGTTTTGGGAAATTTTTTTTTAAGCTATTCATATACAACAAGAAAAATATAGACAAAAGTGCGAGTAACAGAAATTATATATAGTAACAGAGGTTACAATTTTGTAACAGAAGTTACATTAAGCAACACAAATTAGACAGTAGAAGTGTATTTACATTAATCTAACAACAATGGCACCACTGAAGCACTTTGATGGATTTTTATTACGCATATGAATTTTAAACTACATTTTTGTCAATTTATCGACATCTGTTACAAATATGTAGTAACAGAATTTACATGTAGCAGATGTTACATTTAATAAAGAAAAAAATTGTATTTTCTATAGTTTTGTAAAAATATGTAAATCTTACATCCATTTAAATTAACTTAATTTCATATAATAAAAATAAAACTTTAATTAAAATGACAATATTTAAATTACAAATTTATGTAACATAGGTTACAAACAGAAAACACACTAATCTGGCATTCAGATGTTTCAACTTACTGACTATATGTGTGCACAACAAATTCAAAATGGCCGTAGCATATCTTTTCTAATATTTTTACCTACAAGTAAGCGCAGTAATAATGTCTGTAGGGGACAATGGAAGTCATTTCTTTGATAAGAAAAGTTACAGTAACAGATGTTACAATTTCAAAGTACAAAATTTAATCGTAAAATATAATAATAAAAATAAATTTTTAGTGTTTCGGGCCTAACCAGTTAAAATACTATGTTTTATGATTACATAAACCCAATTAAAAATGTAATTTTAAATATTATTAGTTAAAAACCTAAATTGAAATCTATGTCTACAGTTATCCGAACAGATTGTTTTGTTAGACAATATAAATAAAAATGGATAATTTAAAATTAAAAAAAAAATCTTTTTAAACTTTTTTTTTACTAATCCTTACTGATTGCTTTAATGGAAACAAAATAAATAAATAAATAAAATGAAAAGAGTTATTTCCCATTTTACCCAGAAATTTTTTTTAAATTGTGAACATGAAAAGGACATATTTTTTCTGATTCACCCAGGCGTAGAATTATCTCCAGTGCATGTTAAAAAAAAAAAAAAAAATCAGCTTAAACACAAACAGACTCCACCTAGATCGTATCGCGATTTTTTAATAGTAATTAAATTGTTTAACCCTTAAATGTGCGATTTTTTATTTTGTTTCGATAAAATTATATATGATACTCCGAAAGGTTTATAACACAGGAAAAATAATGAAAAAGTCAGAGATATATTTTTCATACAATACGTCAATCTTTTCTTTTGTTGCATATATTAGTAAGCAATATAAGTAAAAACTACTGTCGTGTGGCTGTTTTACGCTAAAATAAAGTAAATCAGTAAATACTTTAATAAGTATATCTCCAAATACCTTTAAAACTTAAATTTTAGCCCTTTAATTCCCAATATAGATTACGTTCTAGAAATTACGTAGTTCAGAGAATCTGACTTTACATCAGAAAGTTTCAATGGTTAATTTTCATTTATTTAAACGCGGAAAGTCTGTTTTTTAATTAAAACAAATATTGCTATTTAAATTTTCCGGTGTGAATTAGGTATATGCGAATAAAAAATATTTATTAAATTCAAAACAGTGCTGTTTGCATTTATGCAAAGCTGCGCATTAAAGGGTTAAATACAGAATTTCGGCCTTAAATAAAGCAAAAATAACAATTTAAAAGTTGTGTTAATTATGCATCTATCCGATCCCAAAAGTGCTGCTGTGTTATTTTGCGCTATTAAATACCTCATACAACCAACCAACCCAAAAGTGCAGCATCGAATTCTTGGAGTAGCATGATCTCTTTTAGCACCAGCGACTGTGGCAAATACCCTACAAAGCTTGAGCTGAGCAACAGCTCACGGTGTACTTTAGCATCTAAACAAGAAAAACAATATACACAAATAGAGAATGTAATAATGTACTATGATGCTGTTTTCTGTGTTACAGGCATCCCCCGACATACTCAAGTAATGCATTCCGTAAACTTTTGAGTAAGTCGAATTTGTAAATTCCTTAGGTAAAATTTCGTCAGAAGCTGCAATATTTATTATATATGTATAATATATATATTATTTACACAGCAGCCTGCAGCAGTATGTACTTGGATATAAACTATAAAAGTATGAAAAAATATAAAACCAAACTGAAAGAACACTTTTCAAATAAAAAGTATCTTGTGGAATATGGGATTTATAAATTTAGCATTGATGAATTAATTTATATCAATTTTGAATCTACATCCAACGAACAGCTCTGAAGCTGGAAGAAAAAATACACTCGTTCCTCTTCAACGAAACTTTAAAATTAGGTTTCGTTATGGTTTGAATCCAGCTAACAAAATTATAAAGGTTCAACAGTGTTTTTTTGGGCTCATTTTAATCAGATTTGTGTTTGTTCTGTTTAAGATTCGTATATCCCAATAAAAAAAAATAACTATATCTAATATATAAAACTATATTATTGTTGGGGTTTTTATCTGCATCTTTTATTTATAAACCAATGATCAAACGCATGCAAATGCGTATCAAATGCGCTAGTATGTTCATAAATGTAATTTTCGAGATTTCTTATGTAAGTGCGAATTTACGTCAGTCGAATATTACGTAAGTCGATGGATGCCTGTATTTTTTGTTAGGGAGCCCATATTAGAGTTTGAAATGCTATTTTAAAAGTTTAATTAATTTTCATGAACTTGCATCATCATAAACGAGTGTGCTAATTTTTAATGGGGGATAATAAAATAACATCTTAAAAAGTCGAATTTAATTTTAATTCTGCATAACTAAAATTTTTTAGATTAATTATGAAAACTTATTTACTATTGGGTAATTATTTACCTTCCTATCCTGAATGGGTCTAATCGTCCCATTTCTATAACTCATTCCATTCGATTCGAACCAGAAATTTTTTCGTAAAGTAAGATAAATAAAAGACACCGAAAACGAATATAAATAAATACATTAAATAGTTTATAAAGAAAATTTTGGTGTGAAATGTTTTTATTAAAGTTGGGTAAGATTTCAACAGGGTAGGAAGGTTAAAAATTTATATATAGTATGATTTGTAACGTATTATAATATAATTTGATTACTTTCAGCTTACATATTTAAGCGATAACTTATGAGTTATCAATAGCACACTTTTTTCTTCTTTTTAGATTACATTTCGCGATAAAAACACATAAATTTTTCAAAATCTCAGTGTCCTACGACATAATGGGGTGTGGGGGAGTGGAGGAGGAGGGGGGGGGGCTTTCACTCATCTGTAATAAGTAGGAAGGGATCGATTCATATATTTTAATTAAAAGAATGATACTGTAGCTGAAACTTCCTCAAACATACGAGAAAAAAAAAAAAAGAGAGAGATAGAGAGAGAGAAGAAAACCATATCTACCTACTTAAATTTTGTTTAACACTTTTGCCGTTCAGTATCATTAGCTTAGCAAACTAAAATACTGCGGACGAATGTAGGCATTCACTGGTTATGACAAGCAGTGGTAGGGACCGAAAATATTTAAGATAAAATACAACTTCGGTTTACACTTCTAATGAAATTATAACGCAATGAATTTTTACCGTTCGATAAAACTGCAATCATACAATACTTAATTAATTTACAGACAGATCCTCCTAGTGCTTTTTTTTAATTTCTTTTCACACTTTTTTCAAATATTTAGAAGAGGGCAATTTCTCTGCATCCCTCTGCATAGGTTTATGTTTCCGTTTAAGAGCAACTCTATGTTTGCTTCTCAGAAATATTGGTACTGCCGATCAGTGTTTATTTGTTTATTTTTATTAAAACAACAGCATTAATTGGACACTTTTCCATTCATTTCACTTTACAAAAGTTTTTATTTTGCTGTTCTCATTTTAAATATTTCATTGGCACCCTTGGTAAATATTTGCGATAAAGTCTCCAGAAAAATTCAAATGCATAATATTCGTTATGCTATTTTTAATAGTTTCAAAATTAACTAGTCATATGTGGCAATCCCAAAACTTTCCTCTATCTCATACATGTTAATAATTCTTGAAAAATGCAGCATATCAGCGCCACCTGTTAGATGATTTACACCAAAATCTAATTATCAACAACTTTGACAACTTTAACAGAATCTGAAGTTTGATGAAAATCCGTACAGTAGTTTTTTAAATACAGCTATTGCGGAAATTGTAAAAAATTCTACATAGCAGCGCCACCGTTGGGTGATTTACACCAAAAAATAATTACGACCAATTTATACCAGGAGCAACTGTATCTGAAGCTTGATGAAAATTCATGCATTAGTTCTTGAGATATAACTATTGTAGAAATCGTGAAAAATGCAGCACAGCAGCGTCACCTGTAGGGAGATTTACACAAAAAATTAAACAGCTCTACTTTATATCAGGGACTACCTGAATCTGAAGTTTGATGAAAATTCGTGAATTTTTTCTTGAGTTAGAGCCATTGCGATAATCATGAATAATGCAGCATAGCAGAGCCACCTGTTGGGCGATTTTCACCAAATTGTAATCAGTACCTAAGTATATCCTGGACTAACTGAATCTGAAATTTTATGAAAATCAGTGCAGTAGTTCCTGAGATATAGCTATTGCAGAAATCGTGAAAAAGGCCGAAATAGCAGCGCCACCTGTTGGGCGATTTTCATCAAAAATTAATCAGGATCAGTTTATATCAAGGTCTAACTGAATCTAAAATTTTGTGAAATTTCGTGCATTAGTTCTTGAGACAGAGAGCCCACAACATTTTTGTCACATAGAGACTCTCAGAGTGACAGAGTGACAGCAGACTCACACAGACATTTTCTAAAAACCATCAAATCGTGTTCAGGATATATAAACTATATAACTAAAACGTATAAATCTGTCGAAAACCGGAAGTCGAAAATTTTCACGTATCCAATACTTCTTCTTCTAAAGATAGAAGAAAGTAAAAATATATATTACACATTAAATATCGCTAACTTAAAGAAACTATCTGCACCTCCCCATAATGAGGGTTGAAGTTGTCATTAGTTTCATTTAATCAGTCAATTGCTTTTGTATTTAATTTTAAACAAGTGGGTAAGTGTGATCATACATCGCACAAAGGGTTTCGTTTAATATTCCTTTCAAAACACTTTCTTTCAAAACGTCCAGTACATTTATCGCCATGGAATACCTTCTAAATTTTGGCAAACACATCCTAAACTATCTTAAAGTTTCAAACATATTCTCCTTGTTATATTTCCTAATTTTGTTCGCCCCCCCCCAAAATGCTACGATATATGACGGGTATCTGCCAAATTTAGAAAAGTGCCCCCCTTGGGGTGGAGTGGGCAGAGGTCACCATGATTTTTGACGCGGCCTGATTTTTAAAATTTATGTTATGTTTTATAAGCCATATTAAAGTTTCAAACAGATCGTCCAGTTATATTTCCTAATTTTGTTCGCGCACCTCCCTCAACCCCCCCCCCTCCTCGAAATGCGACGCGCCCTTCTTCTTTATAATTTATTAACGTGTGTTATAAAGTATCTTAAAGTTTAAAACAGATTGAATTGTTAGATTTCCTACTTTAAATGAAATCGCGGTCTGTTAATTCCACATTCCACCATCAGGGAGCGCACGGTATTCTTAACAAAAGCGTAACTGAACGAAACTCCTTTACACAACCCATTAGTAGATATGTTACTCGAGGGGGTGGCGGTCTTCAGCAAGAATTTAAGATAATTGTTGAAATTACTATTCGGAAATAGTGGTAATTTAACTTTTAACATATTTATATTTAATAAGTATAAGTAGCATGTATCTGAGGACTCCATCAAAAAACGCACCTGAAACGGTATGAAACAAAAAAGAAATATTTTGCCCCTCCCCCTCTCCACCTTCCCGAAATTTCACGCGCCATTTTTTGTAAACTTTTTCTAATGTGTTATAAACTATCGTAAAATTTCAAACAGATCGCCTTGTTATATTTCCTAATTTTAACAAAAATGTTAGTTCCACATTCCACCACCAGGGAGCGTACTCTATTCTTAACAAAACTGTATCGGAAGGAAACTCCGTTAAACAACCTATAAGTAGATATGTTACTCGAGGTGGTGGCGGTCTTAATAAGAAATTAAGATATTTGCTAAAATTACTATTAGGAAATAGTGGTAACTAAACTTTAGACAATTTTATATTAAATAAGTAGCATATATCTCAGGACTCCCTCAAAAAGTCACCTAAAGCGATCAGAAACGCTAATTTTTTAAATAGAAATCTAGCGCCCCCCCCCCCCCCTCCCCGGAATTTCGCGTGTCATTCTTTCTTACACTTTATCTTATGTGTTATAAAATATCTTAAAGTTTCAAACAGATCGACTTGTTAGATTTCCTAATTTTAACAAAATCGCGTTATGTTAGTTCCACATTCCACCACCAGGGAATGCACTCTATTCTTAACAAAAGCATATCTGAACGAAACTCCTTTACGCAATCTTTCCGTAGATAGATGGGTCGGGATGGTGGCGGTCTTAAACAAGAATTTAAAATATTTGCTGCGGTAACAAACGCTTAGATTTTAAAAATAATTCTAGCTCCCCCCCCCCTCCTCGAAATATCACACTCCATTCTTTTTTACACTTTTTTCTATGTGTTATAAACTATCTTAAAGTTTCAAACAGACTGAGTGGCGGTCTTAACCAATAATTCAAAATATTTCCTGAAATTACTATTAGAAAATAGTGGTATGAAGTAAACTTTCTGATGATGAATGAGTTATACTTATCTCATATCGCTGTTCAAAAAGCCCAGGCAAATTATTAGATTTCCCAATTTAAGTTAATTCGTGGTTAAATAAGCGCGTCTCTTCATTTTAATCGACGCATTTGATAGGAATAAACCGATTAATTAAATAATAATTAATATTTCAGCTTGTAATTAAGATAGGACTTAGATATGGATATCAATGAAATCAGCGAGAAATTTGACATCGGGATGCCAAAAAATTTAATATTTAAAAAGTTAAAATTTCGTATTAAAATATGCTATTATGGAAAACCGCAGCGTCGTCATGTCTACCTGCTTTCCCGCCGAATTGAAATCTTTTTATTTCCTTGTCTTTCCAATTAAAGAAATTAAATTTTTATCGATCGAATTTTAGTGGATATTTTAACTTATACACATCGCAGAAATGTGAACTTTATACCAAATGAAAGTAGATTTTTTTCTGCGTCTGTCTATTCCATTTACAAATTTCTCGGGCCAATATTTTCTGATATACGATTTCGCTTTAAAATCTCCACTTCATTTTTCGGCTTAATTTCCTCCGTGGTAATCGTGCATTCGGCTGATTTTACTGGCAACCCTTAGGAGAAACACGGAAGATTTCGAGAAAGTCCGTTTGAATTTGCGTTAAAAAGGTGGATTGGTTAATTTTAGAAGTTAATTAGCCCGTAATTCGGTTAATTACCAACTTTTTCAAAATTTTATGATTTGTTGTTTGATGTGAGGTGTTCAGCTATAAGTACCCAAAATTTCAAGTCTCTAACATGTATAGTTTCTGAGAACGGGCTCTGTGACGGACAGACAGACAGACAGACAGAGGAGCGAGACGAATAGGGTTTCGTGAGATGAACGAAACCCTAAAAAATCAAATATTGGGAAATATTTTATTAAACTAAGCAGCACACCCAAGGTTGCCACGCTTCAGGGAATTTTCCAGACAAAATATCAGTATTTGTTTATAGAAAAATTAATCTAGGTTAAACGCACGAAATTTTGCCTTATTTAAGGGAAGATTCTCTGCAAGAAAATATTGGTACTGGAGAATATCTTGGTCTGGAAATTCCCTGAAGCGTGGTAAACCTGACACTTCTTCATGTCGTAGAATTATAACGTTCTCAGTAAAATTCTTCACTGTCATCTTTTTCTTTACTAGTTTTAGTTTTTCGAAATGCACAAAAGAATAAATCTAATTAAATCCAATGAGTATTACTGATTAAGAAGATTAAAAATAGTATAAATATTTATTATTATTTATTTTAAATAAAATACTTACATAATATATATAAAACATATGATCAATTTATAATTATTGATATTTAATAATTATTATTGATAGTAAAATAATAAGAACAATTAATGTGATTAAAATAACAATAAAAATATTAGTATAAAAATAATTGTTTTTATTGATATTTGATTAAAGAAATAATAATTTATAATAATACTAATAATAACAGTAATTACTAATAATATATTTGTAACCTTTGTAAAAAATTATAAATAATATCAATTAAAAATATTTTGATTACATACTATCGTTATGATGCCTTATGATACATTAAATAGACGCATGTTTAATTAATTAAAAATATAATAAACAAATAAATAAATAATAAGCAATTTAATTAAAAAAATGAAATAAAATAAAATTTTATTTTTGGGTAAATCACGAATTTGCTCATAAATCCAGATTGTATTCTTTCGTAAGACTACCGCTCTCCGTAAGCCAGAATAGTAACTAGAGTTTAAAATTACTCGACATTACCATTGTGAGCAGTTTAAGTTCATTAGAAAAAATAAAATTATTAACGTCTCCTGTGTTTTCACTGAAAAAGACGTATTCAGAAAATTCGCTGCACCTCTAGCGATCAAACAAATTTCAAACGAGTCCGGTCCTATTTTTTTTACGTTTTATGACTACGTTTATTATTTTTTTAATTTGACTTAAATATCCCCACCCTCCCACCCACCCGGGGCTCGTGTGCTGGTCCTGAAATTTCCAGAACATGAAATTCTACGGCACCGGTATATTAACTACAAAAGAATACATTCCTTATTATTATTTTTTTAATAAATAATGATATATCGTTAAATTATTGTTAAAATAACGTGATAGTTAAGATACAATAATTAAAATTAGGATATTTAACTATTTTTCTATGCAAATGCGAAAGGACAGTAAAACACTTTTTGAAAATCACCCATAATTGATTATAAATTACAAAATTAAAATTCTTTCACTTATTTAAATGAGTAAGTTAGACTGACAAAACCATCTATCGCATTAAGTCTATAGGAATCACTTATACAATATAGCATCAAGTTTTCAATACTTTATTTAAAAGCAACTAATAAATAAAATAAACGGTCAAGTGAGAGTATTACTCGCGCTCAGAGGGTTCCGTACAATAAATATATGAATTATTAACTATATTATAAAAAAAAATCGTTGCTAAAAGAATAATACGACTTTGTAAAAAACTATACAACGTAGGGTTGGGTAGAGCTGTATATACTAGAAAAGAATGGATATACAATAAAAGTTCAAAGAGATATGAAGCCTAAATAATATCAAATATTGCTATTCTGTATAACTCTTTTTTTAATCTTATCCTAATTTGTTTATGATGAACTTAATTCGGTACTGAGAAAAAAAGTAGTGCATATTTAAACTTCATTTGGCATTTCATAAAACTAAATTCAGCGTAGTAATAATCCTTTCTTTTTACACTGTAGCTAAAACAAAACCCTTATTCAAAGTTTAGACTTAGCGTTGTGCTAAGAGCACTTCGAAAGGAGGTCGTAAAGTTGCAACGCCGCCTTGGTCCGTGCGGCATTTTTCCAGATGGGTTTTTAATTAACTTTTAAAGACACGGGAGGCGTATTGAGAGAGGCATTCAATGCAAACTAGTCTCGAGTCCCATAGTATTTATGTGATTAATTCTAATTAAATTAGTCTTTTTTTAACAATTTGACGTTTATTGCTTTTATACTGCTACTGGGCATTGCATTACACAAATATATCATTAAAAGTTGTTATCTGGGCTTTAGAAGCCGACGGTACACAGAGTACGCCACCCCTGTCATTTTGTATGACCAAACCGTCCGTGTCTTTAAGGATTAAGATTTCGGCTAATTACCTACGATATTTTTCGAAAATTATTTTCAACAATGCTTTTATACTTCTGTTACGATAGGTACCTGCAACGTTCCTCAACATCTTTGCTGAATCCCTGCAAATCGAAATTTGTGTGTAACTAATTTTTTCAAAATTTTAGTTTCACCAGATTCGGAAATCGGAGGGAAGGGGGAGAACATATTTTTGCACTACATTTTTGACAATATCTCTGAAAATATAATACCTAAAATTATAAGATGGCTGTGACAGACAGACAGACACAGGGGTGATCTTATAATGGTTCCGTTTTTACTTTTGCAGTACGGAACCCTAAAAATAAAAAAAATTCCTAATGAACCTTTCAAGTTGTTTACTTGACTTACTTCACGGGTACTATCTACAAATAAAATGCAATTGAAAGTACCCCATCAGAGACATGCTACAAAGAAAAAAAAAAAAAAAGATAGAAAACATTTTTTAATGTGTTTTATTATAATCGCTATACTCTGGACTTTCTAATTTTTTTTAATCCTTCAAAATGTAAATAAATAAATAAAACTGGGTGGCGATTGGTCTGGGAAAAACACAGTAAAAAAAGGTGGTAAATACCAGTATTTTGTTACAGAGATATTTATCTACTTTAATCACTTTATGTTATTAGAATTATTTTCTAGAAGAAAATACTAGTAGTTTTCTCTCTCTCTCTCTTTTTGTTTTTTTACTGTGTTTTTTCCTGACCACTCGCCACCCTGTAAAAGTAATATTACTATAGTTTAGAATATGGGGTATATCATTCAGTAAAAGTTTTATATGAGAGTGAAAATCTTATTGCATGTTTGAAATCAGCATGACAGATTATTCTTAAATGCAATATACTTATATTAAACATTAATATGACCATTTGGAAGAAATATTTTATGTAATGATGGTGTTTTATTCTTTTTTAAGTGTCTGTACATCTCATATGGCTGTTAACCCCTTCGGGACGGGAGTCTTTTACGAAATTTTTAATCCTTTGTCACCGTTTTTTAAAAATAGAAATTTGTGTCTTCTTGAATCGAGAAATGCGCTGATTAAATAAGGCAACAAATAAGGCAATAATTTACTGGTGAGGAAAAACAAGGATTCTGAGCGCTTCATGCGGCACGTATGCGTGTCGCTCGTCCACAAGGGGTTAATGCTAACGACAAGTATTTAACTAACGTTGCTAAATATACACTTACTTACACCGTAATAATTGGACGCTAAAAATTTATAAATAATTTTTATTGTATTCTCTCTCGTAATGCTTTACTACGAAGAAAATTATCGTTACATCGCTAGCTCTTTCTTCTAGAAGGCAGCAAGCGATAAAATCCATAAGTGAAAAAAAAAATTCTTATCTTATTATCTAGACTTGTAACGTGGGTCTAAGGCTGCGTATACCCTATTCTGCAAAAAATACTCGAGAAAAAGGGATACATTTTATCTTTAAAGAAAGCGGTAGCTCCCACTCTTGAACTGACTGGAATAACAGTTTGCTAGTTTTGCCGCTTAACCACCTCACTAACAAGCCCGTGTTAATACGTTCTCTAAGCTCCATGTTTCACTGCAATACAAGCAATATTTAAAGTAATATAATTCTATTGATTTAATGTATTTTTACTACATTGAACAATGATTAATACTTCCAAGAATTGCATTCATATTCGGTATTAAGTTTTTTTTTATAAAATGTTCAAAGAATCATTTTTTTTTAGTATTTAAAACAAAATGCAGACAAAACAACACTACAGTTTTGCCCTTTTCCAAGACAGTCGGAGGGTCGTCAATGCAATGAATGTACTTTAGGTGCTGTTTATTTTTTTATTATTTTCTGTAGTTCTCGATTCTTCAGTCTTTCATTACAGTAATATAATTAAAATATAGAACTCCTACACACATACACACACACACACACACACACACAAAAATGCTTATTTGTAAGAATTTATAATTATGAAATATACTAACTTCATGACAAAATTTTAATCATAAATTTTCTCTTAAAAGAACCCAGTTTTTAAAATTTTATGGTCATAAAAACGTACTACTTTAGACCATTTATTAAAAATACTGATTAAGAGTTAACTGAGAGTACTGATAAGAGAGTTATCAAATCAGAAAGGGCTATTTGTGACAGATTTTAAAAATATATTGCTTCGGAAACCATGAAATGTACAGGTGTTGTGGTTATGAAACAATTTAATCGAAAGACGTTTTCCATTTTTTGGTTATCACTGGAGATCTTTCTGAAAATACTGTCCGAGTTGTCCCGAATTTCCGGATGTGGCAGGAAGAAGAAAAAAAAGTTGTTATCACGTGATCAGAATCGTTTAAAACTCTACGCGTAATTTATTTATTTAAAAAAAAAGGAAAACGCTATTCGATTTCAAATTGCTTCTACTGCCAGTTTTCTACATTTACGTTTAAAAAGGAATCGGCAACTGTCTCAGAAAATTTCGCATTGTTGTCAAAGGAATTTGTGAACCCCCTTAAGAAATTTATGAAAGTATATACTTAAAAATAATAGAAAGTTCTGGGGGGGGGGGGAGTGTATTTCTACAAAGTTAAATATTAAACCTATAACAAAAATAGTCAATTTTAATAGCTTAGCAGTTATAAGCAGTAAAATTACATATGAAAGGAAATTCCTAAACTACATCCATGATAAAATATACTAATAAAATTATGATGTAAATTTTACGAAATGTTAATAATCGTTGATAATTAAAAGAAATTTTTATAATGGTTGCTTTGCAAATAAGAAACTAATCAATGCGATGAAAAATAAATAATGTACTGTTCTGAAAAAATCAAACAATCTGGCTAATTATTATAATGCCTTTCTTATTTTATTTATTTATTTATTTATTTTTTGTGTGTATCTCTTTTTTTTTATTACAAGATCAAAAAATAAACACCATCATTACCATATACACCACTTGGCGAAAATTTAAAGTTATTTTCTGCTTATCATCGCCAAATGAATTGTAACCTTTTTAATTAGATTGGGAAGGAACACAACCTCCAAAGTACATCGAATTGACAAAAGAAGTGATAGTTTTTCGGTGCAATAATCTCCCCAAACACTAGTCATAAAACTGTCAACGAAGTTGGCGTCCAGTTTCGTTCTGCAACTTTCCATCCTTGTCATGGAAAAGCAATTATAAATAAAACGCGCCGACTGGCGAGAACAGAGAGACCGAAGAGTGACAGTAAGTAACTAGATGGTCTGTGTGAAGGTTAATGATACTGTATTTGGATAACCAAAGTGAGACTTTTAACCCCTTCGTGACGGGAGCTTTTTACGAAATGTTTATACTTTGCTACCGGTTTTAAAAAACAGAAGTTTGTGCCTATTCAAATCGGAAAAATGCTCGGATTAAATAAGGCAAATTTTACAGTAAAATTTTACTGGTGAGGATAAACGAGGATCCTTAGGCCTATTTCCGGCACGTATACGTGTCGCTCGTCCCCAAGGGGTTAAGGAGATATGTTGTGATAGCTCAGATTACATAATGTATGTTTGTGGATATAATTTTAACACATTATAGCTTTAGAACATACTCGCGATTTTAACACTTGCATACGACATGTATTTTTTACTTATTCTTAATTATTATTTTCAGCACTTATTTATCTGTCATGTGACGTTTTAGTAAAGTATACATTTGATGACAAGGAAAAAAATTATTCGGATTTAAACATCTAAAACTTTCGAACGAGGTGATATAAGTAATAATTCTAATAAAAGTTTTCCATTAGTTGAAAGGATGATTTTCCGATACCGACAGCGTCCTTTATAGGCGATTTCAATCGGGAATGACATTTTACATCTGTATTGCAATCATTGCCTTTATGGTATACATAAATTCATTTAAAATGCAAACATCAATTTATAATATTTAGTAATATAAAATAGGTGTGGAATCATCTCCATTTCGTGTTAAAAAAAAAAAAAAAATCATCGTAAACAGAAACAGGCTCCGCCCAGAATTGTTTCACGATTTTTGAGTAGTAATTAAATTGTTTAAATACAGGATTTCTGCCTTAAATAAGGCAAAAATTACAATTTAGAAGTTGTGTTATCCGTTTCCAAAAGTGCTGCATCGAATTCTGGGAGTAGGATGACCTTGTTTAGCACCAGTCCATCGCGACTGGCAAATATCCAACAAAGCTTGAGCTGAGCAACAACTCAGGCTGTATTTAGTTTCTGAAAAAAGCAATATACACAAATAGAGAATGTAATAATGTACTATGATACTGTTTTCTGTGTATTTTTGTTAGGGGGCACATATTACAGTTTGATTTGAAATGCTTTTTCAAAATATTAAAAACAGTAGAACCCCGCTAATCCGAAATTCCGGTTAATCCGAACAGATTTTATTTATGAAAATTATACTTGAACAAATAAACTGTAAAGATTAACTTACGAAAATTTTGAGATTACAGCATGAATGTCAGGAAAAATTTATAGAAGTTAGAATTAAAAAAAAAATGGCTGTAGAGCATGTTTTTTTATTCTTTAAACAGCTTGAATAGAATTTTTAAAAAAGTACTCAATAATGTAAAAGTACAACGAACGAAATGTACACGAATAAAAAATGAAAACGTGCACTGTAGGTCTACTCGAAGATGCCATCTTTAAAAAAATCTCAAATAACAGTTTGTTTACCAGTCACTATAAAATTCTCTTTTAAAACGCAAAAAAGTATTTAATTCAAATGACAAAAATTAATTTTTACTTTCAACAATATGATTTTGCAAATTATCTACAGAAATGTTTCTTTCTTTCCTCCTCGTCAACTTGGTGACTAAGCTATTTATAGATTCGTGATTTTGAACCGTTTGTAATGGGTTGCTACGTAATTCCTCATTCCGAAGTATCATTGCATTATTATAAACATCAGGAATGATGAAACGGGAAATACTATTTTTTTCCCAAAATCGTGCCAGATTATCCAGCCTGCCAAACATTAGGATACCGGATTAGAGGATGTTTATTATGCTACTAAATATTCATAACTTGTAATTTTTTAGCACGCATCTTTTACTTTTCTATTTTTATCGGAATTTCGGATAATCCGAACTTTTGGTAATCCGAACAGGCATCTGTCCCAATTAGTTCGGATTAGCGGGATTCTGCTGTAATTTTCATGAACTTTCATTAACATAAATGATTGTGCTATTTTTAATGAGTGACAATACAATCTTAATCTGAAACAATAAAAATCTTAAAAAACCTAATTTAACTCTGCATTACTAAAAAATATTAGTACTGAAAACTTATTTACTTTTGGGTTAATTATTAAAAATTTACATAATAGTTTGATTTCTAACCTATTATAATATAATTTGATTACTTCCAGTTTGCATAACTTATGAGTTATCAATAGCATACTTTTTTCTTCTTTTTAGATTACCTCTTGCAATAAAAAGGCATTAATTTTTCTAAATCTAAGTGTCCATCGACATAATGGCGTCTGGGGGAACGGATGGAGGGGCTTTCACCCGTGTGTAACAAGTAGGAAAGGATCTATTCATATATTTTAATTTAAAGAAAGATACTGTAGCTGAAAGTATAAAACTCCCTCTCCCGCCACGCAACAAAAAATAATAAAAAAGAGAGAGAGGATAGGGGAGGGGGGGGGGGGTGCAGAGTAAAATCGTAGCTACCTGTTTAATTTTGTTTAACTCTTTTACCGATCAATATCATTAGCTTAGCAAACTTAAATACTGCAGACGAAGGAAATCATTCACTCTTTTTGGCAAATAGAATAGACCGAAAATTTTGAAGATAAAATAAAACTCCTGTTTACAGTTCTAATGAAATATGACGAAAAACTTTAAAATGAAATTATAATGCAATGGATTTTTACCGTACGATAAAACTTCAATCCTGCAATACTCAATTCAATTACAAACAGCCATTTATATTTACATCCTCTTAGGGCTTTTTACATTTGGAAATGGTTGTTGTTTTCGGTCGAGGATGGGGCCAAATGATGCTCGCATTTTATTTTTTTTTTAACGAAATTCAACGATGTTCTTTACTTTTAGAAGAATTTTTATTTGAATAGGTAATAGAAAGGCATAAAATCGTTAAAAATTGATTGAATAGGTAATCAAAAGGCATAAAATCGTTAAAAATTGAAAAAGTTACAAAATGGGTAGGCGCAAATTATCAGATATGGAAAAATCCAAAGCCAAAGAGCGACGCCGAAGTGAAAATCGTCTTGCAAAGCAAAAATCGAGGTCTTCAACTCATTATGTAGGCCATGAAAATCGTGGTCTTCAACTGATTATGTAGCCCATGAAAATCGAGGTCTTCAACTGATTACGTAGCCCATGAAAATCGATTACAGAATAAAAGGCGTATGCGAAAAAGGAAACAATCTAATGTTTAATCGATTGATAGTAAAAGGCCATTTCTCGAGGGGCTCCAATCCACTAGCCACGGCGTTTTACAATCTGTCGATTCTAACCGGGAAAAATTGAGCTCAACGTAGGTAATTTGTCGCAATCTGTGGATGATTCGGTGGAACTGCTTTCGATTTGTAAACTTTTTTCTTCCCGAAAAGGGGGATCTATTCTGGTGTGGTAGGAATGCTGATACCGGTCGGGAACAGCCGCCTTGGCGATTATTTGCTATTCTGGTGTAGTACAGTCGAAATTTCGCCGGTCGGAGTGGGTTGCTTTTTTTACCGACTGCTTCCAGGTGGTCGAGATCGCAGTGGGTAGGGTTCGGAAACGCTTGTTTAATATTAAAAAATAGAAAGAGGGCATAGTTTTTCAATTACCAGGAGTCGTAAATATCATGATTTCTTCAAAAATATAAAAAATATCCAATGTTTTTTTATATTTATCAGATAATTTCAAAATAGTAAACTTATTGATAATTATAAATATTTTCAGACTTAATATAAATAAGAAATTAAAATATATTGCAGTTAGCATGAAAACTTAATAAAATATTATTCTAAATGTGTGTTTTTTTTCTTTTTTGCTTCTCTTAAGTAACAAAATAGTAGATCAACTAATTGAAAACAGACCCAATTTGCTTAAAAAAAAAAAAAAAAAAAGCTGTAAGATTTAGTATTAAGAAAATTTTGTTGTATAAAACACAATTTGAAATACAAAATAATTTGTTTTAATTAAAAAAAAATGAACATAATTGTAATTTTGTTGCTTTTTCAATCTCATAATGTGTTGTGCATTTTAAATTGAGGTAAACCAAAATTAGAAAAGATCATTTTAAATGAAGATGTAAATAACTTATCTAAATTAGATAGTTTATCTTTCAATGGGTGTCGTAAGAAATATTGTCTGACGTAATTATTGTCATCTAAAAATTCAGCTTCAAACGTAAAGTTTCTTTTTAGAGAGGGGGTGGAGGGGGGGGGGGGAGTCACTATCAGAGCAAAAGTTCTATATCTACAGAACGACACCATTAATAACAGTCGAAAAATTCCTTTACACTTGTTTTCACTGAAAATATCAAATTTTGAAATAAAATATAAAATATCGAAAGTATCAAACGTCTTGACATTTTGAAAGAAATATCGGATATATATCATGGTATATCTCAAGGATAAGTTATTCGATTTCTAAATATACCCATATAAATATATATACTCACTGATATATATATATATATATATCACCGAGCCCTGTTAATTACAAATACTATTTTCTTACTTAAAGCTCTTTTACAGATTCTTTAAAAGTTCTTTGACTCGGAAATCTGTGTATTCTTTTTTTCTTGCAAAAAATGTCAACTAATTTACTTACAAATTTAATTCAGACCGAAAAAAATACTTTCATTTTACATGGAAAGGCTTAAAGTTTAAACATGGAAAAATTTCTGAAATAAAAGCTTTTATTTCGGCCTTTTAAACAAACCAAAAATTTCGGCAAAAAGACAAGACAGTTCACATTTTTTTCTGTATAATATTAAAGCTGTTCTCAAATTAAAACTCCCTATTTTCTGACACATTCCTGAAATAATTTTTATTCGAAAACGCAGAAAATTGCTCGATGTTGTTATTCAGAAACTGCAAACTCGAATAGCATATACCATTTTTCGATAAAGGCAAAGGATTCTTCAGAAAATGCGGGCAAAGTAGGCATTTTGAACCGAAATTACAAAAGTGACTCCCGATAAAGGTCGTCAAAAGACAACAATTGCTTATAACTCAAGATAATACATTTATATACTTCAAAAATAAAAATAAATAAAGGCGCTTTTCAATTCCTAATCACTTCAATTGTCATATCTGCTAATTTCATGCTTTTATGTTTTAAAATGAGTCTGTGAATGTACAGGGCCGGGTGAAACAAAAGAGGAGAGGACGAAGGCCTGGTATTCATTCAATGCCCCTTCCTATGCTGTCACAAAAAATTAAACGTGTTCTATGTCTTAAAATACAGATATGGATATATAAATACATATTTAGATAAATATATTACTTGTTTAATCTTTCCCGACTCCAATAGCACAAAATATGCAGTATAATTTGTACAAGATCGAATTAGATTTTAAATATTATCTCTGCAAAATTTGTTCACCAAGTTCGGCACCCCCTAAAATCAAAGAGGTTCAGTGCCACGGCCCAGTTGGAAGGGTTTTTTTAATCAGCCCCTGTGTTTGTGTTCGAAAAATTTGCGTTGTTGAGCGGAGAAAACAATATATTTTAGATCCGTTTCGCAATAATAATAATAATAATTAAAATATATATATATTATTTGTTTTTACATTTAATGATTTAATTGATACTAATTATATTTTTCACAAAGAACCAAGATTTTCAGTGAATTGATAAAGATACAACAATAATTTTTCATTAGCATATTTAGTTTTTTTTTTCTTTTCTTTTCTTTTTTTTTTTTTTTTTTTTTTTTTTTTTTTTTTTTTTAAATAAGTAATAAAACTCATTGATGATCTCTGTACGTATTTAAAGTATTAATAAATAAAATTAAGGGAAAATAAAATTTGAGAGACTTTCCTTAGAATATTTTTACTGTCACAAAAGTAATTAAATCGTGGTGAATTTATAAATTAATTTAAAAAGAAAGGTGGGAGACATTTAAGTAGAAAGCTAAATTAATATACTTATTATATGTGCATATATTCTTTAAGTTTATTGTAGATTTGAGATTAAGAACAATTATAAGCAAACCTAGATTTTTTTTTTTTTAAATGAAGATAAAACTAAAGTATATTTAAATATTCGGCCTAATTTATATATTTTTTTCAGGACTGGTGTGATAAATATAACTAATTTAAAATAAAAGTGGTCTAAAGATACAAATAAATAAAAAGTTATTTAATGTTTATTTATTTTTTTTTATCCATTATATATTCGGCTTCAAATATATATGTAGAGCTTGGTAGAACCTACAACACCCCCCCCCCCCCTTTATTTTTCAAAAATATTTGAAGTCTGAAAAAAAATCTGTCTATTTCACCATAACATTTACTAATCATTTTCTGATATTAAAATAGAACATAGTTTCTTTCAAAAAATTGATTCAATAATAATAACAAATAGTATTTTATGCATAATTAAAAATACAAATGGACATTTTTTCTTAGGCCAGGAAATTTTAAACAGGTTCCAGGCACGCACACGCTGATGTAAAACAATGGCATTCATTCCTTCAACTCTTTTTTTTATATATAGATAACTCAAACATTCTTTTAAGCAAGACAGCTGTTTAGCCTCTCCCAAACAAATAAAAACATGTGAGCGCTTTCATCTGATTGGCTACAACTGTGTCCGATCGCACGTAGGGGATATTCTGCGTTTCATCCTCCACTGTGGGATAACGAGGGGAGACCAGAATAGCTCATCACCCGGCGGTCGCTATGAGACGGCGATACCGATCCCGATTCGCGGTATTTACTCGATTACACCAGAATAGACGCCCGGGACTTGGAGAGTTTATCGATAAAGGTTTTGGTCGTCTGAGGTTTGATCTTTGCGATCTGTTGTTGAAGAGGATGCGACGGAATTTGGTGGAAGAAATTTAGATTTTTCGGTTAAATTTTGTTACGAAAGTGATTTGTCGCGATCTGTGGATGATTCGGTGGAACTGCTTTCGATTTTTATTTATTCGATTATAAAAAAAATTCCAAATGGTCTTTGTAATCTATTAAATTACAATTTTTTTAAAATTTATTTTCACACATTTTTCAAAGATTAAGAGGAGGGCAATTTCCCTGCATAGGTTTATGCTTCCGCTTAAGAACAACTCTGTGCTTCCTTCTTAGAAATATTGGTATTGTAGACCAGTTGCTTACTTTTGTTTATTTTTATGTTTATTTTTTAATTTTTATGTACTTATTTGTTTATTTTTATTAAAACAACAGCATTAACTGGACACTTTTCCATTCATATCATTTTACAAAAAGTTTTTTTCCTTAAGCCTTCGGGAAATTTCAAATCCACAATATTCATTATGCTATTTTTAATAACTTCAAAATTAAAAATATATATTACACTTTAAAAATCGCTACCTTTAAGAAATCACTCTGAACTCTCCCGTAACGACGGAAGAAGTTGTTGTCATTATTTTCATCTAATCAGTCAATTGCTTTTGTATTTAATAATAATAATAATAATAATAATAATAAATCAGATATGGGGAAATATTTTATTGAACTAATTAAGCAGCATACTTCTTCATGTCGTAGAATTATAATGTTCCCACTAAAATTCTTCACTGTCATCTTTTTTTTTTTTTTTTCGTAGTTTTTCGTTTTAGAAATGCACAAACGAATAAATCTAATTAATAATAACAATAAGTATTACCAGACCTGCCAAGTCTCCGGTTTTTTGGATACCAGTATTTTAAAACAGAAAATGTTCTTTTATTTAATTGGAACATTTGGGCGATTTAAAAGAACACAATTTCCTCTATGATTTTAGTGGTGCAGTAAAAGCCGGAGACTTGGCAACTCTGGTATTACTGATTAAAAAAATAAATAAAAATAGTATAAATATTAACTATTATTTATTTTAAATACGATACTTACATAAATCATATAAAAACATATGATCAATATACAATTGTTGATATTTAATAATTATTATTGTTAATAAAATAATAAGAACAATTAATGTGATTAAAATAACAGTAAAATTATTATAAAATTAATTGTTATTATTAATATTTGATTAAAGAAATAATAATAATAATAATAATTATAATTATAATAATGTTATTTAACATATAATTAATAATAATAATAATTATTATTATTTAATAATAAATTTGTAACCTTTGTAAAAAATTATCCTTAATATCAATTAAAAATATTTCGATTTCTTATCATAGTTATGAAGCCTTATAATACATAAAATAAATACATGTTTAATTAATTAAAAATATAATAAACAAATAGATAAAAAAATAAGCAATGTAATTAGAAAATGAAATAAAATCTTTTTTTTTTTGGGGGGGGGGGGGGATGGATAAATCACGAATTTCCTAATAAAAACCAGCTTGTATTCTTTCGTAAGACTGCCGCTCTGTGAAAATCATAACTAGAGTTTAAAATTACTCGCCATTACCATTGTGAGTAGTTTTAATTAATTTAAATTAATAAAAATATTAACGTCTTCTAAGTTTTCATTGTAAATCAAACATTAAAAAAATTCGCAGCATCTTTAGCGATCAAATAAATTTCAGAGACCTGTTTTCAAACTATTACCCAATATTCAAATCCCGCCCCCCCTTTTCACCACCTCCAGGGTTCGTACCGGTAAAGAAATTTCTACAACATGAAATTCTTCGGTATAAGTATTCCCTTATAAAAAATCCTTCCTTAATCTTATTTATTAGGCGAGATTTCGCGCGTTTAACCTAGCTTTTTTATTCTGTAATAAATTACTGATAAGGGTCCAAAAAAAAAATTATGTCCTTTTCTCAATATACATATATATTTTTTAAGTATGTAGTTTTCACAAAATATAATGTTTTCTGTGTTTATATGTATACAACCTATATAAAATCAGTTACAGCATAGCTAAATTCATAGTTAGGATAAAAATACAGTCACCTGAAAATGGCTTAACACTAGAACCGTCGTAGCGATCATTTTGACCGGTACCAAATAAAAATACGTCGATTCGGACCAGAAATTTCTTTCTAAAATCAGTTAAATGTGTACCACGGAGAAATAAATTAAATGAATAAGTTAGATAGTTTTTAACAAAAATTCTGGTGCGAAATATTTTTATAACACTTGAGTAAAATTTCCGGCGGTTCTAGTGTTAATCCCTAACCAGGGATGAGAATTTCGCGTTTTTGCACACCAGTATATTCTTAGGGAGAATGTTGTTCCTTTAAATCACAAAAATGTTCCGATTAAATGAAATATCGTTTTCTCTAACAAAATACCGGTGTGAGAAAACGCGGAAATCTCATCCCTGTCCCTAACTTAATTTTAATCCCTAAATGCACATATACACCAGAATATTGGAATAAAAAATTTCTTTTTGTTAAGTACGTGAACAAAAGCTTTTCCTTATTTTGAAATAAATTTTGTAAATTCTGGTGTCGTCAATTATTTCTGCATTTTACGAATAGAAGTATCTTGCCCCTGAAAGGGTTGAAGAGGAATATTGTACTGGACAACATCCACTAAATTTACAGCATTTATATTCCTATCAAAATATTATTTCTAGTCTATTATATCATCATTAGAGTTCAATATGTAATTTTATATTCAAATGAAAACAGTAATGCGGATTAATTTATATAAGAATATGTAACCCCTATTACTTGTATCCAGCATTACAGCCAAAAATTTCAAATCCCTGTACTAAATATATTTTTAAATGGTCAAATAGTTTTAATATATTGAAAGAAGAGATGTCTTTTCATGTTTTGGGAACATATTTTAAGAGCTACTTATATACAACAAGAAAAAAAGTGCGAGTAACGGAAATTATATATGTACTAACATAGGTTTCATTTTTGTAACAAAAGTTACATTGAGCAACACAAATTAGACAATAGAAATGTATTTATATTAATCTAACAACAATGGCACCACTGAAGCACTTTGATGGATTTTTATTACGCATATGAATTTTAAACTATATTTTTGTCAACTATATGTTATCTGTTACAAATATGTAGTAACAGAAGTTACAGGTAGCAGATGTTACATTTAATAAAGAAAAAAATTGTATTTTCTATAGTTTTGTAAAAATATGTAAATCTTACATCCATTTAAATTAACTTAATTTCATATAATAAAAATAAAACATTAATTAAAATGACAATATTTAAATTTAAAATTTATGTAACATAGATTAGAAACAGAAAACATACTAATCTGGAATTCAGATGTTTCAGCTTACTGACCATATGCGTGCAGAACAAATTCAAAATGGCTGTAGCATATCTTTTCTAATATTTTTACCTACAAGCGCAGTAGTACCCCCTGTGGGGGTACAATGGACGTCATTTTTTTGGCAAGAAAAATTACAGTAACAGAGGTTACCATTTCAGTGGATAAAATTTAATCTTAAAATACAATAATAAAAAAATAAATATTTTAGTGTTTTGAGCCTAACTAGTTAAAATAGTAGGTTTTAAGATTACATAAAACCAGTTAAAAATGTAATTTTAAATATTATCGCTTAAAAAACAAAATTGAAAACTGTGCCTACAGTTATCAGGACAGACTGTTTTGTTAGTCAAGATGAATAAAAATGGATAATTTAAATTAAAAAAATATCTTTTAAAACTTTTTTTTTACTAATCAAGTCCTCACTGATTGTTTTAATGTAAAAAAATAAAAAGAGTTCGTTCCCATATACCCCCCCCCCCCCCCCCCAAAAAAAAAAAAAATAAATAAAAAAAAAAAAAACTAATTGTGGACTTGAAAAGGACATAATTTTTTTGTATCACCCATGTATGTCCTGAAAAGTTCCCTGAAACGTACAACCACTGACACTCCCTAGCGAAAAGGGGAAAAAAATCAATAATTTCTTTTAACTTATGAAAGTTGTCATTTTCTTTCATTTTCACTTTGAAATCAAGTCCTGTACTGTACATACACCATTTTATGCCGTTTCGGGGAAAAAATGCTTTTTTGAAGGTTCTTTTAATAAGTTTTTAATTAATATCTAGAATAATTAAAGAGCTTAGTGGGAGAACATGTTATGATACATTTTCTCAAAAATTATTTTATTTTATGGATAAAAGCGTTATGAGGTATTATATCATACTAGCCGCCCTTGGCGACCAGTTTGGTTTCCGTTAGATGTGTGCTAAGCATTGTACCATGTTACTTTTATCCAAAATTTCATTTACTTGCTCAATACTTCGCCAAATCAGAAGTTTCTAGTAGAGAAATCAAGAACTCCGTATTTTTATGGGTACTACTTGGTTATCCCGTCGACCAAAAATATATCGCCAAACTATAAGATTAAACATCAATAATGGTTGATCGTAAATGTCATATTTGCTTGTTTTTAAGCAAGATGCACGTGTTTACGTCATCAAGTTATTTTTATTTCGACGTTTTATTTGTATTTTTATTATTGTTATACTAATTTATTTGTTCTTTCGCTATTTAAAATAAAAATTATGTCAATTTGTATAATTTGGCGAGTGGTTTGGCGATTTATATAATTTGGCGAAGTGAGTCGACGGTATAACTAAGTAGTACCTTTTTATGCTAGCCAGGCGCAAGTGATAAATCATCAAACATTGTCTTTCCAATCGCATTTTTTCATATTTCATTAAATTCATCTAAAATATAATAATTTCACTCATTTTATTTAAAATACATAATTTTAATTTGAAATTCATGACTTTCACTTTTTCTTTCCCCTTTTTTAAGAAAAAGAAAAGAAAAAAAATAAATAATACCAAAAACCATGACTTTTAATTTTAATATCAAAGCATTGTTTTAATTTACCACGCGAAAAATGAAAAAATGTAAAAAAGGGTCACATGGCATATAAAAAGCGAAGCGATCAGCCCGGAACTATTGATGACAGTCACATGACTTAGGCTATTATTATAGAGATGGTAAAACTAAAATACTAAAATTCTAATTGGTATTGAAGATATGAGACAGTATATTTTAATATTTACTTTTTTTTATATTTAACAATTTAAATGGTGAAAATAATTTCTAATATTTAATACTTAAGTGTTAAGATTCTTTTCTAGGAGCGTTTAGTATCACCAATTAACATGCAAACATATGCTACTAAATAAATAAATAACTAAATTACAACTAAACACTTTCACTTATATTTTCTCGAATTCTACATTTTGTTACATAACATCTTCTCTCACTCGGATCTTCAATTACGGGCGTATTTTCAGGAAATAAACATTATTAAAAAAAGGACAAAATTTACTATATTGGGCTAAAAAATTGAAACCAGATTATTTTTATTAATGTAGAAAAATCGCCTTGAAACTTGTAAATGCTCCAAAAATCGCATAAAAGATTTAAAAATAAATCTAATCAATAAATACAAAATCCGGCTTCCCGGTACAAAACTACATATGAGGTATCTTCTCACCAAATTTTGTGCAGCGGTCTCTTCAAAACACAGCCACATACACACTCACACACACACGAACTTCTTTCCTTATTGTTATAGATATCAATATCTAAGATGAAGCGTAGTTAAACTGTCCCCCTTTTCATTCCGTAATAACTGCATTTCAAATTTAATTTCAGTTTCAAAGAAATGTGTTCTACTTCGTAATTGTTGGTGTGTAACATTACTATTCAAATCAATATAATAGAATGATACAGTAGAAAGTCTTGTGATGACCACAGCATACTAGTTACGTTTATGCGTTTGAAAAAAATCTTTAAAGGTTGAAGAGAAATTCAGTTTCAATTCCTTATTTTGAAAAATAAAAACAACTTAATCTTATTTTTGATTATTTCCTGTTTGTTACATTTTTGTTTTGCTTTTTACACTGACGTGTTTAAAGATTGTTTTTTAAAGGATTTTTGACAAAGCGTTCTTACTTTGGCATATTAAAAATATTCTTCCTTAAATAAAACGCGGATCAGTTTGCGTACTTCAGACATTTCTGTTCGAAAACCTTGCTCCTCCCTGTTTTAATGCCTATGGGCGGGGCTTGTTGCAATTAAGCCATTTGGTAGGCCTTTCTGCCCGGCTGAACCTGCGTTAATGCCTAAGAGCTTTCTTGAAAACATAAAAGTTGAAAACTAGGATATAATTGTCAACGATCTGGTGAAAACAGAAGGCAAGAAAAGGAAAGACAGCGTATCGTTTATAGATATTTTTTTCTGCACTAACATGTCAAAATATTACCTGTAATGCTGACTTCTGTCAAACTTGAGCAACGTGATCGGTTTCTGTAAAACATTAGTATTATGAAAAATTATATTTTGTAAAATGAGGAAAACTGTCATATTAGAGATGAAATGGTATTGGAAATACTCCATCAGAGCTATGGTACAGAAAAATAATGGAAAACTTTTTTTAAATATTTTTTTATTATATTCGATATAGTCTTGATTTTCCATTTTTTTTAATTCTTTTAAAATGTAAAATAAATAAATAAATAAAAGTAACCATAATATAGTTTACGATTAGAATATGGGTATATCATTCAATAAAATTTTTACGTGAGTGTGAAAATCTTATTGCATATTTGAATTCAGAATGCCAAATTATTTTGAGCAGCAATACACTTATATTAAACAAAAATGTGAACATTTAAGTAAAATCCTTTATTTAATAATGCTGATTTAAATTGCTTTAAGTGCCAATGCACCTTTCATGACTGTTAAAGATAACAATATGCAACTTGATAATGTTACTAAAAATATAAAACTCACACCATAATATTTTCATAAGAAAAAGTTTTTTTATTATTGTTGCTAAATTTTATACTATTTATTATCACCAGGAAATCTAGTTAAATCGCTAGCGCTCTCTTCAAGAAAGCAGCAAGCGATAAAACTGTAAAAATAAGAACAGAACAACAAAATTATCAATACGCGCTGACATCTTTCAGAGAAGCATATGTGCTCAAAAAAGGTGTTAATTGAGTACCCAAAGCCAGTCTTTTATGAAGATATGTCTTGATAACACAGATTTACATAATTTATATTTGTGAATATAATTTTAACACATTAAAAACAGAAACATATTCCCGATTCTAGCACTTGAATAACACATCTCCCGGTGGGTGATTTGCCGATCCTAGCTAGCAAAAAGTAGATTTTTAAAAGTTTATCCTAGCGTAATTTATTTTTTGCCTCTTACAGCTCAATAGTTAGGGCGTTGTACCCTGCTATTGGCTTTTAGGTAGATTTCGTAAGAAATACTACCTATTGCAGTCGTTACCATGGTGCGACTTTTGAAAAATTCCTTCATAACTTTTCATTATAGGACCCCAGGAACCCAAAACCACCCCCACCTAAAAAGTTTATATATATATATATATATATATATATGTATGTATGTATGTATGTACTAAATTTTGTGCGCACGATAAAAGTCGTAATTATGCACGGATCGCCTTCAAACTCGCCAACAACTTTGAGATGGCTAATATCTCGGCGGGGATTGAAAATGGGTAAACTCGGACCAAGGGAATGGAAATGGGGAGGGTTCAAAAATTTGAATACCATCTTAACATGATTCCGATAAAATCAGCTCTTACACAACAATAACAGAAAAAAATAAATATTTTTCGTTATTGCAGTTGCCAACAATTAAAAAAAAAAGCAATAAAATTCTCACCAAAACAATTGCTTTTCTTTTGCGAGAATTTCACGTGAAAAATTAAATAAAATAAATAGTTTGACGAATTGAAAACAAATTGAATATTACGTCATAAATTTCCTAGAGCAAGATTTCCGCATGAAAACGCAAAATGAAATAAATAGTTTGACGAATTAAAAAACAACAACAAAATATTGCGTCATATTGGAAATAAAATGGACCTCAGCAGGTGAATATGTAACGTCATGTGAGTTTGAAGAAACGTATTAAAAGATGATAAAAACCCGACTATGGAAATATTAACTTATTTATCACTTTGAGGTTCTCTGAATTTGCTTTAGCTATTTTTTAAACCTATTCCATATGCATGCGTGTGTGTATTCGTGTATATTAGAATTTTCACAAAATGTTTAGCTCCCTAGAGCTCATTCTTGGTGGAGGAACTGGGTTTATCTCTAATCTTGATTTAAATTTTCTTGGTTAATTTAGTACTTAACTTCGAAATCTACCTCCGCCTGTAGGCCCGAGCCAACAGGGATTTTTATATAAATATAATTGTATGGTCCATAGACTAGCGCAAAGTTGGTGCTTCTTGGTTGGGTATGAATCAATTAATTTGAGTATAGTTCTTTAATATGTTACTTGAAGCGGAATAAATTATACTGCTCGATTATGGGCGCTTCCAAACAAAACATGGACTTTATTTTATCGGATTTATGTGCGTAAAGTTTGCACGCATCAGCTGTTATTCCATATTTAATGTCTCAAAAATCTCTGTGTTTTTTTTTTTACAATTTTTCTTGTTTAACATAGAAAAAGTTATATGATAAAGCCGATTAAGCTCAATTTTTGATGTGATTAAATAGTTTAGATTATTACCTTTTCATTCCAATTTAATTTGTCTGCCCTTAGGTGCCCTCCTAGTTTTTAGAATTGTTTTTAGCTTGTTAAGTCTAAATATATATATTTCTAAAATTTTAGTTCAAGTACCATTTTCTTTTTATCAAAGACAGCAGAATTTAAGTTAATCACATAAACTTTTGCACCACTATCCAAGGGCAACAAGATTTAAGATTTAACAAAAATATGAATTTGATTGAAAATGTTTTGTTTATAGAGAAGAATTACAATGAAAAGCACATGAAGTTTTGCAAGAGCGAGTATGTTTAAATTTAAGACTAAATTTAGGCAAAAATTGCCAGTTGTATGTCAGGCGCGGATCCAAGGGAGGAGCGATCGGGAGCGCTAGCCCCCCCCCCCCCCACACACACACACGCACAAAAAATATAAATCCACCGCTTATCGCGAATTCCAACAAATGGCCGCCGAAAAAAAATCAATTTCGTCAATCGTTCGCAGAAAAAATCGCGAAACTCGTCAAAGAATTGCAAATTCCGTCAAAGGATTGCGCAGAAGACGCCAATTTCGTCAAAGAATCGCGGAAAAAACGCGAATTTCGTTAAACAATCGAGGGAAAAACGCGCTTTTCGTCAAAGGACCGCAAAAAAACGCAAATTTTGTCAAGGGATCGCAGAAAAAAGCGAATTTTGTCAAAAGATAGGAGAAAAAACGCAAATTTCGTAAAAAAATCCCCCAAAAACCACGCGAATTTCGCCAAAGAATCGCCGAAAAAACGCAAATTTCGCGAAAGAATAGCAAAAAACGCTAATTTCGTCAAGCAATACCGAAAAAAAAACACAAATTTCGTCAAGAGATCTCTGAATAAATGCGAATTTCGTCAAAGGATCGCGAAAAAAATACGTGAATTTCGCCAAAGAATTGATGAAAAAACTCGAATTGTGGCAAAGGGTCGCGAAAAAACCGCATATTTAACGCCAGGAGGAGATTCCCCGAGGTGCGGATCTAGGGGGGGGGGAGGGTGATCGGGGAGTTCGTCCCCCCAAAGATATAAATCCAGCGCTTTTAACGGCAGTTTTCGCAGAACAGGCAGACAAGCAAACGAAAACCAAACACTTTTCGGATGTCAATGGTAAACCGCACTGACGTTTCGAAAATTAATGAATAAAAATGGATTATGTCAAAAGGCTTATGACGCTATAATTTTTGACACTGTGGGTTGAGGTGGGGGACGATGACACTTCGTGTACCTTTTGTTGAATTTTTACTACAGAAAATTGACACCGTGTGGAAACTTTTTCATACTTTCAAAGAAGTTGCACTTTCTAATTTCTGTATAAGGTACGGGCATGTTTACAAACACTTCCGTCATTTTCCTACAAACTACATTTTTGTCATAACGATCATTGGAGGAATAGTCTTGGCGACGTAGGCCAATCATATCAGAGACCTATTAAACGTAGACCAACGAAATTCCCCTAGCTCACGTGTACAGTACGAGCCATAAGGAATGGATAGATTTTTCTTGCTGATCCACAGTAATTCGACCAACAGTGACGTCAGCTACCCTTTCCTTATAATATTTTTGCAGAGAGCTCTTTTGTTTGAGAAAAGAATGGGATTCGTCGCAATTTCCAAAGAAAGAAAGAAACAAGAATAAAAATGGACCTTTTGAAATTTCAAGCATCTTAATGTTTTCTGAAAAAAAAAACCCACTAATGTTTTTAAAAAATGTACTGCTATTGATACCCACATTGGTGAATTTCAAGGGGTATTTGATGAATGAACAAAAAAGGATTATGTCTTAGCCAGTTAAAAGCTAAAATGCATATGGTGTGTTAATTTCTTTAACGACATCTTTGTAAATCAGTTCTTCCTACTTAATGAAAGGACTTCTAGGTGATTTGAATAGAAAATGCCGTTCTACTGTGATCCACCGTTCATTGTTTGGTTTACCATTTTTCGCTGTCTTTCTACCTCTTGTAGAGAAGCTATGGAAACTGGAAACAGACCTGGTTCTCGGTAACAAATTTTAACCTTGATGGACTAATAATGAGTAGATTATGAAGAAGTAGATGACACATTTTGACTTTTCAAGGATGTTAAGCCCCCTTGAGATTTTTATTCAGTACCTTTTTTGAATAAACCGATAAGATAAATAATTACCAGAGTAAAAGAGTAAGCATGAAAAGAATAAAAATAAGACATTTAATAAATAAATTCTATGGTAACATTTTAAATTTTTCGGCACAATATGTAACAATAAGCCATATTTTGAGGAGAGGAGGCTTATATAATAAGAGGGTTGGTTAACCGAGTGTGCCGGTTAATTAACGTCGGATAATCGAGAGTCTATATTAATTTAAAATAGCACTAATTATTTCCTATTCATATAATAGTTAACTGCAAGGAATAGTTCAACCATTAGAAACTATGACTGTGTTGATTATATATCTTTCGGTATCCCCCCCCCCCAAAAAAAAAAACAAAAAAAACGTGTCTCTGGATCCGTCCCTGTTGTATGTAGATATCTTAGGACAAAATGATTTAAAGTATATTACTTGGCTGAAAATGTCGAGTGGTTACACTATTAACCCAGACAAATTCTCCAAATTCAGATTTAATACAAAGCAAACCATAATGTAGGCATTTTCTCATGATATCTTACGATTCACATTTTTTACGTAAGGTTCTCAGTGCAGAGATAAATATAAATATTTAACAGAATATACAACACAGATATTTTTCTTAAAGCTGTCGAATGTTTTCTCCGTATCTTAAATTTTAGAAAAAGAAATTTTAGGATTTATTATAATAATACAAATATAGTTTTATCACTTTAGCTTCCTTACCGTTAAGAAAGTATCATTAAAATTATCAAGAAGAACACAAAATCATGCGTCAATCAGATTATGAAACATTTTTCAACGCATTCGGACTAATATAGGCTATTTTCATGAGCACTTCTAGTGCAAGTTACATGCTACGATTTTTGGCTACCAGTATTTTAGAACGGAAAAAAGATGACATGTTTTATGGGAGATATCTCATTTATTGAATAAGGTCAAGCAAAATTTTCGAAAATAACGGTGGCCAACAGGCACAGCAAATATCAGCTGTGTGACTTACACTACAAAAATCCAAGGACCTACCCTATAATAAAACTTCATAGCTTATTAACGTGAAAAACTATGTCTAAGTAATAATTTGTAAAACATATAACACGTTTGAAAACACAATTTCAACCGAAGTTGAAAAAATAGTTGAAAATTTTGTACATCCGTGCATATGAACTATAGATTCATCATATTATTCACAATATGCTAAAATTTAGACGAACAACAACAAAATTATCAATTCGCAGTGACATCTTTCAGAGAAGCATACGTGCTCAAAAAAGGTGTTATTTGAGTAACCAAAGCCAGTCTATTATGAAGATATGTTTTGATAATACAGATTTACATAATTTATATTTGTGAATATAATTTTAACACATTAAAAACGGAAACATATTCCCGATTCTAGCACTTGAATAACACATCTCCCGGTGGGTGAATTGCCGATTGTAGCAGGCAAAAAGTCGATTTTGAAAAGTTTATCCTAGCGTAATTTACTTTTTGCCTCTTACAGCTCAATATTTAGGGCGCTGTACCCTGCTATTGGTTTTTATATAAATATAATTGTATGGTCCATAGACTTGCGCAAAGTTGGTGCTTCTTGGTTGGGTATGAATCAATTAGTTTGAGTATAGTTCTTTAATGTGTTACTTGAAGCGGAATAAAATATACTGCTCGATAATGGACGCTTCCAAACAAAATATGGACTTTATTTTATAGGATTTATGTGCGTAAAGTTTGCACATATTAGCTGTTATTCCGTATTGAATATCGCAAAAAACGCTATTTTTTTACAATTTTTCAGGTTTAATATAGAAAAAGTCATATGATAAAGCACGATTAAGCTCAATTTTTGATATGATTAAATAGTTTAGATTATTACCTTTTCATTTCAATTTAATTTGTCTGCCCTTAGGTGCCCTCCTAGTTTTTAGAAATGTTTTTAGCTTATTAAGTCTAAATATATATATTTTTAATATTTTAGTTCAAGTACCATTTTCTTTTTATCAAAGGCAGCAGAATTTAAGTTAGTCACATAAACTTTTGCACCACTATCCAACGGCAACAAGATTTAAAATTTAACAAAAATATGAATTTAATTGAAAATGTTTTGTTTATAGAGAAGAATTACAATGAAGAGCACATGAAGTTTTGCAAGAGCGAGTATGTTTAAATTTAAGACTAAATTTGGGTTAAAATTGCCAGTTGCATGTCAGGCGCGGATCCAAGGGGGGAGCAATCGGGGGCTATCGCCCCCCCCCCCAAAATATAAATCCACCGCTTATCGCGAATTCCAACAAATGGCCTCCGAAAAAAAAATCCATTACATCAATCGTTCGCAGAAAAAATTGCCAAATTCATCAAAGAATTGTGAATTTCGTTAAAGGATTGCGCAGAAAACGCCAATTTCGTCAAAGAATCGCGGAAAAAACGCGAATTTCGTCAAACAATCGCGGGAAAAACGCGCATTTCGTCAAAGGACCGCAAAAAACGCAAATTTTGTCAAAGGATAGCAGAAAAAGCAAGTTTTGTCAAAGGATAGGAGAAAAACGCAAATTTCGTAAAAAGATCCCAAAAAACCACGCGAATTTTGCTAAAGAATCGCGGATAAAACGCAAATTTCGCTAACGAATCGCAGAAAAAACACAAATTTCGTCAAGCGATCTCTGAAAAAATGCGAATTTCGTCAAAGTATCGCGAAAAAAATACGTGAATTTCGCCAAAGAATCGATGAAAAAACGCGAATTTTGGCAAAGGGCGCCAGGAGGAGATTCCCCGAGGCGCGGATCTAGGGGGGGAGGGGTGATCGGGACGTTCGTCCCCCCAAAGATATAAATCCAGCGCTTTTAACGGCAGTTTTCGCAGAACAGGCAGACAAGCAAACGAAAACCAAACACTTTTCGGATGTCAATGGTAAACCTCACTGACGTTTCGAAAATTAATAAACAAAAGTGGATTATGTCAAAAGGTTTATGACGCCATAATTTTTGACACTATGGGTTGAGGTGGGGGACGATGACACTTCGTGTACATTTTGTTGAATTTTTACTACAGATAATTGACACCGTGTGGAAACTTTTTCATATTTTCAAAGAAGTTGCACTTTCTAATTTTTGTATAAGGTAAGGGCATGTTTACAAACAAACACTTCCATCAACCAATCTACGAACTACATTTTTGTCATAACGATCATTGCAGGAATTGTCTTGGCGACGTAGGCCAATCATATCAGAGGCCTATTAAACGTAGACCAAACAAATTTCCCTAGCTCACGTGTACAGTACGAGTCATAAAGAATGGACAGGTTTTTTTTGCTGATCCACAGTAATTCAACCAACAGTGACGTCAGCTACCCTTTCCTGATAATATTTTTGCAGAGAGCTCTTTTGTTTGAGAAAAGAATGGGATTCGTCGCAATTTCCAAACAAAGAAAGAAACAAGAATAAAAATGGACCTTTTGAAACTTCAAGCATCTTAATGTTTTCTGGAAAAAAAAAAAAAAAACACTAATGTTTTTAAAAAATGCACTGCTATTGATACCCACAAGGGGAGGGGTATTTGATGAATGAACAAAAAAGGATTAAACAAAAACCTAATTTGCAGAACAAATTAAAAAAACAAAATTTATTTCCTAAATTGTTTAAGCCCGAGAAGGGGCAGATATTAAGATATTTTATTCAATTCGTTCTACATTTAATGTTAAATTTTTGTAACAAATAAGTTAAACCAATTGAACATTAAAAACTAAAAATGAAATCCATACAATATAATGCTTTAAACACCTATATACTTAGATTCCGTTCAAATGAAATCGAAATAAATCTTAGATTTTTTCCATTTTTAAGTTGTAAATATTTGTATTGCAGATTTTGCATTATGTTTATGACGATTGTACTATAATATGATAAGATGCATGCAAAATACAAAACTTTAAAAAAATTCTAAGATTTATTTCGATTTCATTTGAACGGAATCTAATTTTTAGGATGTTTTAAGTATCATATTGTATGAATTTTATTTTTATTTTTTAATCTTCAATTGGCTAAACTTATTTGTTACAAAAATTTAACATTAAATGTAGAACGAATTGAATGAAATATCTTAATATCTGCCCCTTCTCGGGCTTAAACAATTTAGGAAATAAATTTTGTTTTTTTAATTTGTTCTGTAAATTAGGTTTTTGTTTAATATGTCAAGTTTTTTAATAACTACTGAATTCAGACGAACACATTTCAAAATTAATGGAGAGTATATCATCATCAGGCTTTGGTTTGTGCGATATCGCATCACAATTTGTGATGCAATTTACCTATGTATAATTCAAAATGTTTCACCAGTGCAGTAATGCAGGTTGCTGTAGTTTGGTCAAAAAATTACAATCTGAACTTAAACAAGTAATATAAAAATTTTGTTTTTAAAGTCAATTCCTACTTAGGCCATCAAAGAAAAATTTAATATAATCCCTTAAGCTAATATTAGTTTTTGTTGCATTAAAATATCTCAATTTGTTGCTTTTCTATAAGCAAGTAAGTTTACAATGGAACTCTATGGGAATTTGGCGAAATATTAGAGATATCGCCAAGTTGGCGTCACTTTTGGCGACTCATTTTGGCCGCTAAATTTGGCGATATATCGCCAAGTTGGCGATAAACTTGGCGGTATTTGGCGACAGAAGAGGGTCCCCCCTATGGTAATCCCTTATTGAAAATACTTTCATTCATCTTCAATAACACATGGCCGCCATTTTGTTTCCCATGCAAAACTAAAATTAATTAATTAAAATTTAATTAATTAATATTTGAAAAAAAACTGTATTAACATCAATTGTCACCCAGTACAAGTTTAAAAAAATTTATTTAAACTTGATAGGATGAATAACGAGTATTTTATTAACGATTGAAAATTTGAACAAGATAAATATATAAATAAAAAAATATATATAGGGAGAGTGTGAGCTAATAGTAGGAATTGAAAAAAATCTGCTTGAAAATGTTATTTTTATTTCCACTATGACGCCATATTCATCTTCTTTTTAATTCTTAAAAAAAAACTATTTCAGTTTCATGTTTCACGTGAAAATCATTCAACTAAATATAGGCAAATTATTATTACGGCTTTTGAATTATTTACAACAATGAAGGAAAAAAAGTTAAATTTTATTAGAAAATGTCCGCTGATTCTCAATGAAAAAAGCGAAATTTGGAATTATTAAGAAAAATATTTGAATAATGTAAATAAAAATTAGCCCATGTTACTCTCTAGATTATAGTCCACCTATATACAAAAGCATTTTATGATCCGTTTTCACCCTGACGTCAGGCAAATGTTTTTACACTTTGAATTTATAATATTATTATTAGAATTAGCAAAGAATTAAAAATGAGTGGCATCAGGGACAAAAAGGTGGGAAGAAAAAATGAAAAAGTTATCATCTCCATAGGCTTTTCTATGTTAAATTAACATTGAGAAGTGACACCGGAAATAAATAAGTATTGCGCTTCCGCGCAATACTTAAATTATGTCTTAGCCAGTTAAAAGCTAAAATGCATATGGTGTGTTAATTTCTTTAACGCCATCTTTGTAAGTCAGATCTTCCTACTTAATGAAAGGCGTTCTAGGTGATTTGAATAGAAAATGCCGTCCTACTGTCACCCACCGTTCATTGTTTGGTTTACCATTTTTCGCTATCTTTCTACCTCTTGTAGAGAAGCTATGGAAACTGGAAACAGACCTGGTTCTCGGTAACAAATTTTAACCTTGATGGAGTAATAATGAGTAGATTATGAAGAAGCAGATGACAAATTTTGACTTTTCAAGGATTTTAAGCCCCCTTGAGATTTTTGTTCAGTACCTTTTTTGAATAAACCGATAAGATAAATAATTTCCTGAGTAAAAGAATAAACATGAAAAGAATAAACTGCGTAAAAGAATAAACTGCGAATAGTTAACTGCAAGGAATAGTTCAACCAACAGAAACTATGACTGTGTTGATTATATATCTTTCGGTATCGCACCCCCCCCCCCCCCCCCACCAAAACGTGTCTCTGGATCCGCCCTGTTGTATGTAGATATATTAGGACAAAATGATTTAAAGTATATTACTTGGCTGCAAATGTCGAGTGGTTACACAATTAACCCAGACAAATTCTCCAAATTCAGATTTAATAATTCGGACTACTATAGGCTATTTTCATGAGCACTTGCAGTGTAAGTCACATGCTACGATTTTTGGCTTCCAGTATTTTAGAACGGAAAAAATATGACATATTTTATGGGAGATACCTCATTTATCGAATAAGGTCAAGCAAAATTTTCGAAAATAGCGGTGGCCAACAGGCACAGCAAATAACAGCTATGTGACTTAAACTACAAAAACCCAAGGACCTACCCTATAATAAAACTTCATAGCTTATTAACGTGAAAAACTATGTCTAAGTAATAATTTGTAAAACATATAACACGTTTGAAAACACAATTTCAACCGAAGTCGAAAAAATAGTTGAAAATTTTGTACATCCGTGCATATGAACTATAGATTCATCATATAATTCACAATATGCTAAAATTTAGAAGAACAACAACAAAATTATCAATTCGCACTGACATCTTTCAGAGAAGCATACGTGCTCAAAAAAGGTGTTATTTGAGCACCCAAAGCCAGTCTTTTATGAAGATATGTTTTGATAATACAGATTTACATAATTTATATTTGTGAGTATAATTTTAACACATTATACACGGAAGCATATTCCCGATTCTAGCACTTGAATAACAGATCTCACGGTCGGTGATTTGCCGATTCTAGCTGGAAAAAAGTCGATTTTTAAAAGTTTATCCTAGCGTAATTTATTTTTTGCCTCTTATAGCTCAATAGTTTGGGCGTTGTACCCTGCTATTAGTTTTTATATAAATATAATTGTATGGTCCATAGACTAGCGCAAAATTGGTGCTTCTTGGTTGGGTATGAATCAATTAATTTGAGTATAGTTCTTTAATCTGTTACTTGAAGCGGAATAAATTATACTGCTCGTTTATGGACGCTTCCAAACAAAATATGAACTTTATTTTATAGGATTTATGTGCGTAAAGTTTGCACATATCAGCTGTTATTCCGTATTTAATATCGCAAAAAACTCTGTATTTTTTTTGACAATTTTTCTGGTTTAACATAGAAAAAGTTATATGATAAAGCCCGATTAAGCTCAATTTTTGATATGATTAAATAGTTTAGATTATTACCTTTTCATTCCAATTTAATTTGTGTGCCCTTAGGTGCACCTCCTAGTTTTTAGAATTGTTTTTAGCTTATTAAGTCTAAATATATATATTTCTTAAATTTTAGTTCAAGTACCATTTTCTTTTTATCAAAGACAGCAGAATTTAAGTTAGTCACATAAATAAACTTTTGCACCACTATGCAGCGGAAACAAGATTTAAAATTTAACAAAAATGTGAATTTGGTTGAAAATGTTTTGTTTATGGAGGAGAATTACAATGAAGAGCAAATGAAGTTTTGCAAGAGCGAGTATGTTTAAATTTAAGAGTAAATTTGGGCAAAAATTGCCAGTTGTATGTAGATATCTCAGGACAAAATGATTTAAAGTATATTACTTGGCTGCAAAAGTCGAGTGGTTACACAATTAACCCAGACAAATTCTGCAAATTCAGATTTAATACAATGCAAAACATAATGTAGGCATTTTCTTATATCTTACGATTCACATTTTTTACATAAGGTTCTCAGTGCAGAGATAAATATAAATATATAGCAGAATATAAGACACTGCAATTTTCCTTGAAGCTGTCGAATGTTTGTCCCGTATCTTAAATTTTAGAAAAAGAAATTTTAGGATTTATTATAATAATACAAAAATAGTTTTATCACTTTATCTTCCATACCGTTAAGTAAGTATCATTAAAATCATCAAGAAGAACGCGAAATCATGCGTCAATCAGATTATAAAACATTAGTCAACGCACTCGAACTACTATAGGCTATTTCCAAGAGCACTTGCAGTGTAAGTTACATCCTACGATTTTTGGCTACCAGTATTTTAGGACGGAAAAATGTGACATATTTTATGGAAGATATCTCATTTATTGAATAAGGTCAAGCAAAATTTTCGAAAATAACTGTGGTCAACCGGCATAGCAAATAACAGCTGTGCAACTTACACTACAAAAACCCAAGGAACTACCCTATAATAAAACTTCATAGCTTATTAACGTGAAAAACTATGTCTAAGTAATAATTTGTAAAACATATAACACGTTTGAAAACACAATTTCAACCGAAGTCGAAAAAATAGTTGAAAATTTTGTACATCTCATAGATTTATCATATAATTCACAATATGCTAAAATTTAGAACAGTTAGTGAACGCATAGCACAGTTGAAAATTTCTCGTCAGCAATTCCCGTCAATAAACGGAAATGTACTTCAGATGTTTTGTGGAGCCCTGTATATGATTTATAGAATTTATGCACACGAAATAGTATGCAATTTTTATAATTTAAAAAAGTGTTGCACAACTGAAAACCCACTTCCATCAATTATTGTTCATACAGAGAAAAATATAACTGATTTATTTTGTGTGTCCCTGTATATGAAAGATGAATGGCACATCATATTCAATAGTAAGCATCTTACCGAGCACCTCGCAGATATATCTCAATTTAAATACTTTTGAAATAGTGTAATATGAACAAAATGTACCACAAACAATTTTTCCTCATAGAGCGTAATGTAACATAATTCTTTTTAGTGTCCCTGTAAATGACCGATAAATGCTATCCATACCACATGCTATAGCAATCATCTTGTAGTGTACTTCATAGATATGTATATAGATTTCAAAGTGTTTGAAATTAAGAAACATCATTAAAAACCACCGCAAACGATTTTTCCCCATAGGCCGCAATGTAATAAAATACTTTTGAATGTCCCTGTAACGAAATTATGACTACTACGCGATACGTTTTGCAATACTTAACATTCAATAGTGAATACCAGTAACATTTTTTAATTTCATGGCGATGCGACTATATTGACGCCAAAAATAATTTTGGCCAGCTAGAATCGGTAAAACACCCACCGTGCATCTGGTGAGCAATAATCGCCTAAGAACAAAGTATCAATAATTATAGCATTACATGTATTTTTTACTTTTTCATAATGATTATTATTAACACAATTTCATCTTTCACATGACATTTTAGTAAGTTATACAACTGACAGCAAGGTAAAAATTATTTGAATTTAAATATCTAAAACTTTCAAACTAGGTTATGACTCAATCAATTTCAAATCACCAGGGTGGTGTCGCTCGAAATTTTTAATTTTTCTAATCTTTTAACGAAGTTTTCTTCATAGTTTTCTGAGTTTAAAAACATGATTAATTTTTTTTCATCATATAGTTTTGGTCATTTGTTAACAAGCTACACAGCCATTTTTGGGAAAAAAACGTGTTTTAAGGGAAATGCTGTAACTCCTTTATTTTTATACCTATCAAAATTAATAAAAAAAACAAATATTCAGCATAAAATTGTCAACATCTTATGTAATTATACAATTTTCATTAAACTTAAGGACCTAGGTCAAAAACATACTTAAAACCGGAGAAATAAGAAATCAAACACTACATTTCGCTGCCATTATTTTTTATGAAGGAGATCAGACTCGCCTTAAATATTTTTTTGTTAAACAGATCTCTTATAGGAATACTTATTTTCAGAAATTTCAATCCTGAAAACCTTTTCCGTTTTTTTTTTTTTTTTCTTTGTACAGCTCATCAAAAACTATGTTAAGTCTGTTTTTGGCAATTTTCACTAATTATTATCTCAAAAGGGACTGACTAACAAATTCTAAAATCTTAGGATAGTAAACATCTTTGTAATATAAAGTTAAACAGTAAATTTTATGAGTGAGACTTAACTGGTTTTTTAATAACAGTTCACTAAAATTGAACCGAACACCCTCCTTTCTTTTTTCTTTAGTTCACTCAGCATTATAGGTAGTTTCTGCTTAGGTACGTTCAAATTGACGATAAAGCCGAATTTTACGCATTATTGCTTAGTCTATACTAATAAGTAAAAATAAGTATAAAGAAGTAAAAATTGTTTGTTTGTGTGTTTGCCCGAGATAATTTCTGGAACTACCAAACCGATTTCAAAAGTAATGGTATCAAAAAGATTGTCTGGTTCCGCAATCGAACATAGGCTATATCGTCATAGCATCCAACTTGTACTGATTTTTCTTACCATTAAAATTTACTAGAAATTTTTGAATTATTTAAACGTTAAAATTGCTGGAATTTCGGTGATTCAGTTAGGTAAAATTCAAAAATCCGTACAAGTTGGCAGCTATGTATCGTATCTCCTTGCCACTAACCCAAAGGGGGTGCAGGAGCAAAAAACGTTCTAAAAATGCGATTTTTGTGTTACTGAAGGGCCTACAAAAATGAAATTTGGAATGGTGGTTACTTATAACATATAAATGATCTCTAAGAACATTTCTTAAAACATTCGAAATTTAAAAAGGGTGAAAATGCGCAAAAAGCGTTCTAAAAAACGTTCTAAATGGCGATTTCTACGCAATCTCAGGAATTAACGAACCAATTTAATAAATAGTGGTGTCAAAATGATGGTGACAGCCCTTGCTCCAATATAGGCTATATTTTATGTCGATGCCATTACCCCCAAAGGGTGTGCAGGAGCAAAAAAACGTTCTAAAAATGCGATTTTTGTGCTACTGAAGGGCCTAGAAAAATGAAATTTGGAATGGTAGTTATAAGACATAAATGATCTTTAAAAACATTTCTAAAAAAAAAATTTGAAATTTACGAAGGGTGACAATGCGCGAAAAGCGTTCTAAAAACGTTCTAAATGGCGGTTTCTACGCAAACTCAGAAAGTATCAAACCGATTTCGAAAGAGTGGTTGGAAATTGATGGCGACAGCCTTTGCTTCAACATAGACTCTATTTCATGTTGATGTCCTGCAACCGAGCAAAAAACGTTCTAATTTGCGATTACTGTGATACTGAAAAGGCTAGAAACTTTAAATATGGCATGTTGTTACTTATAATATAATATAATATAAAATAAATGCCCTCTAAGAACTGTCGAAAATAAATTCGAAATTTAAAGGAGGTGAAGCGAAGGGAAGGGGCGAAAAGCGTACTAATAAAAGTCCTAAATTACGATTTCTATGCAATCTCAGGAAATAGTAAACCGATTACAAAAGTAATGGTTGCGAATCAATGGTGACAGTCTCTCATTCCACAGAGGTTATACTTTATACCAGTGCCACTACCATATCGGCTTGGCAGGAGGAACAGAAAATGTTCTAAAAAATCCTTTAAAACTTTCTGAATTACCATTTCTATGGAATATTAGGAAATACCAAACCGATTTCAAAATTAATGTTGAAAAATTAATGGTGACAGTTTCTGTTTCAACATAGGCATTTTATGTTAGTGCCACTGCCACCAGAGAGGTGGTACACCGATAGAAAAAAGCTTGAAATTTGAGATGTAATTCAATTACATTCAATTCACAATTCGCTCATCATATTTTTAGATGTAAATGCGTACTAAGAACGGTTTATTCGAAACTTCAAATGAATACTGAAATAAGCATATGAAATGAGCGTAAAAGCTTCAAAATATTTTCTAAATTATCATTTATTTAGTTTCAGTTCTTTTTATTAATTTAAGTCTCATTTCTGCCTAATGCAGTGTAATAATGAGGTTTAGTCAAACTGTGTTTTAAACAGTAATTTCTGAATTATTCCTAAAATTATAATTTCTTTTATTTAGACATATGAATATCACTTGGCATATTTCAAGTATTACACGAGCGAAGCCGCGGGATTTGCTAGTTAAATATAAAAATAAGCAATGTTCAAATATTCCAAAAATTGTACGAAACATTCTAAACAAAAAATGCTATGATTCAATGTGTAAAATAAATAAATTTTGGCAGTCTTAATAATTTTAAAGTACTGATGGGTTCGAATAAAAAAATAAATTTTAAACATGTTCTTAAGAGGTGTGTTAAAACATTACAACATAAAAGTTAAACATACGAAAAAATCATTTTGAGGAGTAAAAAATATTAAATATGATACTCCACTAAAAGTTTATTCAGCGGGGGTCATATAATTTGCCAGCGGTGTTTTACATAATTTTTTCTCGATTAAAAATTTTATTTCAAATATCTTTAAAAAGGGCCTAGAAAGAATTTTTATTAAAGAAATTTGAAAGCTATTTTTAATAATATCATAACATAATTTTTTTTCTAATTTTTCAATGTGTGTGAATATATATATATATATATATATATATAAAATTCTTTCGTCGTATTTCAGAGGTTTTTAAACATAAATAAGGGAGAGTCATAAAATAAGCTCTCAATACTATTTGACAGACAATTAAATTAATTCATATATAATTTTAATTAATTTTTCAATTACTTTTCAGCAGTGAAATTACGCTCGAAATTACGCTCGAAATGTCACGTATCCTATATTAAATTAATTCAATTACATCAAATATTTAATAGAATGTTGAAACAAAGACAAAAAGAGAGAAAAAAAAAAGAAGACGGCTCAAAGAAAAATGCGAATCTCGTTAATTCGAGTAAAAGGTGTGTTTTCAAAAATGAAAATGATGCAACTATGATAGTAGGCACGAGGTAAGGCAAGGGACAGGGGCGTATGCAAACGAGATATTTTATAAAATTTCATTAGCGAGCAAATGTTTTCGCGTGAGTGAAGTAGCCTCTTTGAAGTAGCCACTTAGGCTAATTTCAAAAATATGTCAGAATAAAACTGTATCAGGTGCTCCTCAGCTGTGCACAATAAAATCAGAAAGAACCCCCCCCCCCCTCCTTTCAAAAAAGTTTTGAAAAGGCGCCCTGCCCCTTACATTGCCCCCCTGCCCAGTATGATATTTGCCTCATTATGATATTATAAAATACTCCTTTTAATCGTATTAGAGAAATTCACATTTTTTTTTTACCTTCAATTTATTTATTTATTTATATATATATATATTTTAGAGTTTGTTGAATATTTAATGTAACAGAATTAATTTAATTGTATATCAAATTGTATCCATGGTTTGTTTTTTAAATTATACTTTATCCCCAACTGAAAATAAAAACCTTAGCATTTTGGGTTCATATCGAGATCCATGTGTTATTAGGTGACTTGATGCCAAAAACTGGTGAAATACGATGAAAGAAAGGTAGTTTTTTTTTATATAATCACACACATTGAAATATTAGAAAAAAATGTGTTATGATATTAGTAAAAAGGGCTTTTAAATTTCCTTAATAAAAAGTCTTTCTAGGCCCTCTTTAAAAGTATTTGAAATAAAATTTAAAATAGAGAGAAAATTATATAAGACACTGCTGCAAAATTATATGACAACTGCTGAATAAACTTTTAGTCGAGTATCAAATTTAATAACTTTTACTCCTTAAAAGGATTTTTTTCGTATGTTTAACTTTTATGTTTTAATGTTTTTTCACACCTCTTACAGAAATGTTAAAAATTTGCTTTTTTTTATTCGAACCCATTAATAATTTAAAGTAATTTCGACTGCCAAAATTTACTTATTTACACATTGAATCATAACATTTTTTATTTAGAATGTTTCGTAGAATTTTTGGGATATTTGAACATTGCTTATTTTTATATTTAACTATCAAACCCCGTGGCTTTGCTTGCGTAATCTCTATAATAAAAGCCTAAGTCACATGACTGTCATCAACAGTTCTGGGCTGACCGCTTCACTTTTCATATACCATTTTGCTGCTTTTATGTTAGCTGGGCGCAGGTGATTCAATCGCCAAATAGGGTTCCATCGCCATCATTTCATTTAAAATATAAAGCTATCACTGACCTCATTTAAAATACATGACTTTCATTTAAAGCAAATAAATTTAAAATACATACATCAGATACATTTAAAGTACACGTCTTCCTTCATCTCATTTAAAATACAATAAGTAAATAAATAGAGATATTTTTTCAGTATAGGTGCTTGACGAAAAGGTGCTTGGTGAGAAAAGAAATTTGGCATTGTATTTTCTGGCATACTATTTACTGTTTCATATGCACAAGAATTTTTTCCCCCTTTTGAATACAATTTATTTAATATAAATAAGCCATTTATCCTTTTCTATATAGGAACAGAAATAATTTGTATATGTAAAAATATGTATAAATAAAATGTTTATAAATATATAACAAAAATGCATCAGGTTTGTTTTCAAAGCTGTTTATATATTTTGACAACCTATCTCCGTTTTTGAAGGCAGAATTGCACCAAGCTTTAAAAAAAAAATACAATGCATCTATAATGGAAAAATATCTAAATAAATAATTAATAGTAATAAAAATAACATACGAAAATATTTTATTTCAACATCCCAGCACTGTTTCTATTTACATACCCGAAACATAAATGCTAGCGAGGGGGGAAATGCTGTTGGCGAGATTTGCGCTCGCCCAACATAAAAGTTCAGCCATTCTTACTCAATTTAAAATAAATAAATAAATAAATAAATAAAACTGCTTAAAATTTGATTTTTTAGAAAAATATTCAAAACAAAATTAAAATAAATTTATTTAATGTTTGAGAGATGAGTTATATTCAAAAATATGTATATGTTTTGAGATAACTTCAGTTAAAATTAGATTGACAGCCCATATCTTTTACCACGGAAGTAAACAAAGTATTCGTTCTTCAGTGAACGAAAAAAATAATTAATTTATGGAGGTAATCATTCACATAGCAAGAATAAATGATCTTGACGTCACATTCACTTGACGTCAGATTCGTTACACCGAGGCTAACGAGAAAGACAGGCTACAGCGGTGGGTCCAATTCTTCTTTTTTTACAGACCGCTGGAGTCACGTGATGCTCTTTTCGCACACCTTCATTGGTGCATTCGAGCATCACGTGACTCCAGCGGTCTGTAAAAAAAGAAGAGTCGGACCCACCGCGTAGCCTGTCTTTTTCGTTAGCCTTGCGTTACACCTGTTTGTTATTTCATGAAGGGATTTTTAATTCAACGTTTATCTGTATTCATAATGACAAATGTATATAGGGGAAGGTGGCCTAAAATTGTTTTTTAAAAAATTGTCTAAAATAACATAACTGCTTAAATGAAACTTTAGCCCTATGTTAATATGTGTTACACTATATTTTGCATTATAAATATATTTTAAAAATATTTTAAACCCGAATTGAGTAATGAGAAAAACAGATTTTTGAAAAAGTGTCTAAAGGGTCATTTTATCCCCACCCAAGGGCAAAATGATCCTTCATTTAAAAATAATTGTAAATTGTTTTTTTATCGGCAAAATAAAGGATATATAAGTAATTATGACAATATATAATGAAATAAAATGTTTTGCAATCAAATAGCATACATAATTTATTTTATGTAAATTTTAAAATAAAAAAGTGTCACAAATAATTTTGAAAACATAATAAAACTAGCAGGCTATGCCCGCTACGCTGGTCTGCTTATCTAAACGAACCTTGAATCAAACAAAAAATATCAGTGAATTTGACATTGTGATTTAAAGTAATATGGAACCTTGCCTGGAATGTCCTTTCGCACTGCTGAAAACGATTTGAACGCCATTGTGCTATTATATTTTCTAATGTGCACACAAATTTTCAGCTATTAAGGTCTTAACCCTTTTACTTGATCAATCACAGTAGGATTTGGTAAAGAATGACAGTATAATATGCAATATAATAAAACAAACCCTGAAAAATTATAATACTAATAATGCAAACAAACAAACTGACAAAATCCATACAGTAAAACTTTTTTTAAAGGCTGATCTTTCATATTGGGGTCCATCTGATTATAGAACTTTCCCCATAATTCTATAACTAAGCAACATGATAAGAATGATAAGCAATAAACTAAAACCTCCCCAAACATTGTCTAATCAACAAAGTAAGTATTATCAATATTCGCCATCTAGAACTTTTTGAAAGGTCTAATCTTTCATAATCGGTACCACATGATTATGGAACTTTCCGCCATTACTTCATGACTAAGCAACGTAGAATAATATGCAAAATACTAAAACCATATCCAGTGGTGTAGTCGTAAAAACAACAGAGGGTATACGTTATAAGCAGAGGATATACGCTCAAGGCAGAGGGTATACCCTAGTGTATATATACTATAGCTTTCTTGAGAAACAGAGGGTATACGGTGTTCCTTAAAAAATTCCAGAGGGTATACGGCGTATACCCCCGTATACCCTCCACTACATCCCTGACCATATCTGAATAGGTATCAAACTAACAATGGAATTCCTATAAAAATCCGTTCCGTAGAACTTTTTTAAAACGCTAAACTGTCATAATCGGGTTCAACTGATTATAGAATTTTCCACCACACCTCTATTATTAAACAATGCAGAAGGATATAGTATATACTAAAACCCTGCCTGAAAAAGTTATCTAACTAACAGTGAAAATTCAATTGTAATCAATTCGGCTGAATCTTTTAAAAAGGCTAATCTTTCATGATCGGGTTCGTCTGATTATATAACTTTAAAAATTATTCTATGTATAAGTGACGTATAACGATGTGTTATATACTAAAATCTTCCCTGAAAAATTATCTAACTATATCATTCTGATCAGAATTCATTCAGTTGAGCTCAAGTTATATGCAGCCGGGATGAATTTCCCATTTCCATTGTACTATAATATATATATAGTAGAAGCAGAAGTTGATAGATAGATGTGAATATTGATTATTAAAATTTATGAAACTGCAAGTTATTTCTCGTTGTCTCTGCTGAATAATTTTAAAGCCTTTTCAATCGGCGAGTATTGAGATTTACTATTATGTCTACAACAAATGTATTTCATTTTGTATCAAAACATTCTCGGTAAAATGAGCCAATTTGGTGTGGGTTCCGAAATTATATATATATATTTTTTCAAAATTGCCATTTAAACTACGCACAAGACATTTTAAGTGTCTCTTGGCACTGCAGTAAACATTTCCATTTTTTATTCAGCGTAAAATGAAGTTATAACTTAATTTTACTTAATAATAAAAAAATATTTTCAATTTCAAAAAATAGTAAATTAAAATTTTTTTTGTTGTGTTACAATTAACTAATAATTAAAGCCAAAAGTAATTCGCGTTCAATAAATACCAAGCCACAATGTTTGGCACAGTTTGCAATTAAATTTGGTACTTTTCCACTATAGGCGCCTTGGCGTTTTTTTAAAAGCTTGGCGCTATTCGGACATCAGAAAGTGAGATTTGTTGCCAATTGATATAAATAGTTAAGAAAACTAACTCGATGATTTTTTTTTTGCTTGCTTATATATGTATATTATCAATGTTTTTTTTTATATACAAATTACTTCTGTTGCTTATTAAAATTAGAAAATAGCATTTTTGTGTTAAATAAATTGTATAAACATAGAAAAAAAATGCTTGTATATATAAAATGAAACAGTGAATCGGTTGCCAGAAAATATGTTTCCAAATTTTCTTCTCCACCAAGGCTTATTTTCTCTGTTATGCCAATATCCATATGCTGGAAAAGTACCAAAAGATTTTGCACGTTTAGGATTGAAATAAATGACGCAATATCATACATTTTGGTATGCTGTTGGTATAACGTAAAAATAGGAATAGGTCGCCAAAAAATTTTCTTTCAAATCACGTCAATTCTGTGTTAATTCGGTTATAGAGTAGGTTCGCTTTAAAAACACAGAATCAGTTTAAACCTTTTCCTAAGTTAATTGTGCGCCAAACCACTCCAGGTAACATACGCCAATTGTCAGTGGACTCAATTATGTAACTCTTATGTTAGCCCTTTATTCTTCTACTCTAGTCTGACTCTTTTGCGGAAGCAAGATTCGTAGGTCCCCAGCCACGTCCCGAATGAAAGACTCTCTAGTGAAAGCAACGTTGAAAAAAAAAAATCAAAAATTGAAACCGGACAAATTTAAAAGGGAAATTACTCAAATTAAAGACACCGAAAAGCGTTAGAAAAAAGCTCGGAGTGATGAAACCAAAGCGTTACAAGTAAGCGAACAAACTTAGTGCTGGAATCAGGCGTAAATTAACACAGTTGCGTCACCTTGCGGACGGAGTGATAATTCACATACGCGGGCTTTTAGTGTGGCGCGTATTTTCTAAATCTTCAGTCGCTCATAAATATTTTGTTTGTCACATTTATTGCAAAATAATGGCGTAGCGAGAGGGGCGTCCAGACGCACTTGACACCACGAAGTTTTCTTCGCTTTGACGGAAAAATTTCAGTTATTAATCAAGGTGAAAAAAACTTTATAATTTTAGTGGTTTGAGTAAGAAAACAGTTAGGTATCTACCTGTAGTTCATACTCCATCCGCTACGTAGCGCATGACCTTGATTGATGTGACCTCGCTTTTAATCTTGCGGTTACTTCTCCCATTTAAGATAGGACGCTTATTTATATCGCTTTGGATGAAACTACCGAACGACTCCTAGCTACTTCGAGCCCATTATTAGTCTTATCGGCAACAAATATGCCAATTGTTTGTCGACTCGATTACGTAATTTATCTCCTTAATTAATGCATACTTTTCAAACTACTACTTTCCAGTTTTCCTGATTTTAAGATCAATGAATACTGTTAGATGTTAAAAAGCTTGGCGCAATTCGGGCTTCAGAAAGTGAGATTTGTGGCCAAATGATGTGAACAGCAATGGAAACAAATAAAATGAACTTTAAGTTTTTTTAAATATGTAGTTTCTATATATAAATTTTTATTTATGAATATTAATATTTTTGTTATTGATATACAATTTACTTCTGTTTTTATATAAAAAGAGGTAAATGTCTTCTTTATAGTAAAAAAATTACATAATTATTGAACAGAAAATATGCATGAAATTTTTCCTTCTCTCGCCAAGTCCATTTTTTCCACCTTGCAAGTGTATTGGAAAATTACAGAATTTATCCCCATTGCTCTATGACTAAACAGTGTCGAACAATATATTATATACTAAAACTAACTCTGAAAAATTGCCAAACTAACTATGCAAATTCTATCAAAAACACGTTTATTTTAATTTTTAAAAAGGCTATTGTGATAATTGCGTACACCAGACTACAGAATCTCCCCCAAAACGGTTGGCTGAGCAATTTAGAAGGACATGTTGCATACTGAAACCTTCCCTGGAAAATTATCTAATTAACAGTCCAAGTCCCATCGAAATACATTCTGAAGAATATTTTAAAAAGACTAATTTTTCATTATCAGGTTCATCTCATTAAAGAACTTTAAACCATAATTCAGTACCAAGCAACGTAGAACGACGTGTTATGTACTAAAACCTTCCCCGAAAAATTACCTATCTAAGAGTTAAGTTCAGCAGAACTCAAGTTCTAAGCAGCTGGAATGAAATTTCCATTTAAATTATGTATATATATATATATATATATATATAAGTAGAATTGGATTTTTCCAAAAATGCTGTTGTCTACTTGAGAAATAACCTATATTATGAACGTTGGTCAAACCGATGGCACGCTCATGCATTTTTGAAAATTAAATCGTTTGGCGATAAAATGAAATCGTAAACAAACATACAATATGTAACTCACAAGTACCGTCATTTTTATAATTACATTTGATAGTTTTTTTCTGTAAGTTAGATGATGGTCGAGTTAAATAAAAATAAAAAGTAAATTTAAAAAAAATCATAAACAAAATCGTCACTCAGATATTATTTTATCAAAATTTCCGATGCATTTTTCTTAACCAGACGCGAGAGATAAATTGCCAAATATGGTTTAAAACTGCAATCTTTCATATTGAATAAATTTTTAAGCATTACGAACATTCCCTTTCATCTTTAAATTCGGTATTTTCGTTTTCCAATATTAACACTCGTCAAAACTGTTTTTTATTTTCTCTCTTTTTTTGCTTTTTCTTTTAAATAAAATTAGTAACAGTTTTTTCCGAGATGTACAGCCATTTCAATTCATTTATAAAAAATTCTTCGCCAGTAAAATAATGGTAACCCTTTCGCTCAAAATAACAGAACTTTCCATCATAATTCTATAACTAAACTACGTAGATAGCTTAAAACCTTCCCTAAAACGATACCTATCTAACAGTATAAGTTCCGTCAAAATCCATTCAGTAGAACTCGAAATGTAGGTGTTCGGAACAAAATTTCCGTTTGGATTTTATATATATAACTAGCAGGCTATGCCCGCTGCGCTGGTCAATATTTCCAAATGAGCCTTGGATTAAACTAAATGGTGAATTTGAACTTGTATTTTAAACAATATGGATCTTCAGCTTGACCTTGCTCATTACTGAAAACGACGCGAACGCCATTGCGATATAATGTTATCATAAGCGTTGGACAAAATTTAGCAATTAAGAAGTAATTGTTTTAGTTGATTATGAACAGCGCACTTATGATCGGGTAATGAGACTGTTATGACAACAGGAATTAATACCTCTGTAACTAATCAACATATAATGAAATCGTATATACTAACACCATTCCTAAATGTCATGCAACAGGGCCACTTGTAACAAAATATGTTCTGTAGATTTTTTTAAAAAGGCTAAACTTTCATAATCAGGTTCACTTAATTTTTGAACTTTTACTGTTGCTCTATAACTAAGTACCCTTGAACAATATGTATACACTAAAACCTTTCCAAAATTATTACCTAACTAATTGTGGTATATCCTACGAAAGTATGGATACAATCGGAATGAAATACAAATTTCCGTTGTAAATATATAGTAGATGATGATGATGCGATATTGTGTAATAGAATTCATAGTAAAGTTTTCGCTTCAAACAAAAACGATGCTTTCAACATTAAAGCTAATACACCAATATGTGAAGTATCCGATTACGGAATGTTAACTTGAATTCTCATGAGCAACTACTCAAAGAAAAGTGAATATGTGGCTTTTGTGAAACTTTTATGTCTGACGGGCGCAGGTAATAAATCAATAAAGATTGTTTTCATAGCATATTCTTATTTTATTATTTTCATTTAAAACACAAACCTTTCACTCATTTAATTTAAAATGCATGCCTTATACTAATTTCATTTAAAAAAACTGAAAAGATAAACAATAACCGGAAATAATGCCATAATTAAAAGCAAAAAAAATATTTTTAATTTACATACGCAAAATGTAACTACTGCTACTGGGAATTTTAAAAATGCTATCAGCGAGATGTGCGCACGGTTGTTATAAATGTACCCATTTTTTCTTCTTATCGAGGAGCAATTTATAAATCGCACAATATTATTCCAATTCCAATTTCTTTCACTGAGGAACCTATGAGCGGAAAAAATGGAAAAAAGACTCTTGTAGATTCTTCGGATACGGCATCTGACGCCATAAACCGAGTTTATATATATGAAAATAATTTTTAAGTCGTTACAAACGTTGCTTTCATACTTAAATATTTTCATTGGTACTACTTGTTATCCCGTCGACCAATTTCGCCAAATTATATAAATCGCCAAACCATTCGCCAAATTATATAAATTGATATAATCTTTATTTTAAATAACGAAATAACAAATAAATTAGTATAACATTAATAAAAATACAAATAAAACGTCGAAATTAAAATCACTTGATGACGTAAACACATGTAGTTTGTTTAAATTCAAGTGAATTTGATATTTACGATCAACCAGTATTGGCATTTAATCTTATAGTTTGACGATAGATTTTTGGTCGACGGAATATCTAATTAGTACATTTTCCATTTTTGTTTTATAACGCTAGATTCTCAGTAATTTTTTCCCTTTTATTTTAGATAAATTCACTATTTTTTTAAAAAATTAAGATGCTTGCATTTTTATTTCAAACTCATAGAGCCGTTTTTATTTTTTAGCCAAAAGGGTTGATTTGAATTTTTTCCGTTGCTAGAGTAACGGATGTAATGATAGATATTTTGAGGTTTAGATGCCAAAGACACCGCCAAATTAGAAAAATATGAAATGTGTCATGAACTGTTGGACTTATAAAAATTTTTTTGGTAGCATTCGATTCAGCATACAAAACTACATTAAAATATGCTATCATTTGACGCATAATTTTGATATTCGATTTTTTTCCCCTCCCCGTGCAAAAACCATTAGGGGTGACACTTTAGAAAATGCTTTCTTAGCAGAAGTTTATGTCATAAGATGTATTTTTACCACGATTTTCAAGATTTTAGGTTCAGTAGTTTGCGCTGTGCGTTAATTAGTCCCCTAATCCAGACTTTATTTTATATACTATATTAGATATGAGATTTTGCGGTGAATCGATGATCGAAAATTAGTCCAATATCATTTGAAATATTACATAACAGAGGAGAAAGTACGAAGAAAGACGAAGAAGAAATGACGAATTACAAAAGACTTGTAATTTTTTTTTTTTGAAAATGTTGAATTTTTCCATAGTAATAACGTATTAAAACATAAATTTCCTTAAAAATTATCTTTATTTCCTAGATTTCGAATCTGTGAATTTTCCTATAAATGAAATTGGCGATATGACTTGAGAAAATAGATAATATTTGCTTAAATAAAATGGGTAATATTCGTTGATCTGAGTTCGAGTTTATAAATATCACATGCTTTCGGAATTACGGCGAAAAACATTTTTAAAAGTATGAAATTATTTTACAATATGTATGAGTGGCAGAAATTCACACTGAAATTTAAGTATTCGATTCCATTTTTAAAATATTAACTGATATCTATATAAGTTACAATTGAATATGAAAATGTACTCAAAAAATGATTTCTTTCACCTAAAAAAACACCATTTGTGAGAACATCCTCAAGCTAATGTCACGCTTATGCATTTTTGGCTTAAAATCACATTGTTTGGCGACAAAATAAAAATAAAAAATTGTAAAGAAACAAATAGTAATTACACATGTGACTCACAATTACATTGCTTGTTTCTTCTATAAGTCACGTGATGGGACAATTAGATATAAAAAAAAAAAGAAAAGAACAGAACAGAAAGAAAATGTCGTTATAATTTCATGTAATCAAATTTTCAGATTCGTTTCCATATCTAACGCAAGCGATAAAGAGCCAAATATTGCGTATCAAGTGTAATATTTCTTATTAAATTAATTTTTAAGCATTACAAATATTTCTTTCAGGTTTTGATTAAATGTTTCCGTTTTTTAATATTATCACTCATTAAAACGTATTTTCTTCTTTTTTTCTTTTTTTTTTTATTTTTCATTTAAATAAAATTAGTAACAGTTTTTCTTTTATTTTTCGAGGTTTAATAGCCGTTTCAATTTTTTTTTATCAATGATGAATTTCGCCAAGAAATAAAATGGTAACCTTATCGCCCAAAATAACAGAATTTTCCGTCATAATTCTAAAACTAATATAGGTAGAATAATGTGTTATAGCTTAAAACCTTCCCTGAAACTATACCTATCTAACGGTATAGGTTCCGTAAAAATCCATGCAGTAGAACTCGAAATCTAGGCGTTCGGAACGAAATTTCCGTTTGGATTATATATATATAATAGATAATAGAATAGATAATAGATTTTATATATATATATAATAGAATAGATAATAGATTATGTGTTATGAACTATCTCAAAGTTTAAAACAGATCGCATTGTTAGATTTCCTAATTTTAACAATATCACGTTATGTTAGTTCCACATTCCACCACCAGGGAGCGCACTCTATTCTTAACGAAAGCGTATCTGAACGAAACTCCTTCATGCAACCTTTCCGTAGATACATGAATCGGGAGGGTGGCGGTCTTAACCAATAATTTAAGATAATTGCTGAAATTACTACGAAAAATATATTAAAGGGGCTCTACGCGGGCCCCTAATAGAGTTAGAGGAAATCGGAAGACGGTAAAATAATCGCAGGGAAAAGTTTGCTTGGGTGCTTCGGAGCTACTTTTGGCGCGAGATCTAAGCTCTACGACCAATAGGAGCCCAGATATTTAAGGAAATATGAAGTAACAAAGTCCAAAATAATAGAATTTTCCGTAATAATTCTATAACTAATCTAGGTAGAATGATGTGTTATAGCTTAAAACCTTCCCTGGAACGATACCTATCTAACGGTATAAGTTCCGTAAAAATCCATGCGGTAGAACTCGAAATCTCGGCGTTCGGAACGAAATTTCCGTTTGGATTATATATATATGTCGTAGGCTAATTGAGAAATCCGGCTCTTTGCAAACAGCCTAGGCTGTTTGCAAAGAGCCGGATTTCTCAATTAGCCTACGACATATACATATTGTTCAAGGGTACTTAGTTCTAGAGCAACAGTAAAAGTTCAAAAATTAAGTGAACCTGATTATGAAAGTTTAGCCTTTTTAAAAAAATCTACAGAACATATTTTGTTACAAGTGGCCCTGTTGCATGACTTTTAGGAATGGTGTTAGTATATACGATTTCATTATATGTTGATTAGTTACAGAGGTATTAATTCCTGTTGTCATAACGGTCTCATTACCCGACCATAAGTGCGCTGTTTATAATCAACTAAAACAATTACTTCTTAATTGCTAAATTTTGTCCAACGCTTAAGATAACATTATATCGCAATGGCGTTCGCATCGTTTTCAGTAATGTGCAAGGTCAAGCTGAAGATCCATATTGTTTAAAATACAAGTTCAAATTCACCATTTAGTTTAATCCAAGGTTCATTTGGAAATATTGACCAGCGCAGCGGGCATAGCCTGCTAGTCTATTATATATATAAAATCCAAACGGAAATTTCGTTCCGAACGCCTAGATTTCGAGTTCTACCGCATGGATTTTTACGAAACTTATACCGTTACATAGGTATCGTTTCAGGGAAGGTTTTAAGTTATAACACATCATTCTACCTAGATTAGTTATAGAATTATTACGGAAAATTCTGTTATTTTGTTCTTTGTTACTTCATATTTTCTTAAATATCTGGGCTCCTATTGGTCGTAGAGCTTAGATCTCGCGCCGAAAGTAGCTCCGAAGCACCCAAGCAAACTTTTCCCCGCGATTATTTTGCCGTCTTCCGATTTCCTCTAACTCTATTAGGGGCCCGCGTAGGGCCCCTTTAAAATATTTTTCGTAGTAATTTCAGCAATTATCTTAAATTATTGGTTAAGACCGCCACCCTCCCGATTCATGTATCTACGGAAAGGTTGCATGAAGGTGTTTCGTTCAGATACGCTTTCGTTAAGAATAGAGTGCGCTCCCTGTGACAGCGTTTCTGTCCCATACATATAAGTTTTATTCAAAATTAATTAAAAACATAATTTTTACTTTTAAAATCACATTATCCCCCCCCCTCTTTCTTATGCTGAAATATGTAATTAAATTCATTTCTCAAAACCATCCAGCTTTTATTAAAAGGTTTTCTTTCTAAAAACATCTTTATTTCTAGCCGCAAAGATTCATTCCTTTTTTTTTCTTTTCCGTATCTGTCTGCTACTGCTCCCAGTGCAAAGAAATAAATAAGAATTAAATGGCACATCTGCTAGTATCAAGGTCTGCATTTAATTCCATCGGATTTTTGCGCGCCACATTGATAAGAATTTTTATCTCTACTAATACGTGAACGTTGCATATGTATTAACATTTAAAAAGAAAAATGAACAGATCTTATGGGAAGCATGTATTTATCGTGCTTTGTGGTCGAGCTAAAAGCCAGATGCCTCTGATTTCCAACATTTTTCTCAGACGGCGGCTCGCTTTGTAAAATAAGTTGTATAAACAAGTTTCGCTTTTCTGATGCATTTCTCATCGTATTAGAAGCGCTTGCTTGCAATCTCAGCCTCCCCCGTCCGATTGTATCACCACATTTTTGCGGTAATGTTTATCGCCAAGACCCTTTGTTCATTTTCGCGCAGTCACCAAAAGTTGTAGATTGGCGATTCTGTGCAACGCCAAGATTTCTTGATTTCTTGTAAAAAACTACACTTCTGTTTCAGCTTTCAAGATGTAAACTTGTCTAAAAAGGAATAGCCGCTTCGGCGCCCTATGTATCTATGGGGGTCTCTCTCTCCCATTGTTTAACTGAACCACCTAACGATGCTTTTAAATAAAGAGTAAGTCCAGTAAATTATTAGTTGGAGTTTTTTTTAGCATTTAGAACCCGGTCTTCAAATCTATGCTATATACTTATTGGTGCATCGCCTATATTTTTTCTCCAACTTAGTTAAAAAAAAAAAAAAAAAAAAATGCACGTTAGAGAGAGAAATTCACCCCCCCCCCCTCCCCCTTAAAATCATTCAATTACCCCATTCAAGTACTCTTGCAATAATTTTCTTCAAATTCTTGGACTGGATATTTTTCAACCATGCCGGACAGTGTGCCTTCCTGGTGTGCCGTCATATCCCGCACTCAGTACATCCTGCGCTCGATGGATAGATGCGAATTTCTCCGTCGGACAGTGATGGAACCCATTCTAGTGTCTCTTCGCTCACCAGCTGGACATCTTCGAGCCGCTCTTGTTTCGCCGGTATGCCTCCTCCCCCCCTCTGATGTTGCTACGGTTATTTTCTTCGTGCCTGCTCACCATCACCTCCCCCAGATGTGTCGTCGAATTGATCGTATATCGTCACTAATCATAGAAAAAAGAAAAAAAAACGTGACTTCAGCGGTTCGCCTTGTGTGTGTTTGTGTCGCCGTTCTGCTTTCTCCTTTCGACAGAATATCGTTACCTAGTGTGTTTTCATTCATAGTGCGTGTGCATTTAACGGTGCATGGAGATTTATCGTGAGGAATGTGAAAAAGTAAAAAAGTTCGTGTGCATTGCTTCAAAGGTGTACGCAAAATCTCATGCTACGATTTTTTTTAGGAAAGTGCCTTCAAAAGTTTTTTTTTCGAAGTGTTGCGTCAAGGAGTTACGTGTATTACGCCATGTATGTGTTGTCTTCAAGTGAAAATTAATAAAAAAAAAATATGTGGACATATCTCACATAAACGCTCTAATCAGGTGAAATTTTTTTTGTAAGGGAAAAGAAAGTGCATCTTAACAGAATTAGTGCGTCCGAAAATATTTCAAATTATGTGAACAATTTTCTTTTAATCTGTGCTTCGCTTCTTGTGCATAAATGTGATAAAAAAAAGAATTTGCTTCAGTTTTCATCATCAAATTTGCATCAGATTGATTTTTGTTTGTTGCTGGTTTCTGCCATCTTAGCTTGTAAAAATTCAGTGCCAATATATTCGCAATAGTAAAAGTGGTGCACCTGATAAAAAAAAAAGAAAAACGTGAAGTATAAAAAATGCAAAAATGTACAGAAATGTACCATCGTATGTGTGCGAATAATACAACAAAAAATGCTATAGCTAACAATATTGATTACATAATAAAAGTGTCTAGCTTTCACTGCATAAGCATGAACACGGAAAATTCAAGTGTTTCTTTTAAACTTTAATTGTAATAAATACAGTAAATTAGTTATTATTATTTTGCTTTATTTTTATCTGTAGGTATGCGTTATGATTTATCAATTTTCCCTTTTCATGCTGTTTGCGTAAAAAAAAAATAATAAACATAAAATGATGACTTCTTACTATTCAGTATATTTGTTTGCATGAACAGAGAAGCTTACGAAATTTAAGCATTATATTTTAAATATTTTATTCGGCACTTATAATTAATTTTTGTTTTCTCTTTTCTTGCTTTATTTTGAAAGGTAAGTTTTTTTTTTAATTCTGTATTGCAGTGCATATTTATTTTATATTGATATTTAGGTGATTAATTATTTTCCATACAGAAAATAAAATGTCATTTAGTTAAAATGTGTTTGTGATAGGCTAGGCATATTAACATTTATTGCCCTCGTTTCCAAAGGTGCATTATAAAATTTTCTTGGCTATTATTTGATAGTTTTTTTATTTATTTTTTGCTTTTACTCAGCATTTACAAGTGAATATTATTTTTGCATGCATATTATTGGAAGATGTTGCAGTGATTTTGTGCTGTTTTCTATATAATATCTGAGGGTGTATAAATTTTTCTTACTGTATGAATATTTCAGATACTGCATACTTTTAAAATAGACAAAAAAAATTTTTTTTGAGAACTTGAGAACTTCCAATTTTTTTTTCTTCTCTTTTAATCTGCTCATTCAAAAAAAAAAAGAGAAAGGGAGAGAAAATATTTGTTTTGATTTTTCTTTTTCTTGCTTTTTGCTCTAATACAGTAACTAAATTTTAAATTATTGTACCATCTTTTATATATATTTTTTTTAATTCTTCTTTGGCTACTTTTTCCAACATTTTTGAAAAATGTCACAGGCCGATAGCCATCCAGAATTAGAAGTATCTATGGCTCAATTAAAATGTTCTCTGCCGTACATGTTTGAGGAAGCACTTAACAGATTTGCGGAAAGGGTAAACACAAAATTCCCTATACTACAGGAACAAATTGGTAGTAAAAACAATGACACTTTAGTTGAAAACATATCTTCTATGCATAAGAAATTTTTATGGGAATTTCAAATGTTGGGTAATTTTTTTCAGGTTATAAAAGATGATTATGTTAGGTTGCAAAATAAGAACAAATGTTTACAAATTGTTAATACAAAAATTTTGGAAAGATTGCACGCACTCACAGTGAAAGAGAAACATAAAGTTGAAATTAATGAGACGTCTTATCAAAGCACATCCGAGGCATACACCGAAATACTATCACCTAAGCGGATTGAAACAACACAAATAGATAATTGTGAAAGCAACAGTCTGACTGAAAATTCCTTACAGCATAACTCAAATATTATTTCTGATTTGAAATGCCCACAACAAGATGTTACCACTTCTCCTATAAATAATAACTTTTCGTCCCCTTTTAGGCATGATTTGAAGCCAATTTCAGTTATAATTTGTCAGTTGCCAGAAAATTTTAATATTCCGGATATTCTTTTGGCAATTTCTGACTTAACTGGTATATCCACACCTTCTATTCAATTTCAACAAAAATATAAGATGAAATATGTTGAGTTATTTAATTGGATATTTCTAATGCCCCCAAAGATAGCTAAAAGATTAATTATTCATGGCGAAATCAAAATTCAGTCTACTGGTTACCCTGTAAAAAGATACGTTTCGGTAAAAAGATGTTTTACATGTCAAAATCTTCTTCATCAGGCAAAATCATGCACAGATAAAATTAGGTGTCCTGTATGTGCCTTATCACATAAAGATCCTCATTGTTCGAACAGCCCAAAATGCATTAATTGCATTAGATGTAATGAGGTAAACAACACAAAATTTAACGTTTTCCATACAGCTTTCTCACATAGATGTCCTACTGTAAAGAGATATATAAAAGAGCAACGAGAAACCTTAGACAATTGCAATTCATTTCATTAAACACATTTTTTTTATATAGATATAAAAAAAAGACCTATTTACAAGATAAATTATTTTTTTTCTCTTGCTGCATTTTGTATTGTGAAGGATTCTTTAAAATGAAAGTTCATTTAAAAAAAAAAAAAAAAAAAAAAAAAAAAAACATTTCACTGTGTTAGACAGTTATGTACATCTTAATAATTCACCATATGGCATTAGTGATATTTTATTTCACAGTTAACACTTAACTGCAAATTTAAATATATTTTTTCAGAAAGTATGTGTGTACTGTTAGGTATATCTTTTTATCGTTTGATTATTACTGCAGGAATGGTTGGATGATTAAAAGATTGTATGGGAGAGTAAAATAAATTGATGCAGCTCATCAGTTTTTTTTATTTTCGCTTGTAAAGGTTTTGGTAGTACAGGTGTACACACAAACACTGTACAGATGTGTCTTCCTTTTTTTGTGCACCAGTTACACTTAAACCACTTTAGATATTTTTTTCTACTTTGGTAATTTGATAGATACAAGTGATGGAAACATCACATTGCACTCTTTACATTCAGTTTTGGTTTTGGAATTTACATTTTCACAATATAATTTAATAACATTTTCTATTTTGTCTCTTACTTAACATTTATTTTAAAAATTGACGGTACTTTTTTTTGTTTTTTTTGACAACATTAGTTCATGTGCTGCGCTTGAGTTTTAGATAGATACACAATTAGTTCATGTGAAATCACACATTAGTTCATGAGATTATTTACACAATTAGTTCATGTGAAATCACACATTAGTTCATGTGATTTGTTACACAATTTAGTTCATGTGAAAACACACATTAGTTCATGAGAATAATTACACAATTTTGTTCATGTGAGATTACATTTAGTTCATGTGAGTTTATTTTAGTTCATGGGTATATTTATACAATTTTAGTTCATGTGAGAATAAACTTTGTTTATACACTTAGTTCATGGTGTCAAGCAAAACTCTGTATCATTATATAATCTAGTGATATTAACTCATTAATTATGTAATTGATATCACATTCACAAGAATGATTTTGGAGTTTTGTGTTTGTACACACGTACCGTTATTTTTTTACTTCTACATCTTATGTCAGGTTTTCGTTTTACACTACAGTTGTTTTTTTTTTTTCTCTCTTACTCTCTAGATACTAATTTTTTTCAGTTTGGGTAATGTCATAACTTACTAATGATATCATCACTTTCTTAATTAACAGATTTTATTTTTAGATTTACATGAAATTATCCTTCACATGACATTTTTACTTGACACATTCATTTTGCGGCAATTAACCTGTAACAGTTCCTTTTTAACACTTGTTATAGACTCCTTGCTTGTAAGTGGCACATACAGTAAGGTCTCTTTTTATACTACACACAGTAAAATACAGTTTATAAGTATTTTTTTAATACACTTGGTAGGATGTTTTAAGTTGATGTGTTTAAAAGTTTTGCAGAAATTATGACACAATTTAACTATTGTACATTGTTTGCACATACATCTTAAATTTTTACACAGCAGATAATTAATTGGCTGTACATTTTTACACATACAGTTAATCTACTGTTTAATTTCATTGTTTACACAAAGCTGGTGACTTGTTGCTATTTTTATTTATAACATAAGGTAATTTTATTTTATCTGACATGACATTTGATATCCTTACATGTTGTTTTTTTCGAAAAATTTAGTTAAAGGCATAATGCTAGCTGTTAGGTACACTTTAGTTATTTTTTTTTAACGCCATTCAAATAGAGTCATTAAACTAAATCTTAGGCATTTTCTCACATTTGAAATTTTTTTAATTAGTGAGTGAAAGTCTCACCTTGTCTTGTGACGGATACATACACTCATATGACATTAAGAATATAACTTTTTTCTATGCATTTTTTCTTTCTCTTTCATTCTTTTTACTTGGAACATGTTTGGTTTGGCATAACTTCTACATTTTCAGCGTAGAATTATACAATCTACTGGGCACTTCTGCATTTTATACACACTTTTGTTACCTTAATACAGTAATAACTTGCGCAGATACAACTTTATTTTAATTTTAACCCTTAGTTAACCATTAAGTAATTTTTACAAGCAGTTCATGTGTTGCATATTTGTTTATGTTGCACAACATTTGCTTACTTAGAATACATTTTTTTTTGCATCCATATACATACATTACACTAGTTCATGTGTTGATTTACATATTTTGTTCATTTGCTTTTACACATTGTACTTTGCTAACGATTTATTCGGCAGTATTTCTTTTTGTTTTTTTTTTCTTACAAGTAGTTCATTGAGTAATACACACTGGCTGGTTTAGAGTTTAACCAGGGTTTACACATACATTACAAGTAGTTCATTTGTTTTTTAACCCTTATTCACTACATTTTGATGATAACTCATTAATTATGTAATTGAATCTCACTCGTTGTAAGTGTCTTGGGTTATTACACATATACTGTCTGTTTATTTTGTTGGCAATTACATTACAATATTAGTTCATTCAGACATTAATACATAGAGTTCATGTGATATTATACAATTTGTTCATGTGTTTACTTACACGTTGTGTATGCTTGCGTACACTTTTGTTCATGTGTCGCATTACAAGTAGTCCATGAGTTTGGGAGTTTTTTTTCTACCCCGCCCTCCACACACATACAGTTTCTCCTTTACTTTCCTACCTTTTAAATTTTACACCATGTTTCAATATTAAAATACTTTTTATCAGTTTTTTTTTGTGTTTGCATAATGTCATAATATATCAATGACAACATCACTTTGTCTATGTACAAAGATTTTAAAGTTACAAGGAGTTATCCGTCACATGACATACTAAACTACACATACATTTCGAATTTGTTTATTTTTAACATGTTATATTTTAACACTTTGCTTAGATACTTCTTACTTGAAAGTGGCAGATCGAGTAAGGTATCTTGTTACATTATATAACATTTAGATACATTTTTCTAACCTTTTTTTTCATATTCTTGCCAAGTGTAAGAGAAAATAACTTTAGTGAGTACACAGGCACTTCATATCATGCAGAATCTTGAACACAAGATGGGAAATTTTAATTAATACACAGAAATACAGGACGGCAGTGTGTAAATGTATCAAATGCTAACTTATATTATACTTTGACTTCTTGTTACAGCGGGAACTTAGTTATAGTGCAGGTATCTAAAAAAATAGATACCCTTATTATCTAAGGCAGAAGCCCTAAGCTGACGCCATAAAACTTGTGGTCTCCACAAGATTTAGGGCTACACCTGTTTGCCAGCGTGCTACATGCACCCCTTTTTGGTAGTCCTGTGCCTTGTGCACAAATTTTTCTTTTCATATACGATTCATAATTTGTGTAATACAGTACATTTTAATTTTTATTTTACATATATACATACAATACTTTTCTGTGTTCCAATTTTTTTTAAAAAAAAGTTCTTATTGGTGTGTTTTGTTTTAATTTGCTTGCATTTCGTATGAAATTATGATCTCATTGTAAGATCACATTGTGAGAAGTTATAAAATATGTCTAATGTAAATGCTTCTCTTTGGAATCATGACACAACAAAAAAGCTGGTACCAGCGCCACAAATATAGAGCCACATAAAAAGCATAGGATCCTAACTCTTCGTCAAATGTGGCACAATTTTTTTTTCTCTTGTGGCATATTGAATTGATAAATAAGATTTGTTTTAAATATGAGCGCTCAGTCATGAATAAATATTATTATTTTGAATTATTTGAAAGCAAGCAAATATGTTTATATACTACCTTTCTATTTTATTACTTAAATTACTGGAAATGATGCTCTAATAGCATTTTAGAGAAACTGGTTCAAACATTTTTCTGTTATCGGATACAAATTTTTTTGATATTTCTATGTAGATGGTATACTCTGTATGTGCGAAGGTGGACAAAGGATTTTAAGTAGATATAAAGCTGCAACGTACACGTTTCAGCTTTCTTCTGTGGTCGGGGTGAGTTATGTGACAGCGTTTCTGTCCCATACATATAAGTTTTATTCAAAATTAATTAAAAACATAATTTTTACTTTTAAAATCACATTATCCCCCCCCCCCTCTTTCTTATGCTGAAATATGTAATTAAATTCATTTCTCAAAACCATCCAGCTTTTATTAAAAGGTTTTCTTTCTAAAAACATCTTTATTTCTAGCCGCAAAGATTCATTCCTTTTTTTTTCTTTTCCGTATCTGTCTGCTACTGCTCCCAGTGCAAAGAAATAAATAAGAATTAAATGGCACATCTGCTAGTATCAAGGTCTGCATTTAATTCCATCGGATTTTTGCGCGCCACATTGATAAGAATTTTTATCTCTACTAATACGTGAACGTTGCATATGTATTAACATTTAAAAAGAAAAATGAACAGATCTTATGGGAAGCATGTATTTATCGTGCTTTGTGGTCGAGCTAAAAGCCAGATGCCTCTGATTTCCAACATTTTTCTCAGACGGCGGCTCGCTTTGTAAAATAAGTTGTATAAACAAGTTTCGCTTTTCTGATGCATTTCTCATCGTATTAGAAGCGCTTGCTTGCAATCTCAGCCTCCCCCGTCCGATTGTATCACCACATTTTTGCGGTAATGTTTATCGCCAAGACCCTTTGTTCATTTTCGCGCAGTCACCAAAAGTTGTAGATTGGCGATTCTGTGCAACGCCAAGATTTCTTGATTTCTTGTAAAAAACTACACTTCTGTTTCAGCTTTCAAGATGTAAACTTGTCTAAAAAGGAATAGCCGCTTCGGCGCCCTATGTATCTATGGGGGTCTCTCTCTCCCATTGTTTAACTGAACCACCTAACGATGCTTTTAAATAAAGAGTAAGTCCAGTAAATTATTAGTTGGAGTTTTTTTTAGCATTTAGAACCCGGTCTTCAAATCTATGCTATACTCCCTGGTGGTGGAATGTGGAACTAACATAACGCGATATTGTTAAAATTAGGAAATCTAACAATGCGATCTGTTTTAAACTTTGATATAGTTCATAACGCATAATCTATTATCTATTCTATCTATTCTATCTATTATATATATAAAATCCAAACGAAAATTTCGTCCCGAACGCCTAGATTTCGAATTCTTCTGCATGGATTTTGATGGAACTTATACTGTTAGATAGGTATTGTTTCAGGGAAGGTTTTAAGCTATAACACATCGTTCTACGTAGGTTAGTTATAGAATTATGACGGGAAGTTCTGTTATTTTGCGCGAAAGGGTTACCATTATTTTATTGGCGATGAATTTTTTGATAAATGAATTGAAATGGCTGTACATCGCGGAAAAAAACTGTTACTAATTTTATTTAAAAGGAAAAAAAATAAAAGAAGAGAGAAAATGAAAAACAAAATTGACGAGTGGTAATATTGGAAAACGATAATATCGAATTTAAACATGAAAGAGAATGTTCGTAATGCTTAACAATTTATTCAATATGAAAGATTGCAGTTTTAAACTATATTTGGCAATTTATCTCTTGCGTCCGGTTAAATAAAATGCATCAGAAAATTTTATAAAATAATATCTGAGTGATAATTTTGTTTTTGTTTTTGATTTCTTTTAAATTTACTTTTTATTTTTATTTAACTCGACCATCATGTGACATACAGAAGAAACTAGCAGATGTAATTATAAAAATGACGATACTTGTGAGTTACATATTGTATGTTTTTTGCGATTTCATTTTATCGCCAAACGATTTCATTTTAAGCTAAAAATGCATGAGCGTGTCATCGGTTTGAGCGACGTTCACAATATTGGTTATTTCTCAATAAACGACAGCATTTTCTGGAAATACCTAATTCTACTTATATATATATATATATAATTCAAATGGAAATTTCATTCCCGCTGCTTATAACTCGCGTTCTGCTGAACGTACACTGTTAGATAGGTAATTTTTTGGGGAATTTTTTAGTACATAACACGTCGTTCTACGTTTCTTGGTATTGAATTATGGTTTAAAGATCTTTAATGAGATGAACCTGATAATGGAAAATTAGCCCCTTTAAATGATTCTGCCCAATGTATTTCGATTGAACTTGGACTGTTAATTAGTTAACTTTCCAGGGGCGTTTTCAGTATACAACATGCCCTTCTATATTGTTCAGCCATACCGTTTTTGGGAAAATTCTGTAGTCTGGTGTACGCAATTATCACAATAGCCTTTTTAAAAATTAAAATAAACGGTTTTTGATAGAATTTGCATTATTAGTTTGACAATTTTTCAGAGATAGTTTTAGTATATAATATATTGTTCGACACTGTTTAGTCATAGAGCAATGGGTTAAATTCTGTAATTTTCCAATATAGCTGCGAGTTGGAAAAAATGGTCTTGGCGAGACAAGGAAAGTTTTCATCCATATTTTCTGTTCAGTAATTAGATAATTTATTTACTATAAAGAATACATTTATCTCTTTTTTATATAAAAACAGAAGTAAATTGTATATAAATAACAAAAATATTAATATTCATAAATAAAAATTTATATAGGAATATATATATATATGAATACATATTTTAAAAAGCTTAAAGTTCATTTTATTTGTTTTTATAGCTGTTCATATCATTTGGCCACAAATCTCACTTTCTTAAGCCCGAATTGCGCCAAGCTTTTTGAAATCTAACAGTACACATTGATTTTAAAATCAGGAAAATTGGAAAGTAGATGTAGTTTGTAAAGTATGCATAAATTAAGGAGATAAATTACGTTATCGAATCCATAGACAATTGCCATATTTGGTACCGATAAGTTATATAATTGAGTCTACTGACAATTGGCGTATGTTACCTGGCGTGGTTTGGCGCATAATTAACTTAGGAAAAGGTTTAAACTGATTCTGTGTTTTTAAAGCGGAGCCATTCTATAACCGAATTAACACAGAATTGGCGTGATTTGAAAGAAAACTTTTTGGCGACCTTTTCCTATTTTTACGTTATACCAAATTGTATGCTATTGCGCCATTTATTTCAATCCTAAATGTGCAAAATTTTTTGGTTAATTTACAGTATAGGGATCTTGGCGAAACAGAGAAAATAGCCTTGGCGGAGAGAAATTTTGGAAACATATTTTCTGGCAACCTATTCACTGTTTCATTTCATATAAACAAGCATTTTTTTCTGTTTATACAATTTATTTAACATAAAGATGCAATTTATCTAATTTTAATTAGAAACAGAGGTAATTTGTATATAAAAAACATTTATAATATACATATATAAACAAACAAAAAATTTCATCAAGTTTGTTTTCTTAACTGTTTATATCAATTGGCAATAAATCTCACTTTCTGATGCCCGAATAGTGCCAAGCTTTTAAAAAAAACGCCAAGGCGCCTGTAGTGGAAAAGAAAAGTACCAAATTTTATTGCAAACGATGCCAAACTTTGGGGCTTGATATTTATTGAACGCGAATTTCTTTTGGCTTTAATTATTATTTATTCGTAACACCGCAAAAAAATTTAATTTATTATTTTTTGAAGGTGGAAGTATTTTTTATTATCAAGTAAAATTAAGTTATAACTTCATTTTTCGCTGAATAAAACATGGAAATGTTTACTGCAGTGCCAAGAGACAATTAAAATGTCATGCGCGTAGTTGGAGATGTTGAAAAAAATATATTATATAATATGGGTACCCACAGCAAATTGGCTCATTTTAACGACAATGTTTTGGTACAAAATGAAATACATTTGTTGTAGACATAATAGTAAATCTCAATACTCGCCTATTGAAAAGTCTTTAAAATTATTCAGCAGAGACAACGAGAAATAACTTGCAGTTTCATAAATTTTAATATTGATTATTAAAATTCTTATCTATCTATCTATCTATCTACTTCTGCTTCTACTATATATACTAGAGTAAAATGGAAATGGGAAATTCGTCCGGGTTGCATATAACTTGAGCTCACCTGAATGGATTTTGATCATAATGATAGTTAGATAATTTTCCAGGGAAGATTTTAGTATATAAAATATCGTTCTACGTTGCTTATATATACAATTTCGTTTTAAAGTTATATAATCAGACGAACCCGACCATGAAAGATTAACCTTTTTAAAAGATTCAGCAAAATTGATTACGATTGAATTTTCACTGTTAGTTAAATAATTTTTCAGGCAGAGTTTTAGTATATACTATACCCTTCTGCATTGTTTAATAATAGAGGTGTGGTGGAAAGTTCTATAATCAGTTGAACCCGATTATGAAAGTTTAACATTCTTTAAAGGTCTACAGAACGGATTTTGATAGGAATTTCATTTTAGTTAGATATCTATTCAGACATGGTTTTAGTATTTTGCATATTGTTCTACGTTGCTTAGTCATAAAATAATGGCGGAAAGTTCCATAATCATATGAAACCGATTATGAAAGATTAGACTTTTCAAAAAGTTCTAGATGGCGGGTATTGATAATACTTTCTTTGTTGATAAGACAATGTTTGCGGAGGTTTTAGTTTATTGCGTATCATTCTACGTTGCTTAGTTACAGAATTATGGGGGAAAGTTCTATAATCAGATGGACCCCTTATGAAAGATCAACCTTTAAAAAAAGTTTTACTGGATGGATTTTGTCCGTTTGTTTGTTTGCATTATTACAAGTAGTTATATAATTTTTCAGGGTTTGTTTTATTGTATTGCGTATTGTACTATCTTTCTTTACCAATCCTACTGTTATTGATCAACTAAAAGGGTTAAGACCTTAATAGCTGAAAATTTGTCTACACATTAGAAAATATAATAGCACATTGTCGTTCTTATCGTTTTTAGCAGTGCGAAAGGACATTCCAGGTAAGGTTCCATATTGCTTTAAATCATAATGTCAAATTCAATGATACATTTTGTTTAATTCAAGGTTCATTTAGATAAGCAGACCAGCGTAGCGGGAATAGCCTGCTAGTATATTTGCAAAGAGCCGGGCTAATTGGAGATTCATCTCTCTTTTTCCAATTAGCCTGATATTTTTCAGGCTTATTGCAAACAGCCTAGACGCAGTTAGGCTAATTGAAAAATGACCACTTATTTCCCAATCAGAATGCTTTTTTAGGCTTAATTACCGAAACCCGACCCGAACCCTAAAATAAATTACAACAGACCGTACTCCGATCCGAGCAAAACAAAATAATTTCAGTCTACAAGCAACCCGACCCGAACCTAAAAATTCCATTTAAAAAAAACGGAATCTGAACCGAACCAAATCTGAACCCGATAAAAATATTCCAATGAACCATAACCGATCCGAGCAAGTCAAAATAATTTCTGAGGGCATACAAGCCGACCCGAACCTAAAAATTCTAATTGAAAAAAACCCGGAATCTGAACCCGACAAAAATATTCCAATGAACCATAACCGATCCGAGCAAGACAAAATAATTTCTTAGGACATACAACCAAACCAGAACCTAAAATTTCAATTTGAAAAAACCCCTAAATCTGACTTGAACCAAATCTGAACCCGAAAAAATTATTCCAAAGAAACATAAACGGATACGAGCAACACAAAATAATTTCTGTGGACATGTTACCCGACACGAACCTAAAAATCCCATTTGAAAAAAAACTCAGAATCTGAACCGAACCAAATCTGAACCCGATAAAAATATTCCAATGAACCATAACCGATCCGAGCAAGAGAAAATAATTTCTGCGGACATGCAACCCGACCCGAACCTAAAAATTCTAATTGAAAACCCGGAATCTGAACCCGACAAAAATATTCCAGTGAACTATAACCGATCCGAGGAAGAAAAAATAATTTCTGAGGACATACAACCAAACCAGAACTTAAAAATTCAGTTTGAAAAAACCCCTAAATCTGACTTGAACCAAATCTGAACCCGATAAAATTATTCCAAAGAAACATAAACGGATCCGAGCAAAACAAAATAATTTCCATGGACATGTTACCCGACGTGAACCTAAAAATTCCATTTGAAAATAAATCGAAATCTGACCCGAACCAGATCTGGACCCGCTAAAAATTTTCCAATGAACCATAACCCGATCCGAGCAAGACAAAATATTTTCTGTCGACAGACAACGCAATCCGAGCAAGACAAAACTACAAGACGCACCCCAACCGGAACCTAAAATTTCATTTGAAGAAAAAACGACATTTGAAACCGTCAAAAATATTCAAAAGATCAATAATCCTATACAAGCAAGACAAAATAATTTCCGTGGACGCGCACCCCGAGCCGAACTAAAAATTCCATTTGAAAAAACCCGAATCAAATCGGAACCCGACAAAAATATTCCAAAGAACCATAACCGGATCGGAGCAAGGCAAACTAATTTCCGTGGACAGGCAACACGACCAGAACCTAAAAATTCCATTTGAAGTCAACCTGCAACCCGACCCGAACCAAATTTTAACCCAACAAAAATATTCCAAAGAAACATAACTCGATCCGAGCAAGACAAAATAATTTCTGTCGACAGGCAACCCGATTCGAACCTGAAAGTTCTAGTTAAACTCGATCCGAAATTTGACCTGAACGCGGGTTATGGAAGGTTTTCGGGTTGACTTCAAATGAAACTTTTAGGTTCGAATCCGGTTGTATGTCGAAGAAAATTATATTGTCTTTCTCAGATCGGGTTACGGTTCTTTGAAATATGTTTGTCGTGTTCCGATCGGGTTCGTGTCGGGTTTGAGGCTGACGTCCAGTGGAATTTTTAGATTCTGGTCGTACTGCGTGTATGCGAAAAATAATTTGCATTGCTCGGATCGGGGTATATGGCCTGATGTGTTTTAATTTCGGGTTCTGGTCAGGTTTCGGGTTAACTTCAAGTAGAACTTTCAGGTTCGGATCGGGTTTCATGCCGACTGAAATTATTTTGTCTTGCTCGGATCCGGTTATGGTTTTTTGGAATATTTTTGACGGATTCAGATTTGGTTCGGTTCATATTTCGGGGGTTTTCTAATAGGATTTTTAGGTTCGGGTCGGGTTGCATGTCCACGAAAATTATTTTTTCTTTCTCGGATCTGGTTATGATTTTGGGGGATATTTTTGTCGGATTCAGATTTGGTTCCGGTCAGATTTCAGGGTTTTTTCAAATGGAATTTTTAGGTTCGGGTCCGGTTGCGTGTCCACGGAAATTACTGTCTTGCTCGGATCGGGTTATGGTTCATTAGAATATTTTTGTCGGTTATCATATTTGGTTCGGGTAATATTTCGCGTTTTTTTAAACAAAATTTTTAGGTTCGGATCGGGTTGCGTGTCCATGGAAGTTATTTTGTCTTTCTTCGATCGGGCTATGGTTCTTTGGATTATTTTTCTCGGGTTCAGATTTGATTCGCGTCAGATTTCGGGGTTTTTTTCAAATAGAATTTTTAGGTTCGAGTCGGGTTGCGTCACCACGGAAATTATTTTGCCTTACTCGGATCTGTTTATGGTTCTTTGGAATAATTTTGTTGGGTTCAAATTTGGTTCGCGTCAGATTTCGGTTTTTTTAAAAATTGAATTTTTAGGTTCGAGTCGGGTGCGTGTCCACGGAAATAATTCTGCCTTGCTCGGATCCGGTAATGGTTCTTTGGAATAATTTTGTCGGGTTCAGATTTGGTTCGTGACAGATTTCGGTTTTTTTTAAACTGAAGTTTTAGGTTCTGGTTGTGTTGCATGTCCTCAGAAATTATTTTGTCTTGGTCGGATCGGTTATGGTCATTGGTATATTTTTGTCGGGTTCAGATTCCGTTTTTTTTTCTCAAATAGAATTTTTAGGTTCGGATCGGGTTGCATGTCCTCAGAAATCAATTTGTCTTGCTCGGATCGGTTACGGTTCATTGGAATATTGTTGTCGGGTTCAGATTTGGTTCGGTTCAGATTCCGGGTTTTTTTTTAAATGGAATTTTTAAGTTCGGGTCGGGTTGCGTGCAGACTGAAATTATTTTGTCTTGCTCAGATCGAGATACGGTCTGTTGTAATTTATTTTTCGGGTTCGGGCCGGGTTATGGGTTAATAAGCGTAAAAAATCATCGTGACTGGGATATAAGTGGTCATTTTTCAATTAGCCTAACGGTGTATAGGCTCTTTGCAATAAGCCTGAAAAATATCAGGCTAATTGGAAAAAGAAAGACGATTCTCCAATTAGCCCGGCTCTTTGCAAACAGCCTAGGCTCTTTGCAAAGAGCCTGATTTCTCAATTAGCCTACAACATATACACCAAAACCTTTCTAAAATTATTACCTAACTAATTGTGGTATATCCTACGAAAGTATTATAAACAATCGGAATGAAATACAAATTTCCGATGTAAATATATAGTAGATGATGATGATGCGATTTTGTGTAATAGGATTCATAGTAAAGTTTTCGCTTCAAACAAAAACGATGCTTTCAACATTAAAGCTAATACACCAATATGTGAAGTATCCGATTACGGAAGGTTAACTTGAATTCTCATGAGCAACTACTCAAAGAAAAGTGAATATGTGGCTTTTGTGATACTTTTATGTCAGCCGGGCGCAGGTAATAAATCAATAAAGATTGTTTTCATAGCATATTCTTATTTTATTATTTTCATTTAAAACACAAACCTTTCACTCATTTAATTTAAAATGCATGCCTTATACTAATTTCATTTAAAAAACTGAAAAGATAAACAATAACAGGAAATAATGCCATAATTAAAAGCAAAAAAAATATTTTTAATTTACATACGCAAAATGTAACTACTGCTACTGGGAATTTTAAAAATGCTATCAGCGAGATGTGCGCACGGTTGTTATGAATGTACCCATTTTTTCTTCTTATCGAGGAGCAATTTATAAATCGCACAATATTATTCCAATTCCAATTTCTTTCATTGAGGAACCTATGACCGGGAAAAATGGAAAAAGACTCTTGTAGATTCTTCGGATGACGGCATCTGACGCCATAAACCGAGTTTATATATATGAAAATAATTTTTAAGTCGTTACAAACATTGCTTTCTTACTTAAATATTTTCATTGGTACTACTTGTTATCCCGTCGACCAATTTCGCCAAATTATATAAATCGCCAAACCATTCGCCAAATTATATAAATTGACATAATCTTTATTTTAAATAACGAAATAACAAATAAATTAGTATAACATTAATAAAAATATAAATAAAGCGTCGAAATTAAAATTACTTGATGGCGTAAACACGTGTAGTTTGCTTAAATTCAAGTGAATTTGATATTTACGATCAACAATTATTGGCATTTAATCTTATAGTTTGACGATAGATTTTTGGTCGACGGAATATCTAAGTAGTACCTTTTCCATTTTTGTTTTATAACGCTAAATTCTCAGTAATTTTTTCCCTTTTATTTTACATAAAATCACTATTTTTAAAAAAAAATTAAGATGCTTGCATTTTTATTTCAAACTCATAGAGCCGTTTTTAGCTCACAGGCTATCAAAGCCTGAGAGCTAATGTGCCCGCCCGCTCTGTATGTATGTATGTATGTACGTACGTACGTATGTATATGTATGTACGTAACGCGATAACTCTTGATAGAAACATCCGATTTGCTTCAAAATTTTTTTCTAGGTTCATTGTGATAAGGCGCTTCCCTGATTAGTTTTGGGAGTTGATTGGTTAAGGATAAAGAGGGAAAAACGGGGTTAGTCCACCCCTTAATTCAGATAAATGGGTTTTTCATGCAGAATGATTCGATTTTCTCCGAATTTGGTATACCGGTTTATTATGTTAAGGAACTTCCCTGAATAGTTTTGGAGGTTCATTGGTTAAGGATAAAGGGAAGAAAAGGGGGGTTAGTCCACCCCCTTAATTCAGATAATTGGGTTTTTCATGCAGAATCATTCGATTTGCCCCGAATTTGGTATACCGGTTTATTATGTTAAGGAACTTCCCTGATTAGTTTTGGGAGTTCATTGGTTAAGGATAAAGGGGGAAAAACGGGGTTAGTCCACCCCCCTTAATTCAGATAAATGGGTTTTTCATGCAGAATCATTCGATTTGCTCCGTATTTGGTATACCGGTTTATTATGTTAAGGAACTTCCCTGATTAGTTTTGGGAGTTCATTGGTTAAGGATAAAGGGGGAAAAACGGGGTTAGTCCACCCCCCTTAATTCAGATAAATGGGTTTTTCATGCAGAATCATTCGATTTGCTCCGTATTTGGTATACCGGTTTATTATGTTAAGAAACTTTCCTGATTAGTTTTGGGGGTTCATTGGTTAAGGATAAAGGGGGAAAGGGGGGTTAGTTCACCCCTTTTTATTCAGATAAATGGGTTTTTCATGCAGAATGATTCGATTTGCTCCGAATTTGGTATACCAGTTTATTAGGTTAAGGCGCTTCCCTGATTAGTTTTGGGAGTTCATTGGTTAAGGATAAGGGGGGAAAACGGGGTTAGTCCAACCCCTTAATTCAGATAAACGGGTTTTTCATGCAGAATGATTCGATTTTCTCCAAATTTGGTATACCGGTTTATTATGTTAAAAAACTTCCCTGATTAGTTTTGGAGGTTCATTGGTTAAGGATAAAGGGGGAAAAGGGGGGTTAGTCCACCCCCTTAATTCAGATAGTTGGGTTTTCCATGCAGAATCATTCGATTTGCCCCGAATTTGGTATACTGGTTTATTATGTTAAGGAACTTCCCTGATTAGTTTTGGGAGTTCATTGGTTAAGGATAAAGGGGGAAAAACGGGGTTAGTCCACCCCCCCTAATTCAGATAAATGGGTTTTTCATGCAGAATCATTCGATTTGCTCCGTATTTGTTATACCGGTTTATTATGTTAAGGAACTTCCCTGATTAGTTTTGGGGGTTCATTGGTAAAGGATAAAGGGGGGAAAAGGGGGGTTAGTCCACCCCTTTTTATTCAGATAAATGGGTTTTTCATGCAGATTGATTCGATTTGCTCCGAATTTGGTATACCGGTTAATTAGGTTAAAGAATTTCCCTAATTAGATTTGGGGGTTCATTGGTTAAGAATAAAGGGGGAAAGGGGGCTAGTCCACCCCCTTAATTCAGATAAATGGGTTTTTCATGCAGAATGATTCGATTTGCTCCGAATTTGGTATACCGGTTTATTAGGTTAAGGAACTTCCTTGAATAGTTTTGGAGGTCATTGGTTAAGGATAAAGGGAAGAAAAGGGGGGTTAGTCCACCCCCTTAATTCAGATAATTGGGTTTTTCGTGCAGAATCATTCGATTTGCCCCGAATTTGGTATACCGGTTTATTATGTTAAGGAACTTCCCTGATTAGTTTTGGGAGTTCATTGGTTAAGGATAAAGGGGGAAAAACGGGGTTAGTCCATCCCCCTTAATTCAGATAAATGGGTTTTTCATGCAGAATCATTCGATTTGCTCCGTATTTGGTATACCGGTTTATTATGTTAAGGAACTTCCCTGATTAGTTTTGGGAGTTCATTGGTTAAGGATAAAGGGGGAAAAACGGGGTTAGTCCACCCCCCTTAATTCAGATAAATGGGTTTTTCATGCAGAATCATTCGATTTGCTCCGTATTTGGTATACCGGTTTATTATGTTAAGAAACTTCCCTGATTAGTTTTGGGGGTTCATTGGTTAAGGATAAAGGGGGAAAGGGGGGTTAGTTCACCCCTTTTTATTCAGATAAATGGGTTTTTCATGCAGAATGATTCGATTTGCTCCGAATTTGGTATACCAGTTTATTAGGTTAAGGCGCTTCCCTGATTAGTTTTGGGAGTTCATTGGTTAAGGATAAAGGGGGAAAAACGGGGTTAGTCCAACCCCTTAATTCAGATAAACGGGTTTTTCATGCAGAATGATTCGATTTTCTCCAAATTTGGTATACCGGTTTATTATGTTAAGAAACTTCCCTGATTAGTTTTGGAGGTTCATTGGTTAAGGATAAAGGGGGAAAAGGGGGGTTAGTCCACCCCCTTAATTCAGATAGTTGGGTTTTCCATGCAGAATCATTCGATTTGCCCCGAATTTGGTATACCGGTTTATTATGTTAAGGAACTTCCCTGATTAGTTTTGGGAGTTCATTGGTTAAGGATAAAGGGGGAAAAACGGGGTTAGTCCACCCCCCTTAATTCAGATAAATGGGTTTTTCATGCAGAATCATTCGATTTGCTCCGTATTTGGTATACCGGTTTATTATGTTAAGGAACTTCCCTGATTAGTTTTGGGGGTTCATTGGTAAAGGATAAAGGGGGGTTAGTCCACCCCTTTTTATTCAGATAAATGGGTTTTTCATGCAGATTGATTCGATTTGCTCCGAATTTGGTATACCGGTTAATTGGGTTAAAGAACTTCCCTAATTAGATTTGGGGGTTCATTGGTTAAGAATAAAGGGGGAAAGGGGGCTAGTCCACCCCCTTAATTCAGATAAATGGGTTTTTCATGCAGAATGATTCGATTTGCTCCGAATTTGGTATACCGGTTTATTATGTTAAGGAACTTCCCTGATTAGTTTTGGGAGTTCATTGGTTAAGGATAAAGGGGGAAAAACGGGGTTAGTCCACCCCCTTAATTCAGATAAATGGGTTTTTCATGCAGAATCATTCGATTTGCTCCGTATTTGGTATACCGGTTTATTATGTTAAGGAACTTCCCTGATTAGTTTTGGGAGTTCATTGGTTAAGGATAAAGGGGGAAAAACGGGGTTAGTCCACCCCCCTTAATTCAGATAAATGGGTTTTTCATGCAGAATCATTCGATTTGCTCCGTATTTGGTATACCGGTTTATTATGTTAAGAAACTTCCCTGATTAGTTTTGGGGGTTCATTGGTTAAGGATAAAGGGGGAAAGGGGGGTTAGTTCACCCCTTTTTATTCAGATAAATGGGTTTTTCATGCAGAATGATTCGATTTGCTCCGAATTTGGTATACCAGTTTATTAGATTAAGGCGCTTCCCTGATTAGTTTTGGGAGTTCATTGGTTAAGGATAAAGGGGGAAAAACGGGGTTAGTTCAAACCCTTAATTCAGATAAACGGGTTTTTCATGCAGAATGATTCGATTTTCTCCAAATTTGGTATACCGGTTTATTATGTTAAGAAACTTCCCTGATTAGTTTTGGAGGTTCATTGGTTAAGGATAAAGGGGGAAAAGGGGGGTTAGTCCACCCCCTTAATTCAGATAGTTGGGTTTTCCATGCAGAATCATTCGATTTGCCCCGAATTTGGTATACCGGTTTATTATGTTAAGGAACTTCCCTGATTAGTTTTGGGAGTTCATTGGTTAAGGATAAAGGGGGAAAAACGGGGTTAGTCCACCCCCCTTAATTCAGATAAATGGGTTTTTCATGCAGAATCATTCGATTTGCTCCGTATTTGGTATACCGGTTTATTATGTTAAGGAACTTCCCTGATTAGTTTTGGGGGTTCATTGGTAAAGGATAAAGGGGGGTTAGTCCACCCCTTTTTATTCAGATAAATGGGTTTTTCATGCAGATTGATTCGATTTGCTCCGAATTTGGTATACCGGTTAATTAGGTTAAAGAATTTCCCTAATTAGATTTGGGGGTTCATTGGTTAAGAATAAAGGGGGAAAGGGGGCTAGTCCACCCCCTTAATTCAGATAAATGGGTTTTTCATGCAGAATGATTCGATTTGCTCCGAATTTGGTATACCGGTTTATTAGGTTAAGGAACTTCCCTGATTAGTTTTGGGGGTTCATTGGTTAAGGATAAAGGGGGGAAATGGGAGGTTAGCCCGCGCCTCTTAAATTAGATAAATGGGTTTTTCATGCAGAATGATTCGATTTGCTCCGAAGTTGGTATACCGGTTTATTATGTTAAGGAACTTCCCTGATTAGTTTTGTGGGTTCATTGGTTAAGGATAAAGGGGGAAGGGTGGCTAGTCCCCCCCCCCCCTTAATTTATATAAACGGTTTTTTCATGCAGAATTATTCGCTTTGCTCCAAATTTGGTATACCTGTTTATTATGTTAAGGAGTGCTTCCCTGATTCGTTTTGGGGATTCATTGGTTAAGGATAAAGGGGGAGGGGTAGTCCACCCCCTTAATTTAGATAAAAAAAATTTTTTGCAGGATTATTCGATTTGCTCCAAATTTGGTATACCGGTTTATTATGATAAGGAGCTTCCCTGATTAGATTTGGAGGTTCACTGGTTAAGTATAAAGGGTGAAACGGGGGCTAATTCCCATTCACTTATTTTTTTGAGGGGCATTATTCTTTAAAATAAGAGTATGATATACAATTAGTGTGAATAGCCTGTGAGCTCAATGCCATCAGTCTAGCCGGGCATTTTTCTTTTTTATTATTTTTTAGCCAAAAGGGTTGATTTGAATTTTTTCCGTTGCTAGAGTAACGGATGTAATGATAGATATTTTGAGGTTTAGATGCCAAAGACACCGCCAAATTAGAAAAATATGAAATGTGTCATGAACTGTTGGACTTATAAAAATTTATTTGGTAGCATTCGATTCAGCATACAAAACTACATTAACATATGCTATCATTTGACGCATAATTTTGATATTCGATTTTTTTCCCCTCCCCGTGCAAAAACCATTAGGGGTGACACTTTAGAAAATCCTTTCTTAGCAGAAGTCTATGTCATAAGAAGTATTTTTACCACGATTTTCAAGATTTTAGGTTCAGTAGTTTGCGCTGTGCGTTAATAAGTCCCCTAATCCAGACTTTATTTTATATACTATATTAGATATGCGATTTTGCGGTGAATCGATGATCGAAAATTAGTCCAATATCATTTGAAATATTACATAACAGAGGAGAAAGTACAAAGAAAGACGAAGAAGAAATGACGAATTACAAAAGACGTGTAATTTTTTTTTCAAAATGTTGAATTTTTCCATAGTAATAACGTATTAAAACATAAATTTCCTTAAAAATTATCTTTATTTCCTAGATTTCGAATCTGTGAATTTTCCTATAAATGAAATTGACGATATGACTTGAGAAAATAGATAATATTTGCTTAAATAAAATGGATAATACTCGTTGATCTGAGTTCGAGTTTATAAATATCACATGCTTTCGGAATTACGGCGAAAAACATTTTAAAAAGTATTAAATTATTTTACAATATGTATGTGTGGCAGAAATTCACACTGAAATTTAAGTATTCGATTCCATTTTTAAAATATTAACTGATATCTATATAAGTTACAATTGAATATGAAAATGTACTCAAAAAATGATTTCTTTCACCTAAAAAAACACCATTTGTGAGAACATCCTCAAGCTAATGTCACGCTTATGCATTTTTGGCTTAAAATCACATTGTTTGGCGACAAAATAAAAATAAAAAATTGTAAAGAAACAAATAGTAATTACACATGTGACTCACAATTACATCTGCTTGTTTCTTCTATAAGTCACGTGATGGGACAATTAGATATAAAAAAAAAGAAAAGAACAGAACAGAAAGAAAATGTCGTTAAAATTTCATCTAATCAAATTTTCAGATTCGTTTCCATATCTAACGCAAGCGATAAAGAGCCAAATATTGCGTATCAAGTGTAATATTTCTTATTAAATTAATTTTTAAGCATTACAAATATTTCTTTCAGGTTTTGATTAAATGTTTCCGTTTTTTAATATTATCACTCATTAAAACGGATTTTCTTCTTCTTTTTTTCTTTTTTTTTCATTTAAATAAAATTAGTAACAGTTTTTCTTTTATTTTTCGAGGTTTAATAGCCGTTTCAATTTTTTTTTATCAACGATGAATTTCGCCAAGAAATAAAATGGTAACCTTATCGCCCAAAATAACAGAATTTTCCATCATAATTCTAAAACTAATATAGGTAGAATAATTTTTTTATAGATTAAAACCTTCCCTGAAACAATACCTATCTAACGGTATAGGTTCCGTAAAAATCCACGCAGTAGAACTCGAAATCTAGGCGTTCGGAACGAAATTTCCGTTTGGATTTTATATATATAATAGATAATAGAATAGATAATAGATTATATATATATATAATAGAATAGATAATAGATTATATATATATATAATAGAATAGATAATAGATTATGTGTTATGAACTATCTCAAAGTTTAAAACAGATTGCATTGTTAGATTTCCTAATTTTAACAATATCGCGTTATGTTAGTTCCACATTCCACCACCAGGGAGCGCACTCTATTCTTAACGAAAGCGTATCTGAACGAAACTCCTTCATGCAACCTTTCCGTAGATACATGAATCGGGACGGTGGCGGTCTTAACCAATAATTTAAGATAATTGCTGAAATTACTACGAAAAATATTTTAAAGGGGCTCTACGCGGGCCCCTAATAGAGTTAGAGGAAATCGGAAGACGGCAAAATAATCGCGGGGAAAAGTTTGCTTGGGTGCCTTGGAGCTACTTTTGGCGCGAGATCTAAGCTCTACGACCAATAGGAGCCCAGATATTTAAGGAAATATGAAGTAACAAAGTCCAAAATAATAGATTTTTCCGTAATAATTCTATAACTAATCTAGGTAGAATGATGTGTTATAGCTTAAAACCTTCCCTGGAACGATACCTATCTAACGGTATAAGTTCCGTAAAAATCCATGCGGTAGAACTCGAAATCTCGGCGTTCGGAACGAAATTTCCGTTTGGATTTTATATATATAACTAGCAGGCTATGCCCGCTGCGCTGGTCAATATTTCCAAATGAACCTCGGATTAAACTAAATGATGAATTTGAACTTGTATTTTAAACAATATGGATCTTCAGCTTGACCTTGCACATTACTGAAAACGATGCGAACGCCATTGCGATATAATGTTATCTTAAGCATTGGACAAAATTTAGCAATTAAGAAGTAATTGTTTTAGTTGATTATAAACAGCGCACTTATGGTCGGGTAATGAGACCGTTATGACAACAGGAATTAATACCTCTGTAACTAATCAACATATAATGAAATCGTATATACTAACACCATTCCTAAAAGTCATGCAACAGGGCCACTCGTAACAAAATATGTTCTGTAGATTTTTTTAAAAAGGCTAAACTTTCATAATCAGGTTCACTTAATTTTTGAACTTTTACTGTTGCTCTATAACTAAGCACCCTTGAACAATATGTATACACTAAAACCTTTCCAAAATTATTACCTAACTAATTGTGGTATATCCTACGAAAGTATTATAAACAATCGGAATGAAATACAAATTTCTGTTGTAAATATATAGTAGATGATGATGATGCGATTTTGTGTAATAGAATTCATAGTAAAGTTTTCGCTTCAAACAAAAACGATGCTTTCAACATTAAAGCTAATACACCAATATGTGAAGTATCCGATTACGGAAGGTTAACTTGAATTCTCATGAGCAACTACTCAAAGAAAAGTGAATATGTGGCTTTTGTGATACTTTTATGTCAGCCGGGCGCAGGTAATAAATCAATAAAGATTGTTTTCATAGCATATTCTTATTTTATTATTTTCATTTAAAACACAAACCTTTCACTCATTTAATTTAAAATGCATGCCTTATACTAATTTCATTTAAAAAACTGAAAAGATAAACAATAACAGGAAATATTGCCATAATTAAAAGCAAAAAAGTATTTTTAATTTACATACGCAAAATGTAACTACTGCTACTGGGAATTTTAAAAATGCTATCAGCGAGATGTGCGCACGGTTGTTATAAATGTACCCATTTTTTCTTCTTATCGAGGAGCAATTTATAAATCGCACAATACTATTCCAATTCCAATTTCTTTCATTGAGGAACCTATGACCGAAAAAATGGAAAAAGACTCTTGTAGATTCTTTGGATGACGGCATCTGACGCCATAAACTGAGTTTATATATATGAAAATAATTTTTAAGTCGTTACAAACATTGCTTTCATACTTAAATATTTTCATTGGTGCTACTTGTTATCCCGTCGACCAATTTCGCCAAATTATATAAATCGCCAAATCATTCGCCAAATTATATAAATTGACATAATCTTTATTTTAAATAACGAAATAACAAATAAATTAGTATAACATTAATAAAAATACAAATAAAACGTTGAAATTAAAATCACTTGATGACGTAAACACGTGTAGTTTGTTTAAATTCAAGTGAATTTGATATTTACGATCAACCATTATTGGCATTTAATCTTATAGTTTGACGATAGATTTTTGGTCGACAGAATATCTAAGTAGTACCTTTTCCATTTTTGTTTTATAACGCTAAATTCTCGGTAATTTTTTCCCTTTTATTTTACATAAAATCACTATTTTTTAAAAAAATTAAGATGCTCGCATTTTTATTTCAAACTCATAGAGCCGTTTTTATTTTTTAGCCAAAAGGGTTGATTTGAATTTTTTCCGTTGCTAGAGTAACGAATGTAATGATAGATATTTTGAGGTTTAGATGCCAAAGACACCGCCAAATTAGAAAAATATGAAATGTGTCATGAACTGTTGGACTTATAAAAATTTATTTGGTAGCATTCGATTTAGCATACAAAACTACATTAAAATATGCTATCATTTGACGCATAATTTTGATATTCGATTTTTTCCCCTCCCCGTGCAAAAACCATTAGGGGTGACACTTTAGAAAATACTTTCTTAGCAGAAGTTTATGTCATAAGAAGTATTTTTACCACGATTTGAAAGATTTTAGGTTCAGTAGTTTGCGCTGTGCGTTAATTAGTCCCCTAATCCAGACTTTATTTTATATACTATATTAGATATGCGATTTTGCGGTGAATCGATGATCGAAAATTAGTCCAATATCATTTGAAATATTACATAACAGAGGAGAAAGTACGAAGAAAGGGGAAGAAGAAATGACGAATTACAAAAGATTTGTAATTTTTTTTTTCAAAATGTTGAATTTTTCCATAGTAATAACGTATTAAAACATAAATTTCCTTAAAAATTATCTTTATTTCCTAGATTTCGAATCTGTGAATTTTCCTATAAATGAAATTGGCGATATGACTTGAGAAAATAGATAATATTTGCTTAAATAAAATGGGTAATATTCGTTGATCTGAGTTCGAGTTTATAAATATCACATGCTTTCGGAATTACGGCGAAAAACATTTTAAAAAGTATGAAATTATTTTACAATATGTATGTGTGGCAGAAATTCACACTGAAATTTAAGTATTCGATTCCATTTTTAAAATATTAACTGATATCTATATAAGTTACAATTGAATATGAAAATGTACTCAAAAAATGATTTCTTTCACCTAAAAAAACACCATTTATGAGAACATCCTCAAGCTAATGTCACGCTTATGCATTTTTGGCTTAAAATCACATTGTTTGGCGACAAAAGAAAAATAATAAATTATAAAGAAACAAATAGTAATTACACATGTGACCCACAATTACATCTGCTTGTTTCTTCTATAAGTCACGTGATGGGACAGTTAGATATAAAAAAAAAGAAAAGAACAGAACAGAGAGAAAATGTCGTAAAAATTTCATCTAATCAAATTTTCAGATTCGTTTCCTTATCTAACGCAAGCGATAAAGAGCCAAATATTGCATATCAAGTGTAATATTTCTTTTTAAATTAATTTTTAAGTATTACAAATATTTCTTTCAGGTTTTGATTAAATGTTTCCGTTTTTCAATATTATCACTCATTAAAACGGATTTTCTTCTTCTTTTTTTCTTTTTTTTTTTTTTTCTTTTTTTTATTTAAATAAAATTAGTAACAGTTTTTCTTTTATTTTTCGAGGTTTAATAGCCGTTTCATTTTTTTTTTTTTTTTTTTTTTTTTTTTTTTTTTTATCAACGATGAATTTCGCCAAGAAATAAAATGGTAACCTTATCGCCCAAAATAACAGAATTTTCCGTCATAATTCTAAAACTAATATAGGTAGAATAATGTGTTATAGCTTAAAACCTTCCCTGAAACAATACCTATCTAACGGTATAGGTTCCGTAAAAATCCATGCAGTAGAACTCGAAATCTAGGCGTTCGGAACGAAATTTCCGTTTGGATTTTATATATATAATAGATAATAGAATAGATAATAGATTTTATATATATATAATAGAATAGATAATAGATTATGTGTTATGAACTATCTCAAAGTTTAAAACAGATCGCATTGTTAGATTTCCTAATTTTAACAATATCGCGTTATGTTAGTTCCACATTCCACCACCAGGGAGCGCACTCTATTCTTAACGAAAGCGTATCTGAACGAAACTCCTTCATGCAACCTTTCCGTAGATACATGAATCGGGAGGGTGGCGATCTTTACCAATAATTTAAGATAATTGCTGAAATTACTACGAAAAATATTTTAAAGGGGCCCTACGCGGGCCCCTAATAGAGTTAGAGGAAATCGAAAGACGGCAAAATAATCGCGGGAAAAAGTTTGCTTGGGTGCTTCGGAGCTACTTTTGGCGCGAGATCTAAGCTCTACGACCAATAGGAGTCCAGATATTTAAGGAAATATGAAGTAACAAAATCCAAAATAACAGAATTTTCCGTAATCATTCTATAACTAATCTAGGTAGAATGATGTGTTGTAGCTTAAAACCTTCCCTGAAACGATACCTATCTAACGGTATAAGTTCCGTAAACATCCATGCGGTAGAACTCGAAATCTCGGCGTTCGGAACGAAATTTCCGTTTGGATTATATATATATAATAGACTAGGGGATCGTACCCGGGCTTCCCGGGTTAAAGAATATAGGTGAAAACATTTTTCTTTAATTGAAAATTAATAATTTTTTATATGCAATAAATGTTTTAGATTGACCACTTACATTAAAAAAGTATTTTTCATATGGAAAATACAAATTATACATTTTTTTTTTTTTTTGAAATTTATAAAAAGCGATATTTTCTTCTTAGCCGCATGCTAAGAGTTATTTTACCAAGATTTTGCTACTTACGGCATACTTTTATATTCTGATAATTTCAGAGCTTATACATGTCTAGTAAATTTGTGTTTTATTTATATTATTTTATTTATTTATTCATAGGGAAGTTTTTATTTAATGGATATTAGCTGTAAGAAAATGCTGAACTCCTTATGTTGTTTTAAGGGCAAACGGATTAATCTTTCGTAATCGAGCTCCGTGCGATATAGATAAATTTAAAAAAATATTTCACGCTTTAAAATTATTTTTAAAACCATAAACAATCAGTAAACTGATACGAACTTTGCAAACAAATGACGTTTGAAAAAAATTCCTATTTGGTGATCTAAAAATTTAAATTGTACGATTACAAATATGTTAGATTTGTGTTTTTTCAATATTATTCTTTTATTTGTTTATAAAAGAAGTATTATTAATTTCGTTAATTTGTCTTTCACAAATATGTTAGATTGGTGGTTTTTTTAATATTATTCTTTTATTTGTTTATAAAGGAAGTATTAATTTCATTATGCAAAAATAGTCAGAAACAAATGCTGAAAAATGTTTGTTGCTTTATGTGCAAAATGTTTATTATTATGTATTGAAAACGGCACGTGATAAGATAAACTTAAAAAAAATCATGCTTAAAAATTATTTTAGAAAATATAATACATCAGTCAATGAATACAGTTCTTAAACAAATTGCATTTGAAAGTATTTTTTTTCCCTATGCGACGAAAATTGAAAATGTACGATGGTCAGAAAATTGAAAAAAAAATTCTGCCGGCTCGGGCCTACAGGCGGAGGTAGATTTCGAAGTTAAGTACTAAATTAACCACCAAAATTTAAATCAAGATTAGAGATAAACCCAGTTCCTCCACTAAGAATGAGATCTAGGGAGCTAAACATTTTGTGAAAATTCTAATATACACGAATACACACACGCATGCATATGGAATAGGTTTAAAAAATAGCTAAAGCAAATTCAGATAACCTCAAAGTGTTAAATAAGTTAATATTTCCATAGTCGGGTTTTTATCATGTTTTAATACGTTTCTTCAAACTCACATGACGTTACATATTCACCTGCTGAGGTCCATTTTATTTCCAATATGATGCAATATTTTGTTGTTGTTTTTTAATTCGTCAAACTATTTATTTCATTTTGAGTTTTCATGCGGAAATCTTGCTCTAGAAAACTTATGACGTAATATTCAATTTGTTTTCAATTCGTCAAACTATTTATTTTATTTAATTTTTCACGTGAAATTCTCGCAAAAGAAAAGCAATTGTTGTGGTGAGAATTTTATTGCTTTTTTTTTTAATTGTTGGCAACTGCAATAACGAAAAATATTTATTTTTTTTCTGTTATTGTTGTGTAAGAGCTGATTTTATCGGAATCATGTTAAGATGGTATTCAAATTTTTAAATCCTCCCCATTTCCATTCCCTTGGTCCGATTTTACCCATTTTCAATCCCCGCCGAGATATTAGCCATCTCAAAGTTGTTGGCGAGTTTGAAGACGATCCGTGCATAATTGCGACTTTTATCGTGCGGACAAAATTTAGTAATATCATACATACATAGCATACATACATATATATATATATATATATATAAACTTTTTAGGTGGGGGTGGTTTTGGGTTCCTGGGGTCCTATAATGAAAAGTTATGAAGGAATTTTTCAAAAGTCGCACCATGGTAACGACTGCAATAGGTAGTATTTCTTACGAAATCTACCTAAAATGCAGTAGCGAAAATTTCAAGACCGAAATTTGATCGTGAAGTGTTGCCATTCGCAAAATGACGTCAGCTTTACGCACAGATACGTTTGTTCTTTATAATATAGATATACTTAATCAGTAGAATATAATAAAGTTCAGTTATTAGGATGTGGTTATCAATTGAGGCTCTTGTGCTTGGATTTCCGGAATGAAAACAGCCATTTTCACCTTCTCAAAATTTGTATACGCACTTTTCATATCCATATTCATCATTTTTAAAAACATTGTATTTTGTTCGATCATTTAAAAATCATTTTAACTCAAAACTTGAAGTCCCGATTGTCAGCAACATGTTTTACGTGAACAGACGCATTCTTTACTTTAGATTCTAATCTCAATTCCGGAGAGTAAAAATTTCCGTAATTTATGTTTTTTAGACGCATTTGTGTTAAAATGTTTAGTTTTATCTAAGAAAATGATCGTTTTCTTTTAAATGTGACTTCATTTTCACTTAAATAAGCATTTCGCCTAGTGTCTGAAACTTAGTATCAGTACACATGCAGAAGGAAAAACAATATAGAAAATTTATGAGGAAAAATGCGTGTTTTCAAAAGCAGTACGTCATTTTCCGTTATTATGCTCCTACTATAATATTCTGCTCCTAATGGGATTTTGTACCACTAAACCCTATACAACAATTTTTATCAACAATTTTGAGTTTTTATCAGAAAATGGCATGAATAAAAGATAAAAATACCTCATTATTTCTCTATTGTCTGCAATAATGAAAGCTATCTAATTTTCACCATTTTGAAGAAATTTCATAAAATGCTTTTAAAATTGAAATATAAAAGTGGGGATATTTAAAATAAAACAGATAGTGCGATCAAATCTGCAGAGGAAGAGCTTTCAGTTTAAAAAAAATTATTAGTAAAATTGCTTCAGCAGAAAGATCAGGGCAGATGTCTAAAGAACACACTTGTGTTTTAAATATATAGCTTATATAATATTAGAAAAAATTAAATTAAGCAAATTATGTTATTTTGATAAAATTATAGTAGGGTGTCCTAAAGAACAGCATTAAAATTTTATTATTCGAGAGAATTTTCGACAAAAAGTTCAGGAACATGATATTATTTTAAACCACGAATTACTTGTTTTCTTGTCTAACTCGGCGAAGCAAATCCATCCAGGCGAGAATCATCAATTTCTGTAATATAAATCGCTATTATTTGCATGTCACCTCTCTTTTATAAAGACACTCTAAATTTTTGTAAAACATTGCTTTTTATCAGTGTGTGATTTCGATTATATTATTTTCAAAAGTGAAGCATTTTCACCTGAGAAGAATTTTAAAGCATCTGGGCTATGAAAATGACGCGATTCTACAAAACATAATTCAGGTTTAAGAATTAAAATACACACTTTTTCATAAAATGACGTCATTTGCATCCGCTAAAGCAATTCACTTTTACAATCCATTCTTAAATTTCGTCTATAGAAAAGTGTGCATATGACGTCATTATCACGGAGTAACAGACAATATTCTTGACATTGCCCATATTTTAATTTCAACTTTTTTTTCAGGTTTTATGAGAAAATGGCAACAAAAAATACAATATCACCTATTTTCGACTATTGTCCGTTTACTTTCAATGACTTTCAATAGAAATGAGGTACTTTTGTTGCCACGATAAGAAAAATGGTATTAAAAACTACAAAAAAATTAATATCTCAAAAATAAATTGAGATACAGCTTTCAAACAAATTGCATTTAAAAGAGCATTTTTTTCCTTATACGACGGTGTAAAAACTTAAAATGTGCGATGTTTAGAAGTTTAAAATTTTGCAGTAGAGAAAATTGTAAAATCAAAATTTCATTTCAGATTTCAAAGTGTTGCCATTCGCAAAATGACGTATGCGTTACGCACAGATATGTTTGTCCTTTATAATATAGATAGATAATAGACTAGCAGGCTGATCCCGCTGCGCTGGTCCATTTTTCAAATAAACCTTCATTCAAAAGAAATGGAGAATTCGACCCTGTATTTTAAATTAATATGGACCTTCAACTGGAAAATCCTTCCTCATTTTCTGAATACGCATCGGACGGATTTGCGCTATTATATTATCTGATACGTTAGGCGAAACTCGGGCAATTCGGAAGCAACTCTATAGTACATCATGTAGAGTTTGGGAGGGAAATGCGGTCATTACAATCATCAGAAATTAAAATGTTCTCTAATCCCCACATTACTAAAAAAAGAGAAAATTACAATGATTGCAGAGATTGATCATTTAACTTAAAGAATGTTCGGGTTATTCACTTTCGTGTGTTAGCTCTTTTACTCCGGACTTCTCAGCTGGTGCTATGTGTGGATCTGATAACATAAATACAATCTCTCTCTACATTACATTATATTTGGTAATATACGTCTTCTTTTGGCAGGTTTTCTGCAGTTTCTTATCTTCGAATTACAGTAGAGTAAATACAATCAAAACAGTATTTAACTTTTATATTTTAAAACAAGTTCGAAATTGCTCGTCAAACGTGGCAAATGAGGTGCGTTCGTACTATAACTAGTTTTATAATTATTTTTTGCACCCCATATTGCACTGAATGTATAATTTTTTGCACTTCATAAAGCGCATAGTCTGATACATCATTAAAATGCACTTCCAATAATTTTGTCCCATTCCCCGTAATGTAACGGAACACTTTTGACTGTCCCTGTAATTAAACTATACATCCGATTTTCCTAAAAATTGAAATGGCTCGACAACATTTTTCAACAGTTATATCTTTAAAATTTCAGATCATTCGGAAGGCTCTAATATCATTAAAATCCACTTGCAATAATTTTTCCCATTGGCCGTAATGTAAAGAAAAACTTTTGACTGTCCCTGTAATTAAACTATACATCCGATTTTCATAAAATTTGAAATGGCTCGACAAAGTTTTGCAACAATCATATATTTGAAATTTCAGACCATTCGGTTGGGTAGTTTTTGCTCTGTTACATGCGGACAGACAGACGGACTGACAGACGGACGGACAGACGGACGGACAGACGGACGGACTGAACGACGACTATAGGTGCTACGTATTTATATAATTACGAACGCACCTAAAACGGTGAATCATGTAAAAGTGGATATTTAAAGCTGAATTGTGTGAATAAAATTAAAACAGTGTCATTTTAACTGCCGTTTCTTTTTATATACCAGTTTTAATCATGCAACTATTAACCTAGGAAAATAACCTCGATAACTGATTGAAATAGAAAACTAAACCTCTAGTTTTCATTCAATCCAATCATCCGTAATCGGATCCACAACCAAGTTTGATGTGAAACGTTAGAAATGTTCGTAACGGTATGGCTACAAATGTACCAGAGCTAACTACAAAACAGAGTTAATTACGCGCCAAACTACATTCCATTAAATAATGTCAGATTGCTGTTGATTGAATTTTATTTCTTTCACTATCAAAACTCTTTGCGAATGATACCGGGTGTCCCAAAAAGGACTGACTGATTTTAAAATTCAATAACTTGCAAACGGTGACAGATATTTAAAAAATTCTTTCAGGAGGGTTATGCATAAGGTCAAAAGTTTTTTTTACAGTGATTTTCAATTTTAGTTCGAATTACAAACAATAGATGGCGCTGCGATCAATAGACGCTGAATTCAGGCTCGATTTTTGGTATTTCGTGGCCCGGATAATACATTTCCATCTCCTTTTTCAGCATGGAACAAGAGAAAGTACCAGAAATCGAGCCTGTATTTAGCGACTATTGCTTACAGCGCCATCTATTGTTAGTAATTCAAACTAAAATCGAAAATCACGGTAATAAAACTTTTGACCTTATGCATAACCCTCCTGCAAGAATTTTTTAAATATCTGTCACCGTTTGCAAGTTATTGAATTTTAAAATCAGTCAGTCCTTTTTGGGACACCCGGTAGATAAAGTTAGTTATGCAAAATTTTCAATAATGACCTTTTTGGAAAGCCGAAGATTTTTTCGCATTTCTCTCGCGTAATAAGACAGAGACATAAACAAGCTTGTTATTTTCAAGACGTTATTATTCGTCAGTCTGTTGCTTAAACAAAACTAAAAACGTTAATTTGTGACTGCGATCATCTGCTCAGGCTGTGTATCAGCCAAAATTGCTTTACAATGATTGAAATTTTATTTGAATCAGAGGTACTTTTTTTTTTTAAAACCTAGGCTAAATGAACAGATATTGTTCCATTGGCCACCTTTGGCATTTGAAAGTTTTTATTTTGTACGTTTAAAGTGATGCTTTTTTAGTGATAGTAAAATAACTGCAGATGAAAAATATGTAATAGTAAATATTCCTTTGTCCGTTTGATCCATAATAATAAAAAAAAACATAAATTTACTAATCGTTAAGTACAAATTTCGCGTAATCTTCTGCAATCGGATTTACCGTCGACGGTTCCTTTCAAATATAAACGAATCTTCCAACATTATACTGTAAATTCGCCAATTGTAGGTTGGTTGATTATGGAAGATTCATCCAATATCTTTTAATAACATTTCTAAAAGAAGGGAGGATATGGAAAAAAATGACGAATTAAATGGAATATCGAAAAGTAATTTCAGAAACCAATTTTTATTGCAAAATGTTTTCTTTAGTGATAGTAATAACGCATAATTGCTTACATTTTCTTAAGAATAATCTTTACTACTTAACATTGCAAGCAATGAACGTTTCTATAAGGCAAATCGGAGATATGTTTTTTATTAAAAAAAGAGTGGACAATATTACCTAATCTGGCTTTGAGGTTATAAAAGTCACAAATTTGGGGAAAACAAACCGACATTTTTTCGCAGTAAAGTATGGTGAGAAATTTTTTAAATGTCTGAAATTAAATTATTTTACAATATGTATGTGCGTGTGTGGGAGTCATTTATACTAAAAATAAAATATTTGACTCAATTTTTAAAGTATTAATTGCTATTTATATATCGTACATTTGAATTTAAAAAAAATACTCTAAAAATGCTTTCTTACACATGAGAAATCACCTTTATCGTAAACATCGCTTGAACCTAAGTCATGCGTACGTCTTTTTTGCTTAAAATCAAATTGTTTGGCGACAAAAGTGAACTTAAAGTCACAAATATACATATAACATGTAAATCATATTTTTACAATTACATCTGCTAGTTTCGTCTCTAAGTCACATGATGGACGATTTAGAAATAAAAAAGAACAAATCAAAAACAAAATTGTTACTCACAAGGAAGGTCTCTTTAAAGAGCATACTCAAATTATTTTGAAAAAAAAATGCTTATAAAACTACTCATGTATGTAGTAAAACATCAGTCAAATTTAGTTGCGGAATCTCAGTAAAAATCTGAAAAAAGAACAAAGAAATATATTCGAGTATTTGGTGCAAAAAAGACGAACGTTCCACACTATTTGGCTAGCCAACACATTTCCTTCCCAAATGAAAGATATGCATTTGGAAATTACTTGTTAAATAAGTGTTGAAATGCCTAAAACTCAATGAATTTAAACCTAAACGAAGGATTAGCGAATTATTCTTTGTCTGTAAGCGTATATAATATATACAAATTGCTTGTTGCAGTAGTTATTTAATTTTACATGCCTTCACCGGCTGGAAAAGTTTTAAGGGTTCTTTTGATTACTTTGATTGTCCTGTGAATCAATTTCGCCAAATTACATATATTGCCAAACTACTCGCCAAATTATACAAATTGACAAAATTTTTATTTTAAATAACGAAAGAATAAATAAATTTGTAAACATTAATAAAATTACAAATAGAAGTCAAATTAAAAATCACTTGATGACGCAACACGCACTCGTACCGTGTTTATTGTCAAGTGCATGTAAAATTTACTATCAGCGATTATTGTTATTTAATTTTACAGTTTGGCAATAGTTTTTTTGTCGACGGGATAATCAAGTAATACCGTTTTAAGTTTGTTTTAAAAGTAGCTGGCTAATTAAAAGTGCTATCATTAAACATTTTTATATTACGTAGTTGTTTCCAGGGCAACAATAGAACCTTCATTTCTTGTTTCTGACACTAACAATATCGAAGACAAATTGCCAATGATTAGAATCGGACATTAATTTTGAGTTTGGAACAAATTTAATAACCTTAAATTTTGTTTTAAACCGTATAATTACAATAGTAAAATTTTAATATATATACACATATAAAGGTATATGATAAAACTGTAGTAATAAAAATGTATTTATTTAAGTTAAATTTAATCTAACTAACGTCGTATGAAAAGTAGAAAAAGGTTTATCATTCAAATTTTTATTGTGTCGCCAACCAGCATTAAATCGCCAAAAAAATTAAATTTTCATTATTTTTTTACGAACGCTCAATCGAGGTTCTGCGGATTTTTTTTATAAACATATTATATGTCATGAGAAGAATATTCTATATATTCCGCATGAGAAAAATATTATATAATTTTTTCAAATATTTCTGAGCATACGCTTATGGAAACTTCCTCGATATCATCCTATCAATTTTTCAGATGCATTTTTCTTAACCTAACGCAAAAGATAAATAGCCAAATCTTATTTCAATTGCAATATTTTAACTGATTAATTTTTTAAGCATTACGAACATTCCCTTTCATGTTTAAATTAAATATTTTCGTTTTTTAATATTATCACTCATTAAAACGGATTTTCTTCTTCTTTTTTTTTTCTTTTAAATAAAATTAGTAACAGTTTTTCTTTTATTTTTCGAGGTGTAATAACCTTTTCAAATTTTTTTATCAACGATAAATTTCGCCAAGAAATAAAATGGTAACCTTATTGTCCAAAATAACAGAACTTTCCATCATAATTCTATAACTAATCTACGTAGAAAGATGTGTTATAGCTTAAAACCTTCCCTGAAATGATACCTATCTAACAGTATACGTTCCCAGTGGTGGAAAATTGGCGCAGAGGAGGAGCCCATTGACACAACTAATATTTTATAGTATTATTCCCTTTAATAAAAACTCAGAAATTCCGCCATTACATAAGCCGAAAAATACTACCGAAATTTAGTGATGTCAATAGGCTCCTCCTCTGCACCAATTTTCCACCACTGCGTTTCGTCAAAATCCATGCAGTAGAACTCGAAATATAGATGTTCGGAACGAAATTTCCGTTTGGATTTTATATATATAGTAGATAATAGATAATAGATGGAATATTTGAAAATTATGATCGTAGGATAACACATGGGCTCAAAGAGAAAGCCTTTGGGGCAGTCACATTTGGCTCCCATGATGGCGAGTACACGGTACCGGATTTTCTTCAGGCAATGTAATGGTAGTAAAACGATCCACATTATGGATCATTTTACCCGACAACATGGCCATCTATATTAGGTCATATAACTGGATGACGCCGAGAAACATAACAAACTTAGCAAGCGTAAGTCACATCTAAAAATATACTCTATTAAGAAAACCAAGTCATATTTCTGTACATGAAAGACTGTATATCTAAATAAATATGAAAGTTTGCTTATCTTATAACGGATCTTATAAAAACCACTTTTTCAAAGAATTCTTTTCAGACGCGTAATACTGCGATCGCTTGAATACCGACATAGCTTCTTCTTCACTTGGCACAACTAGTTTATGTGCTACCCAGTAGATAACCCGACCTGTCTGGAAGAAAACCTATCTGGATCATTTTGCCCGCTAGGATCATTTTAGGCCACCTTCATCTAGTATATATAATATATAAACGCAATGCTGCCCGGATCGCATAGATTTGTTGATTTCTCTATCAGAATCTTTACATTTAGTGAAGGTACGCAACTAAATAACATTATGAATAAAAATAACATGTTGCAAGTTTAGATACATTTAAGGGAGACGAAAATGGTCGTTAGAGGCGGCTAGTTCTAGAATATTTGAACATTGCCTAATTTTATATTTAACTAATCAATAATGCGTAAAATTTATCTTTATCGACAATTTGGACATACCTAAGCAAAAAGTATCTGTAATGCTATGTATCTGGTAAAAAAGAAAAAGGAAAGGGGGGGGGGGAAGGTTGCTGCATTTTTACCCGACTGTAAAGAAGGGTTATGTGCTTCACGCGTATCTGTGTATGTGGATTTCTTTATACCCTCGAAACATTCCAACGGAGTAAAATTTAAATCTATCTGGTCCATCCAGTTCTACTTTTTCTCGTCACTAAATATTGTTGACAGCCATTTATCGCCATAAGACCATTTTCTTAGCCCAGTTTAATGTACAGTTTTGTGGTGTTTTCTTAAGCATGGTTTCTTCAACATTTTCTTGAAAATTATTCGTTTAGATTCCAGTATTCTTCTGTGAATGGTATTTTTGACACTCCAAATTTGGATGCAATTTTTCGCAATGAAATGTTTTTCTAGATGCCATGTGTAGAATGATTCTGTCATAGCGCATGGATGTAATTCTTTGTCGATCAGGTCTTTTCATTTCTGAAATCATTGTCCCTTGTCGCCATTATGCAAAATTCTGTAAACACTTTTTAAAGATCTCCTTAAAATCTTGGATATTTATTTCGGATTTTGCCTTTAAGTTTCAAATCCAAAACTTTGATGATCTCCTCTTTCGAAATCTCTTTATCTCTAGGCATTTTGTCAAATTTTTAGAAATATCAATTAGTCAGTGGAAAACCAGACGAAAAATTATTCCAAACCAATAAAAGTGAGAACAGCAGACAATACATACAATAAGAAAGATTGAATAAATAAACGTCTGCTGAAAAAAAAAATACTAATCATATTTCTAAGTAAAGTCAGACGATGTCTATATTTATGGGACAGGCGATATTACATTTAAAAAATATTCTTTCGTAGTTTTTACGTATTTTCTAATTATTTTTACATTAAATACGAATAAATCAATTAAAAAATGTATCTGAATCATTTCTGAAAATTCATGAAAGGTATTTTAGCTTGGGATGTCATTTTTAGGTAGATTTCGTATGAAATACTACCTATTGGGATCGTTCCTATGTTGGAATTTCTGAAAATTTTTGCAGATCCACACCGATCATGACCCCTAGAACCCAAAACCACCCTCAGTAAAAAACTTTATATATCTATCTATCTATGTATCTATCTATCTATCTATATATATATATATCACTTTCTTCTGGACACGATAACTTTCGTAATTCTGCACCAATCTCTTCCAAACTGATACATAAAATCAATGGCCATAAAATCTCGGTCAAGTTCGTTAATGGGCAAAATCGGACCAAGGAGATGGAAATAGGGAGGGGTTTTGTGAAAACAGAAAACCCCCCATAACTTCTTAATTTTTGTACATATCAAATCAGTTTAAAGTTTTTATTACTTCTAAAAATAGGGTCAAAAATTTATGTATCACAGATTTTTGGTAAAGTTAAAAATGGGTTCAAGGGTCGCAAAAAATAGGGTTTTTGGGAGAAAAAAAATCATAACTTCGTCAATTCTCAAGATATCAAATCCAATTAATTTTATTATAAATCTCCTTAACATTATCTACAACTTTTATATTCACAAGTTTTTGATAGGACCAATTCGTACCGCAAAAAAAATTAAAAACGAAAACAAAAAGGGCATTTTGAAGCATTTTGAACGGAATTTCCCGAAGCGATTGTGTTAGAAACGAAAAATATTGTTCTTCTGAGGAAATAATTGCTTATATATCAAGTTTTAATAAATTGAACAAAAAATAAAAACACAGGTCGCTTATAAATCTCTTCAAAAATCACGTCAGCAAGTTTCATATTTTTTTTATATTAAAAATGAATCTGGAATTATGCCAGAAAATTTCGAGTTGTTGAGCATGGAAAAGTATTTTTTTGAATACCGCCCTAACATGATTCTTATAAAACCAGCTATTATAGAAAAATGAAATAAAAACTCGTCAAAAGCGGCCAGATAAAATTGTTAAAGTGGATTTATCTCTAATCATGATTTAATTTTTGTTTGTGAAATTAGTATATTTGACTTCGAAATCTACCTTTGCCTGTAGGCCGGGCCGGCAGGGTTTTTTGATCTTTGTCTATATTTTTGGGACACATTGTATTAGGGATTATTACTGGAAGTGCGTTTTCAGTTATGATATGCATTTTAAGTTTAACTAAAGTTTTGTATACAATGCGGTGTGCATAAATTCTATTGATCATATACAAGACTACCCAATGAATAGTAAGCATTACTGAGAATGAGCATGTATTGCTTGAAGGTGTAGGATTATAGAAAGTGCATAGTATTTACAGGGACACACAAAAGGTTTCGGATACTATACTGTATCCGAAGTACTGTATCTTAGTAATGATTGCTGGAAGTGAATTATAGTTATGACATGAGTTTTAAGTTTAACTAAGTTTTTGCATATTACGTTGTATGTATAAATGCTTTAGATCCTATAAAGGGCTACACAAAATAATCCATAAGGGTTACTGAGTATGTACGAAAATAGCTTAAAGGTGATTATTATGTGAATTATACATTTTAAAGTTTAATTAGATTTAGATCTACTAAGAGATGTTTGTAACCTATATAATAAAGTCATATACAGGACAATCCAAAGAGCTGAATGCATGGAATATGCATTCAGCTATTATTATCATAGTAATTCCTGGAAGTGTGACAGCAGTTCATTAAAGCGTGTTTTTGCTTGAATTAAATTTCTACTTAATATGTGGCGTATTTAACAATCTGTAGGTAATATCCAGGGCTGTACAAAAGTATTCCAGTACGCTTCCCTCTATTGGTAAAAATTGCTGGTGAATTTTCAACTGTGCTAAGCGTTTTCAAACTAACTAAATTTTAGCACAATATTTAGAATCTGTACTAATCTACAGGTCACATTCACAGAGCTGCACAAAATAATTAGAGTGCCTTCCCATCTATGGACGGTGATTATTGAAATCTGGTTTATAAATGTGTTATACACTGAGAAAAAAATATAATTCTGGCATCTAGAATCTAAATTGTGGCTCTAGAAAAAATAGTCCGATGTCATCCCTATAAATTCTATTGAATAGTTCCCTTTGCTAACGTGTTCTTTAGTCTCCCACTAGAATTCAAGAGCGTTTTCCCATATTCTCGTGGCCAAACTTATTTAAAAATCTCTTCAAATAGATGCGAGCACAATAGGTTTGTTTTAATAACTATAATTCTAGTTTATGAAACCAGTCCAGAAATCAAGCGATAATTTCTCGCTGCTGAAACGATTCCTTATCATTTCGTCACCTAGAAAACAAGAGACTAGAAATTCTATATAATTTTGTCTATTCAGCTTTGTTGTTCACTCTATCCGCATAGCTCGGAATACTGTATTTCAGGTTTAGGGATTCAGAAAATGACTACTTATTCATTCTAGGTGAAGGCGGTATTTTTTTTTCTCAGTGCTCTAAAATGTTCTAAAATGCTCAAAAATGCGTTTTCTAAAATGTTTGTTTGGGTTTCTTTATTATGTAATTAAACTGAGAGGTTTTATTAAAGTATTCTGGAAGTGTTGGAAAGTGTTTCATAATCTGTTTTTGACGCATAATTTTTCTTTCTTGTCATTTTTTTTTATTTTGTTTGCAGGATTATTTTTTTATGAGGATACTTTCACTTTTGAAACCGTTTTTCGAAAGTGAAAGTATCAGGATTTTCTTTTTTTTTTATGAGGGCACTTTCGCTTTCGGAAACGGTTTTGAAAGTGAAAATATCCAAAGAAAAAAAAGACCTGTAAACGAAATCGAAAAAGTAACAAGAGAGAAAAATCATTCGTCAAGCATAGATTATGAAACACTTTCCATAGTAAGCTAAAAATTTGTTCAATTAAATGTATAGCACAGTTGAAAATTCTCATTCAGGAATAACTGTTAATAAACGGAAATATACTCTAGAACTTTCGTGTAGACCTATATGATATATTTATAGAATTTTTACACACCAAGTAATATGAAAAAAGGTTACCAAACCGAAGGTTTGCATACCAAAACTGAAAACGCACTGCCAGCAATTATTGTTCATAGGCATACTGTAGCCAAATGCTTTTGTGTGTCCCTGTAAATGAACGATAAGTTATAGGCATACCAGACGCTACAGTAGATGTCTTGTAGTACACATTAGTGATAAGTATAGACTTCAGTATGTTTAATATAGAGTAATATCACTAAAATACACCGCAAACGATTTTGTACCATGGATGAAAATTTGCAATGAAAATCATGCAATGAAAATTTTTTGAGCGTCCTTGTAAATGAATCGTAAATGCTACGCATTTCATTCTTATTACCGAACTTGCTTTAGTAAACTCCAATAACATATATCAATTTCCTGGCAATCTGGCTATATTTACGCGAGTTAGAGCACGGACAAACGGCAGAAAGACAGACGAACAGACACACAGACAGACAAACCAAATTAACAAACACTTTTCAACTATGTTGGAAAGTGTTAAAAATAATAAAACTTGATGAGCAAAATAATTTCATTCTCAGGAATTTTTGTTTCAGGAATTGCAAAGACAACTTTCTTTTTAATATATATTTTTTTTCATTTTGTCTTAGTTAAATATCATAAATAAAGATTTTTAATTAATATTTAACCCTTTCTATTCCGGCCGTCACATATGTGTTTCTAACGTTTAAAATGCTTTAAACTATACATAATACCTTGCAGATACGCAAAAACCACATAATCACATATGTGCATTCTATACTTTGACTTTTTAGTGGACAAGTAGCGTCATCTAGCTTTAAAATAGTAAAGAAACAAAAAAGTTGACAAAAGTTTTTTTTTTCTTTTTTTGAATTTAAGAAAAACGTCAGTGCCGAAAGGGTTTCAACTTAAATTAATTACTACTTTTAATTAATAATTTGTAATAAACAATAAAAAATACTAGTATATTTTTATGTCTGTTAAATCCTGTTGTCATACGACATTTTTCATACGTCTTTAAAAATTCTTCCTTCATATACAAAGAACGCGAAATAACTACATTCGTTAGGTTTCAGAAACTAATATATTCGTTAAATTTCAGTAAAACCTAACTTTTGTGATTTAGTTAGTTACTTTTAACTTTATTAGCGTAAAAGGGATTTTTAAACTAAACTGGAAAAAAATTCAGGGCAGAAAGGGTTAATAAAAAAATTGCATTTGATTTCATTGAGGAATCTGCAGAAACAAAATCTGAATGTACGTTTAATTTTTCTTATTTTTCTTTATTAATAAATAAATGTTCAATATACAATTTCTGAATAATCATAGCCATATCTATTACACAACTCTCTTCGAAAAAAAATGCATTGTTAGTGCAATTTATTTCAAAGACATTTGAAAATTAAAAATTTAAAATCCGATTGTCTACTGTGCATTTTTTTTCCTGCTTGTTCTAGAATTGTATAGTCATCGAGAATATACAGCTGTACATAATTTCTAGAACTCTAAGCACATCAGGAGATATGAATGAAAAAATCAATTACAAAATTTCATCATCTTTACATACATGAATCAATTTACGTTAAATACAACAGCTTAAAAAAGTCCCACATTGAATACAATACTGCTATTTAGACTGATAGAAAGATCATCGTCAATTTATGTGAAAAAAAAATGTATCACGTTGATATCCAATAATTTATCTTTAGCATGATATCTATTTCTTTATCCATACATTGTAATTTACGAAATCGGCATGTGGACAGCCAGGTCAGAGAAACGCGCAGAGCAAGGTCGTACGTTGATAAGCAATAGGGTGATTTAAGCATGCAACATTGAATAAGACCTTAGAGATACAGAGGAAAATGGTTAAGATGCGTTTCAAGAGAGTGGACAAAAATCGCGCATTAACCCTTTGGTCTTAAAAAAAATCGCTATATCTCCAAGAATATACGTTCTATTCTTACAAAAATCAATAAACATGTTGTACAGTATCCACAAATTTACATTCTGCTGCCATAGGCCATTTCGTGCATTTTAATTTACAGGGTGATCCAAGTATTATTTTTTTCATTGATTTTTTTTTTGTTGTCCTCCTAGTTGTCCTCCTTATCAAATCGACATTGATAAATATGAGGTCAATCCTGTTCTTTTTTATCATGAAATTCCAGAAGAATCTGACAAGTATGGTTCTAAGTATTCCACAAAATGTCTAAAATGAAAAGTGTCTGGTCATTAATGGTCATATAGTGCATATAGGGGAACTCAGGGTTCGTAAGCTTCAAGGACTTTCAAGCACCTTTTATCAGAATTTTTATAAAGTAATATTTGACTTATTTAATGAGAAAAAAATTCTATCTTCAGATATAGCGCTATCACCGGCCCTCCGCATATTTTTTTCAGGCGAAGGAATTTGATTCGATGCGCTCTGAAGCCAAATTGGCTGATGAAGTTAGCCGTCAAATCCGAAAGAGACTCTTTCTGCTACAGCTCTCTACCGTCAGACTACACTGACTTCACAGCCCTTTCTCTTTGCTCGATCTTTTACGGCAATTTGATTCGTTGCGCTTCGCATCCTCATTGGCTGCTGAAGTTAGCAGTCAAATCCTTGCAGGCATATACAAAAATTTGATATTTTCTCAGAAAACTTCTATTTTTTGTAACTTTTCCTAATCTTATCATATTTTATTTTTGAGATGCTTAATTTATAGAAAAAAATGTAGGGTTCTGGGGCCTTCTACTCCTTTCCCACTAACACTGGCTTGCTATTCTACCATTCCAGTGCTCAGGAATTTGAAAGAAATTCAACGATTGCCTAACATCTATGCAATAAGAACATCCGACTGATCACTCTCCATAAGAGGTGAACTGAAGCATAACTACTTCAGTAGGAACTCTATTCATTCTGCATTGGTACATTGGTACAGATATAGCGACCAGTACTTTACGAAATTTCTGGTACTAAAACACCTAAAATCCTGTTTAATGAAATACATGTGAACTCAGCTAGTCCAATCCTGTGAATAACATTACTATCATTGATGAGTTTTTATGTATGTAGATGCCAAATGAAAGGGGATCACAAAACAATTCTGTGCTTCTCCTAGACTCAGAAGTTAATCGGGGCCTGATTAAGGGGCTCCGCCCTAAAAATTCATTTTCACCTTTTCACAGACAACTACTGCTAAAATTTTGAAATAAATGAATGACACTGGAAATTACGATTTTTTTTTTTTTCTTAGCCCCGATACGGTATGCTATTTCTTTCTCCCACCTTATTTTGTGTCCAAAAACTAACGTTAGCTTACAGACACTAGCAATAAACAAAGTAGATGTATCATTGTACAATTAAATGCTCTATAGCATTTTTTAAAATTTCTAAACATCGCACATTTTCAGTTTTTATACCATCGTATTGGGAAAAAAAAAGTACTTTTTAATGCAATTTGTTTGAAAACTGCATCTCTATTTGTTTTTGAAATATTAATTTTTTTGTAGTTTTTAGCGACATTTGTTTCATTTTGGCAACTCAAGTACGCCATTTCTGTAGAAAGTAAAGAAAAAATTGCTGAAAAATAGCAATTATATCTTTTTGTTGCCATTTTCTCATAAAATGAAAAAAAAAATTAATAAAAAAAATTAAATTGAAAAAAAAATTAATTAAAATACGTGCTACTTTGAGAAAATATAAATGAAGTATTTATGATAAAACAGGGAGCTATTATAAACTATATTTAATTTTAAGTTTCTATATTAATGCAAATGACGTCATTTTACATAACATAAAAGCGTGTGCTTTAAGTCTTAAAACTGAAATATGTTTTGCAGTAGAGTCCCGATTATCCGAGTCACGCTTAACCGAGTTATTTTCTTCTGATGGACTGGTGGCTTCTATTATTATGAAACAGCCATTATAAATGAAGCGTTAGGGGAAAATGAAAGAACTGCCGTAAAAAGTTAAAACTCTGATTTTCTGGTCAGAATGGGAAAAAAAAAGTTGGCCATAATTTTTTTTAGCGCTTCATTATGGCTGTTTCATAATAGTAGAAGCCACCAGTCCACCAGAAGAAAATGAAGTAATGGAAATGTCGGGGCGACACTAAATTCTGAAAAAACAGAATTCCTGTTCTCTAGGTTTTTTTTTTTTTTTTTTTTTTTTTTTTTGCAAATAAGAAAATGCGATATTTTACATCCTTATCTATACTTCTATACTTCTATACGACTATTATAAATAGGTAAAAATTGTTTATTTGTTGGAGGTAAGCTCTGGAACTACCGAACCGATTCTAAAAGTTATGGTATCAAAATGATGGTGTTAGTCCAACTTAGAACATAGACTATATCTTATGTCCGTGCCACTGGCCAAAAGGGGGTGCAAGAGCAAAAAACTTTCTAAAAATGCGATTTTTGCGTTACTGAAGGGCTTGGAAACATGAAATTTGGAATGGTAGTTACTTATAAGATACTAATATTCTCTAAGGACATTTCTTTAAAAAATCGAAATTAAAAAGTTGTGAAAATGCGCAAAAAGCGTTCTAAAAACGTTTTAAATGGCGATTTTTACGCAATCTCAAGAAGTACCAAACCGATATAAAAAATAATGGTGGCTAAATGATGGTGACAACCTTTGCTCCAAAATAGGAAACATTTTATATCGGTGCCACTACCCCTAAAGGAGGTGCAGGAGCAAAAAAAAAACGTTCGAAATTGCGATTTTTGTGTTACTGAAGTGCCTAGATACATGGAATATGGAATGGTAGTTACTTATTACGTATAAATGATTTCCAAGAACATTTCTTAAAAAATTCGAAATCTAAAAGGGGTGAAAATGAGCAAAAAGCGTTCTAAAAAACGTTCTAAATGGCGATTTTTAAACAATCAAGAGAAATACAAAACCGATTTCAAAAATAATGATGTCAAAATGATGGTGACAACCCTTTCTCCGACATAGGCTACATTTTATGTCGGTGCCACTACCCCTAAAGGGGGTGCAAGAGCTAAAAAACGTTCGAAATTGCGATTTTTGTGTTACTGAATGGCCCACATACATGGAATTTGGCATGGTAGTTACTTATTAGATATAAATTATTTCCAAGAACATTTCTTAAAAAATTAGAAATTTAAAAGGGGATGAAAATGAGCCGAAAGCGCTCTAAAAAATGTTCTAAATGCCGATTTTTACGTTCGAAATTGCGATTTTTGTTTTACTGAAGCGCCCAGATACATGGAATATGGAACGGTAGTTACTTATTATTTATAAATGATTTCCAAGAACATTTCTTTAAAAATTCGAAATCTAAAAGTGTTGAAAATGCGCAAAAAGCGTTCTAAAAACGTTCTAAATGACGATTTTTACGCAATCTAGAGAAGTATCAAATCGATATAAAAACATAATGGTGACAACCCTTGCTACAACACAGGCTACATTTTATGCGAGTGCCACTTACCCAAAAGGGGGTGCAGGAGTAAAAAATCGTTCGAAATTGCGATTTTTGTGTTACTGAAGGGCCCAGATACATGGAATTTTGCATGGTAGTTACTTATTAGCTATAAATTATTTCCAAGAACATTACTTAAAAAAATCGAAATTTAAAAGGGGATGAAAATGAGCCGAAAGCGTTCTAAAAAATGTTCTAAATGCCGATTTTTACGCAATCTAGAAAAGTATCTAACCTATTTAAAAAATAATGGCGTCAAAATGATGGTGACAACCTTTGCTCCAACATAGGCTATGTTTCATGTCGGTGTCATTGCGCCCAAAGGGTGCGCAGGAGCAAAAAAACGTTCGAGAATTCGATTTTTGTATTACTGAAGGGCTAGAAATATGAAATTTGGAATGGTAGTTACTTATAAGATATAATTGATCTCTAAGAACATTTCTTAAAAAATTCGAAATTTAAAAGGGGTGAAAATGTGATAAAAGAGTTCTAAAAACGTTCTAAATGGCTATTTTTACGCAATCTCAGAAAGTGCCCAACATATTTCAAAAGTAATGGTAGGAAATTGATGATGACAGCCCTTGCTCCAACATAGGCTTTATTTCATGTCGGTGTCATTACCACCTAGGGGTTGCAGAAACAAAAAGCGTTCTAAATTGAAATTTTTGTGTTTCTGAAGGGCGTAGAATCCTGAAATTAGACAGGACAGTTATTTATAAGATACAAATGATCTCTAAGGACATTTCCTAAAAAATTGAAATTTTAAAGGTGTGAAAATGAGCGAAAAGCGTTCTAAAAAACCTTCTAAATTGCGATTTTTACGAAATCTCAGGAAGTACCGAGCCGATTAAAAAAATAATGGTGTGAAAACGAAGGTGACAGCCCTCGCTCCAACATAGGCTGTATTTCATGTGGGTGTAACTACCCCAAAGGTGGTGAAGGAGCAAAAAACGATCTAAATTGTGTTTTTTGTAATACTGCAGGAGCTAGCAACTTGAAACTAGGCATGGTAGTTACTTATAAGATATAAATGATCTCTAAGAACATTTCCTAAATAATTCGAAATTTAAAAGAGGTGAAAAGGGACGAAAAACGTTCTAAAAAACGGTTCGAAATTGCGATTTCTATGCAGTCTCAGAAAGTACCCAACCGATTTCAAAAGTAATGGTTGGAAATTGATGATGACATATTGCTCCAGTATAGGATCTATTTCATGTCGGCGTCACTGCCACTTTGCGGTTGCATTTTAAAAAACGTTCTAAATTGTGATTTTTGGGATACTGAAGGGGCTAGCAACTTGAAATTTGGTATGGTAATTACTTATGAGATGTAAATGCTCTCTGAGAAGAGTTACTTAAAAGTTTGGAATTTAAAAAGGGGTGAAAATGAACGAAAAGCGTTCTAAAAACGTTCTAAATAGCGATTTCTACGCAGTCTCAGGAAATATTAAACGATTTCAGAAGTAATGGTTTCAAATTGATGGTGACAGTCCCCGCTCCAACATAGCTTATATTTTACGTTGTTGTCACTAAAACCTGGGGGTTAAAGGAGCAAAAAATGTTCTAAATTGCGTTTTTTGTGTTACTGAGGGAATCTAACATTTTAAATTTGGAATGGTAATTACTTCAAAGATGCAAATGCTTTCTAAGAATTGTCGAAAGAAAATTCCAAATTTAAAATGATTAAGTGAGTGAAAAGCGTTCTATAAGCGTTCTAAATTACGATTTTTAGGCAATCGTAAGAAATACGAAACCGTCTTCAAACATAATGGTTGCAAATTGATGGTGATAGAACCTGCTCAAACATAAGCTATATTTTATGTCGGTGCCACAACCCCTCGAGAGTTGCAGGAGCAAAAAATTTTCTAAATTGCGATTTCTGCGGTACTGAAGAGGCTAGAAACTTTAAATATAGCAGGGTATTTACTTATAAAATATAAATGTCCACTAAGAGCAGCCGAAAATGAATTCGAAATTAAAAAGGGGTGAAGCGAAGGGAAGGAACGAAAAGCATTCTAAAAGAGTCCCAAATTACGATTTCTGTGGAATCTCTGGAAATAATAAACCGATTACTAAAGTTACTGGTTGCGAATCAAGAGTGATATTCCCTGATCCTATACGGGCTATATTTTATGCCTGTTTTACAACCATCTGGTTGGAAGGAACAACAAGAAAGCCTTTAAAAACGTCTGAATTCCGTTTTCTATAGAATATTACGAAATACCAACCGATTTGAAGGTTAATGTTGGCAAATTAATGCTGACAGTCTCTGTTTCAACATTTTTTGAGACATTCTACTTCAACTCTATTTCGGCATTTTATGTTGGTGCCACTAATACCAGAGAGTTGGTAGACTGTCAGACAAGAAGCTTGGAATTTCACATGATGGTTAATTTTAAGATGTAAATGTGTTAAGATGGTTTCTAAAAAATTCAAAACTTCAAATGAATACTGAAATGAGCGTATAAATGAGAAAAAAAGACTCAAAATATTTTCTAAATTATCATTTATTTGGAATTAGTTTTAGTTCTTCTTATTAATTAAAATCTCATTTCTGTCTATCGCACTTTTATAATAAAGTTTAGTCAAATTGTGGCTTAATTTGTAATTTTTGAATTATTCCAAAAAGTGTGTTTCTAATAAAAAATAGTCATGCAAATATCACTTGGCATATTTCAAATATTACGCGAGCAAAGCCGCGGGGTTTGCTAGTAATATTATAAATGCCAATGTGTGTCCGAAAGTTTGAATGAAGCCTGCGTCTAAACGGATGAATTAATGCTTTTGCGTTTTTTCATATAGATGGATTACAACCTGGAAATGAACATAGGCTATGTTTAATTTATTTTATTCAAATATTTTGCTTAATAATCCAAAATTTCATCATTTTTCATACGCAATGGATTGACATTTTTCCAATAAAATTTAACCATCTTCCTTTTTTCATTGCTAAAAGATAAAAACCCAGAATAATAATTTAATTTCTGATTGAAAGATTAAAACGGAAATTTTCAAGTGTTTTTAATAATGTAAGGTGCATGAATTTTGAGTATGTGCGGAATGAAGGCAAATGCCAGCGTCATATATGGAATATAAAACGGATATGCTTTGATGTTGAAATAAAATGAGATTGTGTTATTGTATTAATTCTTATTATTTCAAGAAAATTGTTATCAATGCTTACGTTTATCGTCTGCGCACGGTTAACATAAAGATTTAAATTTTAATTTAACATAAAAATAAAAATAAAAACTTTTGAAGAGCAAATGGATAGCAAATGTCAATAATATGCTCAGTAAAATTATCAATGTCGAAAATAACGTAATGATTAGAAGGAAATATGTATTTTCATTCTTAAAAAGTAAAAAATTAACTAGATAGAAAGGTTATGTTCTGTAATCGGGTTCGTAGTCAATTTGCTTTTTTTAGAGAAAGACAATTGTTGAAAAAATAAATACATTGTTGTAAACAGGTTTGTTTTTGTGTAGTAAAGACTTAATAATATTCAGGATGATCATTTCTTCGCCCACCTTTGATGCCAAGTATGGTTGTAAAACATATAAAAAAGTATCATCAGATAATTTTCTTGCCACAGATGCCATATACGCACCTGGTTTGGCGCGATCTGTTTTTCATGCCAATTTGGCGAAAACATCGTTTTCGAATACTAATTACATGTATATTTTTAAATTATGTTCTATTACTTAAAAAAAGAAATAGCAATAAATTTAAAAAAAGTTTCATTAATTTATGTAATTTTAAAAGAAAATTAAAGTAAATAAACAATTTATTAATAAATAAACAACAATAGGCGGGTTACCATGTCAAGCAAAATAATCTATTTTGGCAACAATTAGGTACCCCGGTGCGTATATGACATCTGCGCCATTTTCTTATTACTTCATGATGTAAACAGACATCCTGGTTCAGCGTATAAACCTGAATGTCAATGATCCTATAATAAAAAAATACCTTAAATTACTCATACTACCCGCCCTTGGCGACCAGTTTGGTCTCCCTTAAAATCTATGTTCCTGCTAAGCATTGCATCATGTTACTTTTATTCATAATTTAACTTACTTGGACTCCCTTAACCCTCTCGCTGCGCCATCCGAGATTTCCTCGGGCAACGTAAAAGTAGCAAAATTTGCACAATCCGAGTTTTCCTCGGGGATTGTTTTTTTTCCACTGGCGACTATTTTTTAATTCAACTGGGATCACTTTTTAAGTACAAAAATTCCATATAGACTTTAACAACATCTACAAGATAACTGTACTACAAAATTGATTTTCTTTGCAATAGTGGTGCGAGACTATAAAAATAGTCTCCAGTGACAGCCCTGATTTCGCCTAATTTCTAATATCCTATCCCATCTAAGATCCTGAACTCTTTTACAAAAAATGCTTACATATTTAAACTCTAAGCTTCTCAGCTATATACAGATTTGAAACATGTAATAAAAAAAGGTGCAATTTTTCAACCTATTTTGAAAAAAAAATATGCAGAGAGAGGGTTAAATATAATTAATATAATCCCTTAAGCTAATGTCAGTTTTTGTTGCATTAAAATATCTCAATTTGTTGATTTTCTGTAAGCACGTAAACCCTATTGGTTTACAATGGAAGTCTATGCGAATTTGGCAAAATATTAGAGATATCGCCAAATTGGCGTCACTTTTGGCGACAAACTTGGCGGTATTTGGCAGTATTTGGCGACAGAACAGGGTGCCCTATGGTAACCCCCTTATAGGTATGGAGAATGCATTAAATGTTGTTCAATAACCAATGAGATGTGTTTCATTTGGGCGTTGCCATTAAACAATTAACAAATAATGGCGCTTTCTGTGCCACGTGCGATAGCGCAATATATATATGGAGAGATGTTCTCCTATAAAATGTGATAAAGAATTGGTTTATTATATAGTTTTTAATTATCGGAAGGGAAATGCTTTGCTTAATTAATTAATTTCTTCTTTTTACGTTACGTGAACGACGTCACGGGTAACAGCTAGTACATAATAAATAGAAAGTTTTTATATTAAAATTCTGGTGTCACTGTTGCATTTCGTAATTAAAATTTTGTGGTTTCATAGATATAGGTTTCACTGCCGTAAAAGGATTAAAAAAGGTAAAAAGTTCGGGAACCACTGGATTAAAAAATCAGGACATTTTGTGTCCCGCACAGTAATTTTCCGGTCCTAGAAATCGGGACGTTCCGCATTAATAGGAGAACTGAAAACACAACTAACAACGCTATTTAAATTTATATAGTGGGAATAATTTATATTTAAGGAAAGATTTTGTGCTTGCCCTACATAACTGCAGTTTCACTTTCAAAGTGAAAATGCCTGATCGACCATCTAACATAAACAAAAATCTGTATACTTCTAATGAACAGATAAACTATAACCTCTTTGCTGACGACCTTATATATACATATATATATATATATGTATCCCCAATCTTATTCATATCATATCATCAGGTCGATGATCAACGTATGTTTTCAAAAGCTGCCCGAAGCAACTGCGTTCGCTGTGTATGCAATTTTACGTCGCAGGAATCTTTTAAAGACATCGTTTTATTAAAAGGTAATATCTTCTGTTCTCTCATTTGACTACTTTAAAGTATAAGCAGGGCTTAATTTTTCAGGAAAAAAGTACCGTAGATCTAATACTGTGCAGGAATAACGTCAGTAGTGCATCTCCTCTACCCTAATATTTATATTTAAACAATTTGCAATATTTAAAGCAATTTCGTCACAGTAAAATAATATATTTATTATATTTTCACTATATCTGTATGCATTTTTACATAATAAAATCTAATTAATGAACTGAGCAAAAACATTAAAATCAGAAGTGGTGGAATTTTCAGAAACTCTTACTCGCTGCGGTTTTTGTCTCAACTGGCAAAACCCAATACACGGCGCTGTTCCGGCGGTCTTTGATGCGCATTATTTATAAGCACTGGTGCGTTACAACTGATATTTAAATATTCACTAAAAATAAAAAAGTGTTGGAACTGCGTTCCTGTCAGCTTCAGTGAAAATTAAGCACAGCGTGGAATTAAAAAGTTGATCAGCGAGAAAATTTTAAAAACAGACAAAAAAAGTAGCGAGTGAATATAACACGAAAAGGATTAAAAACTGTAGACACGGTTGAGGTTAATTCTGACTCTGGCATTCCCCGTCGCCTTACGGAAACCATTGAGGCGGAAAATAACTGAGTTTACACTTTCGAGCACTAGAATAAAGTATGTTCCCACGCGCGCGATATGGTACGCCACATATTCAAGCTCTTTGGTAAGAAAGAAAGCAAGAAATGATAATTTATACTTCGGTTTCTCGGAAGCGTGTTTCCGTTGGGCTCTGGAGCGCAGTATTTATTAGCTCCAGGGAATTCTCACCAGTTTTTTAATATTCCCGAAAAACAAAGAAGTACCGTAGATGAACTCCCTCGCAAATTAAGCATCGAGTATAAGTAAATATTACAGAAATTCCTGTAATAAGCGTTATAAAAATTTAATACATTCTTTCGTTCCCTCTAAAATACGTTTTTTTTTTTCTTAAGAGGATGCTTCACCACCAGTATTCCCCCCACCGATTGCGAAATATCATATTAAGCAATAGGAAAATTTAAATAGATTATTACGCATTACCTAACGTAATTATTGAAATATGATCTTCATCATCAGAAAGTAAACCGCCAAATCCGAAGTAGTGTTTTTTTTTTTGTTTTTTTTTTTAAATGTAGCCCAAAAATTGTATTAATAATTTAAAAAAAACCCTATGAATTTTGAAATTTAACTTGAAAAAAACTTCAAAGTATTTTTCATCTTCTTAAAAGTACTTAAAAGTTACGGAGACGTTTGCATATGTTGTCTAGTGCCTTACGATGAAAACTGTATTTTGTTAATTATATCAGGTGATAAAAAATCGCCTATTTAATTTTTCAGAAATAAAAGTCCATTTTTAATATATGCTGTTTTAAAATTATCAATGTTTGCAAGCTTTTTAGGTGCGTTCGTAATTCTACATGCTGCATATAACAGCGTAAAATGTACCCAACCGAATGGTTTTAAATTCAATACATATAATCATTGCAGAATTTTGTCGAGTCATTTCAAATTTATGAAAATCTAATCAAAACTTAAAAATATATTAATAAAAGTTTTCTTCATTCTATTAAATCCTATCATGCGTAATTCATTCAATGATATCACATGATAGGTAATGATTCTAGGTTGCCATGGTGATAACGTCCTATTTAAGACTAGCCGCCTTTGGCTACCAGTTTGGTCTCCCTTAAATGTAATGCTAAGCCTTGAATCATGTTACTTTTCATAATTTAATTTACTTGTTCAATCCTTTGCCAAATCGGAAGATTATGATAGAGAAATCAAGAACTTGGAATATTCCTGTTAGCCGGACGCAGGGGATAAATCGCCAAACATTGTTCCCGTCGCATTTATTTTTAATTCCATTAATTTAATTTAAAATAGCTTTTCTTTCATTTTATTTAAGATACAAGACTTTAATTTAAAACTGAAGAATTTAAAATTCACGACTTTTACTTATTTCATAAAAAAATTAAATAAATAAATAAAATGACATTTAATTTCGACATCAAAGCTTTGTTTTAATTTACCACGCGAAAAAAAAATGCTAACTGGCGAGTTTAAAAATGCTATTGTCGAGATTTTCATCCGGCTAACATAAAAGTACCAAAAATTCTTTGCGATCATGGCAACTTTTATGTAGTTTTATTCGAAAAAAAAATTATGATTGAAATGGCCGCCTTGCATATGAAAAGCGTAATTGTTTATGACAATCACATGACTTGAACTGCTATAATATAGATGAAATAATGGCGATGAAACAATATTTCGCGATTTATCACTTGCGCCAAGTACCAAAATAGCCGCCAGGCATGTAAAAAGTGAAGTAGTCAGCCCGGAACTGTTAATGACTGTCATATGACTTAGTCTTTTATTATACAGATAGAGTCCTATTAATTCTGTATTACTGAATTTAATATACAGAAGCGTAATAAATTTTGTGTTCGTGCATTTTTGCATACGAGTGCCACAGCTGTTGCACCAAGATCTGAATATTTATAAAACTAGTTATAGTACGAACGCACCTCATTTTCCACGTTTGACGTACAATTTCTGACATGTTTATAACAGACAGCATTGATATTTTTGACAGAAACTTTTTAAGTACCCCCTCCCTTCCTAAGAAAAGCAGAAATGGTAGATTTTCTGCAATTTGTGTTTTTACTACAATTTATTTTTCAATCGGGCACTTACATCGTACGAACCCCATGCAAAAGATAAGGGTAAAAAGTCATAAATGTAAGAATTAAGAGCGATTACAGGCATACTAGAGGGGTGTATTGCTTTTACTAATACACTAGAGGAGTGGTTCCCAACCTTTTATTGGCCACGCACCGCCAAAGCATCTGGAAAGTCACCATGTCCCCCCTCCCTTCTCACTTTGCAAATTATCTCTGTTTTTATTTACAAAGTGAGCTGCTCTATTCACACGGTGAAAAGAGTGTAATCAATAGCTATTCATTTCAAATTTTTTAACTTATCAAAGAGGTAAATTTTCTGTTATAAACGTGTTTTTGATATAATTCTATAAATGCCATGAGGCTACATATCTTCGCGTTTGTGCCAAAAGAGTTTCGTATTACTTTTCCAACTTACCTCAATCTTAAAGAAAAGTGTTATACAGTCTGCATTTTTAACTTCAAAAATTTTCTTTCTATGGGTAACACGGTACAAAAGAAGCGTTTCAAGATTCACATTTTTATGAATTTTAAGTAGCTATTATTCCCATCAGAACACATTTTTTTCTGTTTCCATTTCTCAAAGCTGCCAACACTTACGCTCTTTTGTACCACAAAAAGTTTATAGTTAATTTTACTTTTTTAAGCTGCAGTAACTGCCGATTAAATAAGGCAAAAATTACTATTTAATTTTTCTGGTACAAAACAGAGGAAGATTTGGCAACTATGCTTTCTCAGTATCATTGTCTTCAATGTATTATTTGATTTGAAAATTTAAAATGTGAATGTCATCATATAAATTTATTTACTGTGAAGGATGCCTTCACTAGGGGAATAGATATTTACTATTTGCCAATTTCTTTTTCTAATGTTATTAATATTTATAAATATCTATAAAATTAGTAGTATGACGTACAGATATTTCACATATATTTTTAGGTTAAATATGTTCAAAAAAGCTAGATTTATATATATTTTTTGAGTAGTTTCACGTGTAAAAGATTCTTCGTGTGGCATATAGCAGAGGGAATAGAAGAAGAAAGCTCATTCAATATTTAATAATCAGAGGCGCAGCGAAAGATTTAAAAATACAATAATAACCAAAAACGTTATAACGAATTTTAATATTACAATTAAAAAAAGGGAAATAAAAAATATTTAAAAGATTATTCGTATAATTATTCTGGTGACAGTTTATTTTAAACTTCTGATTGGAAACATTTTAAAATTCAATTTTAAAAATGCTCCTTTTCTATTTCTCTTTAGCTTTCAACATTACTTAAAAAAAAAGACAATAAACAAATAAAGAATGGGTGCGTAACAAATTTGGAATTGTCCCCCGGTGGGGCCTACGCCCCACGTTGGGAACTACTGCACTAGAGAGATAATACTTTTGCATGTTTCCAGTCATTTAACCTCTTAACGGTCGCATTAAATTACGATTTAAAAATTCAAATTGCTTATTGGCACCACCTTTTTGAAAAAAAAAAAAAATATATTCACCTAATTTAATGACAGGTGAAATGATACCACAATAAAGCCAATTACACAATTTTATAAAACTGGTGGGAATCAAACAATCTGAATAAAAGACACAGCCTGTGAATATTACGGGAGCGGGAATTAAGGGGTTAAAAAATGACACACTTCATATTTGCTGCCTGTTCATGAGCTTACGGAAAGGTTGGATAAACTTGATTTCTACTCGTATGTTCAGTCTGACTGGACATCATTTTTCTTTACAAAATTTGTTTCTGGCACCAGTAATAAAGAAAAATAAAATTTGCCTTATTTAATTAGAGCATTTTTGAAATTGTGTTCTTGAAAGAAATTTCTTTTAAAAAAGTGGTGTCAACCGAATAAAATTTGTGTAAGAGACGCCCGAGTCGAAAGGGTTACTACTCCCAATGCTAGAAAATAACAAGTTGGAAATTGCACGCCAAACGTGGCAAATGAGGTGCGTTCATACTATAACTAGTTTTATAAATATTTTTTGCACTGCATATTGTATTGAATGTATATTTTAGTGGACTTCATAAGTTCTTATCAATTTCATTCTGTTCGAAAGGCTGTGACATCATTAAAATGTACTTGAAATAATTTTTTCCCATTGGCCGTAATGTAACGGAAAACTTTTGACTGTCCCTGTAATTAAACTGTACATCCGATTACCATAAAATTTGAAATGACTCGACAAAATTTTGCAACAATTATAAATTTAAAATTTCAGACCATTCGGTTGGGTAATTTTTGCTCTGTTATATGCGGACGGATGGCCCGAACGACGACTATAGGTGCTACGCATTTATATAATTACGAATGTACCTAAAAATGATTAAAAAATCGTGAAATGTTAGTATGAAATGTATCTTCAAATATTATGTCATTTCCGTTCACGTTTAAAGACAAGAAACGCAACTCTTTTATCATCATCACGGGTAACATTTCTTACAAAGTATAAACAGGGCCATAGACTTAATGAAAAAGAAAATAGCTACAAATGTATTTCCTCGATAATCATTTCAATATAAATATTATTTTAAGGAATGAACTCAGTGGGTAAAATAATCATTAAAAACTATTTTAATTCAATAATTCAATAAATTATCATTGTTCGCTGCCCCCCCACCCCCCCCAAAAAAAAAATAAAAAGAAAAATAAACAAAGAAAAATCTAGGAAATAAAAAATGTATAAGAGAAAAATTGCGGATATTATCATACAAAGATTTTGAGCGAAATTCGCCGAAAACATAAATGAAACTGAATTTTCAGTCGGACCGCAGTTTTATCGGTCCAAAGATAACTGCTTTTTTTTTTTTTTTTTTTGACCAAACACAAAGTTTATGTTTTCAACTGCAGTATCTTAGTTAATTGACCAAATACAAAGTTCATGTTTTTCAACTTCAGTAACTATGTTAGTGACTTATCAGTTGATTGCATCGCATTTCGAAAGTTGTAGTCCAAACACTAATACTTTCAAGAAAATAGACACCCTTTTCTATTGGGCTGTTTATTAGATTTTAAACTTTTTATTTCTTTTATAGCATACTTACATTTTTGAGATTCTTATTAGATCTATAATCTCTCCGGCTTCACTTTTGGAGATAAGTAAATCGATGAATGAAAATTGAATGATTTATTAATGATTACTTAATTGTGAATTTTTCTGACGCTGATTCCGAAAGAAAATTCTGCACAATTCTTTATCCTTTCGACATACTTGTTTCGATCTCATAAATGGTTGCATTACCAAAAAGACAGAATAAGGAATTGTGTAGAATATCCACAAATTGTAGGGTCTACTGGCCTGAGAAATTTTAACATATCAAATTTCTAAAAATACAGGGCTATTACAAATGATGGACCCGATATAAAAAAAAATCATATTTTCGAAACTACTTCACATATTACAATAAGTGATACATGAATTTAAAGAGAAATATACCAAGTTTGTTTTCAGTTACCAATGTTCGATGTGTGATCCTTTTGTTACATGGCATACGTCCAATCTGTAATCGAGTTCGACCCAAACATTTTGTAGCATAACCCTGTTAATGGTTCTGAATTCTGCACAAATGCGTTCTTTTAATTTTGACAGTGTCAAAGACATTGTTTATGTACCACCAATGCCGAAAACAAAGTGTTCAGAACTTAAAGAAAGCATTTGTGAAGCTTTTAGAACCATTGACAGAGTGAATCTACAAAATGTTTGGAAGGAACTCGATTACAGATTGGACGCATACCGTGTAACAAAAGGGTCACACATCGAACATTTGTAACTGAAAAAAACTTAGTATATTTCTCTTTAAATTTATGTTTCACTTGTTGTAATCTGTGCAGTAGTTTAGAAAATATGATTTTTGTTAAATCGAGTCCATCATTTGTAATAGCCCTGTATGTATACTTTCTCATTATGTATTATTATTAGTAGTACAGTATTGTTGTATTGTGTATTGCACAAAACATTAAGCAGGGCTGACGCCACGACTAGCTTATTATTTTGTCTACCACTATTTCAAAGCAATAATAATAATCAACGTCCACGGTAGTCAACAGGCGGACCGCGGTCACATCCGGACCGCCAAAAATTTTCAATTTGCGTTGGAGCGCATGCAGAAGGATTCCTCTGGGATGGAGTGGATTTGTATTATCAGTCGTGGATTGCGATCTTGTGCGGAGCTTTCTTTTATTTGCGTTGTTATTGTCTGGTACTAAAATAACGTTTTGGAAATCAATATGTATATGTGAATATGTGAATCAATATGTATCCTAAAAACCATATATCAGAAAAGTATGAAAATTGCAAAAAACTAGCTATTAACCAGGCTACTATGTTTGGCTCCACATATGTATGTGAAACAACTTTCTCCAAAATGAATTTTTTTAAGCACAAATATCGTTCGAGATTAACGGACGTCTATCTTTTTTGAAGACACTCTGAGCATTAGCTGTTCACCACGTGAACCATACTATAAAAAACTTCCTCAAGACAACAAATGTAATTTTTCGCATTAATTTTCCAACGACCTTTTCTATTTTATTATGTGTATGTAAAAATTTTCTGATCGTACCTGTGAATGTAGTAATTTTTCAGAACGAATACCTGATCTTTTTTATTTTCAATTATATGTGTATATAAATTAAAAAGTAATAAGTACTTATATTACTTATGCCCTTTTTTCCTGGACCTCGATAACGTTTTTCAAAAGTATTCGGACCCCAATTAAAATTACTTGCCGACCCCTGTTCTACTTGGTAGTTTTTTACAAATCTTCGACGTACACTATTTTTATTTCAAAATAATGGTAGCAAAATAATAAAAATGTTCTCGCCGCTGGCAGTCTTGATTACGGTATCTACTTGCGCGAACGGACATAAGGTAAGGTTCCCTATTATCGTCCCCCAGTCACTTTTAGGCACTTGGAAGTTGTAATTTTCCGTGAAAATCTACCAAATTTAGATTTTACATAGACTATCTACCCACGCACATAGAAACATAGGCAAATATCGCACAAAAAAATTTTAACAATGCGAAAAATTGTTTTTTCAAAAGTATCTAAAAAAGTTCAAAAGAAAAAAAAATGGTCCCAATTTCGTTCCCCCCAAAAATCCAATACGTCGAAGCTTAACTTATAACTAAATCAAAATTTATTTCTAAATGAGTAAGTAATTTAATTTACATTAAAGTAGGGCACAATGAAATGTACTAATTATCAGCGGAAGAATAACATAACGAAACATTGCATAGTTGCCAACCTCCCGATTTTTTTCATATCAATATTTTTATGCAGAAATACTTGCATTATATAATCGTGTTTTAACGAAATTAAATAAAGAAAAGATTTTTCTAAGATTTTACTGGTATCCAAAAAATCGGGAGATTGGCAACTATGCATTAGCCATCCAAACATGAGGAAAAAAATTGAAAAAAATGTTATGAAAAAGCATTCCTAATTTCGTCCCCGGGACGAAAATAAGAACTGCAATGGAAACGAAAATGGAACCACGCTACTTTCCAATATTACAGATCTTCAGTTCCCGTAAGATGAACTGAGCGTCCTAAAATTCACTGTATGCTACTGTCAGCATCTTACCAACGTAAAATACATGCAATGAATGAGAAATAAATACTTACAGTACAGTAAATAACGATCTACAAACGAGGTAATAAGAACTCAGGTCTTCTAAAGATAGGAAATTCGCCGCCTTTAATTTATGTATGCGTCTTGGCAAACGAAACTTTCAACACTGACCCCTTTTACCTTCCGCCCCTGTGCCTTGCGTCATAAGTGGTGCCACTTTCGCAGAAGCGGAGAAGTTAAGGTGGACGAAATTAGGAGAGGGGACGAAATATGGGCACTTTACCCTATTGTTTATATTGGGTTATTTTTATAGCATTTTGTATGATATAGATTTTTTCTTGGAATATTTGAAGATTTTACTGAAGTATACCTTTCAAAATGGTTTTGCATTAAACTGATGCGCTGGTTTTTATGGGTTTACACATGCCCACACACACATATGTATGTAGCTTAGTTAATCTATATGAAATATATAGCACACTAGTTGAGGAAGAAATGGCACTATGACACGAATTTAAAATAAAAATTTCTTTTACGCCAGTTAATGGCTAAGTAAGATAGTGAGTGTTTTTGGTTAATTTCCAGTAATTGTATCTACTGCCAAATGTTGGCATCAAACGAGTGATTTAGGCAGAATCTAATGGTAGTCAGAGGCTACTTTACTTTGATCCAGAAGTAATTTGTGATTGTAGTTGATCTAACTTTTAACATTCAGTCAGGGGTGGGGCACAGTGGGACGTTTTGACGATCTAGGTAGACAAAATTATTTCGTTGAAGTTTAATTAGTTTTTGTTGATTTTTCGAATGATCCCTAATAAAATAGCTCAAATAGTGAGAAATAACTGGTTTATTTAACAATAATGTTTAATATATATATATATATATATATATATATAGTGAATTACAAAGAATGCGTTAAACGTACTTATTTTACTCTTAAGTAAAAAACAATTTAATTTACGCATGTAAGTTAACATTCATTTCTTATTTTACTTTTGTCTACTCAGATTTGCTCTAGAAATTTGTGTAGTCATCCTGAAAAATAATTTTTTTAAAATAAAATCATATTAAAAAAATTAATGTTTTGTGTTACCCTGTAAAACATATAAATGCTATCTAAATTAAATTCGGGTTTGAAAAAATGCTGTTGTGTGAATAAATAACCTATATAAATTTATTCAATTTGAAATAAAATTTCTACATATATATGGTAATGTATCCGAATTTTTTATGTCTCCCTGCAAAAGAAATATAACTGTTATGCACTTTGTTTTCAATTTAAGAAATGCTATTGTGTATCTCAATAACCTATAGAAATTTTGTTGAAATTTATTTAAATAATTTGTTGAAATTTAATTAATTTGATTTTTTTCTGCTTTTTAACAACAATCTTTCCGCGATCTTTTGTGTGGCTCTGTAAAAAATTCATAATTTTTACGTTCGTAAAATTATAATTTAATAGAATTGTCAAAAAACACATGTAGGCAAAGTTCTAGCTCAATTAGATAACTGAAAGTGGTTTAAAATTGTCTTGCAAGATTTGAACTAGTTTTTATGTGGCCCTGTAAAAAAGCTTAACTGCTACGTTCCATACATTATAATAATATTGCATTGTCATCAGAACTACATATCATGAGCAAAGTTTTAGCTCAATCAGATTATTGAAATTGATTAAAAATTAACTTGCATGTTTTAATCTAAATTTTTGTGAATCCCTGTAGAAACAGTATCCTAAACAAACTTTTACGTTCTTTAAATCATAATAATATTGTATTGTCATTCAAATTACACATGTATTCATTGTTTCGGCTGAATAGGATAATTAAAAGTGATTTAAATTTTGATTTGCAAGATTTTAACTAAACATACATGCATGCACTGGAAGTTAATATGATGCTTGTTTATTAACAAAAACTTACGGATCTGCAGCTATCTGCAGGAGTTTGTTTAATTTTTCAATACTTTAGGAATGGCACTTTGATTTAAAAAAATGCTTATTGATGAATAATGCTGAATAATTTTGTTAAAAGTCAAGATGAAATTTGTAAACAACATCGAGGATCATTCAGAATTTCAGCCTTTGAAAAAAGCGGTAAAGCAGGTTTAATATCGCTTATTTTCGAACAAAAATGGGTTAAATCTGACCTTGATAAAGGTGTGACATTAGATAAGCAAACTCGTGCTTTCAAATAAAGCAGAATAGACCAGACGTGCTTTCAAACTTAGAGGAAGCTAGTACAACTTTTGAAACTCCCTCAAACCAACTGCGAAAATAGCTACTTTACGGTCACAATTAATCGCCACCTCTGATTTTTTACGCCAAAACAAGTACGGATCTCGAAAATACAGACATTCAGCTACCAGTACACGCGGTTTCGTCGAATTCCGAGATAATCGGGAAAATGGATTTTGTTCACTAGATCATCAAAACGTCCCACTGTGCGGCGCGAGCATCTGGCAAACGGGGCTGCTGCTCAGGGTCTCGCTCTAATTGGGGGTCTTGTTAGGAGTCCAGAGTCCCCCTATAGAATTCAAAATAACATTTCATCTGCATAAAATAATAATATTTTTGCTCTAGATTTGTTTCTAAATGTTTCTTTGAGAAAAAAAAAGTTAGTACTAACTTTATTTTTTACAGGCAATGTTGATATAATTGTCAGGCAATATATGGATTCGACGATCCCGAAAGTAAGCGTGAACTCAAAAAATAAATTTTTAAAATACTGTAAAAGTTAGAAGATTTTGCGAAATTAAAAATAATTATGCACGTTGAATACGAAATTAATGATATTTTTTAACATATTTTATTATCCTATTATACAGGGTGTCCCAGAAGTAATGGGACAAACTTTAAGGGGAGGTAGGGGACATCACAGGGATTAAGATTTGCATAGTAACCCAGGGTCGGAAACGCTTTCATGGCGCGGTAGTGGCGACACAAAACACAAGAAAGACAGGATACGATTAAGAAGAGAAAACATGTTTATTATCCTTAGTACATCAAAATACTAAGAAGAAAGAACATTAAAGGGACAACGGTCGTCATCAAAGTAGGTGTTCGAAATTACGACCCCAGGCCGTGATGCATGGAAGCGTATTTCCGGCGTATGGAAGATCTAATGTTCTCGAAAATACTGGGAGTGCCCCGGACTTCCCCAGCAGCTGCCACGATGCGTGCAACAAGTTCCTCAACACTTTCCAGCATTGTCCCGGCATTTTTGCAGTACTAAGAATAATAAACATGTTTTCTCTCCCTGTTCGTGTCCTTTCGTTCTTGTGCTTTGTGTCGTCACTACCGCGACAGGAAAGCGTTTCCGACCCTGGGTTGCTATGCAAATCTGAATCCTTGTGATGTCCCCTACCTCCCCTTAAAGTTTGTCTCATTACTTCTGGGACACCCTGTATATTATAATATGATATCTACAATTAAAATTGTATTAGTCCAGTGTTGCAATATATGTTGGGACCCGCTAACTGCTTTACCAGGCCCGTGCGATGTTGTGCTGGCTCTGCATCCAGTTTGTGATTTAAAGTGTTGATATTACTGTGTCTATCTTCTATACAGGGTGACTCATAAAGATCGAAACAATAGGCTATTTCCTTAAATATTGCCTCTAGACAGATACTTCCAAATGCAAAGTTTCATTTAAAAAAGTTGCAAAATTTGATGAGATAAGTTGCAACTCCAATGGGGGGATTATTCCAGATGATACGAAAATTGACTTCTTATACGGCGCCGGTAGGGTAAACTATCCAATTGGGAAAAATTCCATTAACCATTCCTCAATTAAACACAAAATATTCCATCATCAATTCTTTATTTTTTGAAATTTTGACTTTAAATATTATTCAGGGGTACATTATATGCATTATGACAAGCATTTATCAAAAAAAAAAAAATTTTTTTAAATTATTTTTGAGAAAAAAATGGAGTTTTACGCGTCGTCTTAGAAATCTTCGAAATGCCCCATGCGCATTCCAAATCAATGAAAATCCCCAATATTTTTTATAAAAGTTTGGTTTACATATATAAATAAAACTGTGAATCGAATTTTATATATTTGAATATAAAGGTAAAAAAAAAAAAAATTAAATTTTTCAAAATTTTTTCGAAAAAATTTCAAAAATTTTGATTTTTTTTTTTTTTTTACACCTTCATATTCAAATATATAAAATTCGATGCACAGAATTATTTATATATATAATCCAAACTTTTATAAAAAATATTGGGGATTTTCATTGATTTGGAATGCGCAGGGGCATTTCGAAGATTTCTACGACGACGCATAAAATGCCATTTTTTTCTCAAAAATAAATTTTTTTAAATTTTTTTTGTGATAAATGCATGCCACAATGCATATAATGTACCCTTGAGTAATATTTAAATTAAAATTTTCGAAAAAAAAAAGAAAAAAACTAAAAAATTTTGAAATTTTGAAATTTTTTCGAAATTTTTCAATTTTTTTTTTACCTTTATATTCAAATATATAAAATTCGATGCACAGTTTTAATTATATATATAAACCAAACGTTTATAAAAAATATTGGTGATTTTTATTGATATGGAATGTGCAGGGGGCATTTCGAAGATTTTTACGACGACACGTAAAATGCCATTTTTTTCTCAAAAATAATTTTTTTTAAAATTTTTTTTGTGATAAATGCATGCCGTAATGCATATAATGTACCCTTTAGTAATATTTAAAGTTAAATTTGCCAAAAAAAAAGAAAAAAATGAAAAATTCTGAAATTTTGAAATTTTTTCGAAAAATTTCAAAATTTTTCAAAAAAAAATTTTTTTTTAACCTTTATATTCAAATATATAAAATTCGATGCACAGATTTTTTTATATATATAAACCAAACTTTTATAAAAAATATTGGGGATTTTCATTGATATGGAACGCGCATGGGGCATTTCGGAGATTTCTAAAACAACGCGTAAAATTCCACTTTTTTCTCAAAAATGACTTAATTTTTTTTTTTTGTAATAAATGCATGCCATAATGCATATAATGTACCTTTGAGTAATATTTAAGGTGAAATTTGCAAAAAATAAAAAATTTATTTTTAAGGTCCCTCGTCCCCTTAGGCAAAATTAAAAAAAAAATAAAATAAAATACAGTAAAACCAGTAAAAAAGAACCTGCCTATGGCAGAATCTTATCTTAAACGGAAAAATGTGTTGATCTATGCTAAATGAATATAATAATACCTGAGAAAAGAATAGACAACATTTAAACCTCCTAAGAAGGGAAATTATCTATAACGCATTTTTTTTCTTTCCTATTTGGTTCCGTCTTACAAGATTTTACTGTATAGCATTTTTCAAAGTGGATTAACGATACTGAATAAGTGAAACGTTTACATACAAATAGAGATTGATTAAAAAAAAATATCACAGCCTTTGGCGCTTTTTTAAAAATAAAGATTATGAACATGAAAAAAGAAAAGCTATAATAAGTATTTTTGGTCGGGCCGAACTTCTTTTCTATGGGTCGGCTCGGGACCGGGTCTAGATATTTCGACCCGTGCAGACCTCTAGTACAGACCTCCAGCATCTTTTGAAAGCAGGTTTAGCGTGTTGCTATTTTATGTCCAAAGGAGAGACACTGTCCTAAATCGACTTTTAATAAGGTACAATTTGTAGATGATCCCTATCTTGCATTCAAAATGAGACAATAACTCGTCGGTCAGACGCATGGGTAAATGGTGCAGGTCACGAATTTTGGATTTTAATATCTCTGCGAGTTTTACAGATATCGAGAGGATTTTTTTGTGTTTAATTCCGGAATGGTTAAGAAAAAATTTTCCTAAGGGGAAATTTTACTCTACGCAGGCCGTATAAAAATTTAATTTTTGTATTTTCTCAAATATACCCCCCCCCCCCCCCCATGGAGCTGAAACTTATGTCATTAAATTTTGCACCTTTTTTTTTAAATAAATTTTGTTATTGGAAGCATGTGTCTAAGGGCAATATTTAAGGAAATTGCCTATTGCTTCGATATTTATTAATCACCATGTACCCTATATGGCCATTGATGATCGGACACTTTCAATTTTAGACATTTTGTCGAATATTTAAAAATATATTTGTCGGATTTTTCTGAAACTTCAGGATTATAAAGAATATGTTCGACGTCATATTTATCAATGGCGGATCATCAATATGATCAGAAGGACAATTAGGTGGCCAACAAAAAATCAAAGAAAAAGAATAATGTTTGGGATCTCCCTGTAAAATAAAATGCACGAAACGATCTATCGATACAGCTTACGAATATATGGATATTGTACAATATATGCATTCATTTGTGGAAGAATAGATCGCATATTTATGGAGATATATAGATTTTCTTTTAAGTTTAAAAGTTTTTTGCACATTTTTTCTTTATATCATGCAGGATTTTTTTACCAAATTTAACGGCAGTTTCAGAAAATTTGACAAAATGTACTAGAAATAATATGGTGTAATAGGAATGTAAATATATTAAATATTTGAGGAAATAGGAGCAGTTGAATCAAATATTTTTATCTGCGCATGCGCGCTCGTTAAGAAATGTTTTTTTTTTCACGATTTGATAGTCAACTCTATGAACCAACTCATAAAAAAAAAGCCAGTCAAAAATCGTGCCATTTCAGAAAGATATCGGCAATAGACTGTGATTTTTAGTTATTCTCTAAAAATAGCTAATGATAGGAGGTTTTCCATAAATTGTCGTTTTTACTTTTTACATATTTTTATTTTCATTTTTTATGGATGCTTTAGATCTTCTTAGAAAATCACCAGAACGAGCTTATTCCAAGAAAAAAAGAAGTATCAAAATCAAAACATTTCTTCAAAATCTACACGTTGACATTTATCCTTTGCTGAAAGCCAGATAATAAAAAATGACAATTTGTGGTAAAGGCAAAGATATACAATTAATATATCAAAAATTAATTGAGATGCAGTTTTAAAACAAATTGCAGTTAAAAGTACTTTTTTTCCCTATACGAATGTGTGAAAATTGAAAATGTGCGATGCTTAGTAGTTTAAAAAATTGCTGTAGAGATTATCAGTATTTAATCGTGCAATGGTACAACTGCTTCGCTTTACGGCAGGCTTATGTAACGTAACGTTATTTTTCATTGATGGCACTTTAATTGTTGCCTCAAAGAAATATAATATCGGGGGCTAATGAAAAAATTATTTAGTCAACCAAATTCTTTGAGTAAGATATTTTATTTTTCAATCCAGTTAGAAAATTTTTATTTTGTAAATTAATCTTTTTGAAATAAATATATGCATCATTTATATTTTGTTCTATATACTGAATGAAATACTTTACTATAAAGTGTGATCACAGTAAACGCCAAACTTGTGGATTAGACTTTAGCAATATAGACGAGAGCCTGCAGCACAGACAACTACCTCATCGAGTTGGAGGCTGAAATTCCAAAGCGATATAAGTAAGCGTCCTATCTTAAATGGGAGAGGTAACCGCAAGATTAAAGGCGAGGTCACATCAATCAAGGACGCACGACACGTAGCGGACGGGGTGAACTACAGAAAGATGCCTAACTGTTTTCTTCTTTATGGATAATCAATTAATTGCACATCTATGAAATAACTGCGCAAGCGCAAACGTCGTGTTTTCATTTGTTTGTAGCTTTTATATTCTGACAGTAATAGAATGTTCTATTAATTTTTATTCGTGTTTTTTGACATATTTATTATAGTTAATTACGTAAATAAAAACAGTTCTTTTTTAGAACTAATAATATTTGTTAAAATGGCAAAATGTTGGCCATCGAATAACTGTAGTTTTCGAAATTGTAAGAAAATTCTTTTTCTTATAGAATTCAAATCTCTCCTTTTCCAAAGAGCAAAACAAGTTAGTTACGTATTTTAACTTTAATTTATTCAAAAAATAAAATGTTATTTAATATATATTATTAAATGTTGTTAATTTAAATACGCTAGATTTTAATTATTTTCTTTTAATGAAAAGAAAAATGACGCATAAAAATTAGTAAGTAGTTAATGTAGTTAATGTGTAAAGATTGAATTTTGTAGTCTTATTTTTTACTCAATTCTTGATGTGCTAAAATTATAAAAATTGATATACACGGTTTTATTCCAGATGAAAATACAATGTTTATCAAGGTTTAGAATATGTATAGAATTTAATAATAAATAAAATATTCAATTTAATTCCTTTTCTTCGTTTATCAAGTGCAGACGATACATCGAAAACTTATTCCAATATTCTTTTGATCGTATTGTATTCATGTTATTTAAGTTAGAAATAGTTCATTTATTTAATTTAAAATTCATTTCATTTTATATTCAGAATCACTTTAATTTAAAATGCATGCATTAAATGTTGTACTATTAAACGAGCAAGTATTGTTAATTTAGTATTTGTTTAAATATTTTGCGAGTCCAGACATTAACTGCAAAAATTTTCTTAAAATCGTCAGATTAGATTTTTTTTTTCTTTGAAGCAGACACAGCCATTTAGAGATTGCCTGTTAAAAATTCTATTACGAATTTCAGATTGTTACTTACTCACAGAAGATGAATCTTGTTTGCCAGATATATTGCAAAATATTTTTGTTACAGCTTGTTTTGATAAAAAATATGTGTATTTAAAAAAAAAAGCCGCAATGTCATTTTAGTTTAAGGGCTAAAGGCAGTAATGCTTTCGTAGTATTAGTGCAAGTCTCCCAAAATTAAAATGATATTGTGACTATTTTTTTAATGTACATAATTTTATCAAAACAAACTGTAATAAAAATATTTTGCAATAAAACTGGGAAACAAGATTCATCTTCCATAAGTGAGTAAAGATTCAGAAAATATGCGCAATAGATGCTCAGATAGTAGATATTCTGTCATATATGATGTCATACTGAAAACTCGCGTATTTGCATTATTCACCCCGTCCACTAGATGGCGCAGCTGTGTCAATATACTCCAGATTCCAGTATTGACATTGTACGCTTACTTATATCGCTTTGCTGAAATTCCAGAATTAGCTAAAACTCGATTCCCATATTAAAACGCAATTGGTCTGTCAAGTTATATTTTGATGAAAAACCCCTAAAAACTACATTTTAGCGGTCGACTCGTAGGTTTACCATTGCGTTTTCCTGCACCCAAAGGTATGAAAACATGGCGGATTGGGAGCAGAAAAACACAATGGTAAGCCTACGAGTCAACCGGCAAAATCGGGTTTTTAGGTGTTTTCCCCCAACATATGACTTGGCAGACCGATTACATTTTAATATGGGAATCGAGTTTTAACTAATTCTGGAATTTCAGCCTCCAACTCGATGAGGCGGTTGTCTCATGGTTCGTACGCCTGCTTGAATTTTGCAGACCAAAAAATTTTCGCCACCAGTATTATCTTATAGAAAATCTCTTCTTAAAAGAAGGCGAAATTTTGCGTGTTTATCCTAGATTTATTTTTCTATAAAAAATACTGGTAGTTTTCCTGGAGAAATAACGGTACCTGTACGAACCATGTGTCTGTGCTGCCGGCTTTCGGTCTAATAGTAAGTAACGAGGTAAGATGCTCTTGCGTCCCATGAGTTAATTCTCTTGCTTGAGAAGAACGTAGGAAAATTCAGAAATATTTCGAGTATTGAATGCTGATATGGCTGGTATTTCAGATATGACAGCTAATAGCGTTTATTCAAATGATTCATTCATTGAAGATAAGGAGGATGATAATAGCTCTGAATATGATGCTCTATAAGATTCAGAAATGCTTCAATTATTAGAGGTTGGTACAAGCATTGGTTTACGAGGGGGAGGATTCGGAAGACGTAATTCTCTTAACCTCGAAAACGTCCCCAGTCTCTCTGGGGAAAGGCGAAGATCTTCATTTGTTATTCCAATGTTCCAGTATGACCAACAGAAACCAGTCAGTTTATTTCCACCTACTAAGAACTATTGACATTATCCAATGACGTGCGAATACTGTCGTAAATGGTTTTAGCGATATAAACTTAAAGCACAACAAAGAATGCATCACTTGAGTGAAGCAGAAAAAGTCAGAAAACTAGAAGAGTTCAATCTGCGCAGCTATCTGCGCAGTAAGAAACACGTCGCCCCCTGAATACTAGGCCTGAGCGCTGACACAAAAATGGTTGCTGTCGTTGGCGGATTCATTTAAACGTTTGTACGGTCTCCTGAAATTAGACGCCAGTATTTTCCAAAAGTTTTCTTTGACTTATTTAATCTAAGAAAAACATAGCTGGAAATGTTTCTAAAAATTATTGTTGTTCAAATCCTAGGGACCATAGACATGCTAAAAAAAAAATCCGCCTACGGACAGCCGCCATATTTGTGTCAGCGTTCAGCCTAGTATTAGGGGGGCGGTGAAGAAACAGGAAAATTAAGTCACTGCAAGAAGAACTGATGGAGGAAGACTACTGGAGACCAAGACTGAGGATCAAGAGAGTTTTAAGTTTGCTATGTTTGTGGACAATTGCAGTGTTGCCAGACGGGCTACTTTTTTTTAATTAAAATTCTTGACTGGCACCACTTTTTTGAAATGGTAAAGTGCCACTTATTTAATGACAGATTAATTTAGGCGAAAACAAAGGGGATTTCAACGTTTCAAAAAAGTGGTGCCAGTCAAGAAATCTGAATTTACAAAAGTAGCCTACTGGCAACACTGGACAATTGTACGGAAGCAGATTTTTCAAAATACATCCAAAATAATCAGATATATGTCGAATTCAAAACAAAATTTTAGCATACTGTGTAGTATATATTCAAATCTATAGATCGTATACAGGGCTGCTTAAAAAAATTTTGATATTTTTCAGATTACACAATCCTGCGATGGTTGTGTTGTTTAACTTTTAATAATTGATTTTTATGTATATTTTCGTGCTGAATCCAAAAATGACCTTTATTTTTAACCATCACGTTAGGACATTTCGCAAATGGTAAATTTCAAAGGTAAAAAGTAAAAAAATAGTGTAAATCTGATACTAAAAAATAGAGGAGATGGTTGTGTTTTTTATCTTTTGATAATTGATTTTTATGTATTTTTAGCACTGAATCCGAAAATGACCGTAATTTTTAATCATAATGACAGGGTTTTGCGCGCAAATCGTAAATTTCAAAATTAAAAAATAGCAAAAATCTGATACAAAAAAAAATAGAGGAGATCGTTGTGCTTTTTAACTTTTGATAATTGATTTCATGCACTTTTTAACATTGAATCTGAAAATGACCTTCATTTTTAACCATTACGTCAGAATTTTTCGCAAATCGTAAATTTCTAAGTTAAAAAATAGCGAAAATCTGATACCATAAAAAATAATAAAACTTTTTTTATTCAATTTATTTTTATTTAATTCAATAATTTATTCAATTTTTTGCTTTATACTGTCGATTGCTTCCAGCTAAAAAGTTCAGGGGTCCGATGAGGTGGAGGGAGGGGGTTCAATTTTAAATTTGAAATTTACGATTTGCGAAAAATCCTGACGTGATGGTTAAATATAAAGCTCATTTTCGGATTCACTGCTACAAAATACACAAGAATCAATTATAAAAAGCTAAACAACATGACACAACGTAAATTTTGAAGGCTAGTGTTATTGGTGGTAATTACTATAATTGGGTTTATAAACGTGTTATGAATTTTTCAAACTGTTTTCTTTCATCTTAATAAAGGATAAAGTTTTGTTTAACTCCAGAAGTGTTGGAAAATGTTTCATAAGCCATGCTTGGAACGTAATTTTTCCTTCTTGTTTCATAAATGGGCTATGTAAATGTGTTGTCGATAAATCAGTTTTTACCATATGTCTATGAGCATGTTAACGTGGATAAAACTGAAGTGCGACCTGATTCATGATTTAATTTCAGAAACGAATCTTGGAAGCGGCGGTCTGTAAACCCGATCTTAATAAAAGCATAGGCTGAAATCTACGGTAATAAAGACTGATGATCGTGGGAGATATGAAATACCACCCTTGCGACGAATTCAAGACTAGGACTTCAGCTTTGAGGTAAGAATTATATCAGCAAATTTATAATAAAATACTAATAACCTGCCATTAAACTAGTGCCGTATATCCCTGGCCAAAATTAAAAGGACACTAAAAATGTAAAGAATCCTAACTTTTATACAATTCTAAGTATAATACAAACCTGCAACGGTTGTGCTTTCCAACTTTTGATAATTGAATTTTCCGAAAATGACCTTTATTTTTAACCATCACGTCGGGAATTTTCGCAAATTGGGTTTCAAAGGTAAAAAGTAAAAAAAAAAAATAGAGAAAATAATTGTCAAAGCCTTACCAAAAGAACGAAAGTGTTTTAAATACATCTGCGACAAATTTTCAGCCTTATCAAACGCCAAAATAAAAGAGGATACCGAGATGAACCCTACGACCACACATTTAATAAAATTGTAAGGATTTTAAATACACAATGTTTTACCATGTTAGCACTAAAAATGCATGGTATTAACCAAAAGATGAGTAAATTATTCTTGAAAAAAAGTTTTAAGTTTATTTTATAGCATCAGATTTTCGGAATAATTCGACTTTTTAAAATTTTGTGATTTGTGAAAAATCCTGACTTGATGGTAAAAAATGCGGGTCATTTTCGGATTTAGCGCTACAAAGTTACTTCCGAATCAATTATCAACAGCAAAAAAAACTCAACTATCACATCTAATTTATAGTATCAGATTTTCGAAATATTTCGACTTTTTAAACATTTGTGATTTGTGAAAAATCCTGACGTGATGGTAAAAAATGCAGGTCATTTTCAGATTTAGCGCTACAAAGTTACTTCAGAATAAATTATCAACAGCGAAAAAACTCAACCATCACATCTATTTTATAGTTCCAGATTTTCGCTATTTTCGGACTTTTTAACTTTGAAATTTACGATTTGCAAAATATAACCTGACGTGATTGTTAAATATGAAGGTCATTTTCGGATTCAGTGCTACGAAATATACAAGAATCAATTATGAAAAGCTAAAAAACAGTACACAACCTAAATTTTGCAGGCTAGTGTAATTAAACATCATCTAACATGTTCACATGCGTAATGAAATGTCTTGTTCATTTATATTTAAAAATACATATATTTATTTTTTAAAATATGAAAGAAGAAGAATTATTACATTTTTTAATAGTCATAATTCTGAAAGCACTGCTTATAAGTCCCAATAGATACAATTCCAATAAGAAATACAATCAGCTTAATTTTGGAGATACTCAGCCATACAATTCGACATTCTAGAATCGTGTTTTGATAATTATAAGGTGGGCATAGCTACCCCAGGGATTGTAAATATATTCCTCAAAAACTATAGTGCATAAATATTCCTTACCATTTACATAAAAAAAGCTCTCCATGACACTCAATTTCTTTTATTATGTTCATATAGTGCAATCAAGGTGGATAACCAAATAATGTGATATTGTTATTATTGAACCACTTTTTCACAGCTTTTGTGATATGTCCCGATGCATTATTATCTTATTGAAAAATGATTTTTCCCTCATTGAAACGTACTATAAGACAAAAGTTTTATTTATAAAAAAACTATAAACACTTTTAATTTTATTTTCTTAGAAACAATAACTAGATTAGTTTTATCTTAAGCTGAAACAGAACCCCAAACCATGACTGATTCTTTTTTTTATTTTGATGACTGCATACAACATTTCTACTCCTCTACACATCGTATCAGAATTAACGTATAACTTTAGACGGATGAAAAAAATTCTCACAGTTGACGTGCCTAAAGTTATAGGTGGAATTATACTGGCCGGATTGGTGTAGGAAAGGAAACGTTGCATGGAGCGGTCAAAATTAACTCTCCAGCCGCGGGCAACTTTTCCATTTTCTTGGATAAAATCGGGACATATTTTTACTTTTTTAAAATTCAGATTGTTTGATTTCCACCACTTTTTTAAATTGAAATAGTCAATTTATTTAAATTACAGATTAAATAATGCGAGAATAAGGGGAATTATACGTTTTTAAAAAAGTGGTGGGAATCAAGCAATCTGAATTTAAAAAAAGTAGCCCAGTCGTAGAACACGAAAATAGCGTTCCCCGCAGAATCGTATAGAAAATGTGGAGCACGATATGAGCGTTTCCCGCGGTTGGATGGTTAAGGAAGGTCATTCATCGTTCGATGTGCTGTATCAGCTCAAGGTTGGACTAATTTAGCTTTTCGTATATTAGTTGGCGAACTTAAAAGTATATGGATGTGTTTTAGAAAAACAATTTTGGCATATGATTGCTTTTGAGAGGTGAAAAAATCGTTTTCAAACAAGATAATGCAGATGAAAATATGAAAAATAATATTTTGTTAACTTTTTTCGTGGATTTTAACTGCCCAATAACGTAGGAAATCTATAATCGTAGTAGCATAATCGTGCTGTGTGCCAAATCGTAAAAGCTGTGAAAAAGTGGTTTTATAAGAATATTCAGTTATTTCATTGGTTACATGGGTCGCATGATAAGGACATTTTAAAAAGTGAATGGAATTCAATGGTTAACATTTTTTTTTTTTTTTTTTTTTTTTTTTTTTTTTTTTTTTTTTTTGGTAAATGACAAGCAATATTCATCCACTACAGATCTTCACAAAACTATTTACGATATTAGGCCCCACATCGTAACCACATTATACCCACATCGTAATTAACAAAATTTTTCCAAGCACGTCAAATCGCATTTCTGAGTGTTTCCAATATAAAATTGGTTTCATTTTGTTATTAAAATTATATCGATATGAGCTCAAATAAAGTGTCTACATACATACAGACAGAAGAAAATATGAAAAATAATGCTTTTTTAATTTTAGTTGGCCAATAATGTATCTACAATCGTGGTAGCATTTTCGAGGGGGAAAAGAAGAAAGTTACGTCATAAGTAACAAAATGTGAATTATATGCAGTTAAAAGAAAAACTTAAGCAATCTTATAATTTAACAATTTTTACTTTAATCAGCAAAACAAAGAATAAAAAATTTAACATATTTCTTATATTTGAATTGCTGATTCTGTATCTCAATTTGTTGAAAAAAGTCTTTTCAAAACTTTCTCAGCTTTTTCTCAGAGCGTCAAAGGCTATCAGCTAGTCAAACTTTTTGTGCTTGGGAAATTTTCACCTTTATCTTTGTTAATCAAATATCACCTCTGCAAACGGTTCTTAGATATAATAATAAATATCGCAATTGAAATTTCTACTGCTATATTACTTTCATTAGTTCTGAAATCTCTGCTCTGCCATGTGTTTGAAAATTATTCCATCATTATCTATTTTCGCTGCACAATTTTTCAATCACCCTCTGATTGAAAAACTCCTAAGGGCTGAGAATGTTTGGGGTACATTCACAGAAAATTTGTCTGGGGCCGGTGAAATCTATGGGCGGCATTTTGTCTATTGTCCTTCCCTTATATATATATATATATATATATATACATATATATATGGCATTCTAACAATCTTTTGACTTTTCCATATTTTTCTGTCCGTGAATAATAATTTTTATTTCTGTACATATTCTTGTTTTTTTTTTTTTTTTTTTTTTTTCTTATACTGGAAAACATCCCATTGCATTCCCATATTAACGAGATAAATAAGTTTTGGACGATGTTGGGGGTCCAAATATACCACGAAATTCCTATACCGTCCAGTGTCCCTGATGCTGATTTTTAAGTTTGGAGCTGTCCGTATAAAATTGTTTCAATAAAAGTAATTCGATGTAATTTCTTTCCGAAACTGGGACTGTTGTTTTACATAAATATGTAGCAAAAAATGAACCTGCACACATTTTTACGGTTCCTATTATTTTTTTAACTCTGCCCCCGGGTTTTAGATTCCTTACCGCCTCTTGCTGAACTTACACAGAAAATCCCTTCAGATGCAGCCACAGAATTTTTTAAAACATTTTTCTCGTGTATAGTAGAGAAAGAATGGCTAAAATTTTTTGACAGGAAATTTACTGCAGAATTTAAATCAGCATTTAAATATAAATTTCAAGCATCGTGGCTTTATTGGTAGTCTTGCCGTTCCCAAGGTTTATTCCTGCTCTTTTCGAGGTAAATTAATTTTTTTTTATTTTATTCTAATGTAAATAACAGTTTCTAAAAATCAGTGAACATTTTGGCTATCATTTAGTCTTAATATGATTTCCCTAAAAATAGCTAGTAATTTTCCTTACCATCCCTTTCTTTATCCTTACCGTCCCTTATTTCCTACACCGTCCCCCTTTTATTTCCTTACCGTCCTTTCTTTAACACCCCTTTAAGACAATATTATGCCAAAATTTTTACTTAAAATACTACATTGTTATTATTTCTTATTTGAATATCCTGTGGGTACTATGCAAATTCATTATAAGTGTTGGAAGTACAATCGAAATATGTCAGTCGATATGTAATCGTAATCATTTGAGATGCGTGCGCATCCTGTCTCATCCTGTCCCGAAACTGTAGAACAATTTTAGTTGTAGTTCGGATTCTGTATTTGTTGTTTTGTGTTCCGTGTCGTCTTTTGTGTTCTTCAGAATAAACTTTCATGTTTAAAAGTAAAACCTGCTGTGGTTATTTAGTAATATTTAAGGCGCACTGTGTTACAGGTTATGGGCCCAGACCCAAACCTATTAGTATAAATATTGCGAAGTAAATAGTAATTGAAATTTTTGTAAAGTTAGTTTTCCGAATGTTGTTTTGAAATGGCCGGAACCGAAACACAGCAGGGACAGTTTATTAAACTGAATGAAAGTAATTGGAATGTATGGAAATTCCAAGTTAAGGTCACGCTTATAGCTAAGGAACTATATGATATAGTAGCGGGATTAAAAGTAAAACCGGAAGCAACTGATGCTGGATATTCTGATTTCATTGTCAAAGATGCAAAAGCGCAAGAAATTTTGGTTTCACGTATGGAAGCCGGACCAATATCGCATATAATTTCATGTGTTACAGCAAAAGAAATGTGGGACAAGTTACACACTATTTATGAAAGAAAATCAAATGTAAGTATTCATTTGTTACAACAACAGTTTTTCAATTTGAAGTTTGATGACAACGTGAATTTTTTATCTAAAGTTCAGAATATGGTTGCCGAAATTAAGCAACATAACGAAGTGATTCCTGAAAAAATGATCATTACAAAAATAATTATGGCTCTGCCCGAACAATATAAGCACTTCTCCTCAGCCTGGGAATCCGTAGCAGATGAACGGCGAACTTTAAGTAACTTAACTGCTCGTTTGTTAGTTGAGGAAGAAAGATTAAAAACGAAAGAAGAAACTGTTGCTCTTACAGCTAAAAATCAAAGTAATATCAAGTGTTTTTCTTGCGGAAAATTAGGTCACAAGAAATTTCAATGTAGGTATGGTAATAATGTTCCTAAGAACAGAAATATTGTTTGTAATTTTTGTAATAAGAAAGGGCACGTATTTAAAGATTGTTATTTTCATAAAAATAAAAATATGAAGTCTAATGGTGAAAATGGCAAAAGTTTTGCACTTATGGGAATTATAAATTCTGAATCAGATGTAGAATTCTATTTAGACAGTGGAGCTTCAGAACATATGTGTAATGATGTAAGTCTATTTGGAAATTATTTGAAGTTGAAAGAGGCTAAACAGATAAAAATAGGTGATGGAACCTCTATAACAGCTATTGGAATAGGAACTATTTATGTTCAGTCATATAATGGTGAAAAATATATTAAAACTGAACTTCAAAATGTATTGCATGTCCCTCAATTAAAAGTAAACTTATTTTCTCAAGGTAAAGCTCTAGATAAAGGTTTATGTATGTCATCCAACTCAGAATGTTCTAAATTTATTCATCAAAAATCTAAAGAAATAGTTGCTATAGCTAAACGTGAAGATAAACTTTTTAAAATGATATTTCGCTTGGATAAAAGCAGAGTGACCATAGACGAAAATACGAGTGAGTTTGAAACTCTAAATAAATGTTGTGTTGCTGACAGTAGTGTTAACAGTAAAAAGAAAAGTCTCATATGGTGGCATGAAAAGTTAGTTCATCAACATTTTGATCATGTCAAGAAGCTGCTTACAGAAAATGAAATTACCTGGGAAAATTCTTCTGATATTCCATTCTGTGAGGCATGCATTCAAGGAAAGCAACAACGTAGTCCCTTTCCAGAAAGTAAATCGAAATCTACTGAAATTTGTAATATAATTCATGCAGATTTATGTGGTCCAATAGAAGTAGCATCAATTGGAAAGTCTCGTTACATGTTAGTGTTAAAAGATGATTACTCTCACTTTACGAAACTTTATTTTCTTGAAAATAAGTATCAAGTGTATGATAAATTGTTAGAGTTCATATTGATGTGCAAGAACCAGATGAATAAAAATATCCGAGTAATAAGATCTGACAATGGCAAAGAATTCCGGAATGATAAAATTAAAGAACTTTTGATTCATCATGGCATAGAGCATGAAACTTCTGTCCCATACAATCCACAGCAAAATGGCCGAGCTGAACGAGAAATGAGAACCATCATGGAAGCTGCAAGAACTATGTTGGTAGCAAAAAATTTAGATAAGAAGTTCTGGGCAGAAGCTGCGAATACAGCTGTATACATAATTAACAGAACAGGTACTAGCACAGTGAAAGGAAAAACACCTTATGAATTGTGGAAAAACAAGACTTTTGACATTAGAAATTTAAAGTTTACATTTGGATCTGAAGTATGGGTTCACATCCCAAAAGAAAAACGTAGAAAATTAGATGTTAAGAGTGAAAAAGAAATTTTTGTTGGATATGGTGAAAATACTAAGGGATTCAGAGTCTACTTCTCAAAAACAAACACAGTGACATTACATAGAGATATAATAATTAATCCAAATGAGAAACCTTCCTATACAGTAAAGAATGAAAATTTTGTTTTGGATTTAATTGATCCTGTGCAACATCAAAGTTTAGAATTTGATGAAGATAAGGATACTGACATAGATTCGGATAACTTGGCCAATAATCAACAACAAGATGATGATGACAACTGCAGTACAGATTCACCTGCTCCCCAGTTAATTAATATCAAAATGCACCTTCGAGCAAGAGATAACCTGAGGAAACCATCGAGATTTGAGGACTTTGAAACAAGCTATATAAGTATAACCGATGTGGAAGAACCTATCACTTATGAAGAAGCTATGAACTCAAGTTCATCGAAAAAGTGGCAAGAGGCCATAAATGCTGAACTGAAAGCCCTCTCTGAAAATGACACTTGGGACATTGTTGATGAACCAAATGACTGTAATATAATAGACAGTAAGTGGGTTTTTAAAATTAAGCGGGACAATAAAGGTAAGATTTCATTATTTAAATGCAGATTGGTTGCTAGGGGTTATCAACAAAAAGGGTTAATATTTGAAGATGTATATTCTCCTGTAGCTAAGTTAAATACTTTAAGAATGTTGTTAGCAATTAGTGTAAATTTTGATTGGGTTGTATATCAAATGGATGTATGCAGTGCTTTCTTACATGGGGTAATCAAAGAGGATGTTTTTATGTATTTACCTGATAATTGTAATTTACCTGATGGGAAAGTATGTAAGCTTAAAAAGGCTATATACGGGTTAAAAAGAGCACCAAAATATTGGTATGAAAAATTTCAGAAATTTATGTCTTCTCAAAATTTTGTAAAATCTGAAAATGATCAATGTTTGTATTTCAAATTTTCGAATGATTGTAAACTTTATGTATTTATATATGTTGATGATTTGATTATCACGGGTTCTGATAGCAAGCAAATAAATGATTTTAAATGTGAAATGAAAAGAAATTTTAAAATGAAAGATTTTGGTCCTATTTCTTACTATTTGGGTATATCTATTTCTCAGAATGTAAATGAAGGTATTTTAACATTAGATCAGAGTAACTATTTAGAAAATGTGTTGAAAAGATTTGATATGTTTGAATGTAAAAGTATCTCTACTCCTATGGACACTAACTTTAATTATGAATGTTTAATTAATGAAAAATCAGAAAATGTAAATGTGGAAAATAAATGTAGAAAATTAATTGGTTGTATCATGTATGAAATGCTAGGAAGCAGACCTGATTTATGTAATTCTGTCAGTATTTTAAGTAGATATCAAAACTATGCAAGTGAAAAGTTATTGTTGTTCTTAAAAAGAGTGTTACATTATATTAAAGGTACAGTTGACTTAAAGTTAGTGTATAGAAAAAATGTAAATGCTGAATTAGTTAAAGGTTTTGTTGACGCAGATTGGGCGGGTGATACTATTAACAGGAAATCTACAACAGGGTATTGTTTTCAAATTTATAATTGTACAATTTCATGGTGTTCTAAACAACAAACTTGTGTAGCTTTATCGTCTACAGAGGCGGAGTACATTGCCTTGAGCCTATGTGTAAGTGAAGCTTGCTGGGTTCGAAATTTATTGATTGAATTAAATTTAAATGGTTGTGGAAATTTTGTTATACCTCTCTATGAGGATAATCAGTCAGCTATTCGTATCAGCAAGTCATGTGAACAACCTAAAAGATTAAAGCACATAAATGTTAAGTATCATTTTGTGCAAGAAAAAGTAAGAGATAGAACTGTTTCAATTAATTACATTCCATCTACAGAACAGGTTGCTGATTTATTAACTAAGCCTCTAAGTAAAGTATTGTTTGAAAAATTCAGAAAAATAATGTTTGGTTAATTTTTTTTTAATGTTGTATGTATAATATATAATTTTATATATATATATATATATATTGTATTGTATGTTAAGTGTTATGATTTTTATGTTGGACATATTTAGATTGAGGGAGGATGTTGGAAGTACAATCGAAATATGTCAGTCGATATGTAATCGTAATCATTTGAGATGCGTGCGCATCCTGTCTCATCCTGTCCCGAAACTGTCGAACAATTTTAGTTGTAGTTCGGATTCTGTATTTGTTGTTTTGTGTTCCGTGTCGTCTTTTGTGTTCTTCAGAATAAACTTTCATGTTTAAAAGTAAAACCTGCTGTGGTTATTTAGTAATATTTAAGGCGCACTGTGTTACAATAAGTAAAAATTTAGAATAAAATAAAAAGTTATAGCGGTAAAATTGTAAGTAAAATTAAATTCGCAAGTTTAAGTTAAACCTCAGTAAAATAAAAACTTTTTCGCTGCTGTCCATTTTTTCTTTATTTTGAATCATTAAGGCATTCGCCTATATGTTATTTTAGTAAGTTTAATTTCACCAGATTTTTATTCCTGAAAAGTCAAAAGATTGTGAGAATGTCCCATCCCATATACATTACAAAGCCTTACCATTTCCAACTTCTTTAGATGGTTTTCTTCTTTTTTTTTCGTTCGAAATGTTTATTTATGTATGTCAATCTACAGAATGTCTAAAATATGACTGAGCATTTTTAAAATTATAAACATGTCAAATGCCACATATATTGAAGTTTTTCTTGCCGAAGAATAATGCACGAATCTGGGATTTGATATACTATGCTTCCTTGATTTTATTTACAAATATCAGCGATAGATGGCGTTGTAATATATCAAACTGTAATAATGTAAAAATAACCTTGAAATTTCAGAACTCAAACATTTTTTTTTTTTTTTTTCGTCGTTTCAAAAACTGAATGAATTTTGATCCATTTTTATATGTCAGTTTGAACTTCTTAACACTGTGAGGCAGCGCAACGTCATCTGGCAATGATGTCTGGAACTAAAATAAGGAAGCAGTGTTAAATAATTCCCGACTTTACACATTACTCTCCTGGAAGAATTAAAAAAAAAAATCTGCTTGAAAATCTCCCATTGTTTACTTATAATATAATTTTAAAAATTGACAGTCCATTTTTAACTCTTACCAATAAAGTTGAAAAGTTAAAGGTATTCTTACCTTTAACTGTTGAATGCAGGCGTTATTTATGTGTGTATGTGTGTTTTATTATATATTGCAGTATGAGTGTTTTATTAAAGTTGAAAAGTGTTTATGCTTTCGGTTTGTCTGTCTGTCTGTCCACGCTCTAACTCCCGTAAATATACTGGGATTTTCATGCAATTGATAATTCATATTTAGGGTCACAAAACGATGTTTAGCATTGCATATGAAGTATGTGGGATTAATATTTCATTTACAGGGTTACCCAAAAGAATTCCATTACATTATGGTATATAGGAAAACATCGTTTGCAGAGTATTTTAATGACATTACGCTGTTTCAAATGTATTTAAACTGATATGAATCACTGAATTTCACTACAAAAGGATTATGACAGAGTAGGGTATTCATAGCATTTGTCGTTCATTTACAGGGACACACAAAAGAAATCGGTTACAATACTGTCTTTGAGTAATAATTGCTGAAGTGCATTTTCAATATCGGCTTGCGTTTTTAAATTCAACTGTTTTAATCATATACAGTGCTGCTCAAAGTATTCGGCTAATTTTCCGATTGTAGACGGGAACAGCTGAAATTGGGTTTTCAAATGTGACATGCGTTTCCATATAGTTGAATGAGACATAATATTTTAACTTATTAAACTATGAAGTTTTGTTACATTATTCTGAATGTGTTGGGAAGTGTTTCATAATCTATGCTTGACGCATGATTTTTCTTTCTTGTTAAGTTGTGTATGGTTTAATACAGCTTGAGCATTTTTTTTTTCATTTCAGGAGAAGGTGATACCCAGCTTGAAGTTTCCTGTCGTTAACGATAATCTGTTGTTATTTCTGCATCAGTCTGGTCATTCTTCCGTCATAAGGCTTACTCCATGCATATGATTCTACACAATAAAGATTTACAACGCTAACTTAATATGCAGTATCATATAGAAAATCATACAGAGCTTTACCATAAAAACCAGTAGCAAGTTTTAATTTGTTCTGCATTACGTTTATTGCAAAAAACTCTGCAGACCTTGAAACTCTTTACTTTTAAAACTGTCTTTTTCTGGTTTCTCGTTTTTCTACTTCTCTTATGAATGGAAGAGGAAACAAACTTCTCATATATCTTTATTAATCACATTGTTAATTATATATAACTCCATACGTTTTCAATTAAATAGATAATCTCATGAATAGATCATTAGAACTTTTTAAGTACTCCTAAGATACTTTTAAACTTATTCTTTTGAGTTGGTAATTTTTATCTTACCAACAAATTTTATATCTAGGTGATCGTGAATGGTTAACTTCTCTATCTAACGTTTAAGTTTGAAATATTAGACACTTTCATCAAAATTCAAGGTTTTTATTAAATATACTTCTGAATAGTGGCTTACACGATTTTGTATAAACTATACTGAGTGGTGGCTTGACCCTTTACCAAACTTCATAAACAAAATAACAATTCCTACATGTGCAATATCTGTTGGAAGAAAATAGTTTTTCATTATAAAAGTTGAAAAATACGCTAGACAGACTATAAATCTCCAAGCTATTTCTTTTTCTCCTAGCTGCAAATGTTTCTATCTAATTTTTGAATTTCTATTAAATTTATAAAAAGAACTGCTGACGTTAAAAAGATTCTGTGTTATTCGCAAGGTTATATTTGACAATTAAACAATTGTTTACAATCATTTAGTTTCTAGTAACAGTAAAGTTTATTTATACTTAAGATAGGGGTAAAATGAATACGAACCGTCAACAATCAAGTAAAGGTGTAACCGAAAAAGGCAGAACGGTTAAGCTAATAAAGTCTGATATTTTGAATTACAACCATGCTAGTGATATAGAGGAAAGTGAGATAAGAGATGATACAATTAAACTTAGTCGTTCAAAGCGAAAACTTAAAATAAGAATAAATAAAGGTAAAAAAGGTTCACGTAAACCGCGTATACTCGATAAGTTGAATACGAAGAAGAATAGGGAAGCTCTTCGCGATGCATTAGAAGAGGTTTTGGATGATGATGATTATGAAAATTTCCAAACAGAGATGCCTCTGGAGCAGCTTAATTTAGAATTAATTAAGGCTGTAAAACGATCTAATATTAACAAGGTTACAGAGTACATTAATCAAGGAGCTGACATAAATACTAAAGATAATAATGGTAAAACACCTTTACATATAGCTTCTAAGAGAGGATATATAGACATAACAAAGGTTTTATTAGATAAAGGGGCTAAAATTGATGCTCAAGAAAACAACGGTCAAGAACCTATACATTTAGCTGCTGCAAGAGGTCGCTTAGATGTAGTAAAATATCTTGTAGAAAAAGGTGCTGATGTTGATGCTTATCAAGGTGGAGGGGGTTATAGTACTGTTCTACATTTTGCTGCTCGTAAAGGTCACTTAGATATTGTAAAATATCTGATAGAGAAGGGCGCTAATCCAGACGCTAAAGACGGTGACGGCAAGACTGCTCTGGAACGGGCTGAACAGAAAGGCATATCCCATATAGTTGAATATCTTAAGGATAAAGTGAAACAGGTTACAGAAGTGCCACAAACCACAGAGAGACAGTTGGTTACAACGGAAATACAGAATGTTACAACAAATATTTCCGAAACTACAGAAGAGCAACAGGTTACAACAGAAATACATCATATCGCAGAAAATATTTCACAAACTACAGAAGCCTGGAATACTACGGAAGGACAACAAGTTATAAATGGAAATGGTAATGAATCTATACACAAAGCTATTATTGAAGGTGATTTAAATGCAGTGAAGTATTTTGTAGAAAATGGTGCTGATGTTAATCATAAAGATAACTATGATGAAACCCCTTTACATCTAGCTTCCAGATTTGACAGATTGGATATAGTTAAATATCTTGTAGAGAAAGGTGCTGACGTTAATATCGAAGGAGGGTATCTTAAAAGAACACCATTGCATGAAGCTGTTGGTAACGGTTCATTAGAGTTAGTAAAATATCTTAAACAAAATGGTGCTGGTATTAATGTTACCGATAAAAGTATGAATACTCCTCTTCATCTAGCTGCTTACAATGGTAAATTAGATATAGCAAAGTACCTTATAGATAGCCGAGCTAGCTTAAGGGCAATAGATGAGTATGGTAACACCCCTTTGCACGAGGCTGCGAGAGGCAGTAATTTTGGTATAGTTAAGTATATCGCAGATATAGATTATTATGATTGGTCGACGAGAGCAGACATAAATGCTGAAAATAACTATGGTGAGACACCTTTACATATCGCTGCTCGTAAAGGTAGTTTAAGTATAGTAAAGTATCTTGTGAAGGAGAAACATGCTTATACTTATCGCCAAGATGAGAATGGTAATACACCTTTACATCTAGCTGTTAAATCACACAATTCAAACATAGCATCATTTCTTGTTGAGCAAGGAGCTAATTTAGAAATTAGAAATAAAGATGGTAAAACACCAATTGATCTTTCTTACGCCAAACGTCGTCGCCGTGATATATTGAACAACGCATGGAGGAACAATAGTTTTATTGATTGGGTTAAAGATTCAATATCATCAACAAGGTCTCCAGGTTTACTTACTTCTGGAGAGCATAACAACCACACTATAACAGCTGTACCAGAAATGAACACAATTGAAATAAACAGCACAATAATATTGGGCATTCTATCTGCTGGATTGTTTAACAAAACACAATGTACAGTCGGACGATTTAATCTTCGAGCACTCTGACCCCCGCGGGTTTTTTCCGAATCCGGAAAAAAGCAAAAACGGAACGGGAAAAACTAACGACGAAGGGTTCGAGATTATTCGTACGGGGAACGCGTAAAAATTAAACTCTCGACACGGAACTCGACAGTCGAATCACGGGTCGGGAAAAATTAATTCGCGTGGGAGGGGGGCGAGAGGGGGAAACAAAAAATCAACAACGAACGGTTCGAGAAATAAACACTATCGGGTAATAATCTAGTTTCTTTCGCGTCAGAAACGACAAGTAAAAGTTTTTCGATTCATCAATATCGGTACACGACGCGTCTCGAGGAAACGGGCCAGAGGCGGCCATTTTCACTTTCGCCTTCGAGCAATTCGTCTTTCCCTTCCCCATTCGAAACAGAAAAATGGAAAGAAAAACATTTCTCCCAACACGACTACATCGCGCATTCCAAGGCCAAAAAACAACTTTAAATTTCTAAATTTCCTCCATCGATTTCATCGAATCACATAATAAATTCTACCAACCCTCATCAACAAACTCTCCAGTTCCGTTTCGAGAAGAAAAACCGAGACAATCGAAAGCAGTTCCACCGAATCATTCACACATCGCGCATTCCAAAGCCAATAAACAATTTTAAATTCTAAATTTCCTCCATTGATTTCATAGAATCGCAAAGATCAAACTTCCACCGACCCTCATCGACAAACTCTCCAGTTCAGTTTCGAGAAGAAAAACCGAGACAATCGAAAGCAATTCCACTGAATCATCCACAGATCGCGCATTCCAAGGCCGACGAACAATTTTAAATTCTAAATTTCCTCCATCGATTTAATCAAATCGCAAAGATCAAACTTCCGTCGATCCATCATCAACAAACTCTCCCAGTTCCGTTTCGAGAAGAAAAACCCAGACAATCGAAAGCAGTTCCACCGAATCATCCAAAGCCAATAAACAATTTTAAATTTCTAAATTTCCTCCGTTAATTTTATCGAATCACATAATAAATTCTACCAACCCTCATCGACAAACTCTCCAGTTCAGTTTCGAGAAGAAAAACCGAGACAATCGAAAGCAGTTCCACCGAATCATCCACAGATCCAAAGCCAACAAACAATTTTAAATTTCCTCCATTAATTTCATCGAATCCCATCCAGAATCAAATCGCAAAGATCAAACTTCCGTCGACCCATCGCCTTCATCGACAATCTCTTCCAGTTCCGTTTCGAGAAGAAAAACCGAGACAATCGAAAGCAGTTCCACCGAATCATTCACACATCGCGCATTCCAAAGCCAATAAACAATTTTAAATTCTAAATTTCCTCCATTGATTTCATAGAATCGCAAAGATCAAACTTCCACCGACCCTCATCGACAAACTCTCCAGTTCAGTTTCGAGAAGAAAAACCGAGACAATCGAAAGCAATTCCACTGAATCATCCACAGATCGCGCATTCCAAGGCCGACGAACAATTTTAAATTCTAAATTTCCTCCATCGATTTAATCAAATCGCAAAGATCAAACTTCCGTCGATCCATCATCAACAAACTCTCCCAGTTCCGTTTCGAGAAGAAAAACCCAGACAATCGAAAGCAGTTCCACCGAATCATCCAAAGCCAATAAACAATTTTAAATTTCTAAATTTCCTCCGTTAATTTTATCGAATCACATAATAAATTCTACCAACCCTCATCGACAAACTCTCCAGTTCAGTTTCGAGAAGAAAAACCGAGACAATCGAAAGCAGTTCCACCGAATCATCCACAGATCCAAAGCCAACAAACAATTTTAAATTTCCTCCATTAATTTCATCGAATCCCATCCAGAATCAAATCGCAAAGATCAAACTTCCGTCGACCCATCGCCTTCATCGACAATCTCTTCCAGTTCCGTTTCGAGAAGAAAAACCGAGACAATCGAAAGCAGTTCCACCGAATCATTCACACATCGCGCATTCCAAAGCCAATAAACAATTTTAAATTCTAAATTTCCTCCATTGATTTCATAGAATCGCAAAGATCAAACTTCTACCGACCCTCAGGAAACAAACACAGACGACAAAACATCACAGGGTGTAATTCCGTTTATTACTCGTTTCGAGAAGAAAAATACACAAGTGAAACTTTTACGTTTCGTCAATATTGGCAAACGAAGCGTCGCAAAAAAATGGGCCAGAGGCGGGTATAAACCCGCCTCTGACCCATTTTTTCACTTTCACCTCTAACAATTTTTCTCACCCGTTCGAAAAAGAAAGGGGGAAAACATCAGGTGAAACAAAGTCTCTCACACAAAGTTTTTTGTTTCGAACAGTTCTTCGAAACGTCAAGTGGAAAAAATGTCTCTCACAGAAAGTTTTTTTCGAATAGATCTTCGAAATATCAGTTGAAAAAAAGTCCTTCACACAAAGCTTTTCTCGTACTGCTCTTTGAATTTCAGGAAGCTTTTACCTTTCAGATTAAAAATGTACTTATAATCTTCTGCATCCGGCGAGAGAATCAGGATAGAATCCGAGTCGAAAGTGAAATTCGAAGGCTCGAACTTCGTAACGTGTTTCCGAAGATCTCTAGTTTTCTGAAACGGTTTTTTGAAAACCTCGTCTTTTTTCGACCGGGCGGCGGCAATCTCCATGGCTCGAAACACTTTCTTTTTTCTGGGATCGGATTTATCTTTCCTTTCCTCTTTCTTCGTCCGAGGAATTCGAAGATTTTTCCGCTTCGGCTCCGCAGCTTCCGAAACCATCTTTTCGCGAGAAATCGGTTTCGATTTCTCTTCGGGAACCGGCGTTCTCTTCGGGATCTTGAAGTGTTTCAACCCCTCTCGAATTTTAGCTCTGGAGGCCTCCACGGCTTCGAAAAATTTCCTTTTCCGAAAATCTTCGGCAGGAACAGGGATTTTCTCTCGGGGCGGCTCTGGTTTCTCTGGAATTTCGGCAGGAACAGGTTTTTTCTCTCGGGGCGGCTCAGGTTTCACAGGAATTTCGGCAGGAACAGGTTTTTTCTCTCGGGGCGGCTCAGGTTTCACAGGAATTTCGACGACCGGAGCTGTTTTTTTCAGTTTCTTGTTCACGGGCTCAGGTTTCACAGGAATTTCGACTACGGGAGCCGTTTTTTTCAGTTTCTGTTTCACGGGCTCGGGTTTCGCAGGAATCTCGGCAGGAACAGTTTTTTTTTCTCGGGGCGGCTCGGATTTCACAGGAATCTCGACGACTGGAGCTGTTTTTTTCAGTTTCTGGTTCGCCGGCTCCTTTTTCTCAGGAACGGGTTTTTTTTCTCTCGGCGGCACGGGAGAGAGTTTTTCCGGCACTGGCTTCGGCGGCAAGAAAACAGCAGGGACCTTCGGAACGACGGCTATTTTTTCTGGCTCGGGCGGCAAGAAAACTGGAGCGGTCTCGGGTTCTTCCAGGGCGAAAATTTCGGAAAACTTTTCCCCTCCGGACGAAACGGGCATCGGAGCGGGCGGGCAAGGACGATCGTCTTCGTAACTGACCAGCGGCGTGTGCAGCATCGTGCTGTACGGATCGTAGACTCGGGGCTGGCCGGAACACTGTTCGGTATACAATTCCATCAGTCCTTCCAGGTCTTCGAAACTGAGAGCCATCTCGTCCGAGCAAACGTATCGGAAAACTCCGGCAACGAGTAAATCTATCCAATTCAAAAAGACTCTGGCAACGAGTAAAGAAAATCAGCGGAGCAACAGCGACAGTGCGCGACGAAAACTCAGGAGGGTATGATTTCTATCAGAATATCTTCGCCTTTTATACGGAACATCGAGGTCGCGCGTTTCCCGCGGCCCCGACCGGTTCTGAGAACGACAGGAAACTGATCTAAAATTATCCGAAAGTTTCCTTCAGGCAGATAAAAAAAGCCCCCGGGGAAGGACGCTGCGCAATCCGGTTCGCAGAAAAAAACAAATCTTTCCGGCCTGAACTCGATAGCGCGTCGAGTTCGCGGGTCGCCGCACCCGTTCCGAGAAAAAAAAGGGTCGGCACGTGTTTATCTTCCCACGATTTCCTTTCGGACGCGGGATGTTGCGCAACTCGATACGCGGAACGACAGGAAACGGCTCGTTATCGCGAGAAGTTGCGCAACCAGACGTATCAGAAACCGAGGCCAAGGCGTGTTTTTTCATCCGCGGTCATACGAAACGCGACCGACCGAGGTCACGGGAAGTTGCGTAATCGATTCGGCCGAAACGGCGACAGGAAGTCGTAGAACGAATTCGGCCGAGATTCGAAAACTATCGCATCGAAAAATATATTTAATTTTTTTCACGAGTCGTAGTATTGATATTTTCCCAACTAAAAAAAAAAAAAAAAAAAAAAAAAAAAAAAAAAAAAAAAAAAAAAAAAAAAAAAAAAATTTTTTTTTTTTTTTTTTTTTTTTTTTTTTTTTTTTTTTTTTTTTTTTTTTTTTTTTTTTTTTTCAGTATTGAGATTTTTATATAATTTAGATTTTCGAATCTTGATCAGATTTATGCTAGCGTTCTGAACTTGTAAAATATTTTAGTTTTTTCAGCTTTTTGATAAACCGTGTTGTTTTTGCACGCGACAGTCATTAATATTCTCGGAAATCGATTTTCTTGGATATTTTCTTTCCGTTCGAAAGGGTAAATATTTCTTTCCGAGCTGGATTCTTGCACTTTATTATATAAGATACAGTTCGACAGTTATAACTTTTTTCAGCTTTTTGATAAACCGTGTTGTTTTTTGCACGCGACAGTCAATAACATTCTCGGAAATCGATTTTCTTGGATATTTTCTTTCCGTTCGTTTTTTTTAGGATGGAGGTTTGTATCTTTTACGCTTTTGAATCTTAGTTAAATTTATCGTAGCATTCTGGACTTGTAAAATATTTCAATCTTGTTTCGCGTTTTTTTTTTTTTTTTTTTTTTTTTTTTTTTTTTTTTTTTTTTTTTTTTTTCAAGGATGGAGGTTTGTATCTTTTACGCTTTTGAATCTTAGTTAAATTTATCGTAGCGTGTTCTGGACTTCTAAAATATTTCAATCTTGTTTCGCGTTCTGAACTTGTAAAAATTTTCGAACAAATTTCCTAGTCATAGAAACCATACAAAAAAAAAATTTTTTTTTTTACATTATAGAGTTTTATGTAAGCAGGAAAACTTGTGAAAAAATAACGGAGAAACTGGTGTATACGAAAACAGTCGGATAATGGAAAAAGTAAAGTTATTTGTTAGACTAGAGAAAAAGCCAAGTGTCACGCGGCACAGTATCATCAAATACGTCACCATAACACTTTGTTTCGAAACGTACAAGTTTTATTCTGAAGAATTTTTCAATATTGGTTGTATATTTAACGCAAAAAAACGGGTCGAACGAGGCCTGTGAGGAAAGATACCTCACAGGCCTCGTTCAACCCGTTTTTTTTTTTTTTTTTTTTTTTTTTTTTTTTTTTTTTTTTTTTTTTTTTTTTTTTTTGTTCAGGTTTACAAGTATCACAAATATTTTTTTACAAGAGTTTTTACAAGAGTTTTTTTTACAACACAGAAGGACACAGATCATAATTCATGGCGGGAGAAGAATTGTACAGGTCGGAAATGATGCTGTCCAGGGCGACGTCTTCTTTCGGATCGAAGGGCATGTCCAACATGGCATCCAGATCCAATTCTTTTTCTGGAGAATAGGATCGGTCGACCTGGGGGCAGTCTGCGAAATTCTCGGGATTCGAAACGTCAGAGTTTTCCGAATCGGGCGTTTCTGGATTCGAACCGTCGGAGTTTTCGTGCATTTCTCCCGTCAGATCCACGCATTCCGCGTTCCGGCGGATCGTCAAGTCCAAGGGTTCCGGATCCGGTTCTTCGCTGCGAAAAACCACCGCTTTCGGATCGTCCAAGACCTTCGAGTTCAAGATCTGGTAATTCTTCACGAAATCGGGAGAAGCCGTGACCACGCGCCTTTCCAGAATCGGCGGATTGGGAATCAGCCAGTACGTGATCTGTTGCTGCGGCGCTTCTGGCATTTGCTGCGGCGCTTCTGGCATTTGCTGCGGTTCTTCGGGCACGAAAAACTCGTCGAAATCGCTTTCCGCTTCGGTCCTGGCCCGCTTTTGCCGCTGAAAGTAAGACGGAGTGCAAGGTTGCGGTGGAAAGTAAGGAGAAGTCACGGGTTGCTGTTCGAAATACGAAGAAGCCGAAGAAGGGCCGGGCTGCAGTTCGACATACGAAGAAGCCGAAGAAGGGCCGGGCTGCGGTTCGAAATACGAAAAAGTACTAGATTCCGATTGCGGCAGAGGCGGCGGCATGGCGGCCCGCTCTTCGTCTTCGTCCCTTTCGTCGTCGATGTACGGGGTCTGGGGTGGAAAATCCATCGAACATTCCAGTCTGGTGACTCGCTGGGCCACGGGATCGGTCGTCCGGAAAGGAATCGGAAAATCGCTCGCCAACAGATCCAGAGAGAAAAAATTCTTCTGAGTCGTGAAAAGCATGTACGTGGTTCCAGGGGGAACGGCGTAAGCGCCGTCGGCCAGCAAAATTCTCCTGTCGAAGAGATGGACGTTGTCGTAATGAAACAGTTTGTCTTCGCGGCTCAGTTCTTTTCTCCCCATCGTTCTCGGGAGCAGATAAAACAGCAAGGGCACGTTCAGGGTCTGGATCAGATGGATCGTGCCTTCCGTCACGGTTCTCAGGCCGAACGTGAAATAAGCTTTCACGAGAAACTGATTTTCCATCTTGAAGCTCATCCTCACGTCCGCGTTCTTCCGAAATTCCTGCCTCGGGTTTCTCCTGTACCTGGTGGCGATCAGGGACCAGTCTATGCTCTCGGGGTGAAACGAGTCGAATCTCTGGCATTCTTTTCCCATGTACTGCACGCTGGACATGTTTCCGTCGTGGCCTACGTGCTTGCAGAAATATATCTTGCGGTCTTCGTTCATGAACGGGACGAAAACCTTCACGTCCTTATTGGAAGTCCAGCACTTGAAGTTTTTTTCGGGATACTGGAGTCTGTAGACAGACGTAGACGGGCGTTTGGGGAACACGTCCGTTCCCTTGAAAGATTTCTTGGTGTTCATGGCTTTTCGAAAAACACGAAGGAAAAATGAAACGATCGGCGGTCGGGCACGCAGGTCTCGATGAAGAATCGAAATGATGCTTTCGGCCCGAAGCTCTGGCTTTTATACGCTCGGGCCGCGGGAAGTTGCGCAACCGGATTTCCAGAACGATCAGAAGGAAAGACAGAAATAAACGAGGTCATCCGGTCGCGCGACGCCTGTCGGATTCGTCGCTTCGAGGAAAAGACGGCATAACATCCGGTGACCTCGACGAAAATATCTCATCGAGTTCGAAAGCGTAAAAGATATAAATCTCCAACCTCGAAAAAAAAAAAAAAAAAAAAAAAAAAAAAAAAAAAAAAAAAAAATTTTTTTTTTTTTTTTTTTTTTTTTTTTTTTTTTTTTTCATGCATGGTTTCTATGACTAGGAAATTTGTTCGAAAATTTTTACAAGTTCAGAACGCGAAACAAGATTGAAATATTTTACAAGTCCAGAACGCGAAACAAGATTGAAATATTTTACAAGTCCAGAACGCGAAACAAGATTGAAATATTTTACAAGTCCAGAACGCGAAACAAGATTGAAATATTTTACAAGTCCAGAACGCGAAACAAGATTGAAATATTTTACAAGTCCAGAACGCGAAACAAGATTGAAATATTTTACAAGTCCAGAACGCGAAACAAGATTGAAATATTTTACAAGTCCAGAACGCGAAACAAGATTGAAATATTTTACAAGTCCAGAACGCTACGATAAATTTAACTAAGATTCAAAAGCGTAAAAGATACAAACCTCCATCCTTGAAAAAAAAAAAAAAAAAAAAAAAAAAAAAAAAAAAAAAAATTTTTTTTTTTTTTTTTTTTTTTTTTTTTATACATGGTTTCTATGACTAGGAAATTTGTTCGAAAATTTTTACAAGTTCAGAACGCGAAACAAGATTGAAATATTTTACAAGTCCAGAACGCGAAACAAGATTGAAATATTTTACAAGTCCAGAACGCGAAACAAGATTGAAATATTTTACAAGTCCTGAACGCTACGATAAATTTAACTAAGATTCAAAAGCGTAAAAGATACAAACGAGGTTTGTATCTTTTACGCTTTCGAACTCGTGCCGGATTTATTCCAGAACTTCCGGTCGGTAGCGACAAGCCGTCGGGGTCACGGGAAGTTGCGCAATCTTTTTCCTCGAAGCAACGAATACGGAAGGCGCGACCGGACACGTTTTTATTTTTATCTCGCGCGGAAATCACGCGGCCCGGTGTTTTTTCTGCGAACGCGCCTTTCCGGAACCGATCGAGGTCGATCGCGCGTATAAATGCGTGTCTCCGGGGGAAGAGAAAATCATTCTGAATTTCTGTTCTCGCCAGCGGACACGTCGAAAATTTTCTCTCCGCATCACTCTGCTGTCTTTTCTCGAAAAACAAGCCGCCATGAGCCTGTCCGAAGTCTGCATGGTCTTGGACCTCGACGGATTTCGCATCGACAAGAAATTTCGGGCCCGCGAGATGGGATTCGCATCGCTGACCAGAAACGACTGTCGTTGTTTCAGGTTCCGGCTGGACCATCTGACCCCGACCCCAAAAGAATGGCAGAGCATCCGCTATTGCACCGACAGGATACACGGAATGTCGCTCCGGAGCCTGCCCGGAGAAACGGACCTGTTCGACGAAGATTTCCTGAAAATCCTCCTGCGTATCGTATACTTTGAAAACGCCACGGTGGAAAAGCGCCTGGTCGCGTATAAGGGGGGCCACGTCGAAAAGGACGTCTTGGAAGAACTGGGCATACCTTGCGTGAACCTGGAAAATTTCGGATGCCCGAAATTCGACGACTTGCTGCATCCCATGAAATCGGCGGTCAGAGACTGCGGACACCACGGAAAACTGAAAGGGAAAGGGGCCGCGGCTCACTGCGCTAAAGTCGAGTGTTTCTTCTTCGCCGAGTGGGCGAGAGACCGGCTGGAACGAGAGTGAAAAAAAAAACTTTGAAAAAAAAGAAAAAAACGGGCCGAACGAGGCGCGAAGGGTGAAAAGACGCGAGTCTTTTCGACCCGGACGCGCTTCGTTCGGCCCGTTTTTTTAAATCGGACGCATCGCCAATATTGTAAAATATATATAAGCTTTATTTTGATACATAGTTTATTTTGATACATAGTTTATTTTGATACATGTTTTTGAAATATTAAATCGGAGACTTTATAACGGGGAGTCTTGCACTTTCTGTCTTCATCCTTTTTCTTCTTTTATCTAATGAATCGGCGAGCCGTCTGGGTGTGATGTTTTCTGTAAATTAGCATCATGTCCGTCTCGTGGATCTCGGTGCGGCACATAGGGCAGATGATATTCGTTTGGATCCAGTTGAAAATACAGTTGAAATGCCATTTATGAGAGCATTTTAAAGTAACAGTTAAATTTTTTTTAAGCATTCGCGTTCGACAAATCGCACAGGTCATTGTTGAATCAGAATTCATCGTGGCTGTATAAGAGAAATCTTAAACGGAAAATTTGAAGTGTTCTCAAATTTGAAGTGTTGGCACCGACGATCAAATGAACGAATGTGGCTCGTATTTATACCCCGGGATTGCGTAACCTTCCAGAGATATTGCGTCAGAAAACTTGAACTCGATTCTCGAAACGCGTGGAAGGAAAACTAAAAAAAAAAAAAAAAAAAAAAAAAAAAAAAAAAAAACAATTATTTTTTTTTTTTTTTTTTTTTTTTTTTTTTTTTTTTTTTTGTATGGTTTCTATGACTAGGAAATTTGTTCGAAAATATTTACAACTCCAGAACTCGAAACAAGATTGAAATATTTTGCAAGTCAAAAAAAAAAAAAAAAAAAAAAAAAAAAAAAAAAAAAAAAAAAATTTTATTTTTTTTTTTTTTTTTTTTTTTTTTTTTTTTTTTTTTTTTTTTTTTCACTAGAGGGTAATGATGAAATTTTTTTCGAAAAGATTTCTTTGAAAATTTTTGCAAGTCCAGACTGCGAGATCAAAACTGAAAATTTTTACAAGTCCAGACTGCGAGGCAAAACTGAAAATTTTTACAAGTCCAGACTGCGAGGCAAAACTGAAAAAAATTACAAGTCCAGACTGCGAGATCAAAACTGAAAATTTTTACAAGTCCAGACTGCGAGGCAAAACTGAAAATTTTTACAAGTCCAGAATGCTACAATAAATTTAACTAAGATTCAAAAGTGTAAAGTATACAAATCTTCAACGTTAAAAAAAAAAAAAAAAAAAAAAAAAAAAAAAAAAATTTTTTTTTTTTTTTTTTTTTTTTTTTTTTTTTTTTTTTTTTTTTTTTTTTTTTTTTTTTACTAGAGGGTAATGATGAAATTTTTTTCGAAAAGATTTCTTTGAAAATTTTTGCAAGTCCAGACTGCGAGATCAACACTGAAAATTTTTACAAGTCCAGACTGCGAGATCAAAACTGAAAATTTTTACAAGTCCAGACTGCGAGGCAAAACTGAAAAAAATTACAAGTCCAGACTGCGAGATCAAAACTGAAAATTTTTACAAGTCCAGACTGCGAGGCAAAACTGAAAAAATTACATGTCCAGACTGCGAGGCAAAACTGAAAAAAATTACAAGTCCAGACTGCGAGATCAAAACTGAAAATTTTCAGACTGCGAGATCAAAACTGAAAAAAATTACAAGTCCAGAGCGCGAGGCAAAAACTTCAAAGTACGATTAAAGAAATAATCAGAAATCGACTTACCCACGAGTCCATCTTCCGTCCAGCAGAACTTCTGGTAGCAACTCCTTTGGCACCGACGAACAAATGAACGAATGTGGCTCGCACACCTGTATTTATACCCCGGGATTACGTAACAAAAAAAAAAAAAAAAAAAAAAAAAAAAAAAAAAAAAAAAAATTTTTTTTTTTTTTTTTTTTTTTTTTTTTTTTTTTTTTTTTTTTTTTTTTTTTTAGGAACGTTGGAGAAAAAAATAAATGTAAGAAAAATCAACTTTAACTTTTCGGTTTAAACAAGTTTAAACATTCCAATCGTTAATGATTATTTCGACTCGACGAGGTTTTTCGTTCAAGTTTCCATCGAAATCAAACAGGCGACCGAGTACGAACCTTCCGGGTGCACAACCTCTTTGGCGGGGGGAGCGGGTCCGACAAGCTGCAAATGTAATTTATAAAATTATGATAATTCGCCATTGTCGCAACTTCGATTCCGGGACAGGGATACTCGAATATTTTACGACTGTGTTTGTGATCGCAATCCACGACGTCGATTCCGGGATTCAAAAATATTTTAGACACGTTTTCGAAACCGAAAATTTTCGAAAAAAATTTGCGTTGGGAACCACCACGAACACGGACGTGTATTTCGCCCGGAAACGTATCGGATACGAAACTTTGCAACTCCTTTGACCAATCGCCTATATGGAGTACGTATTCGGCAACCGGTTTGATCGACGAAAGCACTCTTTCGATTCTGGACTGGTAAAATCTATCTGGAGATAGAAATCTAGATTGGGTGACGACCGTGTCTCTTCTGGTGCTCCAACAAGTTTCTAACGGCGGTATCGTGAAAACGTAAACTTCTTTTCCAATCGTTGCAAACGCAATTTCCAGGGGAAATTTTCTTCCGTTTCCACAAGTCCTGAAAACAGCCTCGGCGTACAACAGCATGTCTGCGGAAAATTGAAATGCATCGGCAGATATGCGGGTCTAAATAACGTACGAAAAAAAAAAAAAAAAAAAAAAAAAAAAAAAAAAAAAAAAAAAAAATTTTTTTTTTTTTTTTTTTTTTTTTTTTTTTTTTTTTTTTTTTTTTTTTTTCGAGTTTGGACAGTTTAGTTTTATTTCGAGTTGGTTTATATTTTTTACGCTTTCGAATCTCGGTTAAATTTCTCAAACGTTTATCCGAGACCGAACAAGAAACGTTTTCAACCTCGAGCTTTCTCGTCTCCGATCTCGGCCAAATTCGTTCTGAAAATCACGACAAACACGCTCGCGGCCGAAAATACTTCGTCGAGGTCACCGGAAGCGTGCCCGGAAACCAGGCGTCGCGCGACCGGCCGATCTTTTTTCGTCTCGGAAAAAAGTTCCCGCGCGGTCTTTTCTCGGAAGCGTGCCCGGAAATCACGCGTCGCGCAGCCGATCTCTTTTCGTCTCGGAAGGAAATCACGCGCGCGGTCGAGTATAAATGCGGGACTCGCGGCGAAACGAAAATCACTCTGCTCCAGACTGCCGTTACTTTCGCTGTCAGTTTGCTGCCGTCAATTTTTCCCATTCGCCATGTTTTTTCAACTCCGCCACCATCGCCTGCCCGTTCCGATCCTTATGTTCGTCTCTCCCGAGGGTCGTCTTTTCCTGAGAGCGATGGACGTGGCCCGGATCCTGGGCCGCGAGCACGTCCGCGAGCTGAACGAGAAACCGCTCAGAGTGAAAGACGTGGTTCGCAGAAAAACGCAACTGCCCCGTTCCGCGCTCAAGACCAGGATATTTTCCGTCGAAAAGACCCTGGATCTGCTCCGAGACTGCGGCGAGAGATCCGCCCGCATGATCAGATTCTGGTTCCGGAATCCCGAAGTACCGAGAGTTTCCGTGGACGAGCCCGCCGCGCCCTGCACCGACAGGAGAAAAGCCAGGGACGTCGAGATCGGCGTCGAAGACTATCTGAACTCGCCTAGCTTCGAGGAATTCCTGGAAGAATTCAAGCGCGCGACCGCGGAGATGTACGAGACCGCGGCCAGGGAATCTGCCGCGAAGAAAGCGGAGATTCGTTTCGGCTAAGAGGAATTCGAGTACGGACTGTCCTGATCTCTCTGACCGAAAAATGAAAAAAAATAAAAAAACGGGCCGAACGAGGCGCGCGTGTGGAGAGACTTGTAGTCTTTGTCCGTACGCGCCTCGTTCGGCCCGTTTTTTGCATCGGACGCGGCGCCAATATTGTGAAATTCCGACGAACGAAACTTTAAAAAACTCGAAGGTTTACTCCTCGTAAAAATGAAAACGTTCAATCTTGCCCAGATTTCTGGACTTGTAATGTTTGAAAGAAATTTCCGAGTTCATCCATACATGAAAAAAAAAAAAAAAAAAAAAAAAAAAAAAAAAAAAAAAAAAAAAAAAAAATAATTTTTTTTTTTTTTTTTTTTTTTTTTTTTTTTTTTTTTTTTTTTTTTTTTTTTTTTTTTTTTAGACTTAGAAATTGTTTTGGATTATAACCCTTTGAAAAAACTTAAAGATTTACTCCTATTTTTACCTGCTTTTAATAAACTGTTGTTTTTGCACGCGACAATTAATAAAATTCTTGGTAACCGATTTTCCTGGATATTTTCTTTCCGTTCGAAAGAGTGAATATTTCTTTCTGAACTGGATTCTTGCACTTTTTCAGACATAGAAAGAAAACAATATAATTTACGTAAAAAGAGTGGGAAAGATTTCGATGATGACCAGAAAAGTAAAATTTTTGAGAAAAAGCACAAGTTCAAGACAAGAAAATATTTACGATTGCGATTTTTGTTCAGCGAAACAGAAAACAATATAATTTACATAAAAAGAGTGGGAAAGATTTCGATGATGACCAGAAAAGTAAAATTTTTGAGAAAAAGCACAAGTTCAAGACAAGAAAATATTTACGATTGCGATTTTTGTTCAGCGAAACAGAAAACAATATAATTTACATAAAAAGAGTGGGAAAGATTTCGATGATGACCAGAAAAGTAAAAGTTTTGAGAAAAAGCACAAGTTCAAGACAAGAAAATATTTACTATTGCGATTTTTGTTCAGCGAAACAGAAAAGAATATAATTTACATAAAAAGATCTTTCTGAACTGGACTCTTGGACTTTTTCAAGCATAGAAAGTAAGTTTTCACGGTACTCTGTATAACATCCATGAACGGGAATTCGATAGTAAAGATATCTCACGATAGATTCATTCGATGCATTCGACTTTTGTATTCTGTTTTGTATCTTCTATTCAATCTTGCCCACAGTTCTGGACTTGTAATATTTGAAAGAAATTTTCTAGTGGTATAAACCATATGTGAAAAAAAAAAAAAAAAAAAAAAAAAAAAAAAAAAAAAAAAAATTTTTTTTTTTTTTTTTTTTTTTTTTTTTTTTTTTTTTTTTTTTTTTTTTTTTTTTTAACCACAGCTAAGAATTTTTCAAACGTTTTTCTGTGGTTATACTTGTCAATTTTTTATGAATAATTCGATACATTTCATAACGAGCTTTCCGGTTCGATTTTCTCAATTTCCTCGTCGGCCACTTCCGACGGCTCCTGATTTTTTCGGCGCGTTTCTTTTAAACGGGCCGATTCCGGTTCCCGATCGAAACCGGGAATCCGACCCTGGCCGGCCCACTTTTTTGGCCAGGCGAGACGAACGACCCAATTCCGGCGTACGACCGTCGGGTGTTCGCGGTGGACTTTCGAAGCCCCCGGATTTCACGAATTTCTGAAAACAGGAAAGGAGGTGATCGACGTGCTCGGGCTTTCGTTTTTCGCAGCTCCAAGAAAATTTCCCGAGACACCACACGCAACAGGTTCGATGGTCCAATAGGTGGCGGTGAAAAAAATGATGTTCAAACTGCTCGGGTAAAAGGACGCTTTCGCAATGAGAACACGAGAAATATTCGGGATTTTCAGAGATACTTTTCGCGTAAGTTTCCAAAGATTCAGAATCTTCACTTTTTCGACTCGGCGACATGATGCGAAAATTTCAAGACGTTGTCAACGTGTGTCGAGACAGAACCAGAAGTTGACGGAGACAAACAGGCGAACAGTCGATCCGTTAATATACCGATTCGAGTTGTAAAAAAAAAAAAAAAAAAAAAAAAAAAAAAAAAAAAAAAAGATGCTTGGGAATATAACCCTCGGAAAAAACTTAAAGATTTCTTCATATACATTTTACCATGGCGTTCTTGACTTGTTTTGGACTTGTAAAATTTGCAATCTCGTCCACAGTTTTGGACTTGTAAAATTTTCAATCTCCTTCACAGTTTTAGAATTGTAAACTATTTTCGAAAAAATTTCCTAGTCGTAAAAATCATACATGAAAAAAAAAAAAAAAAAAAAAAAAAAAAAAAAAAAAAAAAAAAAAAATTATTATTTTTTTTTTTTTTTTTTTTTTTTTTTTTTAACTTTGAATTTTATATAAGAAGGATAACTTGTGAAAAAATAATCGAGAAACTGGTGTATATGAAAAAAGTAAAGTTTCTTTGCTGGACTCGGGGAAAAGCCAAGTGTTACGCGGCGCAATATCATCAAATACGTCATTATAACATTTTGTTTCGAAACGTACAAGTTTTATTTATATTTAACGCAAAAAACGGGTCGAACGAGGCGTGTAAGGAAAGACTTTTATATCTCTCCTCACACACCTCGTTCGACCCGTTTTTTTTTGTACATAATTATTTTGCAGTTCAAGATTATCCATGTGGTCTACGACCCCCATAGTAGTTACATGGTTATCGCAAAATAAACGTATTACCACAAATATATCTGTGGTACGTTCTAGTTATCCGTTTTCTCATCAAGTTATTTAACTTGCCCCTACAAACAGGACATGTTGAATTTTCATCAATCCATTCGTATAAGCATGTACTGTGAAACACGTGTGTGCAATGTAATCTTACTTTGAAAAATCTTTTACTCGTCGTAACCTCCAAACATATGGGACAAATTGCGGCAGGCATGACGATCAATATAATTTCGGACTAAAAAAACTCGGCAGGCGAAACTCAGAAAAAAACTGGTCAGGAACACGGAGCGATCCACACGGAGCGATTCTCTGAGAGAAATGATAGCTCATCGCGGCTGCGGACCCGTATTTATACCGTATCTCGACCTCGAGAGACTATTCCGGAACATCCTGTTCCGCCGGAAAAAACACGCGGTCACGTGACTTCCTTTCGACGACCCGTGGGAAATCGAAGCGAAAATAATCTCGCGCACATCCTGAAAAAAAAAAAAAAAAAAAAAAAAAAAAAAAAAAAAAAAAAAAAAAAATTTTTTTTTTTTTTTTTTTTTTTGTCGAAAATTGGGAAAAAAAATTGACAAAAAAAAAAAAAAAAAAAAAAAAAAAATTTTTTTTTTTTTTTTTTTTTTTTTTTTTTTTTTTTTTTTTTTTTTTTTTTTAACGTTGGAGATTTATATCTTTTACACTTTTGAATCTTAGTTGAATTTATCGTAGCGTTTTGGACTTGTAAAATATTTCAGATATGATCTCGCGTTTTGGACCAGTCCAGAACGCGAGACGAGCCAAGGTAAAATGTAGTATGATATAAAATTCAAGGATTTCAAATTTCGAGGAGCATTTCGTCCATACCGAAAAGCCCAATTTTCGACATCAGGAAAATTGTTTTTCGACACATGGCAAAGCGTTTCTTCCTCCGGCAATCGATATTTTCACGTTCGATGCCGCGCAGATAATTTCGTTCGAGACTCATTATAGCAAGTTTTCTTATCGTCTTCCTTCCACACTTTTTTCATCCGGAAGGTCGAAAGGTCGCGCGGGCGATTAATTATAGCGAGTTTTCTTATCGGCTTCCGCCCGCGTCGTTCCGAGAAAAGACGGAAAGAAACGGGTCGAAAGGACATCACGTGATCCGTTTCCCGCGAAACAGGAAGTTTACGCCGCGCGAGATTATTTTCGTTTCGGCTTCGATTTCCATCGACTCGTGGAAAGGAAGTCACGTGATCGCGTGTTTTTCTTCCGGCGAAACAGGATGTTCTGGAACAATCTCTCGACCTCGAGAGACGGTATAAATACGGGTCCGTGGGCGAAAGGAAAATCATTCTGCCTCAGAGAATCGCTGCGTGTGGATAGCTCCGTGACCAGTTTTTCTGAGTTTCGCCCGCCGAGTGTTTTTTACTTTTGCCAGCCGCCATGTTTTTCTACCTGTGTCACGATCGCCTGCTCGTTCCCGTGCTGGTCGTCCTGTCCGCCGACGGGCTGCCTTTCCTGAGGGCCGCGGACGTGGCCCGGATCCTGGAATACAGAAACACGCACCGTTTTTCCTCGATGTACTCCAGTCTCAGGATCCGGGACATCGTGTATAAGAGAATGGAGCTGCCCCGCCAGGTGCTGGACACGAAAATTTTTTCTGCCGAAGAAGCCGTCGAACTTCTCAAGCCGTGCAAGCGGAGATCGGCCCTCTACTTGCGTTGCGTCTTCGAAATGTCGGATACCTGTCGAGTCTTGCCCCTGGAGACCATCAGGGCCGCCACCAAGCACAAAAGGGCCATGCGCGTCAAGTTCCTGGTCGGCGAGTATTCGAATTCTCTGACTTTTCGGGATTTCCTGAACGAGTTCAAGACGAAGACGTTTCTCCTGTACGAAGACCTGGCCCGGGAATACATGTTCAAAAGGATCGAAATACACTCGTACAACTCGAGCCTGGAAATTCTCAGACTTCCCGAGCCGCCGAGAAAAGTATTGGTACATTTCGGGGACGAAGTCTTCGAGTACCGATTGAACTGATTTCTGTAAAAAAAATGATTTCTGTTATAAAAAAAAAAAAAAAAAAAAAAAAAAAAAAAAAAAAAAAAAAAAAAAAAAAAAGGTCGAACGAGGTGTGTGTAAGGAAAGACTTTATGTCTTTGTCCATACACACCTCGTTCGGCCTTTTTTTTAAAAACAGACAGGTCGCCAATATTGAAAATATATTAAAATAAAACTTGTACGTTTCGAAACAGAGTGTCGCAAAAAATCATATTTGGTAATATTTCGGCTACGCGAACAAAAAAATCCCAACTTTAATTATATTTCATAAAACAATTTCAGAACCGAATATTTTTCATCGGGATAAAATGATCGTATCGAGCCAAGAATCCTCTGGTGAAACGAGCCACGAGCCACGAATCCTCTGGTAAAACGAGTGCGAGCATCTCCAGAATCCAAGAAAAGTTTAAAATCTGAATCTAAAAATCCAGTAACGACAAGAACACGGCGTCCCATAACGACACGTAAAGAAAGTACCTCTGGTAAAACGAGCCACGAATCTTCTGGTAAAACGAGTACGAGCCGAGAATCCTCTGGTAAAACGATCACAGACTCAGAATCATCTGATAAAGCTAATACGAGCCACGAATCCTCTGGTAAAACGATCACAGACTCAGAATCATCTGATAAAGCTAATACGAGCCACGAATCCTCTGGTAAATCGATCACAGACTCAGAATCATCTGATAAAGCTAATACGAGTCACGAATCCTCTGGTAAATCGAGAACGAGACAAGAATCCTCTGGTAAAGCGAGTAAAAGCCAAGAATCTTCAGCTTAAATATTTACAAGTGTTTTACAAGATATTTTCTTTCCATTCGAAAGGGTAAGCATTTCTTTCCGAGCTGGATTCTTGCACTTTATTACATTAAAGGTTTGAAATAATTTTGATTTCAATTTTTCGAAACATTTCACAACTCCAGAACGCTACAATAAACTTAACCAAGATTCGAAAATCTAAATTATATAAAAATCCAAATCTGAAAAAAAAAAAAAAAAAAAAAAAAAAAAAAAAAAAAAAAAAAAAAAAAAATTTTTTTTTTTTTTTTTTTTTTTTTTTTTTTTTTTTTTTTTTTGTATGGTTTCTATGACTAGGAAATTTGTTCGAAAATATTTACAACTCCAGAACTCGAAACAAGATTGAAATATTTTACATGTCAAAAAAAAAAAAAAAAAAAAAAAAAAAAAAAAAATTTTTTTTTTTTTTTTTTTTTTTTTTTTTTTTTTTTTTTTTTTTTTTTTTTTTTTTTTTTTTTTACTAGAGGGTAATGATGAAATTTTTTTCGAAAAGATTTCTTTGAAAATTTTGCAAGTCCAGACTGCGAGATCAACACTGAAAATTTTTACAAGTCCAGACTGCGAGATCAAAACTGAAAATTTTTACAAGTCCAGACTGCGAGGCAAAACTGAAAATTTTTACAAGTCCAGACTGCGAGGCAAAACTGAAAATTTTTACAAGTCCAGACTGCGAGGCAAAACTGAAAATTTTTACAAGTCCAGACTGCGAGGCAAAACTGAAAATTTTTACAAGTCCAGACTGCGAGGCAAAACTGAAAATTTTTACAAGTCCAGACTGCGAGATCAAAACTGAAAATTTTTACAAGTCCAGACTGCGAGGCAAAACTGAAAATTTTTACAAGTCCAGACTGCGAGGCAAAACTGAAAATTTTTACAAGTCCAGACTGCGAGGCAAAACTGAAAAAAATTACAAGTCCAGACTGCGAGATCAAAACTGAAAAAAATTACAAGTCCAGAGCGCGAGGCAAAAACTTCAAAGTACGATTAAAGAAATAATCAGAAATCGACTTACCCACGAGTCCATCTTCCGTCCAGCAGAACTTCTGGTAGCAACTCCTTTGGCACCGACGATCAAATGAACGAATGTGGCTCGCACACCTGTATTTATACCCCGGGATTGCGTAACCTTCCAGAGATATTGCGTCAGAAAACTTGAACTCGATTCTCAAAACGCGTGGAAAAAAAAAAAAAAAAAAAAAAAAAAAAAAAAAAAAAAAAAATTTTTTTTTTTTTTTTTTTTTTTTTTTTTTTTTTTTTTTTTTGTATGGTTTCTATGACTAGGAAATTTGTTCGAAAATATTTACAACTCCAGAACTCGAAACAAGATTGAAATATTTTACAAGTCAAAAAAAAAAAAAAAAAAAAAAAAAAAAAAAAAAAAAAAAAAAAAAAAAAAATTTTTTTTTTTTTTTTTTTTTTTTTTTTTTTTTTTTTTTTTTTTTTTTTTTTTTTTTTTACTAGAGGGTAATGATGAAATTTTTTTCGAAAAGATTTCTTTGAAAATTTTTGCAAGTCCAGACTGCGAGATCAACACTGAAAATTTTTACAAGTCCAGACTGCGAGGCATAACTGAAAATTTTTACAAGTCCAGACTGCGAGGCAAAACTGAAAAAAATTACAAGTCCAGACTGCGAGATCAAAACTGAAAATTTTTACAAGTCCAGACAGCGAGGCAAAACTGAAAAAAATTACAAGTCCAGACTGCGAGATCAAAACTGAAAAAAATGATCAAAACTGAAAAACTCGAAACAAGATTGAAATATTTTACAAGTCAAAAAAAAAAAAAAAAAAAAAAAAAAAAAAAAAAAAAAAAAAATTTTTTTTTTTTTTTTTTTTTTTTTTTTTTTTTTTACATTATAGGTTTGAGATAATTTTTATAATAATAAAAATTATTTTCAGATTGGATCTTCAACGTTTGTATACGGGCTGACCATAGTGTCAACCTGTATTATATAAAATACAGGTCAACAATTATAACTTATTTCAGCTTTTTTATAAACCGTGTTGTTTTTTGCACGCGACAGTCAATAATATTCTTGGAAATCGATTTTCTTGGATATTTTCTTTCCATTCGAAAGGGTAAGTATTTCTTTCCGAGCTTAAGTATTTCTTTCCGAACTGGATTCTTGCACTTTATTACATTATAGGTTTGAAATAATTTTGATTTCAATTTTTGGAAACATTTTACAACTCCAGAACGCTACAATAACAAAACCAAGATTCGAAAATCTAAATTATATAGGAATCCAAATCTGAAAAAAAACGTTATAGGAATGAGATAATTTTTTCCAGGCGTTTCGGACTCGTAATTTTTTTTCAGGTTTCGCCCGGCGCGAGATCTTTCGCGTTCGTTCCCCCCGCGTTCAACAAGTCGGAGACGAGTCTGAATTCTTCCCTCGCGAAATCAGAACCGCGTCGCGCGCTTCGATTTCCCGTTTCAGGCGCTCGTTCTGCATCTTCCCGCGACCTGCAGCAGCGGCCGCAGATTCCGGAGTCGTCGATTCCCGATTCTCGCTGAATCTCGTCCATTCCCGATTCTCGCGGGGTCTCGTCCGAGATTCCCGATTTTCGCTGGATCTCGTCGATTCTCGCGGGATCTCGGCGTTTTCCCGGTGGCGGTTTTCTCGCCCCGACTGTCCGCGAACGATGGATCCCGGAGCGGGCTCGAACAACGGCTTCGCGAATCGTTTCCAGCACGAGATCAGGTGATCGACGTGTAGATATTTGGTCTGTCTCTTCCACGACGCGCGGCCCAGACGCACTGGACCCGGGGATAGATTCCGTGCCGCGCCCGGCAATGGTTTTCGAAGTCTTTCGAACACGTGACTTCTCGGCAACAGGGACATAGAAATTTCACTCTGCATCTCAGCAGGCTGTTATACGCGTTGAGGGATTTCATCGAATGTCTCGACATGTCGAAAATTACGGTTTCGCAGACGAAAGTTATCGAGCCGGTGCAAGTTCAGAATTCCGTGCAAAATGTATAGAAGTAAATTCTTAAGTCTTTTCAAACGGTTATATACTCAAGCAAAAAAAAAAAAAAAAAAAAAAAAAAAAAAAAAAAAAAAAAAAAAAAAATTATTATTATTTTTTTTTTTTTTTTTTTTTTTTTTTTTTTTTTTTTTTTTTTTTTTTAGTTTTCCTTCCACGCGTTTCGAGAATCAAGTTCAAGTTTTCTTTTCTGACGCAATATCTCTGGAAGGTTACGCAATCCCGGGGTATAAATACAGGTGTGCGAGCCACATTCGTTCATTTGATCATCGGTGCCAAAGGAGTTGCTACCAGAAGTTCTGCTGGACGGAAGATGGACTCGTGGGTAAGTCAATTTCTGATTATTTCTTTAATCGTACTTTGAAGTTTTGCCTCGCAGTCTGGACTTGTAAAAATTTTCAGTTTTGCCTCACAGTCTGGACTTGTAAAAATTTTCAGTTTTGATCTCGCAGTCTGGACTTGTAAAAATTTCCAGTGTTGATCTCGCAGTCTGGACTTGCAAAAATTTTCAAAGAAATCTTTTCGAAAAAAATTTCATCATTACCCTCTAGTAAAAAAAAAAAAAAAAAAAAAAAAAAAAAAAAAAAAAAAAAAAAAAAAAAAAAAAAATTTTTTTTTTTTTTTTTTTTTTTTTTTTTTTGGACTTGTAAAATATTTCAATCTTGTTTCGAGTTCTGGAGTTGTAAATATTTTCGAACAAATTTCCTAGTCATACAAAAAAAAAAAAAAAAAAAAAAAAAAAAAAAAAAAAAAAAAAAAAATTTTTTTTTTTTTTTTTTTTTTTTTTTTTTTTTTTTTTTTTTTAGTTTTCCTTCCACGCGTTTCGAGAATCAAGTTCAAGTTTTCTTTTCTGACGCAATATCTCTGGAAGGTTACGCAATCCCGGGGTATAAATACAGGTGTGCGAGCCACATTCGTTCATTTGATCATCGGTGCCAAAGGAGTTGCTACCAGAAGTTCTGCTGGACGGAAGATGGACTCGTGGGTAAGTCAATTTCTGATTATTTCTTTAATCGTACTTTGAAGTTTTGCCTCGCAGTCTGGACTTGTAAAAATTTTCAGTTTTGCCTCACAGTCTGGACTTGTAAAAATTTTCAGTTTTGATCTCGCAGTCTGGACTTGTAAAAATTTTCAGTTTTGATCTCGCAGTCTGGACTTGTAAAAATTTTCAGTTTTGATCTCGCAGTCTGGACTTGTAAAAATTTTCAGTTTTGCCTCGCGCTCTGGACTTGTAATTTTTTTCAGTTTTGATCTCGCAGTCTGGACTTGTAAAAATTTTCAGTTTTGATCTCGCAGTCTGGACTTGTAAAAATTTTCAGTGTTGATCTCGCAGTCTGGTCTTGTAAAAATTTTCAAAGAAATCTTTTCGAAAAAAATTTCATCATTACCCTCTAGTAAAAAAAAAAAAAAAAAAAAAAAAAAAAAAAAAAAAAAAAAAAAAAAAAAAAAATTTTTTTTTTTTTTTTTTTTTTTTTTTGAAAATTCAATGCATAAAAGTGTGCGTTTTCTTTCAGAAAACTAAGAAGACTCTTCGGACGAACAAATTGGTAAGTTTCGTGTTTTCTTTTTGTGTTTTTCTATCTTTTCTTCTCGTTCGAGGCGCCGGAAACCCAGCGGTGTTAACGGAAAGCGTCTCGATCCCTTCAGCTTTTTTGTGTTTTTCTGTCTTTCTTCTCGTTCGGTGCACCCGAAACCCAGCGGTGTTAACGTAAAGTGCCCGATCCCTTCGACTTTTTCTTCGAGGCGCCGGAAACCCAGCGGTGTTAACGGAAAGCGTCTCGATTCTTTTTCTGTCTTTCTTCTCGTTCGGTGCACCCGAAACCCAGCGGTGTTAACGTAAAGTGCCCGAACCCTTCGACTTTTTCTTCGAGGCGCCGGAAACCCAGCGGTGTTAACGGAAAGCGTCTCGATTCTTTTCTGGCGTGTCGTTTCGTCCTCACTCGTGCGAGCGAAGATACTCCGGACGTGCCAGCCAGGCGACAGATTCTCCGGACGTGCCAGCCAGGCGACAGATTCGAAGGACGTGCCAGCCAGGCAACAGATTCTGGGGACGTGCCAGCCAGGAAACAGATTCGAAGGATGTGCCAGCCAGGATTCCGATTCTTTGGACGTGCCAGCCAGGAAACAGATTCTCGGGACGTGCCAGCTAGGATTTCAATTCTCGGGACGTGCAGGCCAGGAAAAAGGGGTGAGTATTCTTTTCGTTTTTTCCCAGGCATTTTTTTTTCACTCCGAGTCGGATTCGCTTCGAGTCAGTGCGCGTTCCGCCAATTACCGAGCGAAAAAAACCAGTCGCGAGTCAGGTAGTCCGTTTGATCCTGGTCTTGCGGCAAAAGACTAGTTTTTCAGAGCGCGTGTTTAACGAAAAACGCGCGGTTCTAGCGCGTTCTCAAAAACCAGTTTCACGAATCAAAAAGTCCTTTCCTTGGTGCTGGTCTTGGGAGGCACGGTTCGTCTCGAGAAACAGTTTTTTCCCGAGACGAACGCGCGGATAGGAAAGAGCCATCTCGGACGAATTCGATCTCGGAGTCGGAGTGTTTTCTTAACTATTTTTTTTTATTCGACCCATCGAGCCATTCCTTCGTCTTCGGGCGAGCGAGGAGACGTGCAATGCCTTCAGCGACTGCGTCGGTGAATCGCTCGTTCGATCCGGCGATGCGTTTTCGTGGATCGGGGCTCGGGCCGAATCTCGAATTTTTCTTAAATGTTTTTTTTTCGACCGATCGAACTCGTTCCTTCGTCGTCGTTCGAGCGAAGAGACGTGCAATGCCTTCAGAGACTGCGTCGGTGAATCGCTCGTTCGATTCGGCGATGTGTTTTCGTGGATCAGGGGTTCGAAAGGTCTAGAATTTTTTCGAAACGGGTTCCCGTTCTTCTCTCTCTCGGTGTCCCCGTTTTATACGCCGGCCGGAAGCCGTTCGGGCTCTCGAGCGTGGATTTTCTCGACGATCTGTTCCCAGGCGCCAAGCCGCGGATTTTCGGAGGGTTTCTTTTGTCTCCGGCGAACGTTTAAGGAAAGCACTCGATATAATTTCCCTTGCGGGAGATTTCGCGTGGCCTCTGGAGCGAGAATCGATTTTCGGGTCGATTCCCGTTGCAGCTGCGTGTGGTCTGACCTGGTACGCACCGCAGAAAGGCGTGGCGGGTAGACACTTTCCAGTTCGGTGGAAAAGATACCGACGGCGTCGACGGAGACAATCGACGCGTTTTTCTTCTCGAATCGGGAAGGAAAACGCGAACCGGTCCGCGGCGAACATCTTTTCACGCACCCCCGGCGCCAGAAAAAGTCCGGGAGTAAATTTTCCGTCGAGCTGTCTCAGACATGCCGCGGTGAATCCAATCCCAGTTGTGACGGCGTTTTTTCGTTTTTTTAATGTTTTTTTATCTTTTTCTCGAGGAGGTGCGTAAAGATGGCGTTCCCGTTCGGTAAACCGCAGTAACCGTCCACCTGCTCGGTAACGCAGATGAATCTCCGGACGATGCTGGCCGATGCGAGATCGGTCGGTAGGTGGCGGCGATCTGCGCGTAAACCGTTTAGGCACCCCGAACGGAACGAGCTACGATGTGCGGCTCTGGGACTTTTCGAATGACTGAATTTTCCGCCGAGAATCACTCGTTCTGCCGAAGGCCGGTGGAAAAACGCGGGGCCGACGAGCGAGAAAACGGGAACCGTACCGCGGAATCTCTGGAAACGAGGTGAGTGAAATTTTTATTTTTTCAATAAAGTTTTTTACAAACGCTCGTGTACGAGTCTGTTTCTTGAGTCGAGTCCTTATTTTTTTCTTCCCACGCAGACAGAAAACAGATCCGTCGGGCGGGAACAGAGCGAAAAAAATTTTTCTGGTAATAAAAAACGCTGGTTCTCCTTCGACGGATCGCGTACTTTATTCTCACACGCTCTAGGAACTCTGTTTTTTTCGAATCGATTCGATTTCTTTTTCAGGTTTTCTCTTTCAGATTTTCTCTTTCAGCTCTTCTTTTTCAGCTCGTCCGTCATTTCATCATCCGATCATTCCATCGTTTCATCTTTTCATCGTTCCGTACCGAATCCCGAATCCCAAATCCCAAATCACGACCCCCGTCCCATCACATCCGATCGTCACACCGTCCGTTCGCCCCGTCCAAATATTTCACCATCCCGAATCCAATCGTCCCGTCCGATTATTCCATCGTCCATTCGTCCACTGCCCCGAATCCCGAATCCCGAACCCCGTCCGATCATCCCATCGTCCATCGTCCATTCGTGCACTGCCCCGAATCCCGAATCCCGAGCCCCGTCCGATCATTCCACCGTCCATCGTCCGTTCATCCCGACCGTTCGAAGTTTTCCGTGGTTTCCTTCGAACCTCGAGCGAATGCTGGTCGGGTTCGCCAAAGTCCCGCCACGGAGGGCAACGATTCGAGTAGGAAAAATATTTACACTTGTAAAAATAAATCAAATTTATAACTTAACTTGTTTAAACTTGACTCGTAAAAATATTATCAGAGTAAAAAATGATTTCTAAACATAAATTGTAAAAATATTTCAGACCTGAAAAACCATGTTTCAGACAAAACCATTCAGACCCTGTTTTTTTGCTTGAGTATATAACCGTTTGAAAAGACTTAAGAATTTACTTCTATACATTTTGCACGGAATTCTGAACTTGCACCGGCTCGATAACTTTCGTCTGCGAAACCGTAATTTTCGACATGTCGAGACATTCGATGAAATCCCTCAACGCGTATAACAGCCTGCTGAGATGCAGAGTGAAATTTCTATGTCCCTGTTGCCGAGAAGTCACGTGTTCGAAAGACTTCGAAAACCATTGCCGGGCGCGGCACGGAATCTATCCCCGGGTCCAGTGCGTCTGGGCCGCGCGTCGTGGAAGAGACAGACCAAATATCTACACGTCGATCACCTGATCTCGTGCTGGAAACGATTCGCGAAGCCGTTGTTCGAGCCCGCTCCGGGATCCATCGTTCGCGGACAGTCGGGGCGAGAAAACCGCCACCGGGAAAACGCCGAGATCCCGCGAGAATCGACGAGATCCAGCGAAAATCGGGAATCTCGGACGAGACCCCGCGAGAATCGGGAATGGACGAGATTCAGCGAGAATCGGGAATCGACGACTCCGGAATCTGCGGCCGCTGCTGCAGGTCGCGGGAAGATGCAGAACGAGCGCCTGAAACGGGAAATCGAAGCGCGCGACGCGGTTCTGATTTCGCGAGGGAAGAATTCAGACTCGTCTCCGACTTGTTGAACGCGGGGGGAACGAACGCGAAAGATCTCGCGCCGGGCGAAACCTGAAAAAAAATTACGAGTCCGAAACGCCTGGAAAAAATTATCTCATTCCTATAACGTTTTTTTTCAGATTTGGATTCCTATATAATTTAGATTTTCGAATCTTGGTTTTGTTATTGTAGCGTTCTGGAGTTGTAAAATGTTTCCAAAAATTGAAATCAAAATTATTTCAAACCTATAATGTAATAAAGTGCAAGAATCCAGTTCGGAAAGAAATACTTAAGCTCGGAAAGAAATACTTACCCTTTCGAATGGAAAGAAAATATCCAAGAAAATCGATTTCCAAGAATATTATTGACTGTCGCGTGCAAAAAACAACACGGTTTATAAAAAAGCTGAAATAAGTTATAATTGTTGACCTGTATTTTATATAATACAGGTTGACACTATGGTCAGCCCGTATACAAACGTTGAAGATCCAATCTGAAAATAATTTTTATTATTATAAAAATTATCTCAAACCTATAATGTAAAAAAAAAAAAAAAAAAAAAAAAAAAAAAAAAAAAAAATTTTTTTTTTTTTTTTTTTTTTTTTTTTTTTTTTTTTTTTTTGACTTGTAAAATATTTCAATCTTGTTTCGAGTTTTTCAGTTTTGATCATTTTTTTCAGTTTTGATCTCGCAGTCTGGACTTGTAATTTTTTTCAGTTTTGCCTCGCTGTCTGGACTTGTAAAAATTTTCAGTTTTGATCTCGCAGTCTGGACTTGTAATTTTTTTCAGTTTTGCCTCGCAGTCTGGACTTGTAAAAATTTTCAGTTATGCCTCGCAGTCTGGACTTGTAAAAATTTTCAGTGTTGATCTCGCAGTCTGGACTTGCAAAAATTTTCAAAGAAATCTTTTCGAAAAAAATTTCATCATTACCCTCTAGTAAAAAAAAAAAAAAAAAAAAAAAAAAAAAAAAAAAAAAAAAAAAAAAAAAAAAAAAAAAATTTTTTTTTTTTTTTTTTTTTTTTTTTTTTTTTTTTTTTTTTGACTTGTAAAATATTTCAATCTTGTTTCGAGTTCTGGAGTTGTAAATATTTTCGAACAAATTTCCTAGTCATAGAAACCATACAAAAAAAAAAAAAAAAAAAAAAAAAAAAAAAAAAAAAAAAAAAAAAATTTTTTTTTTTTTTTTTTTTTTTTTTTTTTTTTTTTTTTTTTTTTTTCCACGCGTTTTGAGAATCGAGTTCAAGTTTTCTGACGCAATATCTCTGGAAGGTTACGCAATCCCGGGGTATAAATACAGGTGTGCGAGCCACATTCGTTCATTTGATCGTCGGTGCCAAAGGAGTTGCTACCAGAAGTTCTGCTGGACGGAAGATGGACTCGTGGGTAAGTCGATTTCTGATTATTTCTTTAATCGTACTTTGAAGTTTTTGCCTCGCGCTCTGGACTTGTAATTTTTTTCAGTTTTGATCTCGCAGTCTGGACTTGTAATTTTTTTCAGTTTTGCCTCGCAGTCTGGACTTGTAAAAATTTTCAGTTTTGCCTCGCAGTCTGGACTTGTAAAAATTTTCAGTTTTGCCTCGCAGTCTGGACTTGTAAAAATTTTCAGTTTTGATCTCGCAGTCTGGACTTGTAAAAATTTTCAGTTTTGCCTCGCAGTCTGGACTTGTAAAAATTTTCAGTTTTGCCTCGCAGTCTGGACTTGTAAAAATTTTCAGTTTTGCCTCGCAGTCTGGACTTGTAAAAATTTTCAGTTTTGCCTCGCAGTCTGGACTTGTAAAAATTTTCAGTTTTGCCTCGCAGTCTGGACTTGTAAAAATTTTCAGTTTTGATCTCGCAGTCTGGACTTGTAAAAATTTTCAGTGTTGATCTCGCAGTCTGGACTTGCAAAATTTTCAAAGAAATCTTTTCGAAAAAAATTTCATCATTACCCTCTAGTAAAAAAAAAAAAAAAAAAAAAAAAAAAAAAAAAAAAAAAAAAAAAAAAAAAATTTTTTTTTTTTTTTTTTTTTTTTTTTTTTTTTTTTTTCAGATTTGGATTTTTATATAATTTAGATTTTCGAATCGAATCTTGGTTAAGTTTATTGTAGCGTTCTGGAGTTGTGAAATGTTTCGAAAAATTGAAATCAAAATTATTTCAAACCTTTAATGTAATAAAGTGCAAGAATCCAGCTCGGAAAGAAATGCTTACCCTTTCGAATGGAAAGAAAATATCTTGTAAAACACTTGTAAATATTTAAGCTGAAGATTCTTGGCTTTTACTCGCTTTACCAGAGGATTCTTGTCTCGTTCTCGATTTACCAGAGGATTCGTGACTCGTATTAGCTTTATCAGATGATTCTGAGTCTGTGATCGATTTACCAGAGGATTCGTGGCTCGTATTAGCTTTATCAGATGATTCTGAGTCTGTGATCGTTTTACCAGAGGATTCGTGGCTCGTATTAGCTTTATCAGATGATTCTGAGTCTGTGATCGTTTTACCAGAGGATTCTCGGCTCGTACTCGTTTTACCAGAAGATTCGTGGCTCGTTTTACCAGAGGTACTTTCTTTACGTGTCGTTATGGGACGCCGTGTTCTTGTCGTTACTGGATTTTTAGATTCAGATTTTAAACTTTTCTTGGATTCTGGAGATGCTCGCACTCGTTTTACCAGAGGATTCGTGGCTCGTGGCTCGTTTCACCAGAGGATTCTTGGCTCGATACGATCATTTTATCCCGATGAAAAATATTCGGTTCTGAAATTGTTTTATGAAATATAATTAAAGTTGGGATTTTTTTGTTCGCGTAGCCGAAATATTACCAAATATGATTTTTTGCGACACTCTGTTTCGAAACGTACAAGTTTTATTTTAATATATTTTCAATATTGGCGACCTGTCTGTTTTTAAAAAAAAGGCCGAACGAGGTGTGTATGGACAAAGACATAAAGTCTTTCCTTACACACACCTCGTTCGACCTTTTTTTTTTTTTTTTTTTTTTTTTTTTTTTTTTTTTTTTTTATAACAGAAATCATTTTTTTTACAGAAATCAGTTCAATCGGTACTCGAAGACTTCGTCCCCGAAATGTACCAATACTTTTCTCGGCGGCTCGGGAAGTCTGAGAATTTCCAGGCTCGAGTTGTACGAGTGTATTTCGATCCTTTTGAACATGTATTCCCGGGCCAGGTCTTCGTACAGGAGAAACGTCTTCGTCTTGAACTCGTTCAGGAAATCCCGAAAAGTCAGAGAATTCGAATACTCGCCGACCAGGAACTTGACGCGCATGGCCCTTTTGTGCTTGGTGGCGGCCCTGATGGTCTCCAGGGGCAAGACTCGACAGGTATCCGACATTTCGAAGACGCAACGCAAGTAGAGGGCCGATCTCCGCTTGCACGGCTTGAGAAGTTCGACGGCTTCTTCGGCAGAAAAAATTTTCGTGTCCAGCACCTGGCGGGGCAGCTCCATTCTCTTATACACGATGTCCCGGATCCTGAGACTGGAGTACATCGAGGAAAAACGGTGCGTGTTTCTGTATTCCAGGATCCGGGCCACGTCCGCGGCCCTCAGGAAAGGCAGCCCGTCGGCGGACAGGACGACCAGCACGGGAACGAGCAGGCGATCGTGACACAGGTAGAAAAACATGGCGGCTGGCAAAAGTAAAAAACACTCGGCGGGCGAAACTCAGAAAAACTGGTCACGGAGCTATCCACACGCAGCGATTCTCTGAGGCAGAATGATTTTCCTTTCGCCCACGGACCCGTATTTATACCGTCTCTCGAGGTCGAGAGATTGTTCCAGAACATCCTGTTTCGCCGGAAGAAAAACACGCGATCACGTGACTTCCTTTCCACGAGTCGATGGAAATCGAAGCCGAAACGAAAATAATCTCGCGCGGCGTAAACTTCCTGTTTCGCGGGAAACGGATCACGTGATGTCCTTTCGACCCGTTTCTTTCCGTCTTTTCTCGGAACGACGCGGGCGGAAGCCGATAAGAAAACTCGCTATAATTAATCGCCCGCGCGACCTTTCGACCTTCCGGATGAAAAAAGTGTGGAAGGAAGACGATAAGAAAACTTGCTATAATGAGTCTCGAACGAAATTATCTGCGCGGCATCGAACGTGAAAATATCGATTGCCGGAGGAAGAAACGCTTTGCCATGTGTCGAAAAACAATTTTCCTGATGTCGAAAATTGGGCTTTTCGGTATGGACGAAATGCTCCTCGAAATTTGAAATCCTTGAATTTTATATCATACTACATTTTACCTTGGCTCGTCTCGCGTTCTGGACTGGTCCAAAACGCGAGATCATATCTGAAATATTTTACAAGTCCAAAACGCTACGATAAATTCAACTAAGATTCAAAAGTGTAAAAGATATAAATCTCCAACGTTAAAAAAAAAAAAAAAAAAAAAAAAAAAAAAAAAAAAAAAAAAAAAAAAAAATTTTTTTTTTTTTTTTTTTTTTTTTTTTTGTCAATTTTTTTTCCCAATTTTCGACAAAAAAAAAAAAAAAAAAAAAAATTTTTTTTTTTTTTTTTTTTTTTTTTTTTTTTTTTTTTTTTTTTTTTTCAGGATGTGCGCGAGATTATTTTCGCTTCGATTTCCCACGGGTCGTCGAAAGGAAGTCACGTGACCGCGTGTTTTTTCCGGCGGAACAGGATGTTCCGGAATAGTCTCTCGAGGTCGAGATACGGTATAAATACGGGTCCGCAGCCGCGATGAGCTATCATTTCTCTCAGAGAATCGCTCCGTGTGGATCGCTCCGTGTTCCTGACCAGTTTTTTTCTGAGTTTCGCCTGCCGAGTTTTTTTAGTCCGAAATTATATTGATCGTCATGCCTGCCGCAATTTGTCCCATATGTTTGGAGGTTACGACGAGTAAAAGATTTTTCAAAGTAAGATTACATTGCACACACGTGTTTCACAGTACATGCTTATACGAATGGATTGATGAAAATTCAACATGTCCTGTTTGTAGGGGCAAGTTAAATAACTTGATGAGAAAACGGATAACTAGAACGTACCACAGATATATTTGTGGTAATACGTTTATTTTGCGATAACCATGTAACTACTATGGGGGTCGTAGACCACATGGATAATCTTGAACTGCAAAATAATTATGTACAAAAAAAAACGGGTCGAACGAGGTGTGTGAGGAGAGATATAAAAGTCTTTCCTTACACGCCTCGTTCGACCCGTTTTTTGCGTTAAATATACAACCAATATTGAAAAATTATTCAGAATAAAACTTGTACGTTTCGAAACAAAATGTTATAATGACGTATTTGATGATATTGCGCCGCGTAACACTTGGCTTTTCCCCGAGTCCAGCAAAGAAACTTTACTTTTTTCATATACACCAGTTTCTCGATTATTTTTTCACAAGTTATCCTTCTTATATAAAATTCAAAGTTAAAAAAAAAAAAAAAAAAAAAAAAAAAAAAAAAATAATAATTTTTTTTTTTTTTTTTTTTTTTTTTTTTTTTTTTTTTTTTTTTTCATGTATGATTTTTACGACTAGGAAATTTTTTCGAAAATAGTTTACAATTCTAAAACTGTGAAGGAGATTGAAAATTTTACAAGTCCAAAACTGTGGACGAGATTGCAAATTTTACAAGTCCAAAACAAGTCAAGAACGCCATGGTAAAATGTATATGAAGAAATCTTTAAGTTTTTTCCGAGGGTTATATTCCCAAGCATCTTTTTTTTTTTTTTTTTTTTTTTTTTTTTTTTTTTTTACAACTCGAATCGGTATATTAACGGATCGACTGTTCGCCTGTTTGTCTCCGTCAACTTCTGGTTCTGTCTCGACACACGTTGACAACGTCTTGAAATTTTCGCATCATGTCGCCGAGTCGAAAAAGTGAAGATTCTGAATCTTTGGAAACTTACGCGAAAAGTATCTCTGAAAATCCCGAATATTTCTCGTGTTCTCATTGCGAAAGCGTCCTTTTACCCGAGCAGTTTGAACATCATTTTTTTCACCGCCACCTATTGGACCATCGAACCTGTTGCGTGTGGTGTCTCGGGAAATTTTCTTGGAGCTGCGAAAAACGAAAGCCCGAGCACGTCGATCACCTCCTTTCCTGTTTTCAGAAATTCGTGAAATCCGGGGGCTTCGAAAGTCCACCGCGAACACCCGACGGTCGTACGCCGGAATTGGGTCGTTCGTCTCGCCTGGCCAAAAAAGTGGGCCGGCCAGGGTCGGATTCCCGGTTTCGATCGGGAACCGGAATCGGCCCGTTTAAAAGAAACGCGCCGAAAAAATCAGGAGCCGTCGGAAGTGGCCGACGAGGAAATTGAGAAAATCGAACCGGAAAGCTCGTTATGAAATGTATCGAATTATTCATAAAAAATTGACAAGTATAACCACAGAAAAACGTTTGAAAAATTCTTAGCTGTGGTTAAAAAAAAAAAAAAAAAAAAAAAAAAAAAAAAAAAAAAAAAAAAAAAAAAAATTTTTTTTTTTTTTTTTTTTTTTTTTTTTTTTTTTTTTTTTTTTTTTTCACATATGGTTTATACCACTAGAAAATTTCTTTCAAATATTACAAGTCCAGAACTGTGGGCAAGATTGAATAGAAGATACAAAACAGAATACAAAAGTCGAATGCATCGAATGAATCTATCGTGAGATATCTTTACTATCGAATTCCCGTTCATGGATGTTATACAGAGTACCGTGAAAACTTACTTTCTATGCTTGAAAAAGTCCAAGAGTCCAGTTCAGAAAGATCTTTTTATGTAAATTATATTCTTTTCTGTTTCGCTGAACAAAAATCGCAATAGTAAATATTTTCTTGTCTTGAACTTGTGCTTTTTCTCAAAACTTTTACTTTTCTGGTCATCATCGAAATCTTTCCCACTCTTTTTATGTAAATTATATTGTTTTCTGTTTCGCTGAACAAAAATCGCAATCGTAAATATTTTCTTGTCTTGAACTTGTGCTTTTTCTCAAAAATTTTACTTTTCTGGTCATCATCGAAATCTTTCCCACTCTTTTTATGTAAATTATATTGTTTTCTGTTTCGCTGAACAAAAATCGCAATCGTAAATATTTTCTTGTCTTGAACTTGTGCTTTTTCTCAAAAATTTTACTTTTCTGGTCATCATCGAAATCTTTCCCACTCTTTTTACGTAAATTATATTGTTTTCTTTCTATGTCTGAAAAAGTGCAAGAATCCAGTTCAGAAAGAAATATTCACTCTTTCGAACGGAAAGAAAATATCCAGGAAAATCGGTTACCAAGAATTTTATTAATTGTCGCGTGCAAAAACAACAGTTTATTAAAAGCAGGTAAAAATAGGAGTAAATCTTTAAGTTTTTTCAAAGGGTTATAATCCAAAACAATTTCTAAGTCTAAAAAAAAAAAAAAAAAAAAAAAAAAAAAAAAAAAAAAAAAAAAAAAAAAAATTTTTTTTTTTTTTTTTTTTTTTTTTTTTTTTTTTTTTTTTTTTTTTTCATGTATGGATGAACTCGGAAATTTCTTTCAAACATTACAAGTCCAGAAATCTGGGCAAGATTGAACGTTTTCATTTTTACGAGGAGTAAACCTTCGAGTTTTTTAAAGTTTCGTTCGTCGGAATTTCACAATATTGGCGCCGCGTCCGATGCAAAAAACGGGCCGAACGAGGCGCGTACGGACAAAGACTACAAGTCTCTCCACACGCGCGCCTCGTTCGGCCCGTTTTTTTATTTTTTTTCATTTTTCGGTCAGAGAGATCAGGACAGTCCGTACTCGAATTCCTCTTAGCCGAAACGAATCTCCGCTTTCTTCGCGGCAGATTCCCTGGCCGCGGTCTCGTACATCTCCGCGGTCGCGCGCTTGAATTCTTCCAGGAATTCCTCGAAGCTAGGCGAGTTCAGATAGTCTTCGACGCCGATCTCGACGTCCCTGGCTTTTCTCCTGTCGGTGCAGGGCGCGGCGGGCTCGTCCACGGAAACTCTCGGTACTTCGGGATTCCGGAACCAGAATCTGATCATGCGGGCGGATCTCTCGCCGCAGTCTCGGAGCAGATCCAGGGTCTTTTCGACGGAAAATATCCTGGTCTTGAGCGCGGAACGGGGCAGTTGCGTTTTTCTGCGAACCACGTCTTTCACTCTGAGCGGTTTCTCGTTCAGCTCGCGGACGTGCTCGCGGCCCAGGATCCGGGCCACGTCCATCGCTCTCAGGAAAAGACGACCCTCGGGAGAGACGAACATAAGGATCGGAACGGGCAGGCGATGGTGGCGGAGTTGAAAAAACATGGCGAATGGGAAAAATTGACGGCAGCAAACTGACAGCGAAAGTAACGGCAGTCTGGAGCAGAGTGATTTTCGTTTCGCCGCGAGTCCCGCATTTATACTCGACCGCGCGCGTGATTTCCTTCCGAGACGAAAAGAGATCGGCTGCGCGACGCGTGATTTCCGGGCACGCTTCCGAGAAAAGACCGCGCGGGAACTTTTTTCCGAGACGAAAAAAGATCGGCCGGTCGCGCGACGCCTGGTTTCCGGGCACGCTTCCGGTGACCTCGACGAAGTATTTTCGGCCGCGAGCGTGTTTGTCGTGATTTTCAGAACGAATTTGGCCGAGATCGGAGACGAGAAAGCTCGAGGTTGAAAACGTTTCTTGTTCGGTCTCGGATAAACGTTTGAGAAATTTAACCGAGATTCGAAAGCGTAAAAAATATAAACCAACTCGAAATAAAACTAAACTGTCCAAACTCGAAAAAAAAAAAAAAAAAAAAAAAAAAAAAAAAAAAAAAAAAAAAAAAAAATTTTTTTTTTTTTTTTTTTTTTTTTTTTTTTTTTTTTTTTTTTTTTCGTACGTTATTTAGACCCGCATATCTGCCGATGCATTTCAATTTTCCGCAGACATGCTGTTGTACGCCGAGGCTGTTTTCAGGACTTGTGGAAACGGAAGAAAATTTCCCCTGGAAATTGCGTTTGCAACGATTGGAAAAGAAGTTTACGTTTTCACGATACCGCCGTTAGAAACTTGTTGGAGCACCAGAAGAGACACGGTCGTCACCCAATCTAGATTTCTATCTCCAGATAGATTTTACCAGTCCAGAATCGAAAGAGTGCTTTCGTCGATCAAACCGGTTGCCGAATACGTACTCCATATAGGCGATTGGTCAAAGGAGTTGCAAAGTTTCGTATCCGATACGTTTCCGGGCGAAATACACGTCCGTGTTCGTGGTGGTTCCCAACGCAAATTTTTTTCGAAAATTTTCGGTTTCGAAAACGTGTCTAAAATATTTTTGAATCCCGGAATCGACGTCGTGGATTGCGATCACAAACACAGTCGTAAAATATTCG